>OX940968.1:13115311-13723882 GCA_954870475.1 Euphrasia confusa
GCCCCTAAAATGTGCTCAAAAGGAGGGTCAAAGAGGGAATCCACGCAGTCAACATTCGGTCAACATTTCTGGGAGTGGCACGAACGTGCTGACCTGTCTGAAGTTTGCTGGGAGGGACTGGATTTGGCACGAACGTGCCAGTTCCAGAAACGTCTTGCCTTGTCATCGCCCCGCTTCGTTCCGGCTCTAATTTTCGCCCGTTTTCGCTCGTTTCCACTCATTGTCTCTCGTATGATTGCCCGGACAATAAAACAACGAAAAGAAGTGAAAATATATACAAACGACAAAAACGTAAACTCCTAAGTAATGAAAAATAGACGAAACGAACGTAACAAAAACGGTTAAAACAACCCCCCACACTTAAGACATTGCTTGTCCTCAAGCAACGAAACTCCACCAAAGAAACAATAACAACACAAGAAGCTCTAAATCAACTCACTCTCCGAATTTATACAAAGCACTATGCACCACAAATCAATTAAAACAAGATACGTCAAATTTTTAACTCGAAACAATATATTCCACCGACTTAAGGCATAGAATCAAAGGCTCAAATATAAATCCCCCTCACAAGCTAACTCTCTTCTTTTACCACACAAGTTAGGTTCACTCCAACAAGAATCAACATGCAAGCGAAGGAGGCAAAATCAAACATAAACTTGCATGTATGAATAATCGGCTCAAATAAAATAATTAAAACAAGAATGCCTCAAGTAATGAATATAAATGTCAAGAGAATCACCACCATATGCTCACACGCAAGAAAAGACTTCACCTATCAAAGTTAGTTTTCTCGAAAATCAAAGAATATCGATCGTCTAAAGGGTGTAATGGGGCTCGGTTTAGGGAATTTGGGAAATTTTTGGAAAAAGTGGACTCGTCAAATCAAACTTCTCCTTATTCCTCCCAACCACTACATCTCCGCGTGTAAAAACTTCAACTCGGCACATTATGTATAGAATCACAATTTTCCACCTCAAACAAAATTTCACGTTCTCATCAAGAAAATCAATACACACTTAGGTGCAAAAGCAAAAGCACCAATTATTATAATCATTATTAATACTATATATTTTTTTTGTGAGGTGTAAATACCTCTTTTCTCATTTTTTTTTATTATGTGTGTATATATAAATGTCGACATCAAAACGACGATTGTCAAAAAGACATCACTCGAGAACGGATAAAAAACAAAAATCGAGGCTACTAACACACCCTTTCAAAAGTCGCACAACCCGTACGAAAAACCGACACATGCAACTCCAATATCTCTTCATCAAAGGATAGTGTATAAGGTGAAATCAAAGAAATGGTTTACACATTAGGCTCAATGGGGTTAACTAGGGTGTCCCAAAAGGGCTCAAGGGTGATATATTTGAATATGGCCGGAAGGTTATCCTAAACGATCATTCCTATCATTTAATCGATCAAACATGTTATGACAAACGGTTTTGAAATTTTTCACATGCAAGTTCTAGTACTCTCTTGATTATACCTTGACACAAATTCATTGAAGGTTCGAAAAATTCATTGATGCATGAAAGCAACGAAAAATTATAAACGAGGTACGCTCCAAGAAGAGATAATAAGCAACGAAGTTCTCACAAAGGTTTTGGAATTTTTTTTAATTTTAGCCATTTTTTCACGTAATTAAGTCAATAAAATATACTACACGAGTTTAAAATTGAAATAACCCAACAATTTTATTTTTAAAGGTGCATAAACTTCACTAATAAATCGGAGAGTTTGTCGGTTTAGGAAAATTGAAACAAACACAACGAGAACAAAACTAAAAACATTCCAAGACCCCCCCACACTTAAATCCCAAGCATGTCCTCATGCGACCAAACACAAACATATATATATATATATATATATATATATATATATATATATATATATATATATATATATATATATATATATATATATATATATATATATATATATATATTTTTTTCCTTTTTTTTTTTTTTAAACATAGAATCAAAAGTGATAGGATTAGAAAATAAATTGTACCACAATGATCTCCTAATCGACACGAACAACGTTTCTACTTGGCTCGAATAAATATTCTTGATGCAAGATGGAGAACTAAAATATCAAGTACAATAAACCCTTCAAAAATCTCAAGAATTAGAGAGAGAAAATAAAAATGGTATTTTTGTTTCTTGGTAGGTGAGGGTGATGGAAAGTGTGTGTGTTGTCTTCTTGTGCAAGCCTTCTCTTATGCCATCTAAATCTCCCCTTGAATTGACCAAAAAGCCCCTAAAATGTGCTCAAAAGGAGGGTCAAAGAGGGAATCCACGCAGCCAACATTCGGTCAACATTTCTGGAAGTGGCACGAACGTGCCAGAAATGGCACGAACGTGCTGACCTGTCTGAAGTTTGCTGGGAGGGACTGGATTTGGCACGAACGTGCCAGTTCCAGAAACGTCTTGCCTTGTCATCGCCCCGCTTCGTTCCGGCTCTAATTTTCGCCCGTTTTCGCTCGTTTCCACTCATCGTCTCTCGTATGATTGTCCGGACAATAAAACAACGAAAAGAAGTGAAAATATATACAAACGACAAAAACGTAAACTCCTAAGTAATGAAAAATAGACGAAACGAACGTAATAAAAACGATTAAAACACTCGTGCACTTCAAGCTAAAAGAAAACAGTAACAAAAAAATATTTATTAGATATTCGATAAGATTATTAATTCAAAATTATTAACGAAACAGATTGACGGTTACCTGCTCATCCTCAAAGTAATCCGTGAAATCGAAGTTAGTCTTCCTCTGTGTCCAATGCAAAAACCGGGGCCTTCGCGTCTCTCGGCTCCGAGTAGCGCACTGTCTCCCTAAAGCGGGAAAGGCCTCGAAGGCCCAACACTGGAAGGCCCAAACTGGACCGTAAAAGTGATAAGCCGCTTTGTCTACCTGATCAGCTGCCATCCCAGCAGTGCTGATGTAGTGCGAGAAGTTTTGGAACGTATAAGAACCCCAAAGAAACCACTCCCAGCCATCGTTATCCTCCACCAGTGTCCAAACCCAGTTCTCGACATTCAATTTCTCTCGAGCAATCAGAATGAAGTAGAGAATCAAGATGTTGGCAATCTTGAAATAATCATACAGATCGTCGCCCATCCGCTGATCCTTAAACGAACTGAGTAATGCTTCAATCGTCATCACTCTGCAACGGAATAACCTCCGATGGATGCCTGTACTGGGAGCGACATGACCTTGGTCTGTGGGATCGAAGTTACTATCCCCAAAGCGCAAGCCGGTGATCAGGGCGTATTCTTGTGCTCGGAACTTCACAATACGTTCCCCGATAGCAAACCAGTGCTCCAACTTCGGTATTCTAGTCTTGCTAACGATCTCTCTCGATAGCAGCTTGTGCAGAGGCTTGTTCGATCGGTGTGCACTGGGAATGGGAAGGAACTGACTGAACAGACACGTCTGTTCGTACTCCGCGAGGCCCTCGTCCCCACCCACCTCCCTCAGAGTATCTTGTACGGTTCTCAATACGCCGCGTCGATCGCCGCAATTTATCGCTCTCGAAATGTCGACGAAATTCGGTCTCCTCCATCGGAAACCAGCCTGCACAAATGGAGAAGAAGCAATTAAAAACAGATTAATAGGATAAAAAAAAAAACTTTCTGTTACTCGATCGTGTAACACGATCGAGTAACCCCATCGACCAACCATTCGATTAACCCCATCAATCAACCCATTCGATTAACAGAGCAGACTACTCGAAGAGGTTAATCGAAGGCGTTAGTCGATCGGGTTAGTCGATTAACCCCATCGACCAACCAATTCGATTAACCCCATCAACCAACCCATTCGATTAACGGGGCTGACTACTCGAAGAGGTTAATCGAAGGGGTTAGTCGATCGGGTTAATCGACTGCCATCGAGCAGTCATGAACAGAAATCAAAATCTGAAATTTCAGAACAATTCAACTCACATTTACAGTTCTAAATGAAGTATAACACAATAAAGAACTTAAACAAGCATCGAAACACTATATAACCCATCAAATTGCTCGAAATTTCGAAAAATAAAATAAAAAAAGGGACGGATTCGGGAATTACCGGAGGTTGGAGACTCGGTTCTTCTTGTTGTTGTTCTTCCTCGCTTTCGTGCTCCTCCTCATGCTCGGACGCCGACGACATTGCTTGCTCCGGTGATGCGAGTTCAAATCGAAAAAAAAAATGGGGGCGGGGGGTAGGTTACGGGAGAGAAGGGGAGAAGAGAGAAAAAAAGTGGGAACCAAATTTTTATTCTTTTTTGTTTTTTTTTAATAAGTTTGAAAGGTATATTTGACCATTCAATTAAAATTGGTGTAAAAAAACTCATACTCTTATAAGTGAGCACAAAAAACTCACAATTCTTATACATACGACCATTTATCCACAACACTCTAAAAAAAATTGAACAAAGAGAGTCATATCACTGTTAATCATATCTCATAATACACACAGGAGAAATGCTGAATAAGTAGATTGACCTGATAAGTAGATTGCTCAACTCAACACCAGGCAAAAATTGATGACTAAATCTAAAAATCGAAAAATAACTACATAGTCTCTAGTGTAAGATGGTCATACTTTTCTAATAGTAACACACAAAAACAGTTAACACTTTTTCCGTGGTAATAATCACTTGTATGGTAAATAATAGAACCATCTTGATTCTTGAGGTCTTCCAGTAGTTCTTGCAAAAGACAAATAGTCCACTAACCACATACACATGAACATACTTTGTACCCCGGCCCAAAGCAGATGGGAGACCACGGATACTACCATGTTGTCCAAAGCTTCAGATGAAAAAGATGACTTGGCCTGCCGAGCTTTCTCTGCATCTTCAGATGAAAGCTTGAATCCAAACTGCTCGCTTATGTTAGCCATCATTTCATTCATACTTTTTATCATTAACGTGAGCATCTGCAAAATTCAGAAGGAAAAAAAAAACAACATACCATCATAAATTGTCTATTTCCCAAGCAAGACATTTAATAATATAAAAAGTTTCATGTAAGTCTATCTACACTATTTATCGAAAAGTTAAATACTCTTGAGGTTTAACGTAATTCTAAAAATGAAAAGACCATGTGATCCTCAAAATGGCATATTATCCCCTTAGATAATTCTAAAAATGAAAAGACCATGTGATCCTCAAAATGGCATATTATCCCCTTAGATAATACGGAGTATGTTAAAAACTTTGAGGGAGTATTCTATAATATAGAGAGAGGAAAAAAAAGTTAAATATTTTAAAATTATAAGAGATGGCTACATTTTCCTGTGTCAATAGTGAACTTCAGGGTAGTTTTTGCAATTATCTTACAATATAAGGATGCAGAAACTGGCCTAGAAAATATGAGCAAACAAAAATTTGCAGCTTTGGGATGTATCATCAATAGCTTATGACAAGTATTCTTATTTATAAAAACCTGTTGCATGGCTGGATCTTTCATTTGGTTCCTCAATTGTTCTTGTAGATCACCACCCGAATTTAAGAAGCTCGACTGAGGAGAAGCTAAAGTCATACTCTGGGAGGAACTAATTTCAACATCTCTGTCTACTCTCAAATCTCTCCGGTTTTAAGGTCGCTTGGTTTTAATCCATTGGATTAAGAGCTTGTAGTTGATGGTTCTCTTTCAGATTCTCCCTTCAATAAAGAAGCCATTTCAAATATTTTCTGACTGTCTTTGGGTGACATATTACCCATAATATTAGTGGCCATCGTAAGCATGACAGGTGTCACAATTGACAGTTGCACTTGTAATATAAACTTGCTGGTGATGATGCTGCCTCATTTCTTCTTGAAAGATGATGACATTTCAAACATCTTTTGATAAAGACTTATCCTCAATCAACGTCCACAAAGCCAATACAATCAACATCTTGCAGGGTCAATCTCCCCATGTACATTTCACTTGCATGTTCGGAACACAAAGGTGCACATTTTCCATGCAGACTATCATGAATAGCCCCCATTAAAGGAATCCATCTACTTACATCAAACGGATCAATATTCAAATATTCCTGCAGCAAATGAATCCTATACACAATTGTATCTGTCTTATCACAAAAATGAGCCACACATCTGTGACAAGGCTCATCAGAAGCCAGTCTGGTCAATGCCAAAGTCAAACACCCGTCGACTGGCTTAGGATCCGTGAGATTTCTATCTCCCATCATTTTTACCTCTTTCTCCGAAGGAAAATAAGACACACCCACATCTCCCCCAACCTTCAAATCTTTCGTGAAATGCCTAATTGTCTCGCTTTTAGTGGCCTCGTGTTTTTCTGCCAAAGTCAAAATACACGAGAATCTAATATGATAGCTTACGATTATTTTAACCTTACGAAAATTATTACAGCAACAGAAGTAATCGAGCCATCTCTTTCCCACCCCAGCGTACCACTTGATAATATCAGCATCTTCAAGGACCATTAACAAGCTCAAGGGCCTCGGCCGGCCCATTTTGTTTGTAAGCCCAACTGTCTTAACAGCCCGTTTTAAAATCTCTAGAGGCGCATCGACTTTCATGACCCGTCTTGTTAAATCATCGACTGTTCTCTTTGCGTATATTTCTTCCTCTTCTTGTTCTTTTCTCCTCACTTGCTCCTCCAATTCCTTCTTGGCTTTTACGGGATTTAAATACTTGTCAACTTGATTTTGGAAATTATCGTATGAATTAACAAGCTCGTTCGGCAATTGTTCCCTAATACGGGCCAGAGAGAGAAAATCACCAGCTGCCAATTTCCGATGCCACTCCCAACGCTCGTCCACGGATGATAAAACCCCGAGAACTACTTCGTCTGCCCACGTACTGAAAATTTCTCTCACTTCATTTGCTATTCGGAAATCAGCTTCGAGACCATTGCTACTACGTCTAGACTTTTTATACACGTGACTCAATAGCTTCATTCCCAACATTTTTCTATTTCTCTCCCTCTTATTTTTCAACTCTAACAGCTGGACTTCTTTTTGACGGAGATACTTTTTTCGAGCCCGGATTGCTTTTTCCGTCTTTGGTGGCCGAAGGACAGAAGGGGCAACGGCTTGAAGCTCCATCCCCATAAAATAAATCTTTTCGGAAACCGTACTGTGAATTACGGTTGCCAATCTATCCACTTTCAAATCCAGATCATCAGTCAGGAGTTTCACAACACGGTTCTTTAAATCCAGTGTTAGCACCTTAGTTCCTGATGTGATAATCAATATCTCGTTTAAATAACGGATGGCGTAAATCTTCAAGGGCTTGTAAAAACCGGACACAAGCTCGTCTTCATTGAATTTTGGATTTTTCTTGTTTGTTTTTAGACGTAGTTCTTGAATTTCCTTATCAAATCCGTTGAAGTAAATGTTGACCAAAATCGAGCTTAGGGCACATTCTTGGGGGAGACCTCTGCCTAACCAAATCCCACCGAGATCAATTGTGATTATCTTACACTCGAACAATTTTCTTATAAGATCCAGGAGCAAAATATCTTCAATTTTCTCTTCTAGCATCAAACACAGCTTATCGACATGACTAGACCCAAACAAAGCATTGTCGAATTTAACAGTGAACCACCAGTTGGGATTCTCGACGGAGTTTTTCAGGTAACGAATGGCTGTGTGGCGGCCCATGTCGGAGCGGCCGCCATAAGAGAAGGTGGCGAACCTATCATCATAAATGGCTACAAGTACAAGCCTAATAGCTTCAAGTACCACTTTAAGCTTGAGATTGGGTAGCACGAAAGGCGCACCTTTGGTGGATTCAGGAGAAAGGGAAAAGCAGCATGATTCAACGTCGAGAGAATTGCTTGATAGCTGAGAGGAGAGCTCGCGAAGGCAGAAGAAGTGAGTTGAGACTGAGTCGAGAGTGAGAGGCTGCGGCGGCGGCGGCGGAGGAGGGGTTGAGACCGGCGGGGCATGCTTTTTGAGGTTGTTGCAGGCGGTGAGGAGGAGGGAGGGTGAAGCGACGACGTTTTGGAGGAGGCTGTGGAATTTGCCATCGCGATAGTGGGAAAGGACGAGAGATTCGAGGGATGGTTTGGAGAGTGGGTTTGGGGTTTCTGTGTATGGGTGGCTGAGTGTGGAGGTGTTGACGGAGAGGGGTAGGTTCAGGGCGGCGATTGTGGTGGACCTGTATTTTCGGAGGAGGGTTGAGAGCATTTGAGTGGTGGGGAAAGTTTGTTTGCAAACTGTTCGATGAAATGTCTCTTAGTGATGGTGGGTTTAGATGAACTGACCTTTGCTTTTGTCGCCGCCGATTAAACTCCGTCGAGTTGGCTTCGATCTTTCGGTGTGCACTGCGGAAGTTCTGCCGTGAATGGGTCGGAGAAGCGAAAGGAAAATCGCTGTTGTCGGAGAAGGAAATAAGATGAATTAGGCACGGTTTAAAAAAAAATTATACTCCGTACTAAATTTTTTTGTTTTGATATACTACTACTATAAACAGAAATTGTTATCAAAAAAGTAAGAATAAAAATGTATTTTAAAGTTAATAAAATAAGTAATTATAAATTTATAAGTAAAATTTTAAAAGAATTATGAAAATAAGTATTGTATTTTACACTAAAAACAAGAAAATTTTTCAAACTGAAGCAAATCATTGTGAATTGCAACAATTAACTTTTTATGGTGAAGTTGATTTATAAGGTTAATGTTAATATAATAATTAGTCTTTTCAAAATGTATTTTTTATAATTATAAATATATTCTATACGAAATTAATAAAAAAAAATATTAATTCTAAATTGTGAAGTGTGTTTTATGAAATGTGGAAAGTTATAAATTCCGAAATTAAATTGTTTTTTTATAAACTCTTAAAAATAATTATTTCTTTAAAATTGTTAATAAATGTATTGTTTAAATTATTTTGATTTAATTTTATCTATAGATTCTTTAAATTATAGAATTAATTATTTTTAGTACTATTAATTACACCATCCATTTATGGCAATTTATACCTTGTTCTTAGAAGCAGACTTTAATTATACACTCATGATTATATCTTCATGTATTTTTTAATAAATATTCATTAAGTATATTAAT
Source organism: Euphrasia confusa (assembly GCA_954870475.1). Lineage (NCBI taxonomy): Eukaryota > Viridiplantae > Streptophyta > Magnoliopsida > Lamiales > Orobanchaceae > Euphrasia > Euphrasia confusa. The sequence goes on from OX940968.1 coordinate 13,124,355, forward strand.
ATATTCATTGTTATGCTAATTTAATGTTTATAATAATTATTTTTTGAAATGAATATTTCTTATTATTGAATGATGATTTTTATATTTTAAATGGTGAGTACTATTTATATAAGTATACTAATATATTCATTGTTATGCTAATTTAATGTTTATAATAATTATTTTTTGAAATGAATATTTCTTATTATTGAATGATGATTTTTATATTTTAAATGGTGAAAACACTATTTATATCGTACTCTAAGAGTATGATATATGTATTGTCCATTTATAATAATATGTACTGAAGCAAATCATTGTGAATTGCAACAATTAACTTTTTATGGTGAAGTTGTTTTATAAGGTTAATGTTAATATAATAATTAGTCTTTTCAAAATGTATTTTTTATAATTATAAATATATTCTATACGAAATTAATAAAAAAAATATTAATTCTAAATTGTGAAGTGTGTTTTATGAAATGTGGAAAATTATAAATTCCGAAATTAAATTGTTTTTTTATAAACTCTTAAAAATAATTATTTCTTTAAAATTGTTAATAAATGTATTGTTTAAATTATTTTGATTTAATTTTATCTATAGATTCTTTAAATTATAGAATTAATTATTTTTAGTACTATTAATTACACCATCCATTTATGGCAATTTATACCTTATTCCTAGAAGCACGACTTTAATTATACACTCATGATTATATCTTCATGTATTTTTGAATAAATATTCATTAAGTATATTAATATATTCATTGTTATGCTAATTTAATGTTTATAATAATTATTTTTTGAAATGAATATTTCTTATTATTGAATGATGATTTTTATATTTTAAATGGTGAGATCACTATTGTTTTGGTGTGTTTTTGCTCTTTGTTGGGGATATTTGCTGGTAACAGAGGGTTTTGGCAACAACACCAAAATACAAATTTGTTATAGGTAAGAAAGCAAAGGGTAATAGTTTATACAGAAATCGTAAGTAGAAAATGGATGCTCATGGCACCTCTTTATTCAAATATTCATACTTAGAATTCATTTTGAAATACAATGGTTTGCATGTCCCCTTCCTCTCCTCTAATACTCTATATTTATACTAACCCATGCATGGCAAGATTATGCCACCTAATGCCCACTTATCAGCTCCTGATTGGACCACAACTCCACTAATGTCTTGCATTAAAAACCCACTTAACTCTAAACAAAGACTTTATCCTCTGCTCCCGTCAAATGTCTTTTGACCACCTGTTGACTCTGACACCTCCCCCACGGATATTCCCGTGTAATAAGTCTGACACTACCGAGCGATCGTTCCCGTCCAAGCTCTTTTCTGACTTCTGTTGGTTGCCTTTCTAGGTCTTTTTCCATAGATTAATTCTGACTTGCACATCTGATGACGTGGCTTCCTCATTGTCGACACGTGTCGGTGACCGTTTTATCGGGTATAACATAGGCCCCCAGGAAAATTGGAGTTTTCAACTTCGATTTCCCTGAAGATTGTGTTTGAATACCTCGGTCTACCCGCCTTGGAATATGCATTCTGACTTTCTGTCGGCGGTTGACTCTTCATTTAATGTTGTTTTTACGCCTTTAAAGGCTCTTCATGTAGTATTATGGCTTCATATCATGGCTTTTACTTGGAATAGAGAAGTTTACCCGAATAATATCACGAGTTTCTCCTTCAGGATTAGAAATCGGTCGATGAAGGCTAAGCTGCCTTTGTCTTTATCTTTTTCACAGAAGTTTCCGGAGCTTGCTGGACAGGGCGTCGCTTTGGTAGATGCTTTTGAAAGAACCTGGACGGTGAAAGTGGAGAAGGATGGTCGGCGGCTGGTACTGACTGACGGTTGGAGTAAGTTTTGTGAGCGTCGGTTGGTTTCAGTGAGCGGAATCATCTTTCTGGAGTTGCGTGGGCAAAAGTCTTTCAGCATTGGTGTATTTGGAAAGGATGGAGAGGAGATCATTGACCTGGGAACTGATTCTGAAGATAGCTCTATCAATTCCGAGCTGGAAAAATCTCCTGCAAAAGATAACTGGGATTTCTTTTCCCCGTGAAATCTATTCGAGAAGTATTTTTGGTATTTTCTTATGTAAGATTACCTTTCCTGGGTTTATCTCCCAGGTTTCTTTTCTTGGGATTTTTCCCGGTGAAATAAATCAGAGTTTCGATCCTTAAAGGATTCTATGTATTTATATGGATGGGATAAGTATTCTGATACTTATCCATTAATAACCGGAATAAAATAATAATAAATTTGAAAAAGAGGGTAACTTTTTCAACTTACCTTGTCAGGAGACGATTGCCACGTGGCATTATCCTGGCCAAGTATTTTTAGGGTTTGATGGGTAGTGGAGACGTACTCGAGTGCGTTTTTCCTCGGTAACTGCTATCTCTTCCCCTCCTTCAATCCTCACCGTTGGATGGAAAACGTCAGAAATTTGATTTTTGAAATCAATAAACATATAGGAGTTTAGAATTTTGAAATTCACTCCAAGTTTTTCGACTTTTCAGATTCAAGATCTGGTAAGAACATTTCTTTCTTCCTCTGTAAATTTCCTTTGTTTATTTACTGTGTAAATCCTTTTTTACCAACCCGACAATATGCCGAAAATCTCCAAAGTCGTTCGACCGAAAATTGAAGCACCAGAAGTTCTCCTCGCACGCCAATACAAAAAGTTCATGGAAGAGGCCGCGCCGGCGCTGCCGGCGTTCCGTTTGGATGAATTGGAGGAGGCCCACCCTTACGTACCTGTCGAGAGGATCGTCACAGCGGTTCAACCAGACCCGAACCACCAGGAGTGGGGTGCACACGGCCGAGAAAGCATGGTGACGGCGGCGCAACTAGCCGACTGGAGGGACGATTGGCGGATTCCCTACAACGTGCATTTGCATGCGCCAGAAGAGGGTGAATCCGCCTGTTGTCCACCTCCGGGCATGGTGGCCATCGGCGTCGACGCAATGGATCAAGGGCTGCGGTTTCCCCTGCATCCTTCGGTTTCAGGCTTATTGAACCGGTGGGGTTTGGCTCCGCATCAGATTCATCCGAATAGATGGGCACAGATCTATGGAGTTTTGACTGTATTGGGGCAAGTGGGACTCTCTCGACCCATTTCTGGGGATGAGTTCCATCTTTTCTTCAGTCCAGTCAACTTCAACAAGAATTCGCTGGGAGACTATACCGTCCGCCACAGGAAATATATGTTGAAAATTCGAGAGCCTGAGGAGAAAGATCCGACTTGTTGGGATAGATGGTTTTTTGTTTCGGGGAGATGGAGGACTCAGACCCGAGAAGGGGAGATCGCCATCCCCCTTACTTATGGTGTTAAGGAAGAAAGTAAGCATTTAAAGCTTTAATATTTTACAGTTTAACTGATCTAAACTCGTTGGTATTTTGTAGGTGCACGGCTTAAGCGGGCGACCTGCTCCTTCCCGTGGGATTTGGAGACTGCAAATCTTTTGGCACAGTGTATCCCGGCCGAAGAAAGAGATTCAGATTATCTGAACGACGATAGCATTCGTGACGCAGCAGGCTTGTTTTGCCCTCCGTTCGTTGAGGATCAACCCTGTTTTGGTATTTTTCCTTTATATTTTATAAGTTTGTTTTATTTCCTGGGAGTATATTTCCCGGGGAAATTATAATATTTTTGTCGGGAGTAAATGTATTACTTTTCCCGTGCAGAGTTTTTCTCTACTGTTTTCGAATTAAAACCTACCGAGATGGCAGACAACAAACTGTTTGATCGCCTGGGACTCCCAAACCCAGCCCTGGCCGCTAAGGCTCGTAGGGCCAAAACCAGTTCCACCAGTGTCGGTGGACGGGGATCTGCAAAAACTCGGGGCGGCACACCTGGTGCTCCGGCTTCCCGTACCAGATCCCACACGGTTTCGGCTCAGGGCGGTGAGACAGATCCCCTGGGGATTATGGATGTTGTGGATTCGTACAAGGAGAGCTCCCAGCCATCAGACGTGGTGATGACTGATGCTACTCCAAGTCAAGGTTTACCCCCTTCTGGGTCATCAACTCTTTTGCAAGTCAAGCTCGAAGGCGACAAGAAAAGGAAAAAGATTGATGAGGGTATTATTGAGGTGACAGATTCCCCCCCTCGTGCTGACAAAAATCAGTCTGTTTTTGGAGTTGAAAAAATACTTTTCACCAAGTAAGTTTTTGTTCATTTACACACTTATCATATTACATGGTTCACTCAATTAACTCTTCTGTTTTATTTCTTGGTAGGTTTTCCCAGGAGAATCTCCCCTCAGTTATGCTTCCCTTCTTCTCTGGAAAAGGCCCCATTGACCCTGTCACTACCCTGGGCAATCCAGTAGGTGACTCAATTGATGCTGTTGGTAGGTGCTGGACTTCAGAGCTCAATGATATGATGGACCATGAGGAGCATGCCTTTTCCCTGGCCCTAAAGTTGGCCAGTCAAAGTGCAGTTGCCATTTCTGGGGCTCACAATATGGCCGAAAATATCAGAGCTGAAGTGTCCAAGCTCAAAACTACCAGCAGCAAGCAAGAGGCACAGGTACAGGAGCTCAAAGCGGCATATACAGCCACTGCAGGGGACAGGGATAGGTGGAAGAAGGCTGCCGATATTTCACGGGCCGAGGTAGGGAAGCTGAAGTCTGAGATGCAGGAGGCCTTGAAGACCATAAAAGAAAAAGAAGAAGAGATTGAGGATGCCCAGGACAGCTTTACCAGGGAAAAGAAAGAGCTCAAGGAGGAGGTGGCCAAAGTTACCAGGGAACTGAAACAGGCCAAAGATGACTTTGGACAGTCCATGGAGAGGGTCTCAGAGCTTGAAGCCCTGTTAGATTCTCCTGCTCACAATCCCCGGGTATTGGCTGACCTACTCTATGTCACTGCTTATGCTGATCTCATCAGGTCTGCAGCAAAGGAGAAGAATGATGGGGCCAGAGACTATGGTGTTCAACTCCTCAAAACTCACATGCAAGGGTGTACTCTGGATTCCAGAGTTCCACAGCCCTTTATGGATCTGGAGGTTGTCCACGGCATAGATATGAAATGGTGGCCCACATACAGTCTTCTCTCAATGCCTGGTGAGCCTGCTAAAGCCCCTGTAGAAGCGTCTGATGATGAAGGTGTTAATGAAGGGGAGGAGATGGATACTCTTGGTGTCGGGCCTGATGGCAAGCCAAAAGATTCCCTCACGACTCCCCCAGGTGATGGTGGTTCTACCTCCTGAGTATAACTGCTCAGGAGTCTGCAAAAATTTGATGACTACCCTGAGTGTGAAAAGCTCAGGGATTTTAATCTTTATTTTCTGTTCAGTTTGGGCTTAATTGCCAAAAAACAATATTTGCTTTATTTGCATTTGGATTCTACAGGCAGTTTTTGCCTGGAACAAGTATTTATATTTTACTGGTGTGTAATAACTTAGTATGTTATTTTGGATATTGATCCTTTGGGTCTTACTAGTAGCCCTCTCACCATTTTATTCAGGGTTTATTTTCCCATTATTATCTATCACTTTTTACAAGTCATTTTAGCTTGTTTGATGAATAATTATTCTTGTGAATAGATAACATTTGGCTCACGCCCAAGTTTTATCAAACTTTGTTGGGTTTCTCTGTGAGTTCTTTTGCTCTGTGAAAGTGATTTTTTGGATTTAGTTACCTCTCTGAATCATTATGATTCTAAGTAACATTTTTTCTCTGTAAATCTCTCCTTTCAACAGAACTGACCGATCCAGTGGTTTTAGTATGAATACTTTACCTCTTAGGATTTTCTCGGACCAGCGTTTTCTTTAGGGCGATTCTTGAGTTTCTGTTACTCTATTGAATTTGTGCCTTTCAAGAAATGATCGGCCCCTGATCGATAGATCTTATGGGTATTTACCGATCCTTAGTATTTCTAGAATACTCAATATTTTTATCGCACCGGGGAATTCATGTGATTTCCCGGGGAAATTATATTTCTGTTATACAGACAAGATGTGAGAGTTCACATATATATTTTGAAAGATAGAAAATGCATTTGCTAAAAACTGCATAGATATACTTTAATAAGTACAAAAGGTTTTACAAAATATATTTTCGCAAGAAGTTTTAAGAAATAACTTTTATTCCGGGGGTTCCTCAGTGGTAGAACTTCTTTAGGTGCAACGCATTCCATCGATACTGATCTTTGGTCCCGTCGAGGAGTTCCAGCTCATACGCTCCATTCTGGAGGCAGTGGCTCACTCTAAACGGTCCCTCCCAGTTCGGTCCTAATGCTCCCTGGTACGTTCCTAAGATTTTCTTCATCACCAAGTCCCCTTCTCGGAATTCTCGTGCTTTTACTTTTGAGTTGAATAGTTTAGCAATTCTTTGCTTATTCATGGCATTCAGAGAATCAGAAGCTAACCTCCTTTCTTCAAGGAGATCCAATTCTTTTCGAATGGTTGCTTCATTCTCCGGGGAAATTTCCTGAGCGGTACGATGTGATAACACCGATATCTCCGCTGGAATCACCGCTTCCATTCCAAAATCCAAAGAATAGGGGGTCTCACCAGTGGCGTTTCTAGCTGTGGTTCGATATGACCACAGTACCTCTGGGAGTTCATCCGCCCATTTTCCTTTGCGGCTTTCCAGTTTTGATTTGATGGTGTGTTTCAGTATCTTATTGACCGCTTCAACCTGACCATTCGTCTGGGGGTGGTAGGGAGTAGAGAATAACCTCCTTATTTTCCATTTTTCACAGAATTCCTCTACCTCCGCCCCATCGAATTGTTTTCCGTTGTCGGAAATGATTGATTCGGGAAGACCGAAACGACATATAATGTTTTTCCATATGAATTTGATGACCTGGGGTTGATCAATCTTATTCAACGGTTCCGCTTCAACCCATTTGGTGAAATAGTCGACTGCTATAATCGCGAATTTCACCCCGCCTCGGGCGGTTGCTAGTGGTCCGATCAAGTCGATACCCCACCGAGCAAATGGCCACGGGCTGTATATGGATTTCAGGGTCTCCGGGGATATATGGATATTAGGCCCATTCGTCTGGCACTTGACACATTTACGTGCATAGCCGACGGCATCCTTTCTCAGGGTTGGCCAATAATATCCTTGTCCCATGGTTTTGTGTGCCAGGGATCTTCCACCCGCGTGGTTTCCACACACACCATCATGTATTTCTTCAAGGATTTTGAATCCTTCTTCCTTCGACACACACCTAAGTAGTGGAAGGGAATAACTTCTTCTGTACAGTTGTGAATTTATCAAAGTATACTTTGCCGCTCGGGTACGAAGTTGTCTTGCTTCGGTTTTATCTGCTGGCACTTCCCCGGTATCTATGTACCGTTGAATGGGAATTCGCCAGTCTTCCCCGGCCCCGGCAAGTACTTGTATTTGTGTTTCTCTTTGTTCCACTGATGGGATTATTAGTTTTGTCAAAACTATATTAGAGAAGTCTGTTGAGCCCTCAGCTGATGCTAGCTTTGACAGGGCGTCAGCTTGTGAATTGTGTTCCCGTGGGATTTGTTCGATTAGAACTTCTGGGATTTTTTCGCAAAGTTCCCATACCAATTTCAGGTATTTTATCATTTGTTCGCCTCTGGCTTCATACTCCCCACTTACATGGTTCACTACTAACTGCGAGTCCATGAACACATGAAGTTTTCTTGCCCCGACGGCAATGGCCAGTTCCAACCCTGAAATGAGAGCTTCGTACTCTGCTTCATTGTTGGACGCAGGAAATTCAAACTTCACCGCATGGGTTACTGAATCTCCGTCGGGACTGAGTAATACCACACCTGCCCCCGAGCACGCGGTGGTAGATGATCCATCTACGAACAGCTGCCAGGCGCGTGGTTGACTCTGGGATTTCTCAGGGAAAGTTAATTCCACAATAAAATCCGCCAGGGCTTGTGCTTTGATTGCTGTCCTCGGGGCGAAAGTTATGTCATACTGACTAATTTTTAACGCCCAGCGTAGGAGTCTCCCGGTGATATCCGACCGGTGCAATACTTGCCTTAGAGGCATAGTTGTCAAGACCTCAACGGGGTGCTCAAATAGATACGCCCGGAGTTTTCTGATTGACACTATTAAAGCATATGTTAATTTCTCCAGTGGAGTATATTTTATTTCTGCCTCGTGTAGTACTTGGCTTACGAAATATATCGGAAAATGCACCATCCCTTCTGCCCTGGTCAACACAGCACTGATGGCGTGTTCTGACGCGGCTAGGTATAGGTACAGTTTTTCTTCTGGTTTAGGGGCCACAACTACTTTGGAATTGGACAAATATTCCTTTATCCGTACAAAAGCTTGTTGGGCCTCCTTTTTCCAGTGAAATTTCTGTCCTTTGATGGTAGCAAAGAACGGACGAGTTTTATCCCCCAGGCAAGAAATGTACCGATTCAGGGCGGCTAAACGACCCGTGAGTCGTTGTACGCCTTTTATGTCCCGGGGCTCTTGCATGTCCAGAATTGCTTGGACTTTGGTAGGGTTGGGCTCAATGCCTTTCTCGCTAACCACATGCCCCAGGATCATCCCTTTTTTAATTCCAAAGTTACATTTCTTGGGGTTCAATTTCATATTATAATGCCCCAGTATTTTGAATACTTCTTCGAGGTCTTTGATGTGATCTGATTCATTTCTACTTTTAACGATTATATCATCAATGTATACTTCCATGGTTACACCAATTAAATCAGAAAACATCAGATTTACCAACCTTTGATAGGTGGCCCCGGCATTCTTCAGGCCAAAAGGCATTCTTTCCCAGCAATAGATTCCTTTCTCTGAGTAGAACGCCGTATGCTCAACGTCATCTGGATGCATGGGGATTTGATGATATCCTGCTTTGGCGTCCAGTGTTGAAAATATTGCGTGACCTGTCAAATTGTCAACGACATGGTCGATGTGCGGCATGGGAAAAAGATCTTTCGGGCAGGCGTTGTTTAGATCTGTAAAGTCTATACACAAACGCCACGCAGCCGTTGTTTTTGTCACCATAACCGCATTGGAAAGCCAAGTGACATCACTCGAAGCTTTCCTGACCAATTTGTTTTCTATTAGTTTGTCTACTTCCCCGGCGAGTGCTTGACACTTCTCGGGGCCCATTTTTCTACGCTTCTGCGCGATTGGTTTCTTGCAGGGATCTATTTTCAATCGATGGCAGGCATGTTTAGGATCTATCTTTCCTAAATCGGCACTGGACCATGAGAAAGTAGAGATGTTCTCTTTTAGGAAATTTATAATCCCGATCCGGGTATTTGATTCCATATGAGATCCCACAAGTATTTGCTTTTCAGCTTGTTCTGGATCTAAAATTATAGAGTCCAGATTTTCGACCATTTCTACCACTGGTACCTTTTTAGATTGATATCCACCTTTTGAACCCCAATCATCCATTTCTGGTTTTGATGGGGGAAGCTTCTGGTCAGTAGAAACTGTGTCTACGCCAGTTCCTTCCTTGGGGGGACAAATCTTGTCCGGGGGAATATCCGCTATTTCCCCGGTAGGTTTTTCCTGAGAAGGATTCAGTTGGGAATTTTGATCGTTTAATTTGATTACATCTTTTATATGATCGATTTGTTTTATTTTTGTTCCTCTCAGATTTATCTGGGGAATATTTTCGTTTACTTTGGTTTTGGAGTTATTGAGATCGTGAAAGTACATCAAAGTCTTCTTAGCCATTACTAGATCACCTCTGACGGTGCCAACTGCACCGGAGGGAGTAGGGAACTTAATACAGTAGTAGTAGGACGAGGCGATAGCTTCAAAAGCGTCTAGAAAGGGCCTGCCTAACAGAGCATTATAGCCACTAACCTTATCAACTATTACAAACTTCAGATTCCTGACCATCATGACTTCGGGATTCTTCACATCCATCAGTTCCACCGGGAGTATGATCTCACCGTAAGGAATGACTACATCATCTCCAAAACCTTTCAACACCATATCGCACGGGTTGACATAGCGCGCCAAGTTCCCCATCAGATCTAGAGTCCTCTTGTAGAGAACATTGAGATGCGCGCCATTGTCCACCAGCGTGCGAGACACATCCAAACCGAGGAGTTTGGCCTTTATCACTAAGGGCACATCCTTCGGGAATTTTGTCACGGTTCGATCTTCCGGGGTGAAAGTTATCACCGCCGTGTCTGAAATTGATGAACCCTGGCTCGGGGCCGTTTCATACCACACTTCCCACATCTGGAAATCTCTCTTCCTCTTGCGGTGGCTTTCTTCATTCACCGGCCTCAACCCACCGATCATCATAATCTGGCCCACACGTGGTGGGCCTCCTGCCGGGGGAGGCGCTGGTGGCGCCGGTGCGGGTACTTCCTGGGGAGGTGGCCCCTGCGGATTTCCCCCTGCACCGGGCCTGGGTAAGAATTGCCATAACTTGCCTTCCTGGAAAAGTTTCCACAACATTTTAACCAGTTGTCTGCACTGGCTGGTGTTGTGACCTATCTTCTCATGATAGGCACACCATTTGTTGGGATCCAACTTCTCCGGGGCAGTCAGAATTGGTGGTGGTTTCTCAATAAGATCTGATTTATGCATGAGCATTATATTCAGAATATTTGCTGGTGTATGACCAGTCTGAGTAGTTATTTTTTCTTCTAACTCACAGATCTCGTCTATCCGTGGGTCAGCTGGCTTTGGGCCTGGTTTTTTGCCAATGTAATTTGGCCTTCGATCGGAGGAAAAAGGAGGTTTTTTCTTTTGCTCGGGGGGATGTTCCCCGCCGGCGACAAGACGCTGGTAGGCAACTTGGGCCCCAGCTTTCCTCCTGAAATCCTCATACGATCGGGGATAATTCAACATTGCAGATTTAAACAACTTAGAATTTCTCCGCAAACCTGCCAACACGGTGTGAAGTTTGAGGTTGTCACCAATCTCTTCACCACCGGCCAAAAGTAGTTCTTCAACACGATCTACGTAAGATTCGTCAGATTCCGTGTTACCCTGTTTGACCCCCAAAAGCTTCTGACTATATTCCATATAGGAGGCTTTGGAGGCAAAATACGATACAAACCTCTGCACCAAATCGTCAAAACACTTAATAGAATGTGTTGGTAAGCTGACGTACCATTGGTGGGGAATATCGCCCAGGGTAAGGGGAAACAGTTTGCACCGAGTAGCATCTGTGGCTCCTCGGCCGGACATGTATGTCCTGAACCTGCTCAGGTGAGCTTCTGGATCCGTTTTGCCACTGTACAAAGTAGTTTGCATGGGCTGGATCTCTAGCTGCATGGGAGCTTGTTCGACCTCTGGGGCCAAAGGATCGTTATGACGACCAGCCGGAGCAGCAAGAATTTGATGTTCATTCAATCGCTTTTCCAGTTCAGAGTACTTTTGCCTCAAATCGGCCAGTTCAGAATTAGTACCGGGGGCTCCAGTGGCCCTCTCCGGTGGAAAGTTTGCATGTCGGCCATGCATGTCACTTTGACTATTCTGCCGACGAGGCTCAGTAGAAGTGGCCATAGATTCGGCTCTTTTGTTCAGATCTAACGCTCGACGCATTCTGCGGTTCTTTTTGGGAACGCGGCCAGATTGCTCAGGAGCTACATTCAGATTTGCCCCGGTGGCTGCATGCGTGCCCTTCACCGGGATCACAGGAGTCGTCATGACGTATTTCAACGTCATAAGTTCTGCAACTGCTTCATCTATTTTTTGTGGAGTATCAAGACTTCCAAATCTAATCGGAGGCGGGCCTTTCGGCGTCGACGGCCCTCCGAGATCATAGGGGTGCAGACGGCGATTCCGACGTTGTGACCGAAGTCGACGTCGTCATACATCAGCCTGACTGTCTGTGGGCTCATCGGCCCCTGCATGTTTGCTATTCTGCTCATCAGAGCTGATCTGGGTAAGCGGCGGCGGCGGCGGCGGCGGCTCCTTATTTTCAGGTTCTGGGTTCTTAGGCGGAGATGAAACCTCAGGTTCCACCATCACGGCCTTACCCATCACCGCCCGCCAACGACCACTCGTACCAGACCCAGTTGATACCGTAGTACCTTCGGTTTCGTTAACCATTTTAGATTTCAGATCGAGATTTTCTGTAACTAAATTACCTGATGCTCGATCCTTCTAGCGCCAGCTGTTTTGGTGTGTTTTTGCTCTTTGTTGGGGATATTTGCTGGTAACAGAGGGTTTTGGCAACAACACCAAAATACAAATTTGTTATAGGTAAGAAAGCAAAGGGTAATAGTTTATACAGAAATCGTAAGTAGAAAATGGATGCTCATGGCACCTCTTTATTCAAATATTCATACTTAGAATTCATTTTGAAATACAATGGTTTGCATGTCCCCTTCCTCTCCTCTAATACTCTATATTTATACTAACCCATGCATGGCAAGATTATGCCACCTAATGCCCACTTATCAGCTCCTGATTGGACCACAACTCCACTAATGTCTTGCATTAAAAACCCACTTAACTCTAAACAAAGACTTTATCCTCTGCTCCCGTCAAATGTCTTTTGACCACCTGTTGACTCTGACACCTCCCCCACGGATATTCCCGTGTAATAAGTCTGACACTACCGAGCGATCGTTCCCGTCCAAGCTCTTTTCTGACTTCTGTTGGTTGCCTTTCTAGGTCTTTTTCCATAGATTAATTCTGACTTGCACATCTGATGACGTGGCTTCCTCATTGTCGACACGTGTCGGTGACCGTTTTATCGGGTATAACAACTATTTATATAAGTATACTAATATATTCATTGTTATGCTAATTTAATGTTTATAATAATTATTTTTTGAAATGAATATTTCTTATTATTGAATGATGATTTTTATATTTTAAATGGTGAAAGCACTATTTATATCGTACTCCTAAGGCCATCTCCAACCGCACACAAAAACTTAAACTCAAATATAAGTTTTATTTTAAGTTTACAGTAATTTGACTCCAACCGAGATTCCAATACTTAAACTTAAAATAATATTCTCAAAATATTCTTGTTATACAACTTTTTATAAATAATCAAAATCTTTACAAATTTGTAATTTAACCTCGTAACTTTTGACATTAAAAAAATTTAATAGTCATTATTTTCAATTTAAAATTTTAAACATAATAAAAAAAATATTGTGATATCCCATACGGTTATTTTATTTTTATTAAAATTTATTTTTAATTATTAATTATATGATTATTAAAAAAAATTACATTATAAAAATATTAAATAAGAAACTAAAAAAATGTAGATAGATTATTTTTATTAATTTATATAAAAAGGATCATTTTATAAATAATAAAGTTTTTGGTTTGAGTTTAAGGTAAACGTAAATTTAAGTATTTTTTCTGTGGTCCCACCTTAAAACCTATAATAGGTTTATGTTTTGGTATTTTTTCTGTGGTCCCACCTTAAAACCTATAATAGGAGGTTTATGTTTTGGTATTTTTTCTGTGGTCCCACCTTAAAACCTATAATAGGTTTATGTTTTGGTATCGCTTGGAGCATCTCCCCTACTCCAAAATAGGTTTTTGGTATCGGTTGGAGATGTTCTAAGAGTATGATATAGGTATTGTCCATTTATAATAATATGTACACATTCTTGGCATATGACAATTAAAAAAAGAGGAAAAAAATGTACTCTTACTTTTTAACAATAAAAATACAATTTTAATTTTATTTTTTAAAATAAAAATATTTTTACTATTTTATTTTATAATTTAAAAATACATTATTACTATATACTTGATCAAAAATTAACATTTTTATTTATATTTGAGCCCTAAAAAGTGTCTCAATTATTTGGGGACGAATGGAGAATAAAAAAAAAACAAAACTCAACAAATCTATTTTTAAAGACTGCACACAATTTCAATTTACACCCAAAATTCACTAAAACAGCTTCCCATCCCCCATATTCAGGCACAAGAGCACCAGCACATACAAATTCACATCCATATGAAAAGAAGGATTTACCGATTTCAAAAATGGTATCGAAGCAATCTCTAATCAAAAGAAGGATTCATTCAGCAGGTGCTGCAATATCGTTTGTTTTATGCGTGCTTCCAACATTGAATATGACAAAAGAAATAACCATTCAACAGACATTAACTACATTGTATGTTTATCATTCCATACTAGAATAGTAACACAAAACCAACGCAATAATCGACAGGTATATTGTGGCAAAACAACCACAGTACACACAACAACAATATGCATGCCTACTCAAACTTCTTGATCATAGACAGGTCATTCAACATTTTCTCAATCGCCTCATCATCATGAGCTCGCCCTCTAGTCTGTCAAGTGAGAAAAAACGATGTCAATAGAAAATATTGATTTAAACCACAAATGTATTAATAGTTTCAGTTTCCCATGCTAAGATCTGAATCATCTGGTAATATCATAATAAGCACATACTCTGTTTTTTATTACTCTACATTTCAATTTCTATGTCCCAAGACCAAAAAAGTACCTTGATGGATGGAACCATGGCTATGCCTTCCTCCACTGTTTCTGGACAAAGGTTCCCAAGCACACAGAGCTGTGTAATGTGCTAGTATATTATTCTTACTGAATTTTTCTATCAATAGACGCACAATAATCAGCTTTGCAAGTGCGAAATAATTACCTCAAATTCAGCGAGTTGATAACGACTCAGAATTCTGAACTAGAGTTAAGATATGCAATGTCTGATTTTTTTTTCTCTGCTTTTAAAAGCAACAATAATATTTGAAGATTGCCTTTTATGTTTCGTTATATAGGCTCAAGATAATATCTACACTCTCGTATGATAAAACATAAATTCACTCAAAAATAGTACTAATATTTTATAAGAATGTTATTGTAAACATTTACTTCTGCATTAAATAATACTCCTCGACAGTTGACATCTAATGAAAACATTTCTCTTTTGCATAAAAGACAGAAGGATACTCTCGGACTTGTCTGACGGAATCAGTATTCTTATATCGGCTAAAGCGCTTCACGTATTGTAGAGACTTCTCAAAAACCCTGCCAATAATAACAATGATAATAATAATAATAATTTGTCTATAAAGCATATATTCCTCATCTAAGCTACAAAAATTTGTATCTTCGACTAGAAACAGATATGACTAGCTACAGTTAACATTAAATACCCTCATGAAATAAGCCCGATATACAAACGTGCAAAATCCCTCTATAAGTCTTTGATCATCAGGAATGGTCGACCAAGTACGAAAGTTCACTTACTGTGACATTTGATTCATCGGGTCATCCGCCATCTGCTGAAGCTGCTCATACTTGTGGTCAAGAATTAGGGCAACTTCAGAATTCATTAGACACTTGGCTTTCAGAAATTCTGAACAGAAAGATACAAAATAAGGTCACATCTAAGTTTGACTCGTCGTCTAGGTGAACAAGAACATCGTTCACGGAGATGGATATAACCACAAATGGATGCATCAAAATCACTTTTACAGAAAATGAAATATGATACCCTAAACCCAAAAAAAAATAGGTATTTTATTCTTTACTCAGCTTGATTTTTTAAGAGCAAATACACACATTGAATCGAATGCGTAAACTAATTTGAATCACATAGATTAAGAATCTAACAAAGCAAATTAACAGGTCGAGTCGAAATTAAGGTTGATTAACATAAATAAGAATCGTGTTCGTAAATTACTCAGAAAACACAGAACCCTAATACACACAAGAAAGCTATACTGAGAAAAAATACCATCGGGAATCTTGAGCTCGGCGGCGTTTTCCTCTTCCTCCGTCGACATATTTGATAGCTTCAAATTATTATTTTTTGGATGAATTCTCTGAAATACTATGGAAGGAATTTATTGCGGTACTTCAATGAGGAAATAACCTCCCGGGCCCAGGAGATTGCAATCCAAACTTGCCCGATAGTCCAGTGGTTAATTGAGCCCACTAGGCCCTGTTTGGTAACTACTTGTACTTATCATCAATAAGTGTAACCTTTTTTTTAATAAAGATGAGAGTAAAAAAACTCCACTCCCAACATGAAATTTAATTTATTTTTGAATGTAGAGTAATAAAAATCAGGCAAGCGATGAAAGAATAATGATGAAAGGAAGAGGCTGAAGGGTTTGATGAGTAGGTTTAGGAGATCGATTTCTACGTTCTTTTTTTTTTTTATATATTTAGGAAAGGCGAACACTAAAATTATTCTTTCATCTTGCGTTTCAAATTTAATCACAAAACTCACGCCAATTTTGCTCATTGAAGTGTGCTAATACGATTTTGCACATGATTTCTCACCGCGTTTCAAAATCAAGTGAATATCATGTTGAATTGTCGAACATTCGAAAGTACTCTCTAGGTTTTTGGTAGTGAATTTTTTTTTTGGATTGAAAAATCGTGTGCCTTAAATTAGGGTTTGCAAGTTATGTTATGGCCTAGTTCGAATTAATTTTGAAGCAAATGAATTAAATGATATTTGATTGAATTTTTCAAACCCTCCAACCATGAAATTGAGTGATTTTTTTAGGTTTGTATCAAAAGTAAAATATTGAATCACGATGAAATAGTTATACCATGTTAGATACAAATCTTACCTAAACAACTCTAATTTTATTACATAGATTTGACAAAAAAAATACTATATTATTTTTTGAAAGCGAACACTTACAATTAATTTAATTTGCACCAAAGATTAACATGTAAAATTTGCAATAAGTATACAACCACTTCGTATATACATTTATTACACAATTTTATTCAAAGAATACGAATTTTGCTTACATCCTCTCTCTCTCTATATATATATAGCATCTCTCTTTATAAATCTTATACTTCTTACATATAAAAACATACTCCCTCTGTCTCAGACCTATAGTCATTGGTGGTTAACGCTAACTTTTTTTAACCATCCAATACATATGATAAACGGTATAAACTAAAAAAATCAGCTTTAACCACCAGTGACTATAGCTTTGGGACAGAGAGAGTACATTTTATATATATACAAAAAAATCAAATTTATTATTTAGTTAATATAATTATTTTTAATTATTTTTTTCATATATAATAATTTTTTTTTGGTAATTTTATTTATATAAGATCTTAAGTTGTCAATCAAATTAATGATTTAACAATTTATTTAACTGCTTATCAACTTATTTAACAGCTTATCAGCTCTTAAAACAACTTATAAGACATAAGATCTTGTAAGCTCTTTTATATAAGTCTTAAAACAACTTATAAGACATAAGATCTTGTAAGCTCTTTTATATAAGTCCATCCAAACGAGCTAAGAGTATAATTGTACTTTAAAATAAAAATACTAAAATATGCTCTTAAAATTATTTTTCTTTTTAAAGTGTGAAGAAAATATACGTGAGACAATCCAAAAAGAAAATACTAAAATTATTTAAGAGATCGGGAAGAGTACCAAATATATTTATGTATATCCATACATATTTAATTTTTCTATGTTAACAATCTAGCCAATGTGTACTATATTGCTTTTATTTTTGTTAAATTAAAAAAAAAATAGCCCAAAGTTTAATATAAGGTTCCACAGCCATTCGAGGGGACATCCATAAATAAGAAGAAATCATTAACCAAGATTTACAACTCTAAACAACTCATTCCAAGGTCCAAATGACTAATTTCCCTTTATTGCATCAATGTGACTAATTTATCACATGTAGCAGACACCATTAGGCTGCCGAAACGCAGAATCATGTTGCATAAGCCATACGGGAGGCGAGGCATCATGGCAACATATCAACTCCGAAAAGTAGCTGACCTGATAAGTTGATTGCTCAAGTCAACACCAGGCAGAAGAAATAAAGACTTGTAGGAAATTGATAACTAAATCTAGAAATCTAAAAAAAATGAAAATGAACTATAACTACAAGGTCTCTAGTTTAGGATGGCCATACTTCTCAAAATAGTTATAGACGTAAAACGGTTATATTTTTGCATGCAATGATCACTTTTAGGGTAAATAATATGCCCATCTTGAGGTCTTACAGTATAATTCTTGCAAATAAAAATAAAAATGAATAGTACAGTAACCACAAGCTAGTACTTACACGACCCGTATTTCAAGAGCAATATACAAACAAACATACTTTGTACCCCGGCCGAAAATCAGGCATAAATATACAGTGAAAAGTTACAGAAACGCAATGATATATTGCACATACATAGTGTAATTTATATAAACCGTGTTTAAGGTCTAGACTGATCAAATATAGAAACTATGCTCGTATTTCAAAACTACAAAAGTACAAATACCCTCCAAATGTAACAAACTCCCCTTGAGGATTATATTTATTTATCTAACAATAATCTGTAAAAGATGTTGATGTAAAGTTTTTATAGTTAACCCAAATAAATAATACGGAGTATGCAAACAATTTTCTTGGACATCAGTGAGAAGTCAAATAAGACGTAAAATCAAGATTCCAAATACTGCTTTTACAAAAAACAAAATCAAAATTTTATTATTCAACGCAAAAGGTCACCATTACACAGTAAAGAAAAATGATTTAAGGACAAGACAAAAAAGGTTTAGAAAAAACTTACCAAGAAAAGAAAGCAGTACTCAAGACTTAGTTTGAAGCAGAACATGCAGCTCGTGCTTCAGCCTTGCTCAAAGGGGTCCTACCCATCACTCTGACCGGCCGTTCAGTTGGATTTGGAGTTAACATGCTATCCTCTGTATTATTATTATTTGATGCAGCAAATGAGTTGGTTCTAGAATCTTCCGCTATATCAAGATTATTATCCATCATTCGTGATACAGTAGCAATGCCTTGGTCAACTTCTCTACGGGTTTGAGCGCTGGTTTCAGGCATTGAACTGCTATTGCAAGCAAAGAGTCTCTCCTTCCAGCCTCTTGTGCTCTTGGTTATCGACTCTTTGTACCTGTATATATGTGAACAAAAAGGCTTGTTACAGAATAATAAACGCAAAAAGAGAATTTTACTTGTCTCCTTGAGGTAAAGGTCTCTGCTTGAATTCAACTCTGGAATTTATTTTGAAAAAATTATTGTTTGAGGTTACGTCTAATTGCAGGGACAAAAACAAATATTACACACAGACACACACACACACACACACACACACACATATATATATATATATATATATATATATATATATATATATATATATATATATATATATATATATATACCCTCTAATACTTCTTTTCTATTTTACAAACTGTTTTTTGTGATTAGACCACATTTTCCATTGTACCTCGTTGACAATGCATTAAGGCGCCATTTCAGAGACTCTGAGAATGATTGTAAATCTGATGGTCCAGCTCTATCTTGACTACTATGGGATGTCCGAGCAGGAGACCTCCTAAATTAGAATAATAAAAGATTGTGATCATCAAACTACAACTCAATGATATTGTAGTAGTAGAGTGACTAACAAATGGTAGATAAACAGTTTAAGTTACAAAATTACCCCTAAAAGCCTAATTATGAAAAAAAGCACTGTTATCTTTCCAAAACAAAAATACCCGTTTCAGGCGTTCACATTTGCACACTCAGGATGGAGGTAGTTGTAATTTTGCATGATAACTGGAGCATATTGTAATTACTCTACACATCAGGCACATCTTTTGTAATATTCTGAGGTAAGAAAATATTTTACCTATATGCCGGGGATACTCCATGTCGAGTGACTCGTGTAGACAAAAGCCGGTCAGCTTGGACAGAAGGGAGTCGTGAACCATTTTCAGAATCTCCACCAACAGCATTAACCGGAGAATTGGGTCCCGCTATCATGACCGTCGGAGATTGATCTATGTTGTGTCTGGACGAACTAACCGAAGCTCCATTAGGATGAGTAGAGAGCGTCGGAGATTGAGGATGGCCTTGAGAAGAGGAAGATCTATTCCTTTGACCTTCCCTTCTGGCGAGCTGGCGGGTTTGGCCTATAGTGGCAGCAGCAGCTAAGTGCTGAATAATGCTCTCTTCGACGTCGGACTCGCTTGCACTAACTGGCAACTGAACCATAAGTTTGAAATAAATCTTCTATTGAGGTTGGGCTATTCTTAATTACTAGTTCCACATGAGTTTAAAATAAGGAATAATTACCAAACCTACCCCCAAATGTTTGTGGCAAAAATAACCCACGATTATTACACCTTACTCTTTAATTAGCACATTCCAGTGATTCCACCCCCACCCCCTTCCCTTTAGATTTGTAAGATATTACAGTTATTCCTTAGATTTAATAAATAATCAAGCTTTAAGGTTCTTTTTGGTAATTTTTGTGCACATTCGTGTTTTTTATACTTAACTCAACCTCAAGGGTAGTTTTTGTAAATTAAGTGGTTATTTGAGACAAAACACCCTTGAGGTTTAGTGTATTAATACCTTAAGGAGGTTAAGTTTTTTTTTTTTTTTTTTTTTTTGAAATTTGGCAAAGACTTGAGAGTAGTTTGTAGTAATTATTCCTAATGTATAAAGAGAGTTGACTAACATATTCCAACTCAAAGTCTCCCAATGTCGGATGAAGAGATATAGAACCCATCTGCATATTCCTCTCGTGATCCACTGCATCAAGCAATTCCTGGCTGAGAAAGAAGGTTACACTAAGAACCTTTGCACAGGAAAGATTGAAAGAACAGTTTAACGAAACATAGTATTAAAGTGGAACTGAGACAAATCAATGTACCTGCTTGGATCCTTCAAGCTGATGGCCTGCCAGCACATTGGGCATTGGGAGCTTCTCTGGCACCTATAGATATACCAATAATGTAAATATGCAACAACGGGAGGAGTATAGAAGTACAGCCATTATGATATCTCAACGCCGGGTATGATGATTTCCTACTGTTCCAATCGAGGTTAAAAAGGTTTACGAAATCATATTATAATATCAGTGGAGTCTAGATGAGGATACCAATATTGTCAGTAGAAACTATTTTGTTTAAATTTTTTTGTGGGAAGAGAATTGAAATTACGTACCATTCAAGAATGCACTGAAGATGAAACTCGTGCTTGCAACTAGTTAACTGGAAAAAAGAACAGAAAACAATAGTTGAGCGTATATCAATCTCAATCCACACTGATTTAATGTAACAATCCTTTTACGTACGTTGGAAGGATTACTATCACAAAAAGCTTCGAGGCATATACTGCAAGAATCATCACAAGCTTCCTGAATTCCTCCTTCTACAAAAGCTGCAGCGGAAATCAGGCGGCTTTCAGACACTGTTCTCTCTTCCATCTGCCACAAAGAAAAAATGAATCTTTATTTCCAAAAACATAAAGAGGCAAGACATTGAACAAGTAATGATAAATTAAACGGTAATTATTCCATCTGTCACAAAGAAATTGAATCTTTATTTCCAACAATATATTCAAAAGCTCATTAAAGTACTTTTTTTTTTCAAACACTCGAACATTTGCTTTAGTAAAAAGTTCAGCTTCTATTTGCAACGCTCCCTACTTATTCTTCTCCTACAGCAAAGCATTTCTAAGAATAAGTAATAGATTGAACACTCCCTTAATCGATATAAAGATTAAAAAAAGAGGCTAAATCGATCAACTGAGAAAGGGCGGCAGGAGACCATTATGTAAATTAAAACAAGAATCCAGAGAAAGAACATTGAATCAAACTGTAAAATTCTACTAAAATAAAGCCACAGTTTGGATATAATAACTAAATGGAGTACATTTTATCTCTTAGAGCTACTGCTATCAATTTGGAAAATGAGCATCTTGGCCAACAGTGAACTGTGCATAAGCTCGAATGAATTATTGAAGACGAAAACACAACATTATCAGAACCCAAAACATGGCACTGTTATCCGCATCCAAGTAGAACACCACCAACATACTGACAATAAATTCAATAATCTGTAGACCGATTTTTATCGCGGCATTTTGAAATTAAATAAATTAATAAGCAAGAAGATACAGAAAGGAGGACAATTCCATCCATTAAACGAAAATAAGCTAGAACCCTGATTCCATCAAAAGACACAATAAATGTATAATCCATTTGAAGTAATCACCAAAAAGAAAAAAAAAAAAAAGATCAGGAATTACCTGAAATTTAAGAGCAGGTGAAAACCCAGAAGTAAGGGAGCATGGGATTGGGATGTTGGGGGTTTATAAGATTTGATTATATTGAAGAATTTGAGAGTTGTGAGTGTATTTGGACTTTTTCTTATCTCCCACATTTTTTGGCGGTGATGATGATGATGATATTCATAGGGGGCTTGAGACTCGGACCCAACAAATACTCGGATCAGATTTTGGAGAAAAACATGGATGGGCGAACGAGACTATGCTATCAACTTCTTCGATTACTTCAGTTCTTCTATAATAATTTGTTAGTAATCCAAAATTAATTGAATTTATTTACTCCGATTTATTTGGGTTCCAAAAAATATTTTATTACAATCTGAATACCAAATAGATAAAACCCCAAATAAAATAGACCAATTTACCTTTATTTTTTACTATAAATACACATCCGCACAACAATAACCTTCATTCTTCATTCTCAAACTTTTTGAAGTATATTGAGATCTCATATGTTTTGACTTTTTTGTATGATACGGAGTACCAAATTTGATTTGCTAAGTTGAGAGTTATCGTTGAATATTAAATTCTTGATATTTGTATTGAAAATTGAATTAATGGTGATGTTGTTTGATAAGAAATTAACAACAAAATACAATAGAAATCACAAAATGGGAAAAATGGCAATAAAGTCACTTTTCAACATTTTTTGATAAATAAGGCTAATTTTTAATTTTCGTGTCAATTAGACATTTTTTTGTTCCAATTAGGCCAAAAAAATGTATAAGGAATGACGAAAATACCCTCTATTTCTAGTCAACCCACCCCTACCCATGACCCACTCCACCTGCCCCAAATCACACCGACGCAAATTCAAATTTAATCGGGATTCTCCGCACCCGATGTCGCCGCCGTCCTCAAGCAGTTGATGATGACTGTCGCCTGCCGCCACCGCTTCGACGTCGCTCACAGGGACATCAAGCTCGACAACATCCTCTTCGATTCGCGGGGGAGGATGAAGCCCGACGACTTCGGATCTGCGCCGGAGATCGAGACGCCGAGGAGTTTGACGATGCTGGTGAAGTGGCTCTGGATGACCACGGTGAGTTTCTGATGTACGTCCGACGACGACATCAATTTTCGGAGCTTGCCGTGGTCTTGCCCTCACCGTGATAGTGGTGGTCTTGCCCTCGGCCGCCGCGAGCGGGGCGGCAATGGTGTACAATACTTATATAGTACATTTCTTTAGTTTTGCAAATTTCATGTGAAGCTAATGTAGTATGTTGTTTCTGATGATGACTGACCATCAATTTGGAATGAGATTCATTGAAGTGGACTTTCGGAATATTTAAATCACATGCTCAAATCACGTATATTACTTTCGATTAGAGTCGAGTTTTGATTATCATCATGTGCGCAGGAAATGGAGCTATGTCTTGATGCTTGTTCCAAGCTGAGGAAGCTAATGAGGTCGTGTCTAAAAGAAGCCCTCGACCTGGAGCGCTTGCGGATGAGTGGGGGCCCGCACGGAGGGGTGGTCGGGTGCAAGAGCGGGTGCGGGGCGTTCGAGACGAACGATTTGTGCTACAAGAACCTCTTCAACAGCCCCCACTCGTGTCGACCGTCGCGAAGGAGAGGACGCGATCGCCGTATTCATCGTCGTCCTCGTCGGACCGCCCGTCCCAATTCTCCTCCTTCAGTTCATCGTCGGTGAAGGGGCAGTCGATGTATTTTATTTTTTTTTTTTGCAGTTTATTGTTTGGTTTTTCATGTATTTTGTGTCGGCAATTGTCGTGTATTTTGTTTGTTTCAGTGTGAAAATCTGACATTTAGTGTGAAAATCTGATATTCAGTGTGAGAATCTGACATAAACATTGTGTTCAGTGTATTTTTTAATCAAACAGTGTATTCATGTGACATTCAGTCCTATTCAGTGTGTTTCAGTCCTATTCAGTGTATTTTTCAATCAAACAGTGTATTCATGTGACATTCAGTATGTTTCATTCTTATTCAGTGTGTTTCAGTCTTATTCAGTGTATTTTTTAATCAAACAGTGTATTCATGTGACATTTAGTGTTTTTCATTCCTATTCAGTGTGCTTAAGTGTTACTCAGTCTATTTATGACATTCAGTATACTTACACTTGTATGTGATTACATTCAGTATTTTTACCTGTCATTCAGCTTACTTGTATGTCATTACGTTCAGTGTTTTTACATGTCATTCAGTTTACTTATATGTGCATTTAGTGTATTTTTTAATCAAACAGTGTATTTATGTGACATTCAGTGTGTTTCAGTCTTATTCAGTGGATTTCAATCCTATTCAGTGTGTTTAAGTGCTATAGTCATGTGACATTCGGTGTGTTTCAGTCTTATGCAGTGGATTTTAGTCATATTCAGTGTGTTTCAGTGTGTTTCAGTCTTATTCAGTGTATTTCAATCCTATTCAGTGTGTTTAAGTATTCAGTGTATATTAGTCATATTCAGTGTGTTTCAGTCTTATTCAGTGTGTTGACTTTCATTAACTTGTTTAATATTGAATGACCAAAACACTGAATGTCATAAAAAAACACCGAACGTCATAAAAACATAATGAATATCCCATTTTCATAAAAATATACTAATTGCATTAGCAGCAACATAAGATAGATGAATGAAAAATGAAAAACTAAAAATATAGTAGTATAAAGACTTTGCTGTAAACTTTATAAATCAAGTTTGACAAAACTTCAACAATAAACCAATAAGATCTCAAAAATCTCTTTCCAGCAACAACATGGTAAACAAAAAAGATTCAAAAAAATCGCAACAAACTCATAAGGGATGGTTTCTAGGAAATGATAAATAATAAGTACTCATCCAAAAGAGAAAAGCATGTATGTTTATGCCACAACAGAAGGTTTAGTGGCTGCAGAGAGTCGGGACCTCTTCTTGGCCAGACATAACTTTGCCCAAAAAAATTCAACACATCTCTATCTATCCAAAGTTCATTGAGGTACGTACATATCTTCAATCCATCCGTGTAGACGCCCAGTCGACCGACTAGCGTATTCCAATCCAATTAATCGATTGACTACTCGATTCGTGTGTGCTATTTCCTTTGTTCACAGATCAACACTCGAAATAATGCCCGAGGAAAGATCGTGATGTGAGTTGCACGAGAAGAAGTCGAAGGACCTGCTCTTTCTCTCGACAAACAACCCGTAGTCCGCCGAGCTTGCCGATCGTATCGACCCCTCCCTCGCCTTCTCCGACTTCACATACTGCTGCACTATGAGCAACGAAAACGCAGACTCGAACTACGACGTGACCAAGAGATCCCCGATGGGCCCCGCTCGGGGCAGTCGCACAGTCGCCCAATCCAGACGTGAGCGGCGACACCATACCGCTCCCCCTCCCAAAGATCTCGTACGCTTGTCTGCTCCCCATTCTGTCCCCCATCTCTCGTAACTCATCGTCCAACCCCACACACAACCTGTCCTCAGCTGACACAGTCTCCGATAACACTTTCCGACACCTCTCCAAAACAGACACCGCAAAAGTCAACTCCCCTCGTTCGGCAGCAGCTTTGGCTTTAGACATAGCCTCGACCGATCGAAGCCTGTTCCTCTCCCTGTCCACCTCCATCGACACCGATAAATTTCCGGTCAAAACCGGCCGTTAGATTTTGACCTCGCTCGCTGAATAATCACTCTTACCAACTGGACTCTTGTAATGACATGTGACTTTCACTAAGGAAGTCTCGTTGCTGGATTCGTGAATCGGGACATCGGTCATGACTAGGAAATCCCGTTCATCTAACACAAATTTATTTCGAAATGGGAGAATGTAGGACGTTGGCCAGTCATAGCGCGATGGGCTTGGATAAGAGGAAGATGTTGGGCTGGCAGGGTAAGAAGGTGTCGGGCTTTGGAAAGCCGAGGAGTTTGAGCTTGGTTGGATTGACGAACAGAGGTTGATGTTTCCCGACGCAGCTCCAGATTCGCTCTGCGCTGGCTTGTAACCCTGCCGAGTTGAAATCATATCCAAAAAATTAGCATCAACGGGAAAAATAAAGCGAATTGCTAGTTTTTGAATGCTAAAAAATACAGAAAAAATCAGAATCCCACAAAGGAAGGTTGATCTTCATGAGACGGCAGAAGAAGATTTGAATAATTATTGAACTCTTTTATTAACAACAATTAGGGATATTAATGGCAATCATCAATTACAGCATCAAAATTGAAATTGGGGAATCATTGAAAATCGAACGCACAAAACCTACAATCAGTTACTATAATCAATCGTCATGTTCCTGGATCAGATTCGTAAAAAATTCGCGAAATCAGAAAACGGAAAAATTGACCTAACCTTTCGACCGGTGGGCCGCGCTGGGGACGGGGAGCCGAGGGTGGAGTCGGGGACGGCAGAGCCGAATCCGACCTTTCCGCCTTTGAGATCGGTGATGTTGACGGAGTCGAGATTTCCTTCGTCGTTGCCGTCGAGCTTGGTCTGGATCTGTACTCACGAAGAGAGAGAATAGCGAAGACGAGAGAGAGAGTGTGAGAGAGAAATGAGGAACGGTGTGTTCGAACGTGTATATATGGAAGGGTAACGATGTCTTTACTCATTTTAGGCGGCCTAATTGACACGCGTAATTTCTCGAAAGCCTTATTGGTAAAAAAATATTGGAAAATGGTCTTATTGCCATTTTTCCCTATAATAAACAAAAAAGAAAAAGACATTCTTGATATTTTTTTTATTTGATAAGGAGGAGAGATGACAAACTCCATCCTCACCCGATCGGGTAGGATGTAAATCGAGGGATGTGCCCGACACCTGTGCATCCTCATCCGATCGGGTAGGATGTAAATCGAGGGATATGCCTGAGTAGCATACACTTGTGCGAGAAAGCGAACAACAAACTTTCATAATATTTCAATGAAAATTTGTCTCACCTGAAGTTCGAACCTGCGTCGCTGGGGAATTTCACCCACATCATCACAAACCTTACCACTCGGCTATGCCCATGGGGACGACATTCTTGATATTTATTCTACATGAATACACACTTTGATTTGTCGAACTGACAATCTGATTTGTCGAATCTTTATTCAATCTTTGTCGAATATGGTCATTTGTTGAATTCTTATCGAATTCCATAATCTACTTGTCGAATCCCAGATTACCTAAATGTCCTGTAACTTCGGCGGGATAGAATCATAAATCGTCCTCCCGAGAGAGTTCATTTACCTAAATGTCCTGTAACTTTGATTTTTATCAGAGGTCGTCCTTTGGCCTCTTTTTCCGGCAAAAAAGTCACGAGATTGGCACGTGACTGCCGGAAAGCTGAGTCAGCGTGCCACCTCAGCCCAAACTGCCATGTCATTCTACCTCAACCCAAACTGCCATGTCATTCTACCTCAGCCCAAACTGCCATGTCATATGTCATTAAGAAAAAAAAATATGGGGTAGGCAGGATTCGAACTCGGGTCATAGAATCATAAATCGTCCTCTCGAGATAGGTCATTTATCTAGATGTCCTGTAACTTTGATTTTTATCGGAGGTCGTCCTTTGGCCTCTTTTCCGGCGAAAAAGTCACGAGATTGGAACTTGATCGCCGGAATGCTGAGTCAGCGCCTCAGCCCAAACATTGTGTTCTGAATATAATGATTACTCAGAATATGTTGGTATGCAATTTCCTAGAGGTTTTAAGCACAAAACCACCCATATCTTTTGATTTCGAATTTTTCCATCTCGGAGATCAACAAGTCTGCCTTGTTTTGAATAAATTCTTCCCTGATGATCATGCTCATCAATATTGTTGGGTGTGAAGTGCATTCATGCCGGAGACGATTGCCGGAGACGATCGAAGAAGACGACGGAGAAGACGGGATTGAAGCTGGAGTTCTGGCCTGGTGTCGGCCGACACCAGGCCCCGTCGGACGACAAAGAAGCTCCTCGAGCTTCTGTGGAACACACATCTCAGCCCGAGGTGAAACACGCAGTTCGTGTTGAAGGTGTCGGCCGACACCCTTTCTTGTCGGCCGACAAGCTGGGGCTTTTACGCCCCAGCGGGATTTCTTTTTCAAATTGATATTCTCCCCCTCTATATAAACCCTATGTGTAATGTAAAATAAGGTTAACACCTCCGGAAAGTCTAGAATTCAATTATAGAGTTTACAAGCTTGTAACGAGGATTTATAATATTCTAGTTAATTATTGCATCGGCAAGAAGTGGACGTAGCCCTCGTTAACGGGTGAACCATTATAAATTTTCGTGTCATTTATTTTGCGTATTTTTCGTTTTTGTATTGTTCGTGTGCTTTTCAGGAGGGGAATTCGGACGCGAATTTTCCAACAAATATCGTGATCGTACACATGGTCATCTTAGAGAAACGGGAATTATTCTTCTCGTAAACTTTAAATATGAAGTTATTACTACCATGGTTAACTCCAAACCCACCATTGAGATCCAAACTCGAGTGCTCAGAACGCACCGCTTCCGATACCATTCCAGGCAAGCGCTTAAAGAAGGTTGTCCCAAGACCGACTCAGTGCACATGACTAGTGTATTCTGTCTTTAACGTTAAGTACTACACATACTACGTTTAATATACTTTCCTTTTTCGTAATTTATATGTCTACGCTATTATTATGTTTACATGTCAGTATTCTATGTAAACCTTACTAACTAGTGTTAGGATTCCCGACTTTGCTTTCTCTCTGGTAGTTACAAATTAGATCTGTTTATGTGGTTCGGATATGGAAAATGGGTATGCAGGCACCCACATCTAATTATGTGTACATGTCTTTTAGCTAAATATTTTAGTCTTGGAAATGAGATTTGCATTTAAGAACATGTTTTTTTGGACTTTGTTAAAATATGACTCGAATCCGTAGGAATTTTGTTTCCTTATTTAGGAAAATTAGAATTATATTTAATATAATATAATTCTATTCCTTATGGATTTAGGAGTCATATATTAGGAAAAAGGGTTTATTCCTATTCCTATTGGTTACCTAATTTATGGGTTTTCTACACCTATAAATAGGGATCTCCATAGACACAATTAGAACACGAGTTAACACAAGTTAATACCATCATAGAGAGAGATAATATTGTGTGAGATTAGAGGGTTTTAGAGTGGATATCAATCCTTGTAATCATCGGCAATATTATAGTGATAGTTCTCGTCGTTCCTCCCGTGGTTTTTCCCGATTTGGGTTTCCACGTAAATTCCTTGTCTTCTTTTCTTGTCTCCTTCTTTATTTATTGTTGAGTTATATTCGGGATTCCGCATATTGTTCGTACTATACATCGTCGTTTTACAACAAGTGGTATCAGAGCCAGGCAACGATCCAGTGACCTTTCTGAGCCAGACTACGATTCTACTACCTTCCGGAGCTAAGGTTTCGATGGCGAGCGTGAGGTACGATCTACCGAATTTAAGTCTCAACACGAGGTTTCCTATTTGGCAATACAAGATGAGGTTAGTCCTCAGATCTCTTAAGCAAGAGATTGTTCTACTTGGTATTGACAACAAGCCGAAAGACATGAAGCATGACGAGTGGGTGGAGCTCGATCAGATGGCTATGGCGACCATAGGGCTTCATGTTTCGGATTCGTTGACTGAGGAAACGACGGAGGCGAAGACCGCAAAGGAATTATGGGAGTTGTTGGAGTCAATGTGCGTTGAGAAAACGGTGTCCAGCAAGCATCACTTGAAGAGAAGTCTCTACTTCCTCAAGATGGCGGAGGGGTCGTCGATTCAAGACCATGTAGCGAGATTCAAGGAGCGTGTAGCTGACCTTGGGAAAATTGGCGTGAAGATCGAAGATGATGATCTTGCGTTTTGGATGTTATGCTCGCTACCCCCCTCTATGGCGGCTTTTCGGGACACGCTTCTCTATGGACGAGATAGTCTCACGTTTAAAGACGTAACTTCGGCTCTCTCGTCAAGGGAAAACGTACAAAGGATGGAGTCCAAAAAGGATGGTGTGCCCGATGTGGGTGAAGGACTTAGCGTCCAAAAGAAGTACCGTGATAAAGGGAGCGACTCGGGAAATTCGAAGTCGCGACACGGGAATAAGGTGTGTTTCTATTGCAAGAAGAAGGGACACATAAAGTCGGAGTGCTACGCGTGGAAGAAAAAGGAGAGCAACAACAATAATTCCGGTAATCGGAATTCCGGTGACGTTGGATTAGTAGATGGGAATTTCTATGGAGAACTACTAATGGCTCTAGGCGAGAACTCCAACTTTTGTGGTGATTGGATCTTAGACTCGGGTTGCTCGTTTCATATGTGTCCGGACCGGTCGTTGTTCGAGACTTATGAATCCTTGGAGCATGGTGCGGTGTTCATGGCTAATGACACCTCGTGCAAGGTCGAAGGGATTGGTAATATCCGCTTGAAGATGTTCGATGGCACGGTGCGCACGTTAGGCGAGGTAAGACATGTCCCTGACTTGAAGAGGAATTTGATTTCCTTGAGTACCCTTGATATGAAGGGCTACAAACTCACTTGTAAAGGTGGAGTTTTAAGGGTTACCAAAGGTGGTTTGGTAATATTGCGGGGAAAGAGAAAGGCGAGTCGCCTTTATGTCCTCGATGGAAGCTCGGCGAAGGAAGTAACCGAGGTTGATAAAAGCTACACCGGAGAAGGTGGAGTTTATGAGGCTACCGAAGAGGCTTTGGTAGTGTTGGGAGGAGAAGAAAAGGCGAGACGACCTTATGTCCTCCAAGAAGGCACGGTGAAGGAAGTAACCGGGGCCGAAACCCGACTCTTGGTAGAAGAGTCTATCCGGCTTAGAGGCGCGCAACCAAGTAAGGCCGGAGTGACCAAGCTGATTAAAGATGAAGCGGTGAACGAAGTAACCGTGGGAAAAACTAGGCTCTCGAGTGAAGAGTTTACACGACTAGACCATGCGCGGCTTGGGCATGTGAGGAAAGTCGACAAGAAGGATCGAGTGTTTCTCGATCTATGGAGTGTTTCTAAACCTGGTGAGCCATGTGCGCTTGGAAAGCGGTCGAGAGGGTATATCTCGAATTGGGCTCACAATTCGAAGAAGACACTCAGGTATGTACGTTCCGATTCATGGGGACCTTTGAAGGTCCAATCTTCTAGGAACTAGGCCCGTTGGGGCATTTGGAGGAAGACGAGGGACGAGACTATTGAGGGCGATGTGATTTCGCTTTATGGTTTGATGTGCGATGAGATTTCGCATGCGCGATGGGATTTCGCGGTTTCTCGTCAAGGTGGAGATTGTTAAAATATGACTCGAATCCGTAGGAATTTTGTTTCCTTATTTAGGAAAATTAGAATTATATTTAATATAATATAATTCTATTCCTTATGGATTTAGGAGTCATATATTAGGAAAAAGGGTTTATTCCTATTCCTATTGGTTACCTAATTTATGGGTTTTCTACACCTATAAATAGGGATCTCCATAGACACAATTAGAACACGAGTTAACACAAGTTAATACCATCATAGAGAGAGATAATATTGTGTGAGATTAGAGGGTTTTAGAGTGGATATCAATCCTTGTAATCATCGGCAATATTATAGTGATAGTTCTCGTCGTTCCTCCCGTGGTTTTTCCCGATTTGGGTTTCCACGTAAATTCCTTGTCTTCTTTTCTTGTCTCCTTCTTTATTTATTGTTGAGTTATATTCGGGATTCCGCATATTGTTCGTACTATACATCGTCGTTTTACAACAGACTTAATTTCAGCTCACTTCAGTTCAATTCAGATCGCTTTATTTCAGATCAGATCGATTCAGTTCAGCTTCGATTAAGTTCGTTTCCAAATAAATTAAAATAAATTAAATAAAAAATAATTTGAATGAATAATTTTAAGTATTATTAATATTTTTTAACAAATATTTAATAATTTTTAATAATAAATAATATTTTTATAAAAAAAACAGTTTAGTTCAGTTCAGATTGCTTAAGTTCAGTTCAGTTCAACCGATTTTAATCCAAAAGAACAAGTCCTATAAAAGGAGCCCAAGCTTACTAGCAAAAGGAGCCCAAGCTTACTAGCTCGTTTGCTACTAACCTAAAACACTCCGTTTTCTTGATAAGCGTAGGTTGTTTTAATTGGTCAGTAGTACCTGAAAGGAGCCAAAGCTTAATATTTGGAACGTGATAGTACCTCAAAACCTTGTTTATGGTTTGTGAGTGGTGACCGAAAACCTGGCCTATATTTCATTTACATGCTTGTTGAGAAAAAGACAGCCAAGACAACAGAAACAAACGCGAGCTCTGTTGACACTGAATCCCTCACAATAACACTGAACAGCGCAAAAGACACTGAACAATGGATTTTAACACTGAACCACTGGACTGAACACTAAAATCTCACACACGTCAATAAATACTCAAACTCACGACGCAGGAAGTTTGTATATGGTTTATCGAACTCAAACACGAAAGAAAACAATCACACAACAAACGATTTTACGTGCTTCGATCACCGGAAAGGTAATCTACGTGCACGGTGGAGGGGAGGGTGGTTCTGGGATTATACGAAGCAAATGAACAATTACACAAAGTTCTCTCTAGCTCACTTGTTGCATATCCCTCGCTAACAGACGCGATTATATACTAAAACGAAAATGCACAAAATCGATTTCTTCATCCAAGCCGTCGACCTGCAACAGCCTCGCAAATCTCATCCGTTTGACCAATCGATCCAATTCCTTGTGCATCAAGTAGATGAGGTGGCGGGGACCACAGCTGCGTAAGAATCATGCAATGAGGTGAAGAATCGAGTGAGAAATCGCTCGCCCTAGACCATGCACCACGCGGACATGTCATGAACAAAACGACGTCATTTTCGTTCTGCGGGAAATTCAAATTCTGGCAAAATTACCAATTTGCCCCTGAAGTGCATTTTGTCGATTTTGCGTCCGGAGATGATTTTTCGTGTACATTTTAACAAATCTCCACCTTACACAACAAATCAACTCCCAGCAAATCTCCATAGCACAACAGCATCACAGTGTTCAACACTAATCACCCCATAAAAGCACTGATCAAGATTCAGTTCAATAACTGACCTGAATCAAATTTCAGAACCAACTTCAAATCCAAATCCTGCTCTCCACAGCTGGATATAGGATCTCTAATCAGTCCCATAATGATCCTTGATTCCTTAGCTTCAAATCCATACCAAGAACTCATCATATGATTCATCATAGCTCCAGAAAATCCCAAATGCGACTAAGTCACTCAAAACTGATTTAGTTGAAAAACTCATGTACTCAACTTCTTCAATTCTGAACCAAATGACTTCAAACCACCTCCACAAGGTTTGTACACTGAAATGTGACTCCACAGCACATTTCATCTACCACAAACCATCCTCCAACACAGAATCACTACACAAGTAATTCAGAAAACCAGAAAACTGTCAAGTCAATCAAACCATTGACTTTAAGAATCCTTGACAACCATGTAGAAAACTCAATCCACATAAGTTATAAACATGATTATGGACCTCTGGCCACAACCAAACCACCCAGAAAACCACTGAGCAAGAAAACCACAGAATCATACTCCAAAATTTTCAAAACTGCCAGTTTGAGTATTTTGTTGCATAACTCTCCAACTACAGCTGATCTCTCACCTCAACTGCAGTCAATAGAACCACAACCTCACTGAGATTGTGAAAGGTCCACCAGTTGGACCAAATCCTGACACAACTTAAACTTCTCCACAGGTAAAACCTTGGTGAAGCTATCTGCTGGATTGCCTTCAGTGGCAATTTTCTCAACCTTCACTATCTTCTTATCAACCACATCTCTAACAAAATGCAGTCTCACATCAATATGTTTGGATCTCTCATGAAACACTTGGTGTTTTACCAGATGCAAAGCACTTTGGCTATCACAGTTCACTGAAACTGTTTCTTGCTCAACTCCAAGTTCATTTAGAATCCCTTTCAACCATATTGCTTCCTTGATAGCTTCAGTCATAGCCATATACTCACTCTCAGTAGTGCTCAAAGCAACTACACCCTGTTGAGAGGCTTTCCAAACCACAGCAGTACCAAATAAAGTGAAAACATAACCAGAAATGGACTTTCTAGTATCCACATTACTTGCAAAATTAGAATCAACATATCCAATCAAAGCATCTCCACTGAGATCACTTCTTTTAAACATCAAACCATGATTCAAGGTACCCTTAATATACCTTAGAAGCCACCTGACAGCATCCCAGTGAATCCTTCCAGGATTTGACATGAACCTTGACACTGTACTCATAGGATAAGCCAGATCAGGTCTGCTACACACCATTGAATACATAATACTCCCAACTGCAGAAGCATAGGGAACACTACTCATAGAGTTGATTTTTGACTGAGTTGTTGGACTTTGATCCACAGAGAGTTTAATGTGTTGAGCCAAAGGAGTTTGAGAGATCTTAGCCTCATGCATATGAAACCTTTTGAGAACCTTTTCCAGATAAGAAGTTTGAGATAAACTCAGAATCCCAGCACTTCTGTTTCTGTAAATATCCATCCCTAAGATCCTTCTAGCCACACCTAGATCTTTCATTTCAAATTCTGACCTCAGTAATTTCTTGAGAGACTCCACCTCAACTGTTGAACAACTTGTAATGAGCATATCATCCACATAGAGAAGCAGGTATGTGATCACCTTCCCAGACTTCATTTTCAGATAAACACAACAATCATAGTTGCATCTGACAAAACCAATGTGCATCATATAATTATCAAACTTCTTATACCATTGTCTAGGGCTCTGCCTCAGTCCATATAAAGATTTTCTGAGCAGACACACCTTATTTTCACTGTAAGCACCTTCCACCCCTTCTGGAATTTTCATATAGATTTTCTCCTCAAGTTCCCCATGTAAGAAAGCTGTTTTTACATCCATCTGATGCAACTCAAGATCATTTTGAGCTACAATGGACAACAAGATCCTGATTGTACAGTGCTTAACCACAGGTGAGAATATCTCATTATAGTCCACACCTTCTTTCTGAGTAAAGCCTTTTGCAACCAGTCTAGCCTTGAACCTCACATCCTTAGCATCAGTTCCCTCAAGTTTTTTCTTGAAAATCCATTTACAACCAACAACCCTCTGAGATGGTGGCTTAGTGACAATGGACCAGGTTTGATTTTTCTCAAGTGATAGCAATTCTTCTTGAACTGCAACCATCCACTTTTCTTTCTCAAAACCTGATATAGCTTCTGAATATGTGCTTGGCTCAGCAGAATCCACAAAGTCAGCCACCAACAGAGCATATGAAACCACATCAGCATGTGCATATCTCTGAGGTGGGTGAATCACTCTCCTTTCTCTGTCTCTAGCAAGTTAATATCCACTGTGATCATCAACATTTTCAGGAACCTCAAAATCATCTTCAACCTCATTTTCTTCATGACTCACATACTCTCTGCCATTCAACTCCACCTCAAACAACTCATTATTCTCCAGATTCTTCTCTGTGAGCATAGGCATAGTGTTTTCATCAAAAGTAACATCCCTACTAATGACACACTTATGCATTCCAGGTTCAATACACCACAGCCTATATCCTTTTACTCCTTTTGGGTATCCCAGAAACACACATCTCAGAGCTCTAGCTTCCAGTTTATCCCCTCTATTATGAGCAAAACATAGGCTGCCAAATATCCTCAAGTTATCCAAATTTGGAGCAACTCCAGTCCAAATTTCTTGAGGAGTCTTCATACTCAAAGCAGCTGCAGGGCTCCTATTTATCAAATAAGCAGCACAACTCACAGCTTCACCCCAGAAAGACTTGTGAAGTCCAGAACTCAACAGCATACACCTCACTCTATCAAGCAAAGTTCTATTCATTCTTTCTGCTACTCCATTTTGTTGTGGAGTAGATGCCACTGTCCTGTGCCTAGCAATACCCTTGCTTCTACACAGTTCATTGAACTCCTCAGAAACAAATTCCAAGCCATTGTCAGTTCTCAGATTCTTCAACTCCTTTCCAGATTGCTTTTCAACCTCAATCAACCATTCTCTGAACCTTTCAAAAGCTTCAGACTTAGCTTTAAGTATGATCACCCATACTTTCCTGCTAAAATCATCAATGATTGACATGAAAAACCTCCCACCACTTTTGGTATTTGTTCTAACTGGCCCCCACAGGTTAGAATGAACATAATCAAGAATACCCTTAGTGGTGTGTCTCCCAGTACCAAAGGCAGCTCTTACAGCTTTCCCCAATGCACAAGTTTGACAGAATTTCAGTTTAGTCAACTTGTCTTTTGGAAACAACCCTTGTTTGGAGAGCTCATTCAGACCTTTCTCACTGAGGTGGCCCATTCTCTGATGCCAAACCTCAACTCTCTCAACTCCTGTGACTTGAGACACCTCACCAGTCACAGCAGATCCCTTGAGATAGTAAAGATCATTTCTCTTGAACCCTTCAAGAACAACTACTGTCCCTCTCTTCACCTGCAGACATCCACCATGTGAACCAAAACTGAAACCCAAACTATCCAACATACCAAGTGAAATGAGGTTTCTCTTTAGCTCAGGGATGTATCTGACTTTAGTGAGAAGCTTAGTTGATCCATCATGAAGTTTCAACCTCACAGAGCCAATACCTTGAACTCTGCATGTGATATTGTTTCCCAATACCACACATCCACCATCAGTGTCCTCAAACTGCTCAAACCACTCCCTCTTTGGACTCATATGGAAAGTACACCCTGAATCAAGGATCCACTCAGTGTCTTTCCCACTCAAAGTCACATTCAACACTTCTGCATCCTCACAGTCTTCATTTCCAACTATGACATCAGCTTGTTGTGGGGTAGTTTGATTCTCCTGCAATTTCTTCCATGCATAACAGTTTTTCTTGAGGTGGCCTGCCTTCTTGCAGTGGTAGCACTTCCTACTCTCTCCAGAAGTAGAAGCTCCACCTCCATCTGCATTTGGCTTCCCCTGTGATGGTTTCTTCTTGTGATGCTTCTTCCCAGTAATGATCAAACCCTCAGGTGAGTTTGAGTGATCCTTCTTAGATGATTCTTTCTTGTGCAGCTCTTTGGTCCTCAATGCTATTTGAACTTCATCAAGGGTCAAGGCATGCTCCCTGCCATATATCATGGCATCACTGAATTGATCAAAAACTGATGGCAGAGAACTCAACAACAGCAGAGCTTGGTCCTCATCATCAAGCTTTTTATCTATATTCTCCAAATCATCTAGAATCTTTATAAACTCATCCATTTGATCCAACACTGGTCTATCAGTCACCATCTTAAATGAGTAGAGTTTTTGCTTCATGTATAATCTATTTGCCAGAGATTTTGTCATATACAATGACTCCAACTTCTTCCATAAACTATATGCAGTAGGTTCCTTACATACCTCTCTCAAGACCTTATCACCAAGGTTGAGAATGATGACACTGTGTGCCCTCATGGAAATATCCTCCAGATCTGCATCATCATCAATGGATCCAGAAGTTGAACCTGCTCTGGCTCTCTCCCTTCTCTCAGCAACAATTTCTGGAGGTGTGAGAGCTGAGATCAAACCCTGTTGAACCAACACAGCTCGCACCTTGATCCTCCATAATCTGAAATCGTTTTTCCCAGTGAATTTCTCCACCTCGAATTTGGTGGATCCAGCCTTCATCTCCAGTGATTCTCCTTCCCACAGACGGCGCCAATTGTTGAGAAAAAGACAGCCAAGACAACAGAAACAAACGCGAGCTCTGTTGACACTGAATCCCTCACAATAACACTGAACAGCGCAAAAGACACTGAACAATGGATTTTAACACTGAACCACTGGACTGAACACTAAAATCTCACACACGTCAATAAACACTCAAACTCACGACGCAGGAAGTTTGTATATGGTTTATCGAACTCAAACACGAAAGAAAACAATCACACAACAAACGATTTTACGTGCTTCGATCACCGGAAAGGTAATCTACGTGCACGGTGGAGGGGAGGGTGGTTCTGGGATTATACGAAGCAAATGAACAATTACACAAAGTTCTCTCTAGCTCACTTGTTGCATATCCCTCGCTAACAGACGCGATTATATACTAAAACGAAAATGCACAAAATCGATTTCTTCATCCAAGCCGTCGACCTGCAACAGCCTCGCAAATCTCAGCCGTTTGATCAATCGATCCAATTCCTTGTGCATCAAGTAGATGAGGTGGCGGGGACCACAGCTGCGTAAGAATCATGCAATGAGGTGAAGAATCGAGTGAGAAATCGCTCTCCCTAGACCATGCACCACGCGGACATGTCATGAACAAAACGACGTCGTTTTCGTTCTGCGGGAAATTCAAATTCTGGCAAAATTACCAATTTGCCCCTGAAGTGCATTTTGTCGATTTTGCGTTCGGAGATGATTTTTCGTGTACATTTTAACAATGCTGAACCTCGTGAGATATTAATAAATCCATTTTTATCTATTTTATAATGTGACAATAATGTATTGAGACACCTCATTTTCTTCTTGCATATATATACATCCTCATGTTGGAAAACAAAGCCTACGCGGACGTACCTTTTCCTTCCTAGGCGGCGGTTAGGTAGCCTGGACGGTGCCTAGCGTCTTTTGAAACATTGCCCATCCTTAATGTGAAACCCAATAAGTGGGAATGGGAACAAAGAAGAGATCAAAATGTAGAAGTTGATCAGTTCTTTAATGTTACAACAAAAATATTACTCAATGTGTCACCGAGATATATACATTTTTATTTTGTAAAATACAAAAAAAGTATTTCTATTTTTGTGAGACTACGGTAGTATAAAACATTAAACACAAATACTATTAATTATTCTCGCACTCCTAATTGGTCAACGCAAGTTTACACAAGACAATCTTTGTTACTTCACATGCCATCCAAATCAACTTTTGACGTTGTAAAATATCTCATACTTCCAGAGCATCATCCCTTAGAAGCATTTTTACCTCGAGGCAAGAGGTCGTACATCAAAAATTTTAAAAAATGTCACAAACTAATATAAAAAAAACACATTATAATTATGTACAAATAAAGTTATTTAAACATGGAATCATCTGAATACAATAGTAAAAAATCAGAATCAAATGTTTCATTGGCGAACATTGAATATTGGCAAAGTGAAACCACAATTTAGATTAATTTAATCATTTGTGCATGACACTACTACAAAATACACTTTTAACATCCGCTTAAAACCTTTTTCATCCCTCTCCCCAAAATTAAAACCTGCACGTCGCCCACTTTCATCTAGCTTTTCATATCACTATTTCGTCAATTGGCGACTTTCAATTCATTGTCTATCTTCGAGAATTTCCTATCTCTCTCTCTCTCTTCATAATCCTCGATCTACGACCTTTCCGACCATCATCACTTTTACGTCTCCCACCGCGGTCACGCCGCCAACCTTCGTCGAGCCTTTGCGTATCACAATTCTTCGCCACTGGCTATCTCCTTTGACTATCGAAGATCTTCCACAAGTTTGATTTTAATTTGTTAGGATTTATATAATCGAACAAGGATTAAAGGAAAAGATAACGTAAAAAACTTGTGGTATTAGAACAAAATAAGCGTGATCTAAAATATACAAGAGAGAGGCTTTATATAGCCAAAACAAAAGGTAAACCCTAATCCTATAAATAAAAGGTAAACCCTAATAATCCTATAAATATAATAACTAATATAAAAATATGCTAACACCCCCCCTCAAACTCACGATGATACATCAAGAAGCATCGAGAGTTTGTCAATAAAGAATCTATGACGGCTGACAGAATGAGACTTCGTGAAGCAGTCAGCCAGCTGTAAGGACGACGGAGTAAACGGTAGAGAAATGGTTCCGTGATCCAAATGATGCCGAGTGAAATGACAATCAATCTCAATGTGTTTGGTGCGCTCATGAAACACCGTGTTGTGAGCAATCTGAATGGCACTCTTATTATCGCAGTACATAGGTGTGGGGTCAGTAAGAGTGACTCCCATGTCATCCAGTAACCAGCGCAACCATATAATCTCAGCCGTAGTGGAAGCCATAGCACGATACTCTGCCTCGGTGGATGAACGGGAAACTACAACTTGTTTCTTACTTCTCCAAGAAATAAGAGAATCACCAAGAAAAATACAAAACCCAGTAGTGGACTTCCGAGAAGTCGAATCACCATCCCAATCGGCATCAGAAAAGGCACGAAGCTCCAATGAAGAAGTGGATGGAAACAAAAGACTCTGATAAATAAATCCCCGTAGGTAACGTAAAATACGCACAACAGCAGCCCAATGTACAGTCGTGGGTGCTGAAACAAACTGACTAACAATGTGAACAACATAGGCAATATCAGGGCGAGTGATCGTCAAATAAACAAGACTACCAACAATGGACCTATACAGAGTGGGATCTTGTAGAGGAGTGCCATCATCTAGAGTATACTTTGCGTTCAGCTCGAGAGGAGTGTCAGTGGTGCGAGTGTCAGTGAGTCGTGCACGGTGAAGAATATCAGCAGCATACTTGGACTGAGAGAGGAGGTAACCTCGAGGAGAGGAGGCAACTTCAATTCCCAGAAAGTATCGTAAAAGGCCCAAATCTTTCATCTCAAAACAACGGGACAAGGTTTCTTTCAAACCCACAATACCATCAACATCATCACCCGTAATAATCATATCATCAACATATAACAGAAGGAGAACACGGCCGGCAAAAGTCGATCGAACAAATAAAGCCGAGTCATAAGGGCTAGAGACAAAACCAAGGGAAATCACAACTCGAGAAAATCTATCATACCAAGCACGAGGGGCTTGTTTAAGGCCATACAACGCCTTCTTAAGGCGACAAACCTGTCCTGGAGCATGAGAGACGCCTGGTGGGGGAACCAAATACACTTCTTCCTTCAATTCTCCATTCAAAAAGGCATTTTTAACATCCATCTGAGATATGTGCCACTGTTGAACAGAAGCAACAACAATGAGGACACGAACTGAAGTCATCTTGGCTACCGGAGCAAAAGTCTCCTCATAATCTAAACCATACTCTTGAGCAAACCCCTTAGCAACTAAGCGGGCCTTGTATCGCTCAATAGAACCATCAGACTTCGTCTTAACTTTGTACACCCATCTAGAACCAATAGCCTTTTTACCTGCAGGAAGATCAACAAGGTCCCAAGTACCAGTCTTGTCTAAGGCAGACAGCTCCTCAGCCATAGCATTTTGCCAATCACGGGATCGGACAGCCTCCTTATAGGAGGAAGGCTCAGAGATTGGATCAATGGAAACAAGAAATGACGCAAATGACTTAGAATAACAAGAGTATGCAAAATCAGGTAATTGAGTAGACTTACGTATGCGTACTGGATAGCGTGGCGCAGCAAGATCCGTAGTCACAAGCGGTGATTGGGTAGCCGTGTCAGGGGTCGGAGAATCGTCAACAATAGGTGCAGTAGGAAGTGAAGAGTTAGAATAGAAGGGATCAATGTGAATAAGATCAGATTTAGTCAAGTTGTGTGTGCTGGAGAGAATGGTAAAGAAAGGGATATGCTCAAAGAAGGAGACATGACGAGACACATATAATTTTCTAGAGGAGGGATCATAACAACGATAACCTTTTTGACCTATAACATACCCAAGAAAAACACATATAGCAACCCGAGAGGAAAGTTTGGACAGTTCAACATGTGGACGAAGAACAAAGCAAGTTGAACCGAAGACTCTTAAGACAGAATAATTTGGTGTTTGGCCAAATAACTGCTCATAAGGAGAAGTGCCAGAGTTATGAGCAGTCGGAATACGATTAATAATGTAAGTGGAGGTAAGGACAGCTTCTCCCCAAAACTCATTTGGAACACTAGCGGATAACAACATAGACCTGGCAGTTTTAACAATATGTCGGTGTTTTCTCTCAGCAACACCATTCTGCTGAGGGGTATCAGTGCACGAGGACTGATGCACAGTACCTTCAGACAAAAAAAGATCAGAAAGGGTTCCACTAGTGTATTCCCCACCCAAATCAGAACGAAAACACTTAACAACAGCGGAGTGTTGGGTTTTAACGTAGACTTGAAAATCTGAATAAATCTTAGTGAACTCAGAACGATTTTTCATCAAAAACACCCGAACATAACGAGTATAATCATCAATAAAGGACACATAATATCTAGACCCCCCTTTAGTAGGAATAGGAGCGGGTCCCCAAACATCAGAGTGGACTAAATCAAAAGGTGCACAAGATTTTGATGAACTATTATGAAAAGGCAAAGCAGAAAATTTCCCAAGTTTACATCCACGACAATCAGAAATATCATGATATTTTAAATCACCCAAAACGCCAGTATTACACAAAAATTTTAAACGAGAGTGTGAAACATGACCAAGTCTAGAGTGCCATAAAAAATACTTAGAGGATGACTTGGTTAAATGAAAGGAAGATAAATCAACAGAGGTGGCAGCTGCATAGCCAGGAGTGCGCAGCTCATCCAAAACATAGAGACCCCCCCTGTCTACGGCCTGTCCCAATCAGCCTCTTGGAGTCGGGATCCTGCACAGAACAAGAAGTGGAAGAAAAATGAACAGAATATCCAGAATCATATAATTGACCAACAGATGCAAGACTTAGAGTAAGCTTAGGTATACAATAGACATTTGAGAGAGACACATGAGGAGTGTTAATAGTGCCAACGCCAACTAATGGTAATGATGAACCATCAGCAGTAACAACAGTAGGGAAACAAGACTCAGAAGACAAGGATGTAAACTTAGATGGATCAGGAGACATATGAAACGAAGCCCCAGAGTCCAAGACCCAAAGGGATGATGATATACCTGAGGGATTTGATGAAGGCAAACCTGATGGAGAACGAGTAGTCATGGCAAAATGCTGAGGCGGGGGGACTGTCTGACCTGAGGACGAAGACTGAGTAGCAAGGAATCGTTGAAACTGTTCTGCAAGAGCATCCATAGAAGTATTCTGAGAAGAAGCTACATCCAAATCACCCGCAGAGGCAGCTGCAGCCATGTACGATGACCCACTACGGGTTTGTCCGGTACCCAATGTGCGTTGCTGTCCACCACTTTTCTGTTGCTGAGACTTATCACCAGACGAGTTCCTCAAGGCTAATACAAGACACTGGCTTTTCCAATGTCCAGGCTTCTTGCAATAGCGACATTCATCATTTTTAGCAGTATTTGGTCGAGACTGTTGAGATGGTGCTGCCAAAACGGATGCAGAAGGGGCGGTTGGTACCTTTTCAGTTTGCGTTTTTAGACGAGTTTCTTCAGCTAGTAACTCGTGAACCAGTGAATCGACAGAGGGCAAAGGATTACGATGCATAATCGAAGCACGACAGTGCTCGTATTCCGGGCGAAGCGAGTGCAGAAGCTTGAACAAGACGCGATTCCTCCCGATGAATAAGATAAGGTCCAAAGGCCTTTAATTCAGCAGACTCTGTCATAGCCAACTGATCCCAAAGAGCAGTGATTTCAGCATAAAATTCCTGAATGTTGCGATCATTCTGTGACAGAACACGAATTTCCCCTTCTAACTGAAAGCGAACAGATATATTGGTGCGCATAAATAGTCTTCCCAAGTAGTCCCAGACCTCCTTAGCAGATTCATATTTAGCCAATTGCACACCAATCTTAACATCGACAGAATTATTGATCCAAGTAATAATTTTGGAATTGGCACAATCCCACTTATCAAGCAAATCATCATAATTATCAATACCTGTTTTGGGAGCTTGAGCAAC
Source organism: Euphrasia confusa (assembly GCA_954870475.1). Lineage (NCBI taxonomy): Eukaryota > Viridiplantae > Streptophyta > Magnoliopsida > Lamiales > Orobanchaceae > Euphrasia > Euphrasia confusa. The sequence continues at coordinate 13,168,013 of OX940968.1, forward strand.
CCCAGAAACATATTTCCACATCTCTTTACCGCGAAGAAAATTTTTCATAACGTATCTCCAATACGAATAGTTTTTACCATCCAAACGAACACCAATTGACTGCAACGAGTCCTCACTAGGAGCCATTGGAAAACAAGCGAAAACGAAAACGCCAACAACCGAAACGATCAGAAAGAATTAAACGAAACGAACAGAGAAACCTGGCTCTGATACCATGTTAGGATTTATATAATCGAACAAGGATTAAAGGAAAAGATAACGTAGAAAACTTGTGGTATTAGAACAAAATAAGCGTGATCTAAAATATACAAGAGAGAGGCTTTATATAGCCAAAACAAAAGGTAAACCCTAATCTTATAAACAAAAGGTAAACCCTAATAATCCTATAAATATAATAAGTAACATAAATATAATAAGTAATATAAAAATATGTTAACACAAATTGTTTTGAATTTAAATAATTAACATTGCATCCCACGAAAGAGTTTCATAGCGCAATTATTGTTGTTGAGCCTTAATTTTGAGCTTTGTTTTGGCCGAGTTGAAGACGTATTTCATATGGTGCTAATGTTTGTAGAGCACATTCTTTTCATATGTTGGACTTGCATCATGTCTCTCGTATGTTGTTGATTTTATTGGTTCTTACATGGATTATGATTTGATTTAATGAATTTGTGTGTGGCACCAAGTTAACGATTTATGGTTCCAGTTTTTGTCCTAGTCCTCGCATAATTAAGGTATTGCAGATATTGAAATTTTCTCTTGAATTTTTTTGATAATACTTTATGTAGTCTGACTTATCCTTTTATATGGTAGTGTGAATTTGTATTTCAGATACCATATGTACGTGTATAAAAAGTGTCTCTGGAGGAACTAAAAGACAAGGAGGATCCTATGCAAGGAAGAGCAAAGACCATGGTGAAAGCTTTCCTCCGTATAATTACATATGTGCCACATGAAGATTTTATGAATACTATACTCCCATATTTCTCATGATTTATTACTGTACAATGTATTATTTTTATAAAATTATTGTGCCAGTTTTTTGGGAGTTTATTGTTTTGTAAGACATTTTATTTTTAAAAATGCAAATGTTCTTGTTTTGATAATTTAGCGTTCGTTTCTCTTAGATTGCTAATTTGGTATATATATTATTTTTTTTTTATACAAATAACATCAATTTTATTAAATAACTAGCGCTAATACGAGACATTCACATCGGTTCATGTAAGGAACTGATGCATAATTTTTATAGTAACATCAGTTTTCAAAAAGAAACTGATATTAATACACCAACTTCACATCGTTTTAATACAACTGATGTTATTTATAAAATTTTAACATCGGTTCAAAAACTGATGTTAAACGATAAAAGTTATTACATCGGTACTTGTAATATCAGTTCAAAAACTGATGTTAAAAGGCCCTTTTAACTGATGTTAAAAGCTCTTTTTGTAGTAGTGAGACCAGGCAGCAACTTTGTATTTTAAATATGAGAAGAAAGCATAAAGACAAATGACATGTTCTTTTGGACTGAAATCGGCTGAACTGAACTAGATTTAATTTTTTATAAAAATAATTATAATTTTTATAAATTTTTAAATATTTTTTTTAAAAATATTAATAATATTATGACAGTAATTAAATTGTATATTTAAAATTTATAGATTGAAATTATTTTTTATTTATTTTATTTTAATTTATTTTGAAACGAACTTAATCGAGCTGAACTGAAGCAATGAACTAGACTGAAATTAAGTCCAAAAGAAAAGGTCCAAACAATGTTCCAGAAATCTTTAGTCGCCCGTTCCTAACCTTTGCTTAGAGCCCGCCTAGGATAAAAAAGGGTACGTTGGCCATTGCCTAATGATTTTTTTAGAGCATTTTAGGAAGAAAATGAATTAAGGAAATGAAGTGTCCCAATATACAGTTACTGTCGCGTTACAAATTTTACAAAAATGGTTTACAATCCCACGAGGGTTCGTTAAAAAATAATTTTACAAAAATGGTTTACAATCCCACGAGGGTTCGTTAAAAAATAACTGAGAGGCTATGTTTTGAGTCACCACTCCCAAACCATAAACAAGCATTGGAGGTACTACTCGCTCCGCATATTATTAATATGCTTTGACACCTTTGAGGTACTATTGCCCAACATAAACAACCTAATCTTATTAAAAAAAGGTACACGTCTTTCCAAGAATAGTTGTAACACCTGGTCAACTGCTCTCTTGTTTGACTGTCGATTACTTATAATAAAAAAATTATTATAAAAATACTAAAATAAAATTTATAGTATTTAAGAGCCTGTTCTGCCGACGAGGCTGCCGGAGCCGCGGATTCTTTTTGCTGATTGATTTTAAGAGCTCTTTGAGGGCTTCTAACGAATCGAACCACCCATCGATGTTCCTTGTACTCCTCCTTTGAAATTCTGCAATTATCCTTTTTTTTTATAATTTATAAGTTATTACGAAAATGCCATTTTATTTAATAAGAAAATGCACTTGCTTTTCCACGTCAGCAATAGTTGACGATCGATTACAAAATTAGACGAAAATGATAATTGTATGATTTTAAAAGATGCAAGATCAAAATTGAATTCATCTATTGTTACGGGACGAAAAATGATATTATCTCTTATTTAAATTATTTCATACATTAAATTTTCAAAAAATTACAAATTACAAACTAATTATTTAAATAATTTTGTACAGTTCATTTTCAAAAAAATTACACGCACGAGAGTGATTCTAGTTATTATAAAAAACTTCATACCTTTTCACTTTACAAATAAAGATATTACAATAAATTTTTTCATTATGTATAAAATAGGGTTCTAAAATATTTTTATTTACATTTTAGATTAACTTTAAAATTGATAATGACAATTATACCCTTGTGTTTATGTATGTATACATATGTTAAGAAGGTTAAATTTGAAAATTTACCTTAATTTATAAAGGAGTGCTCTTAATTATATAAAAACATTAAAAATTACTCCAAGATACCTCATTTACGGTAGTAACAAACGAGTAAGGATGTCGGAAAACCTCATTTACACGCATATCTGATTTACAAGACACCTTATTGAAGTAAAAGACTCAATTCATTGAAGAAGTGCATTAGATATGTATTCCTACATTACACATTTTACTTTTTCAAACCACCCAAGTAGGATGAACCCGATCTAAAAATGCATTAACCAGACGCACACAGCAAGAAAGCAAAGTCATAGGTCCAATTAATATTAGGAAAAGGCAAGTATATAAAATGAAGTAGGTGTGACGTACAGATTGTTAGAGAAGAAATACACCAGTCATGAATGATTCATCGGTGATAGTGCCCCCTGGTTTACTCATTTGACTAGAATAGTATCGGAAGCGGCGTGTACTAAGCAATTGAGTTTGGATCTTGATGGTGGGTTTGGAGTGAGTGATGGTAGTAATAATTTCATACTTAAAGGTTATGAGATGAAGAATCCCCGTGTCACTAAGATGAAAAAACTCCTCAAAATTATGACCATAAGGGAAGAATTCGTTCAAAACAAGGCAGACCTTTTTATCTCCGAGATGGACGAAATAATTAAGAATCAGCACAAAGGGGTGGTGAGTTATCGTAATAACTAGAACTAGAACGATGATAATAATAATATTGATGATTATTATTATTATCATCGAAATCATAACACAATTCTGGCAGTTTGAGAGGGTTGTTGCTGTGTAACGTAGGGTAAGAGTCTGACATGAAAAAAGGGATTACAAGGGAATTGTCATCATCATGGTAAAACATTATGTGGAAGGAACCAAGAAAGGGATGATGCTCGTGCAAGAAGATAAGAGGCCTCCTGTAGTAAAGAAAGGGAAGTGTGAAACTCAACCTAAAAAATGACTTTGTCCATCCATTTTCAGGCTTGGTTATATCAAAGCAATATACTCCACCCTTGAAATGCTCCCAACCGATGATTTTGTTGCTTCCCTCCAAAACAGAGATATTGAAATCTTCACAAGTCTCTGAGCCACTGATAAAGGGAGGAGGGGGATCCAGAGGCCGCCATTTGAGGTCTTGAGGATCTAAAACCTCAAAAGTGTGAAGCTGCGGATTTTCCAGATAGGGGCAACTGTCGATGCAGTAGAGTTTGCCGTTGAGCTCCGCCAGCAGGGGATTACGTTTAGGACTCGAGAAGCTGCAGAATTCAGATTCAAATTTCATAGTGTTGATATCAATGCAACTCAAATGGGTAATCTGATCAGAAGCAGGGCCTGAGGGGAAAACTATTTTTTTGGAGCTCAAAAGGCTGGAACTGCCCCAACCCATATTATTAACTGAGGACCTCTCATAAGCCGCCACAGGCAAGTTATCACCAGTACCATCATCATCATCATCACTATTCAGTAAGATGCGCCGAACAATTTGATTCAAATAGCTTTTATTATAATCGCAATAGCTTTTCTCCATGAAACCAATGTATAAGCTCTTCTCCGGTTCTAAGCCCTTCTGCTTCGATACACCGCCTGCCACCGCGGCTAAACCACTGGATCTTCTCGCGCCGATTGCGAATTTTATTTTCTCTGCAAAACCTAACCCTAATTTTGCCACTACTCTCCCCATCTCTCCTGCAAACAAAAAAAAATCCCTAATTTGGTCAATCTAATAAGTGAAAATGTTAGAAAATACCCTTTAGTAGATAGACAATCAGCTTATTTGCACTAGCATATAGAAATTATGATTTTCTACACTAAAAGACGGATATACTCTTAAGTACCAATAAGCCCGGTATTTTCCATTTGTTTCCATTAGAAACGTTTAGCTATATCGAATGTGATTGTTTTGTCGAATGGATGATTTCTTTGTCGAATATGTTTTTTTTATATCGCATTCATTTACAGAAACGTTTATATCGAATATTATAAACGTTTAGCTATATCGAATGGGATGTAACCCTTTTCGAATGATATTTATTGTTTGTCGAATGGAATGTAACCCTTGTCGAATGATATTTATTGTTTGTCGAATGGGATGTAACCCTTGTCGAATGATATGTAATGTTTGTCGAATGGGATATAACCCTTGTCGAATGATATGTAACCCTTGTCGAATGGTAATAAATGTTTGTCTAATACACGTAACCGTTAGTCCCGAACATACTGAATGCAACTTTATTGAATCCTGATTTTCAAAAGACCACATACTTCATGCGAACAAGAAACATAACAAGAACCATAAATTATAAATTATGTACCTAACCAGAGTCGCTCGAGAATTTCCTTATCTCGCACATGTCTGCACCAAAAACGCGAACCAGGTATGTGGTTGCATCTTTCCTTTCAAACACTAGAACATTACCATAACATAATGAATGATCGTTGAAAAACTTTGGCCAACCTTGTGTGAAATGCAACTCCCCGTCGGCCTCTCTTGTTAATTTCACTCTCCAAGTTTTGCCTGTTACATCTTGAAGCGTGAAACTCTGATCTTTCAAATGAATCATGTGCGGCTTGCCTGCAGGTGGTAGCATCAGTTTCTCAGCATGCCCTTGAGGTATTATTGTGCGATAAAACAATTCCATTGGATGTAATTGTGAATAATTTTATTTTTGATGTACTAGGTTTTATACACAAATGGGGTTGGATGTACGAGGGTATGAATATGGTAGATACAACCAACTCATTTTAGTAGGTAAACCCTAATTGTATATTAATTGCTAGGTTGACTGGAATTTATTACGATATTGCGTCTCAACCATATATTCAATGCAATATGACAAACCTTTTGCGAATAGGAACTCTACCTTATCGAATGACAAGTATACATTTTCGAATGTGATATAAACTTTGTCGATTGTGAATTAGACCTTTGTCGAATGGGAAGTAAGGCTTGTCGAATGGAAATTATCCTTTGTCGAATGAGAAGTAACCGTTGTCGAATGAGAAGTAACCGTTGTCCAATGAGTAATTATCATTAAATTTAGCCAACAAACAATCAGACGTGGTTGAATATGCATTAAATCACAACTACGCAGTCAGAATTCTATTTAAAGGGGGTTATTGGAATCTATTCTCCTCCCTTTTTATCCTAATAATAATTTACAACCACAATTACAATAACAATATGAAAACATGGAAAGAAAATTCTTTAAAGTTATGATTGGTGATTGGGCTACCCATCTTCTACTTCCTCCACGGTTTGCTCGGCACGCCGGGAACCTAGAGGACAAGGTGGTCCAGTTTTACGATGTTCACAACGACCATTACGACGTCACAGTAACCCGAGTAAATGGCGCTTTATACTTTGGTCGTGGATGGCCCAGTTTCTATAGAGATCACCGCGTTCAGGAAGGTTGGTTCCTAGTGTTTCACTACTTCCCGATGAATCGGCAAAATCCAGTGGACAAAATTGAAGTCGTTGTGTTTGACCGCAGCGCCTGCGAAGTCCTAAACTTTCGTAGGATTGGCCAGAGACCGCCTCCGGTTGTTGATAGCGAGGTTGAATCAAATTAGTGTTAATTCTCTTATTTGATGTTTTGGTAATCTTATTTTGAATCTCGGATCAAATTTGTGTTTATTCTCTTTATTGCTTTACCCGTAATCTTATTTTGAAAGTTAATGAATGAAAACGTATGCATTAGACTGATAAATAACCCTTCTCGAATGACAACTAACCCTTGTAGAATAACAATGAACTGTTGTCGAATGTGAAATTAAACTGGTCGAATGAGAGAAAACTCTTGTCGAATGAGAGAAATAGTTATTTGTGGAATGAATCTATCACAATTAACCCTTGTGGAATTAAATAGACTAACATCACTCAACATTAGAAGATGAACAAACACATTTATCAGTGAATTCCTCCAGTCTTCGTTTCAGCACCCTATTTTCGTACTCCAGTTTTTCAATCTGGCCTTTCAATTTTCGTACAACACAATTTTGGAGATGAGCCAATTCATTGTCAACCAGCTTGAAATACTCACAATCGTCGTACTACAGAACACAGACAAATCAGTAACCCAAGCCAGGAATAGAAAAGTGAAGAATACTGTGATGGATTTTACCTCGTAAACTCCACAACGAAGATACTTAGCTGTTGATTCGAGAAGTTCAGCCTCTAATCCGTGGTGACAATTAGCAGGTGGTACATCGGCTTGAGCACGACAACAGTAACATCGTGGCTTTATCGCCTTTCTGGATGATTCGTTGTGGTCCATTGCTCAAAGTACATGAGACTGGCGGAAAATGTGTCGTACTAGATGGGTATGCATTTGAATGGATTTATAGGTGCAGAAACTAAACGGCTAATTTTTCGGTAACGTTGAATCTCCCAACGGCTAGTCTACTGTCAAAGTCATAAGTGCATTCGAAATTATTTGTATTATATTTGAGAAACTCAAAAGTGCATTCGACCCACTAACTTTTCTATTCGACACAAATATTTCTATTCGACCAATTTAAATATTAATATTTATTGTCAGAAAAAGATTACAATGCAGGAGATCAGAAGATTCGATTCTCTCTGAATGAATCTTCCTAGTCAATCAAAGTTGCTTTTACCGAAAGTTTTAACTGTCTTTTCCAACCTATTAACTTATCTTTTTACACTTCTTGAATATGATATTTTGAATCAAACACCACAAAAATTGCAAGAAACCAACTTCGAGCTAGAACTCACTGCATTATCTTTCTTCATTTCAGATGTCAACACTAAAATTGTTAGTGAAATACGGTGGTCATTGGTCTGGTTTGGAATATGAAGGTGGCGAAGATGACATAGCGTTTGTACCTCCTGGAGAGGGTGGGTATCAAGCCCTGTGGGATAGTGTACACTACTGCATCAACGCCGACACAAATATGCACAGGTTCTTTCTCATACATTTTCATTTTGTGTTTAGTCGAATACTATTATACCTTGTAGAATGCTCGATTCACATATGTCGAATGCAAATTTTCTGTGTCGAATGCTAAATTTCATGTATGGAATACAAATATACTATGTCGAATGCTATATATATAATCAGGTATATTTTTGAAGCATTTGTTGACATGAAAGACAACAAAATACGAAGGAGGAAATTAAAGACGGACGACGATGTTTTCGATTTATTTCGTACCGAACGTTTACCCGTTGTTTACGTGACCGTTAGAAGCTTGCGACCTAATTCGAATGTTGTGTCGAATACAAATATTTACGTGGAGGGAGGTCCATCTCGTTCGTACGATCAGCCGACTGAAAGACTGACCCAAACACCAAATGCTCCAGTGCCGATGGAAATGATTAACGATTTACCTACTTCTGATTTACCTATTGCTGATTTTGGTGATGACTGGGGCATCCATGATCATAGAGATTTGAATGGGTCTCCTGAAAACTATGTGCCTCCGGCAGATGATGTGGTATTGGGAGAAGGAAATGTCACAGAGGAGGGCGGAGAGGCAGATGTATTTGAAGGCGATCCTAATATCCGGGCTTCGTTTGAGGACTTCACGAAATGGTACACCCTTTTCAAAAACACACCTCCTCAACCAGACGGTAGTACTAATCCCGTCACATTTCCTCCATACCGGAGACAACACTCAACTTCGGACAATAACACAAGCCTAGATTGTGATATGTTAAAGAGCAATAGGTGGTTAATTCCTGGAGCTCCAACTACTTTCTCGCATTCGACCACTTTTTCCTCCCATTCGACAAGGGTATATTCTCATTCGATAAAGGTTTTCTCGCATTCGACCACTTCTTCCTCCCATTCGACAAGGGTATTTTCTCATTCGATAAAGTTTTCTCGCATTCGACCACTTTGTCCTCTCATTCGACAAGGGAATTTTCTCATTCGACAAGGGTATGTTACTTCATGGCGAATGTTACTTCATCTGTGTCGAATGCTTGTCGAATACTAACACGCAATCTGAGTGGGTGGTGATTGAACAATTCATTGTAGTTAATGGGGCGATTGAGTGTTGTGGTGGTTGGTGTATTGAATGGGACGAATTTAATTAAGGCAACCTTTCAGTAAACGAATCAAAAAGACCGTCCACTGCACTCTAATAATTGCTATAAATTCTCTTGTTAACCACTATTCTGTTTACCACTATTCTTTTTATCTCCATTCAATACAAAGAAAAAAAAATGGCTAACGTTGGTCTGGCAATTACCAAGTTCTGGAAAACACTTGTTTCCGATGATTTCAAAGAGTTGCTTCGCCTTGACGCCGATTTCGCACACGAAAACCGGCACCTCGTCGACCGGGACGTTGAACTGAGGGACAAATCTGGCCTCGTCTGGCTCGTGCATGTTTCATGGACGTCTGGTTTTCTGACGTTTAATCGTGGGTGGTCTAAATTTTGCCGAGCGCATCATCTTGGCCTGAGGTATGTCGTACTCTTCGAGAATTCCTTGTTAGTAGCTTACTCGTGTCCATCTATGGGAGAGATGGCAAAGAGATTGTGGATTTCAATAATCCACAGCCTCGTGGATCTGAGACGTTGCCCAAATTCACAGATGTCGTAAGATCCATTATGCTTGCTAATCAAACTTTTGTCGACAATTACTACGATGATGTATCGTCGTTGGATGGGGAGGACAATGGCGCCGACTACGCAGCCAGCGAGGATGACGATGACGACGGTGCAGAGAAATAAGTTTACTTCTGCACTGTTAATGTAAAATTTTCAATCGGAAATATGTATTTATTTTTTTTGCTTACAATATGAATTAATGAATGTTTATTTTCTTTTCAAATTTTGTAATGTTTTAAATCTATGTTCCTTAGGAAAATAATATTTTGAGAAGCAATATTGAGCATTCGACTAACAATTTAAGCCATTCGACACATGAAGTATACCATTCGACACACCAAGTATACCATTCGACACACCAATTATAACCCTAGACTACTGATCATTAGCCCTAGTCGAATGATAATTAGCCCTTGTCGAATGAGAATTAGCCCTTGTCGAATGGAAATTAGACTTGTCGAATGACCATTACTAAAAAGCTACTAAATATTAGAACTTAAGTCTCAGAAAACACTTTGAGTACCAAATTTCAGAATACATGGTCCACAAAAAACCTAGAATACTAGTACTACACATTAGATACTGGATAGGCCTTCGCGTATGCGTGTATTCTCTCAGCCATCCGAAAGCGAATCTTCCTGATATTCGCCTCTTCGACCTCCGATAGGTCCCTTTCCCCTAGGAATTGCTCAATACACTTCAACGCAAAAGGCCCGCATGAATGTTGGGAAACCTGTTTGAAGCTCTTATCAATTGTGGCACGTTCCAAATCCCATGGTTTAAAAAGCTCAGATTTGGGGTCCTCGAAAAGGCCACTATATGTTAGCATTTGTGGAATCAACCTCCTTAGGCACCAGATGGAATTTTCCCGGGCCTCCCGGATCTCATTCGTCCATCGCCATGATATGGAATCGTAAATGAAAATGCTCTTTCGCTGAACGTGCAAGACCAGAACAATCCAGTGATCATTGATATGCCAAGGGAATACAACCTACAATGTTCAACACATAATCAATTAGAACTATGAACCAGTGATATTACTTACCAAACTATATATTTACATATAGTAATACTAACCCAAACGACTTCTTTCCAGCTTTTCATATTAGGCCAGCCCACGACTTCTTCTTCCCCACGGACGCGCTTCACCAAATTCTCAATTTCTATATTTGTGAAAACCACTTCAGTGGGACTAGCACCTGTTGCCATCTTCTCCCGCCACATTTCACGAATGGTATCCTGAGTTTTTAATGAACAAATTAACATAACACAAGCTGCAATTCCAACATTAATAATGATAATGAGGGGAACAACAAGATATCATACCAAAAACTGCAAGTCCAAGATTAAATACTTATCATGATTCTTAGGTGGTCCTTCGCACACAAAATTTGGGTCACAATGCAGTATACGCAGGTAAGCATTCATTTGCTGAAAACACTTGTGGTGTTACAATTTGATTTCATTAACAAAATGGGTTGTAAAGTTACAATTGGAAATATACCTCTGAGTCCATATCATGTTGGGGATCTGAAATCTTTTTGAACCAGTCGGCAGTAGCATCAGTTGATATCACACCGAACACGGGAACTCTGCGAAAACAATATTATAAAAAAATATCATATCATAGATATATGTGCGTAGGTAAATAAAACCTACATTTCATTGGAGTCCTCGCGAATCCAACGGCGGAAGGCTGCATCGGTTTTCTTCAAAATCTGCTTATCTAGTTGTGTGTAAGGGGACTTCAGCAGTTGTGAAGGCTGTACCGCTCTTTTACCTCTTGGCAAATTTAGGCTCGGATTACCGCCAACTTCCTCATTTTTTCTTTTTCTTTTTTTGCGCGTCAGTGCAAAAGCAGTAGCAAGCACTTCATCTTCTACAACAGCACCTCCTTCCGTAGCAGCAGTGCTCGCATCCTCTTCAGCAGCATGGGTGACCTCTTATTCAACATCTGGGGTCGCATCTTTTTCAACATCTGGGGTCGCATCTTTTTCAGTAGCAGCATGCTCAATGATCCCCAAGGGTGTGGACGTCGTCTGCATGTTACCCAATGGTGTATGTGGGTTAATCTCCGGCGTCCGCTGATTGGGGAGTGCGGCATCAATGTTCTTGCCGCTCACCGGCAGCTCACTCACGGGCAGCACACTCTGAACTGTAGGCGTCTGCATGTTACCCAATGGTGTCTGTGGGTTACTCTCCGGCGTCCGCTGATTGGGGAGTGCAACATCAATGTTCTTGCCGCTCACCGGCAGCACACTCTGAACTGTAGGCGTCTGCATGTTCCCCACTGGTGACGATGGGTTACCCGATGCCGTCTGCGTTGTGTTGAAGGTGGTGGCTAATGCACGGAGTCGCTGATTATTTTTTAAAACGGACAAAAAACCTTCACCAACAGAGATCTTGATATCTCGCTTGACAGCGTCCTTTAATTCCGAACTCACTCCTGGTAATCCTCGGCTAACAGCATCTTCCACGACTGACGGAATTCTTTCTGTCAAAGACTCCAAACACTTTTTCATCTCAGCTCAAACTATTTCCGGAATGTCATTACGAAGGGAAGCGTAATTCGCCGCGTTCTCTTTCCGAACAACCTCGGTTTCTCTACGGAGGGCTGTAACAGAATCTACCAGCGAGACGATCAAAGAGTGTGACGACTGTGGTGCACTACTTTCACCCCCATCATGCATTGGATTGTGCCTATGCGGCTCCAATGTCTCGGTCGTTGGATGGTTCTCCTGTAGCTGTAGATTGACATCTGCCCTATTGTCAACGGCATTCAAGTTGTGTCGTGATGCTTCTTCTGCCAAGTTCTCGAGCGTGGCCTTCCTTTTCGGAACATTCCTCGTCCCGGTGGGACCTGAACCCCGTGGTTTTGGTTTCTTACGCGACTTGATAGGTAAATCAATTTCGTGCTCTAATACACTTGGCCACCAATCTGCATAGCGTACTTTCTCTGCCTCTGATATCTCTAGATGTTTATGACAAATAGTCTGCAAAAACACATCCTACCTTAATACAATAATACAAATAAAGCACAAACAAATACGTACAAGACTATGATCTGATGAGTACCCGTTCATCGAATATGTAATCCAAGTCAATAAGCGACATTTTTTTATGAAATTTCCATTTCATAAAGCGAGGCATCTGTTCAGACGGATTTGTATTGGGTTTTGCAGTTATGTAGCCTAAACGAGGAATAGCCTCGAATGCCCAAATCTGCAAAATAACATTACAATTTTGATAATTCCGCGTACATGGATTCGACGAAGCCAAAATATTAAAATAGTAACTTACCAAAAGCGCAAGACTGCACCCGTACACATGGTACTTCTTCGAGGGGTCATCTGTCCGTACGCAATCAATATGTTGAAGTAAGGTCTTCAAACATAAGGACCCCCATGGAAACTGCTCCCACTTAACATCATCCTCAATTTGCTCCCACAACCACGTAGCTACTCTCTTCTTACCATCGTCTGCACCCAATAAAATCTGATAAACGAACAAAATCTTCAACACTTTTAGTTCGTCTTCGTTGTTGTTGTCAGTTGATGCAAAATGGCCCCTCTGATAGTGTTCAAAAAGATCTTTCACCCACGGTTGCTTTGTTTCATTAGGGAAATAATGGGCATACAGACCATCAGGTCTTGGTGTGTAATCAATAGTGGTGTCAAATGTTGTTTTGCAAAAACGAAGACCTGTCACAAGCGCAAATTCGACAGGCCCGAAACATATGTTCTTTCTTCCAACTCTGAACCACAGCTCATCTGATCTAACACCAGTAAAGCTAACTTGTCTACTCAAGAGGGTATGAACAACACTGTTGGGCAAGTCTTTTTGGCCCCGTGGTAGTCTGAATTTTTTTTTGAAACATGAATTGTCCAACTTCACCAACAAATCATGTCTGTCGCGTATCTTATCGTGTAGCACTTCTAGATGCTTTAGCTTGTTATACAGCCCAGCCTTGCTCCCAGTGCCTTGGAATACTTCCCTAACCCACCACCAAATCTGTTTTGACAACAGATTAATCAACCAACAAGGTACTCAAGCAATCGACAAACAGACAATCATTCGACAAGAGAATTGTGTGTTCGACAAAGGGCGTTGCAAACAAGTAACCCTAAATTATAAAACCTAAATCCCAAAATCGAACCTTAAATCAGAATCTATTACAGCAGATACGTTCCCTTAATCAGTAAACACCCTAAATCAGGAACATTGTATCCTGTAATCAGAAACCCCCAAATAAGAAACCCTAAATCCCGTAATCGAAATCGAAAATTACTCACCTCAGTATCTTCTTCTTCCTCGGTTGGCTCAGTGTAGACATTTTGTGTGCTATTTAACTCCGTCATTATGTCCTTAAGGGCTTGTGTCGAGATGTAACTTTCCTGGGTCTCGTCCAAACCTTGTATATCATAGTCCATCGTCGACGGAACTTCTTGTTCTACGGTTTCAATGGCGTCGGCCGGCGGGATGTCTGCCATTTGTACAGAGGAATTTGAATGTATTCGCAAAGGAATGCCGGCGGGAATTCTAATCGACAAAGGAAGTAAAAAATGGTTCGATTTTGGGATTTAGGTGTTTTATTCTAAATATTAATTTGAAAATAAATTAGATTTTTAATTAAAAAAACAATGACGTATATTTTTGTCGAATAGTATTAATCCTTATCGAATATAATTACTCCTTATCGAACGTGAATTAACATTTGTCGAATGCGATTAACATTAGGTAACTATTGTATTTTAGTGTTTTAATCCTTATCGAATGAAATAATTTTGTGTCGAATGAGAATTTAACTTCATCGAATGCATAATTAAAACTTAATATTAAAATTTCATTGATAAACAGGGACAAACTAATTAAAACAAGACAAACTAATTATACAGACACCCATCTCCCTAATTATCAGCAGCGTCGTCATCATCATCATCATCCTCTTCATCGTTCTCGTCCATTCCTTCATCGTCGTCCGGGACAACGCCCTCATTGTCATCATCATCTATGACGACGTCAACAAAGGCTTCATTATCGCTCAGAATGGACTTGACGACTTCATAGAAATTAGGCACAGTGTCTGATCCAGGAGCCCACGGATTATTGAAGTTCAGAATCTCCTTCCCATCTCTACTGTAAACGGAAACGAGGAAGCTATGGAATCTGGTGTGCTCGAACACAACAATCTTGCCCAACCTGAGGTGATGCGCTGCAGAAAATTCGGACCAACCTCGAGTGAAAGACAGGTAACCTGTAACCCAAGATACATTGACATTCCACACGAGCCCGGATTTGTCAGTGAGTTCAACACGACCAATCACGTACTCGTGGGTTTTAGCAAAATCGGAGTCCAGGCGAAAAACATCACTGAAATCATCAGCAACAATGATCTTCCAGAACTTGTTAATTACCATGACTTCCATGTATATATTTTAGGGTTTTTCTTTTCCGGTGAGAAGGATATGTTTTTCGTAAAGGAGAAGCGCCAATTTATAGGACAATTTAGGGTTTATAGACGGGACAAAAACATTGGTTGGTGAAGGGGTGCATTAATTTCGTTCGGCCCATTCATTTCAATCGCACCCGTTCACTGCATTCGCCCCAATAAACATTTAATTATCTACTTCAATTTGAATTGTCAAATCGTACCAGCCATTAGATAGCGTATTAACAGAGATATAGTGATGACGATTCAGTCAATTTAATGCCTACAAGTATTCGATTCAAAAAAACATTGTAACCTAATCCTATAACATATTCGACACACTAGGGATTACATTCGATAAAGGATATACACACATTCGACAAGCAATAATAACATATTCGACAAACAATATTCTCATTCGATACAATTGTATCTGGTTCTGGAAACATATTCGACACACTAGGGATTACATTCGATAAAGGATATACACACATTCGACAAGCAATATTCTCATTCGATACAATTGTATCTGGTCCTGGAAACATATTCGACACACTAGGGATTACATTCGATAAAGGATATACACACATTCGACAAGCAATAATAACATATTCGACAAACAATATTCTCATTCGATAACATTTTTTATTCCAGAAACAAATATCACCAATGTATAAACTTAATCGATTTTAAAGAATTAGTTCATTCGACAAACAATTGTATTCGATATCAGAATATAAACCTATTCGACAAATATAATATTACACCATTCGATAACTATTGGAAAAGTTAAACAGAAAAAAAAAATAGAGAACTAAGACTTTTGTCAAATGAGCGTATCGAATAGGTTTGTCGAATGCCATTTTACCTCACTCGACCACCTGTGAGGGCAAATTGGGGCATTCAGCGCTTTTTGGTGTAAATAAGCATACTTTTTATATGCTAGTGCAAAAAAGATGTAGCGCTATCCCATATAGTGCACTTTTATTTTTCTCCCTTCTAATAAAGTAACACAAAAAAGCAAGTTCAACGGTTCTTGAATTAATTCTTGCATTTGCGCTTTCAATTCTTGTATATAAATCATTTGCCCCATGTATCAAATCAATCATTAATTCTACTTATGGAATGGGGCGACGCCGGACAGATCTTTTGGAAATATATTTAACAAATCTCGTACAATCGAACATTCAATCGTTAGACTAATTAAATTGAACTAATTTCAATGAACAATTGAACTGAATAGACTGAACTAAACTAAAATAAACTAAAATGAACTGAATTAACTGAACTGAATAGAATTGAACGAAATGGATGGAATTAAATAGAATTGAACTAAACTGAATGGACATGAACTTAATTTAAATTAGGGCTAAATACACTTTGTCACCCCAGGATATGGGGTTTTTACACTTTGCAACCTCGTCGGAAAAATTTTACCGATCAGTACCACATGATAAACAATATTACAATTTGCCACCTGCGGGTAGCCGGATTGGAATATTCCAAGGAATATTCCGTTTTGAAAGGTTTTTTGGTCAATTTCAATTCAAATAAAAGGCTGATTACGTTTTTACCCTCAAATAAATATTTTGTATTTATTTTTATTTAAAAAAAAGTAAAATACATCTTTAAATATACAAATTACGCAGCCCCTCCTTTCTTCTTCCCTTTCTCTAACACTTAAACCTACATCCACCATAACACACCTTCGAGTTTGACCACCAAACCCAATTTCAACCGTGAAACTTGGAATTAAACAACATAATCGTGTTCTCCACCCTCCCAAACCTAGGTTTCATCTTCAAAATCCCCTAAATCTAAAACATAAATCAAACACCAAAATCCCACCCAACACGGCCCGGGCCCGCTTCAAGCTTCAAACTCCGACTGAACTTCACTCCGACAACGATGTCGCCTCGAACCCACCCCCTATGTACATCGTATCCAAGAATTGAAGCCCCAAATCCCACCCAACTCAGTTTCTCCAATTATATATATATATATATATATATATATATATTTATTTTATTTTTTAAAATCTGTGTATTGTTTGAGACGATTAGTTAAGCTCACAGTCTTCGATTTGTGCATTTTTGGATGTTTATTTCCATGTCGATTTGTAAGAATTGTAAGAATTTCACTTGTGCGAATTTTAGGATTGTAAAGTTCTTGCTAAGTGTTTTGGGAATATATTTTTTTGTTTCTTGATTAATTTTTTTAAATAAATAAATATATTAAAATGTTGTTAATTCTTTTCTTAATTTTTTGTTTTTAAATTAAATTTAATAATATATTGTGTAATTACAATATTATCATTCAAAGTTTCAAAATTGTGAAAGCACACGCACCAAAAAAGGGCATGCAAAACACTCTCTCGGAATATTCTTTGGAATATTCCGATCCGGCAGCCGGCAGGTACCATATTGTAATATTGCTTATCCTGTGTTACTGATCGGTAAAACTTTTCTGACGAGGTTGCAAAGTGTAAAAACCCTATATCTTGGGATGGCAAAGTGTATTTAGCCCTTTAAATTAAGTTCAAAATAACGAAGTTAAAATAATGAAAAATCAACATTAGTATTGTTAAAATTTCAATATTTTGTATTTTATAAACAATTTTATTAAATTTCTTATTTTTTATGAGGTTAAAAAGAATTAAAAAATGATTTGCATTCCATAACTTTTATGGTTTATAGATAAATTCAAATAAATTGTTTACAAAGTATACATATTTACGACACTATTTATTTTTTAGTTAGAAGTTTCCATATTACACAAAATTACTATATAATTTACAAGACAATTACAAATAATAAATAATACAAAATAAATAATAATATATTATTATTTTGAGATTTGAACAAGTCTGGCGGATAGTAATAAATAAATAAATTAGGGGAAATCATGGATGGGGCACTTCTAAGAGTTATATCATAGATAATACCTATACTTTTCCCTGATTATTATATAGACACTTGGACGATAATATCCTTTTTCAATTTCAAAATTCACTAAATTAATTAAAAAGAATAAAATTCAAACCCCTATTATTTCCGTATTATTTTTCAACTCTCATATTTTACACTAATTCAAATAAAATTCCCAAAAAAAAAAACAAGAAATCAAATTTTAGATTTATTGAAGTGCTTCGTTCTTGCGTCTTCAACAATTAAATCTATCTCAGATATCTAATCCGAGTTATACATAATATATATGCTAATTGATTGAAAATGTAGCAATCAGCTAAATCCATCTTCTACAATTGAAATCAAAACTATCATAGATAAATAGATAAATAAACACTTACAAGTACAATTAAAATTAAAACTATCATATATATAATCACTGAAACACAAATAAGTAAAAAAAATTAAAACTATCATAGATGTAGTAATCAACTAAATCCATCCTCTACACTTATAAATACAATTGAAATCAAAACTATCATAGATATAATCAATGAAATACAAATAAAATCAAAACTATATAAAAAAACACTTACAAGTACAATTAAAATCAAAACTATATAATCAATGAAACCCAAATAAGTATACAGAAAATTAAAACTATCATAGATATACACCAACATTAAAATCAAAACAAACTATCAGTTCAACAATTAAAATTATTTGAAAACGATGAATATAATTAACTAAAGAATAAAAATACAACAACTATAATTATAAATACATAATGTACTAATGCTTGCGCAAATTATGTAATGCATATATATTTTGCTTGCGAAATATATTTTGATATTAACATATATATAAAATTTAATATGATGTTTGCGCAAATATATTTTACCAATATATTTACTGCGCAAATATATTTAAATTTTTATGCAAATATATTTATATATATTTAGTAACCCTCTTACTAAATTAATATATGTTACCGTAATATTATTTACCTGAAAGATTGTTTAATATTATTGTAGGGATATTTACGACTTTATAAATTTTAAAAAATGTCCTTACTTAGTATTTAAAAAATACAAATACCCGAATTAATAAACAAGTAATAAATATATAACCCTTAAAAATGAGATGAAAAATAATAGGTGTTCAAAATAATATAAAAAAACAATCTGCACCATACCCTAATATTACCAATAAATTAATATTTTTTACTAAATGAATGTCATAGTCATTTTTTCCACAAATAAATAATTATGTGTCTTAGCACGATATCAAGGTGGTATAAATTAATTAAAACACAATTAACAAGTACGAGTTCTTTAATACCCAAATCCAGTCCTACCCAATAGGCAATAGCAATAATTTTACAGTATATTCCTTTCCACAACCTTATCGATGTAACCATGGAGACGGTTTGGTGGCTTGTCGACTGGGCAATGTGTACTGAACACCGTCGAGCATAACCTTCCCATCTTAATTTGATCGACAATGCAACCAAAGGAAGGAGCTAAAACCCAAATCAAGAAAAACAAATCCATAAACAGAGAAGGTGGATGTATTCCTTCACAAAGCTTGGCCATGTTTAACCGCTTTGAAATACGTTTAATTATACATGAATTTGTTTTTAAATTAATATATTCCACCTTTGCCCAAAGACACATCATGATTCATTTATGAAAAAAAAAGATCATGTCATTCATGTAGGAAAATATATTAAATATCATGGTCTTTATTGCAAAGTTTAAAAAGTTTGGCTTTTTTTACAACTCAAGTAAATATTGAAAATTTTAATGCAATTAACCGTTTATAAAATCCCAACAAACTCTTTTAACAAACTCTAACCTCAAAGTCCTAGTAAAAATGTTGACTTATTAAGCAGCAACAACAAGTGAGCTTTTATTTATTCTAAACCAAACATAGATTTTAGGAACTAAAATTTTCAATCTTATAAACTAAAAATCTTATCTTATTCTTTAATACAAAAATCGAGCAAAAGTTGAAGTCAAAGACAAAAGGCTTTGAGAAATCATCACGAGAATCATCATTATTTTCTCTCTCTCTCTCTCTCTATATATATATATATATATATATGTGTGTGTGTGTGTGTATTAATTAGTTTTACACCTCCTCATGTTTAATTGTGGCGAAAATTGACGCGAAGGACAAAAGGCTTTGAGATATCATCAGGAAATACGACACTCTAGTACGATTTCTTAAATACGAGGTAACCACTCAAATCATCCCTTTTACTCTTCTCAATATATGTGTCCGTGTGTATTAGTGCATTATATATATAATTAGTATAGTCCATATTTCTTTATTTATTTTATTTGTTGGTTTGTTTGAAAGTAACATAATGGGAAGACTTACCTGGTCTGATGAAAATTCAAGAATTTTGCTAAATATTTTAAATGAGGAGAAGAACATAGGAGTTAACAAATTTAATTGGGGAAATATTGCTGATATTTAACACACACACAAAATTTGATACCGAAGCAAAACAAGTTCAAAATCATTATAATGATTTGAAAGAAAGACACAAATGTTGGGAACAATTGCACAATATGACTGGTATATCTTTCAATCCTATTACTAAAGACGTTGATGTCGAAGAGAGGTCTACGGAGTGATTCAAAGCATTCTTAGAGGTACATTTATTGTTCATTCAAACATAAAATAGTCTTACTTTCAATTTGATATATTATTAGGTAAATTTAAATTTAACTCGTAATAATTTTATTTATACAGCAGAATAAAAAGTATGGTAATCAGATTGTTAAACAAGCTGACTTGGCAAACATTGATGAAATGATCAAACTTTTTCATGGAAAATCGACACATGAGGTGGGTGGTTGTTTTTCTCCGGCCATGGGAAAAGGGTCATCTTACTTGAGTAGGCAAATTGATTATCTTACTAGTGATGACCCATTCCAAGACACTGAAGGCTTAGACGATGAACTTATGGAATCCCAAGACCCCATATCGGTTGATGAAGAGAAATCTCTACCAATTTCAAAGAGCTGAAAGGTTTCTACGAAAAATCACGTAAACGAAACATTAAAAAACACTTTTGTGTAGAAGAACATAATAGAAGAGAAAAAAAAGCTTTGATAGTGTTATTCAACTACTATTTGGAGTTGGAGTTGGTTCATCAAATAAAGCATCTACAACTCAGATGGTGAGTGAAAAATTGACTAGAATGAATGTTGCAGAAGAATCAGGTGATGAGGACTTTGTTGCCGTTGTCAGCTATTTAAGTGATGAAAAACATGCCAATATATTCCTAGAACTTCAAAATGAAAACCAAAAGCGTATCTATTTGAGAAGGATGGACGCAGATCCTTCATTCATTCAACTTTTCTAGTTTGTTTGGTTAAGAATTGTATAGCTTCAAGTTTGTTTCTTTGAACTTTCGGTTTTCATATTTTTGGATTGTTTTTTATATTTGAAATAATTGAATTTAATACGTACGTGCTCCTAATTTGTTTTGTCTTTGATTGTAATTGATTTAAATTTTGTAATGTAGAATGGATAATGTTAAACGGGCATCTATAATTATTGTATTGGGAGAATATCGAAGGTCATTTACACGAAGTGATTCTATTGCACAAGGGAAGTCATCATCTAGGCGGTCTAGAAGAGAGTCTGGGGAAAGTGGAGTTGAATACAGGTTGTTGAATGAAAATGCTACATCATGTTCTGAGCAACTACGACTGGATAGAGTTATGTTTCTACAAATTGTGGATTTGATGATTGATAGGAATTTGTTGGTTGATGGTAAGTATATCAAAGTGGACGAGCAAATAGGAATTTATTTATACATTTTGGCCAAAGGATCTTCTTATCGTGATGCCGCTAATAGATTCAAACATTCCATATCTAACAATAAGTAAGTATTTTAAAAAGGTTTTGGATGCCTTGGTTATATTGTCACATGATATCATCAGACCTCACCGCAGTCTAAATGAGGTGCCTCCGGCAGTGGAAACCAACTCACTTTATTGGCCTTATTTCAAGGTAATATTGTATATCGTTATTATTTAAACATTTTTTTTATCTCTTTTTATTTTTCACTTTTAATGTCTTGATGTTTACATTTATTTAGGATGCTATTGGTGCCATTAATGGAACACATATTGACGCAATTATTAGCGATCGTATTGGTACGCCATTTCGAGATTGTAGTGCTAATAAGAGTTGGAACGTGATGGCTTGCTGCTCATTTGATAGAATTTTCACATTTATCAATGTGGGTTGGGAAAGAGAGTGCCCATGATCTAACTATATGGCGAAATTCTTTAACTGTCTCAAAATATGTTTTTCCGCATACACCGGAAGGCAATAATTAAATAAATTGCTTTATTTTATTATAGCACATTGTTTTTTTAATTTTGATTCAAATTTTATTTTATGTTGTAGGTAAATACTATTTGGTAGACTCTGGATATCTTAATATACTCTTAAATATTTGTCTCCTATTTGCGATTCCAACGTCAGATATCTTATTTCGGAATATAAGCATGGACCACCTAGAGGAATTTCAGAACATTTCAATTACCGACATTTTTCATTAATAAAGAAAGTTGAATGTGCTTTAGGTCAGTTGAAGAAAAGGTGGAAGGTGTTGAAAATTATGACTCAAATATCACAAAAGTATCAAATGTCAATTATCGTTTCTTGTTTCACACTTCATAATTTCATACGAATGCACGAGATTGATATTCCAATTGTACAACATGATATTGCCTGTGGGAGAACAGATACAAACTTGGATGACAAAAACCGAATGAAGCTAATGTCGAAGTTAAGCATGTATAAAGTTTAAGCTATTTGGAAAGATAACAATACCGAATAGCATGATGATGGAGTACAACAAAATGATAAGGAGGTAGAGCATATGGAATTAGATTGACCGATTATTTAATTTTTTTTTTTTGTGATTTTTTTTAATATTGCAAACATTTAATATTTATTGACATTCATTATTATTATTATTATTATTATTGTTGTTGATATTATTATTATTATTATTATTATTATTATTATTATTATTATTATTATTATTATTATTATTATTATTATTATTATTGAACAAAATTGAACTGAAATTGAACAAAATTGAACTGAATGTACCTGAACTGAACTGAATGAACCTGAATTGAACTGAATAGAACTTAACTGAAGTTAACTGAAATTAAGTCCAAAAGAGCATGACCTATGTTTATGAGCAACCTAACTCAACTCAATATTTTTTATAAAATATTACTCCTCCCTTCTCTTTAAACAATGCATACTTTTTTTTTTCGGTTATCCCTTAAAACGGTGCATATTCCATAAATGAAATATTTTTTTCCAACTTTAATATCTCAATATACATTTATTTACTCTTATACCATTACTTTCTAACTAATTACTTTATTATATACACAACAATACCTATTATATCCATACTTTATATTATTAGACAAAAAAAATCAATGTTTCTTAATCTATGTAGAATTTTCTATATGCACTATCTTGAGAGATAGAACAGGTAATTTATTTTATACTTTTTCACACCTAATCTATAACACCAATCATTTAGTATATATATATATATATATATATATATATATATATATATATATATATATATATATATATATATATATATATATATATATATATATATACTTTTTCACACCTAATCTATAACACCAATCATTTAGTATATATATATATATATATAAAATTTTAATAACAACCCAACCCAACCAAATTTAAAATTATTTTATTTATTTTAAAATTTATTTAAAATGTATAAAATCAATTTTAATTTAATTAAAAAAATTAAAAATATATCATAAAAATCTTATACATAGTAAAAATAATTTTAAAATAAAATAAATTTAAAAATTGTAATTAAAAAATAAATTTTGTATATGTATGAAAATATATCAACAGTATACCTTATTTATAGATAATTTTAAATTATGAATTCTAGAATTATTTATTTTATTTTTTATTAAAATATAAACAAATATATGTCTTATATAAAATTTTATCTATAAAGTAGATGTAAATTAAATACTCCTCGTCCCCAGGAGCGCAACCAAGTGGTAAGGGATGTGGGTGTAATTTTCCGGCGACACAGAGTCCGAACCTCGGGTGAGATAAATTTTCATTTAAATATTATGAAATTTGTTCTGGAGTGACTTGTTGACTCAGTGGAAAAAAAATTCCTCTATCGCACATGTGTGTGCTACTCGAACATATTCCTCTCCGATCGGGTGGGGTGGACTTTCACGTCTCTACTGCTTATCAAAAAATAAAATAAAAAAATACTCCTCTAAAATTTCACTAATGAAATAGAGGCACGTGGGGGTGGGCACGAGTCAGGCCGAGCTCAAACTTTTATGGGCTCGACCCAAAACCCGTTCGCACGATTCGAGTCGAGCTGAGTTTTTTTGGAGTCAAAGCTCAGCTTGGGACCGAGCTCCCGGTCCGAGTCGGATTTTCGCGCTTTTTGGAGCTCGTATTTTAATAATCAAAATAATATTTTAAAATAAACAATATTTTATTTGAATTAAAAAACTATTATAAAATATACAATTTTTAATAATATAAATATAAAATTATAAAATTTAAGTTTAAACTTAAAAATTATAAATTAAAATACAAAAAGTTATATAAAAATATGGTATTTATTAAAATATAAATTTGAAAAATAATAAAAATTAAAAAGTCGGGCTGGTCCGAACTTGCGGTCCCGAAAATTTTAGACCCCTAGCTAGGACCAACTTTTAAATTTTGGTCCGAGCTTTTAGTGAGCCGGTCCCAAAATTTTTTGGGCTCGACATGTGACAGGCTCTTTTTGCGGGTTTTCGAGCTCTTCTCCGGTTCTAAGCCCTTCTGTTTCGATACACCTTCTTGCTTTTGTTTGTATTGAATTTTTTTACGACTTCCAAATGTTTGCCTTTTTTTTTGCAGATTGAGGGTGTATCAATTTTCGGTATTTCAATCCCTGTAATTTTGATTTTTTGCTTGCCCTTATTTCGATAGTTTTTTCCAGATCTCTGAGTTTTGTTTAGGTAATTTATATTTTTTCTTTTGGGTGTGTTATAATATGACTCGAATCAAGAATTGGAGCGGAACGTGATCGAAAACGGAGTAAAACTGGGCTAGAAGAGGATCAGTGTGCCGCGCTGATTCTGTAAAGAAAACAGAGCGCGGCGCGCTCCTGATGTTCGATGAGAGCCAGCGCGGCGCCCTGATTCTGAGCGCGCCGCGCTCCTGTAGGTCGAAGCTTCACAGCTCGCCGCGCCCGGGTTGTGCTGAAAACCCAGCGCGGCGCGCCCGTCGCGCCCATCGCGTCCGTTTTTCGTTTGGGGTTGATTTTTCAGCCTGTTTATCGACTCGAGAGCTCTATTTACGGATTATTTGATTTAGGAATAATATAATTATATTGGGAATATAATTATATGGTATTTAGGAGTCATATATTAGGAAAAAGATTTATTCCTAATTCTAATTGTTTCCAATTTGATAGGTTTGCTACACCTATAAATTGAGGTTCTCCAGTAGACGAAAATCATAGAGTGAATTGTAAGCCTCAACGATTTAGTGGATTTATTTCTTCCCGTGGTTTTTTCCGTGTTTTGGGTTTCCACGTAAATTTGTGTGTTCGTTCTTTTCGTTTATCGTTTTCTTCGCATCTCATATATATTTCGATTGTCGTGAGCGATTTAGTTTCAATATAGCAACAAGTGGTGTTAGAGCATCGTAAAAAGCACAACAAGTGGTATCAGAGCTAGGTTACGATCCTGTGACCTGTTATCAAGAGCTTTCGTTGGGGATCCCGGACGCGGAATCCATACGAGGCGGACATTGCGGATATTGGTGTTTCTAAATCCGGGTGGAGATCGAGAATAATTTGGGAGATGGCGACGATGGTTGATATTCGGTGTTAGATCGGAACACGTGGTTCTCTTCATGGTGATTCAAGGTGGAGTTAGTTCAGTGGTTCTAACCAACATGGATCTTGATGATGCGTTGCTGGGGCATGGTAAAGATGTCAAGCGCGATGGAGCCATAAGAGAAGGTTTGGAAGAATAGAAAGGTAAGAGGTATAATTGCACTCTATCCCTCCGGTGATTTGTTTCATGCGGTCGCGACTTTGCGATCGAGGGAGACGATGAAGGAGGGTTTGAGTAGTGAAAATCTAGGGGAATATCTTGATGTCCAGTGTTGGGCAAAGATTAAGAAATTCCAAGGGGTTTTTTATTACTACATGGAAAAAGGGAGTGGTGAAAATCTAGGTGAATTTCTTAATGGCCAAGGTGGAGCATGGAAGAATTCTAGGGGTTTGTCACTACTGCAAGGGAGATGACCACGTGAAGGGGGACTGTCAGGCCCTGATGAATTAGAGAAAGGAATCGAAGGTGGCCGATTCCGGAGAATGAGGTTTTTCTGATGGGGAACTCCTGGTTGTCTCTAATTTGGGGAACGAGTGAGGGGTGGATCTTGGATTCTAGATGTTCGAGAGTGTAGGTGGAACGGTGGTCATGGGGCATGACATCGTGTGAGATACGCGGCACGGGAACTGTGAGAATCAAGATGGTCGATGGGCATATTCGAACCCTCGGTATTGTAAGGTACGTTTTGGTCTTGAATGGTAATCTTATCTCTCTTAGACCTTAGATCCGAATGGGTACCAACTTCGGTAAAGGTGGAGTGTTGAAAGTAAGTCAGGGCGACTTATTTTGCGAGGCGAGAGAAAGATTTGATAGATTGTATGAGCTATGCGGCAACACAATTACCATGTGGGCAACTGCCTCTGCCCAAGGAAGTCATTCGCTGGAAAGTGAGTCGGGATCACCTTGGTTTAAAAGTCACGCGCATGTGTGTTGGTGTCGGGGACACCGGGAATACTAACCCAAATAGTATTCAAATTTGGAGAATCGAGCCTAGGCGTACTATGAATAGCACTGGAGGATTAGCGAATGCAGGTGGTGCTGATAGTAGTGGGAAGACGAGATTTGAGAATGGAGATTGCGTGGAAGTCATAGAGCTTGGTGGTACCAAAGGGATGATCGGTGCAACTTCGCATTCTTTTACTAAGTTTGGTGCGTTCAAACTTAGGGTGCTCATGTTTTGAGTGAGTCCTGTGGGGATGGGTGGAAGAAAGAAAAATAGGTTATGATCGTTGGAGTTTGGCGACTTGGAGTCGTGGGGATTCTCGTCAAGGTGGAGATTTGTTATAATATGACTCGAATCAAGAATTGGAGCGGAACGTGATCGAAAACGGAGTAAAACTGGTTTGAAGAGGATCATCGCGCCGCGCTGATTCTGTGAAGAAAACAGAGCGCGGCGCGCTCCTGATGTTCGATGAGAGCCAGCGCGCTGCGCTGAGTCTGAGCGCGCCGCGCTCCTGCAGGTCGAAGCATCACAGCTCGCCGCGCCCGGGTTGTGCTGAAAACCCAGCGCGGCGCGCCCGTCGCACCCATCGCGTCTGTTTTTCGTTTGGGGTCGATTTTTCAGCCTGTTTATCGACCCAGGAGCTCTATTTATGGATTACTTGATTTAGGAATAATATAATTATATGGTATTTAGGAGTCGTATATTAGGAAAAAAAATTATTCTTAATTCTAATTGTTTCCAATATTATAGGTTTGCTACACCTATAAATTGAGGTTTCCGGTATACGAAAATCATAGAGTGAATTGTAAGCCTCAACGATGTAGTGGATTTCTTTCTTCCCGTGGTTTTTTTCCGTGTTTTGGGTTTACACGTAAATTTGTGTGTTCGTTCTTTTCGTTTATCGTTTTCTTCGAATCTCATATATATTTCGAGAGTCGTGAGCGATTTAGTTTCAATATCGCAACAAGTGGTGTTAGAGCATCGTAAAAAGCATAACAAGGTGTTCTACCGGCTGTCGTGTTGTATCTTATTCCTATTATACGGCCATTGGAATGGGAGTCGGTTTTTTCCCGGTATGTTTTAAATGCAACAAAGTGCAGGTATTTTCATATTGTGCAATTCCTCGATCCTCTAATAGTACGACGATTTAATCTTTTCAATTGCCAATTGTTTATGCTGTTTGGATTCCTCTGTCAATTTTTTGTTTTGCAGTTCCAAGAATGTCATGTTTTTCTAGATTGATTAATGTCTTTTTTTATGTTTATATTGGTAACCCTAAATGTTTTTTTTTTTGCAGTATAAAGTTTGTCATGTTAAAGTAAATCCATTAATGTGTGTTTTATATGATTTATTCGTAACTCTAATTCAATAATATATATTTTTTTGCAAATACAAAAGTGAAATTTTGGTTCCTTGCACTGTAATTTTTTCTACAATTTTTTGCCATTGTCATTGTTTTTTAAGACTGTGTGATTGATATTTTTTATTTGTTCTATCTAGTTGTTAATAAATAATTTGTATCCCTTAATATTGTTTTCATAATTTGATACAATTAATCTGATATAGGTCACTCGATTCTTATCAAGGTCAGCCAAATTTCTGAGGTATCCCTCAATATTTATTGTTTATTATATAATTTTATCAACTGATACAATTAAACTGATGTAGGTCAGTGTTGCATGATATAATAACAAATTATGTACCGGTGTTTGGATTTGGAAGTTGCGTTAAAAAATGACCTAAGATAAGTTTTTGTGATTATATGTTCAGCAACAAAACCACAATGATCATTAACCATTTTTTTCTTTCTTCGTTTTGCTAAAGATTTTGAGATTTTGTATTCATTTACATGTAGATTTGCTGTTAGGTAGATTTGTATTGAAATCTGTAAATTTGCGTATTCGAATCTGAATTAGTTTAATATTTTGTTTATTCAAACCACGGGGTTTCTTGCGTGGCGGTGTACTTATGGTTGTTCTGATATCTCAATTTTTTTGCCACGACCTCCAGGTATGTAAGCTTAAAATTTATTCTTATATTAACTCTATGGATTAAGATATCATAATTTCTATTTGATGCTGTATGAGATTGTTGCTTTATTGACTGATCTTCTCCAATATCATTATGAAAAGGAAAAATTGTTGCTTGATATGATATGTACTATCACCTAATTTAAGTAGATTTACTAATAGGTTATGCTTTCACCATTCTTTGCTATACTTGCCAACCTGATATTCAAATTATTTAGTATATGTTAAAAGAACATATGCATCTATTTGTTTGACAAGGGAATGCCGAGGCATTTGCTTCTTCACAAGAAAATTTTGATGAACAATGAATTCATGATATTGTAATTCAATCAACAGATTGCCTTGATTTCCTCAGCGGCTCTGAAAAATTCCGATGCATTTGAAGAATCTTTTTACATATTTTTTAAATGTTGTTAATTGTTAATTTCTTATTTGATACTTCTTATATTTAATTTCAATACAAATTTCTTATTTACTTTCTCTTTACGTGTTCTTACAAATTAAATTATTTACTGTTTTGATTGAAATTCAAAGAAACTATGGTTCAATGCCAAGGTCAGTTTTGCCTGCACTTTCCTCATTTTATAAGTTTGTTGATTTGTCTCTAATATTCACATTGTTCTAAAAATCCTCGCCTAGCTCCGATTAATCCCCTTCTAGGCTTTAGGTTGTACTCGACCGCTTCGATTTTAAGCTCTAGACTCCTAACCCGCCTAAGCGCCGCCTAAACCCGCCCAGACCCGCTTAAACCCGCTTTGGGCCGCCTAAGTTCAATTAATTTCGTCTTTATTTACTTAGATTCTCGAGCAGATTTAACTGAACAATCAAATGAGATGCAAATCTTGATAAATCAAATAAAATAAATGATGTTATGATAATTATTGAGGTACGAGACCAAAATTTGAAAAAAGGGAAAAATAGCAATAAGGCCAATTTTCAATATTTTTTGCCCAATAAGGCCAAGTTCCAATTTATTTGTCAATTAGGCATTTTTGTTCCAATTGGGCCAAAAAATGTATATAAAATGACGAAAATAACCTTAATTTATTTTTACTCAACCCACCCCACCCCACCCCTGCTCCAGACACTGAATACCATGAAAAAATACTGAACGTCAGATTTTTCTTCTACTCAATCAACCCACCTCAAAAGACACTGAATGTCAGACACTGAATACCATGAAAAGACACTGAATAACACTGAATAGCCCTGAATACCATTAAACGACACTGAATAACATTAAAAGACACTGAATAACACTGAATAACATTAAAAGACACTGAATACCATGAAAAGACACTGAATAACACTGAAAGACACTGAATAACACTGAATAACATTAAAAGACACTGAATAACATTAAACGACACTGAATAACACTGAATAACATTAAAAGACACTAGATAACACTGAATACCAATAAAAGACATTGAATAACATTAAAAGACACTGAATAACACTGAATACCATTAAAAGACACTGAATAACACTGAAAGACACTGAATAACACTGAATAACATTAAAAGACACTGAATACCATTAAAAGACACTGAACGTCACCCTAGACAATGAATACCATTAAAAGACACTGAATGTCAATTTTCTTTTCTACTCAACCCACCCCACCCCACCTCCAGACACTGAATACCATTAAAAGACACTGAATGTCACCCCAACTCCAGACACTGAATATCATTAAAAGACACTGAATATTATAAGAACACTGAATATCACTAAAAAACACTGAAATACACTGAATATTATAAGAACACTGAATATCGCTAAAAAAAACTGAATGTCACATTTTTACACTGAATATTATAAGAACACTGAATATCACTAAAAAACACTGAATGTTGAAGTGAACATATTCGTCTCCAATTGAGAAGGAGTTTCTGTCTTTGATACCTGCACACACACACACACACCAGAAGCAATGAAACTTACTTTTGAACATCTAGAAGGCTCGAGAAAACAATAAAGATTATAATGCATGCAAATCCTCATAAAATGGAATAAGATCAAGTTAGGACATTTTCCTGACCAACAAAATAGTCAATGATGAACATAGTTAGTTTCTCCAAGTAAAGACTTTACCTTTTTTCTTGAAGACAACCTTTTGGCCAGGCTGAGTACCAGCTCGTACCTACAAACAAAACATAAACAAATGAGAATATTAATATAGTGCTGATAAGAAAAGGAAAAGGATGAAGAAATATACATAATTAAAAAAATCCCAAGGATAATAAATTATATACTACAACACGAATTAAATCATAGTTAATTCCAAACAGACCTTAACAACAACAACCCCTGTCAGCGTGGGCACCTGGATCATGGGCAAAACTTATTGCCTGTATCTTCAGGCTCTCGATCACGCCTGTTTCTTCTCGTGGAAAAAATCTCATCACCGATAGGACCACAAGAACAACATGTATACCAACCATCCTTTGCCATATCGATGCACTTCACAATTTCGTTTTCGATATATTCCACGCCACCAGGATACTCAAACAAACCTGATAAATACCATACACCTAATCATGAAAATATATAATATCTACATTAGACAAATTAAGAAATGCAATCAATCATGATCATGAATATATATAATATCTACATTTGACAAATTAAGAAATACAATCAATCTGCTTATATACTCGGCGTGTCAATGACATTAATAACCCGGTTAGTATCTTTCACGATTGTTGTCTGCATCTCGCAAGTAGTGGTAACACTATCTGCATAGCTAAACTTCGACTCGAACACCTTCTTGCCGATTATACTATTTCCAGTCGAGCTTTTCCCGTTGCCCGCTTTTCGAAGTAAACCCACAGTCAGAGCCTTCTTCATTGAGAATATGATAGTATCGGACTACACGAGCCGAATCCAGACATCCAATTACTATACCAGAGTGCCATGAACCGAGAAATCCATCATCCACACTCCTCACCTGTACGACATTGCGGGATTCAATTGATAGAAACAAATAACTGAATAATCAAATATGAAATATGACAGAGATTGTCGAACCATAAGAAAAGAAAAATGGAACCATAGATACCACAATCCAATCACTATATCAAAACCAGAGTCCATAGGTTAAATTACCTCTACATTTTCATCATCGAGAAGCTTTTTCCGCGCGCCTTCGATCGTCAGTGGAGATGAAGGTCGCAATATCATGAAGGCCAAATCAGGGAAGTTTTCCCCAAATCGATATTCGCCCAGTACATGACCGAATCGATCCACCTTCATGGGAGCCTCGATAATCGGGGCGGTCACCACCACCGCGAACCCCTTTTGCACGGCGAAGGAGATCTTCAAGCAACACGACGCGATGGCGCTGCCGTTCTCGTCGGGGACGACGAGGCTTGCCTCCGAACTACACCGACACGACCATCTTCACCAACATCTACTCTCCCCAACCACCACACCGGTCGACGCTCACCCCAGCCTCATCAATCTACTCTCGAGCCCGAGCCTTCACTAAAGGATCGAAATCGTCGTGCAGGACAGAGGCCAGGGTTTCGATCAATATACGCGAATGAACGAAGGGGATTTGAAGGGCTCTGGGTACGGTTTCCGTGTTCAGCCGGTGATTGAGATTGAAGAGAGGAGCGCGGATTTGACATGGGATAGGTTCAGGCGTCGGAGAATATGAGTTTGGGGATGGGGGCGTGGATGAATTTTGGGGGAGGAGGGTAATACGGTCTTTACATATTTTGGTTGGCCTAATTGACACGTGTAATTTTTCGAAAGCCTTATTGTCGAAAAAACGTTGAAAATTGGCCTTATTGCCATTTTTCCCTTGAAAAAA
The DNA here is from genome assembly GCA_954870475.1 of Euphrasia confusa. Lineage (NCBI taxonomy): Eukaryota > Viridiplantae > Streptophyta > Magnoliopsida > Lamiales > Orobanchaceae > Euphrasia > Euphrasia confusa. The sequence goes on from OX940968.1 coordinate 13,200,616, forward strand.
AATATTAAATATATAATGAAAATGATCTAAAATTTTAAATTTACAAACTATTTTGATTATTTTACTATCTTGTGAGTTTAGATTATTTATTGATTATTTTGTTCAAAATATTAATTTATTATGAATACATATATTTTAAAAATATAATATTAATATAAAAAATATAAAAAATATAAAACGATTAATCTCCGCCTAGTTCTCGATTAATCCCTGTAAGCGCTAGGCCCCTAGTTACCGCTAGACAAGCGCCTAGCCCCTTTTAGAACCTTGAATATTCAATATTCGATGTTGACTCTAACCAATGTAATAAATGTGGCTGTAGTAACAGTTCCATTGTTTGATTAGTATAAAATATTAAATTATAGTATTACTCCAACAAATTAAATGTGTATTACTCCAACCAAATTAAAGGGTTTCAATTTGACATATTCCACCATTGTTGCGGGTAATTACTCCAACCAATGGGATTCTACTTAATATAATTGTCATGATATTTTTGTTAAGAGTTAAAGATGCTCTCGCATTTAAATTTTAATTGCTATTTTCATTCATACTATGGGACAATACTTTTTTTCGTCGAGAGTATATTTTTTATAAATAAAATTTATAATTTAATAATAATTAGGAAACATATATTTTAATTTTATAAAATATTAATTATTACAAATGGATAAAGCTTTCGAAGTATACTATGTGCTTGGCACTGGCAGTGTTATATGATGTCAGCATGCTTTTATTAAAAAACAAAAAATTCTTGATTTTAAATAGATATTTTATTGGGGAAAATTTATAATAAGGCAAAGCATATATTATGTTTTTTTAGCCTTTTACATAAGAATATATACTTTATAGATTAATGAACATTTATATCCTTCTATCACAATAATACAACTAATTAATTGAAAATGTTATGAATATTATTAATTAGTGAATGACTAGTTTACCCTTTCTTGGTGAACAAGACAGAAACTTTACTTTGTATCCTATATAAAGGGGTCTACCCATATGAATGAAATAAGAATTCACAACAATTCTATTCTCCTCTACGTTATCTATTTATTTAATCTATATTTCTCTCTCAATTCCTTTTGACTTTATAACACGTTATCAGCACGAAAGCTCAATCGCGTTCTTCATCGAAGTTCTACTTATCCAAGATCCGAACTCCAAGGCAAGAATTTATATGTTTGTTTATATTTATTAATAATTATAAATATATCTACTTCTCCTCTCTTCATCTTAAATTCAAATGTTCCCGAAAAACATTATAATCTGATAATCCTGAAATAATATCATATGTTCCCGAAGAACATTATAATATTATATTCCAGAAGTAATATTATATGTTCCCGAAGAACATTATAATCTGATATTCCTGAAATAATATCATATGTTCCCGAAGAACATTATAATATGATATTCTTGAAGTAATATCAAATTAATTATGCCTAGTAAATTAATTAAAATTTTAATGTTTCTGAAGAACATTGTGATATGATATTCCTGAAAAAATATCAAAAGAAAATATTTTTGGAGAATATGATATTATATTCCTGAAGAAATATATAAATTAAATGTTACTGAAGAACATGATGTTATATTCCTGAAGAAATATAAAAATTAAATATTCATGAAGAATATCGTGATAAGATATTTCTGCAGAAATATCAATATCAAATTGATTATGATTATATACTAATAATCTCGAATAATATTTTTGAAAATTCACCGTGAAAGATCCACTAGCTTTGTGGAAAGATTAAAAAAAAAAAGATACGATCACCCGAAGTTGGTCGTACTACCAAAACGTGGTATGATTGACTCCAATTACAAGATTTTAAATCTGTCTAGGCATATAATTAAGCTATTATGAAATCTAACTCACAAGTTTGAGTCACATTATAATTTGATATTCCTGAAATAATATCAAATCAATTATTCATAATATATATATACAAATTGAATGTTCCTGAAGAACATAAAATCTGGTTTAAATATTATATTGATCGTTCTGGAAGAACATCATGATTTGATATTATTCGATATATATCAAATTAAATTGCTCCCGTAGTAGCAATAAGTTTCGAAATATCAAATTAAATTGCTCCCGTAGTAGCAATAAGTTTTAAATGTTCCCGAAGAACATTATGATAAAATATTCATGATTAAATATCAAAATTAAATTTTAAATGTTTTGGAGAACATATATTTCCGCAGAAATATCAAATCAAATTGCTTCTGGTGTAGCAATTAAAATTTAAATATTTTAAATCGATCGATATTGATATTCAAAATATTTTTGAAAGAATATTTTTATTGACTGCTCCCGAAGAAGCAAAGTTCATAACATTATATGTTTTTAATAAAGTTACATCATGATACTCATAGTGAAACACCATTGTTCTTGTTGAAACAATGATTACGTATGAATTATCCCTGAAGGATATCTTTTAAAAATCAAGAATAAATGTACTATGTGGGTACTCTTGGAATATCGAAAAACTCGATTCCAATTAAATGTAACTTATGAGAAAATTATATATTGAGATTTATTTTGTTCTCTAAAAAGGTTTGAGTGAAACAATCAAAGAAGAATTCATACCCTACTTTTCATATGTTGAATATGCTCCTGCAGTAGCAATATCGACAAAAAGGTTTTACCAAATATGAATGTGGTTGTGAAAAAAAAAAATGGCGTGGTAATATTCATGGTGAAAGTAGAGAATGTGAAAATCATAACTTTCATAATCATGTTTGGTATTCGCCATAAAATAAAACTAAGAATGAAGAAAATATGGTGAAAAAGACATTCTCCACATTCCATTAATCAAGTTTGCTCCTGTAGTAGCAATATTATTTGCATGATTTTAAGAAATATTCTCAACTCATATCATGTCTACTGGTAGTAGAACAAAATAATGGGATTGATGAATAATTATGAGATATGTGCAACTAGTTGTATACTATTGCCTGAAGCAATTGTAAATGAACATGAAAATGGTTATGTTCGTGGATGAGGACGCATAAGTATATATGAACGAGACAGTTGTCATGGAAAATCTCAAGAACAAAATAATTGATAAATAAGGTGTGTGAAGAGAAATGCCAAAAATGTGGAATAAATTGGCATTGTGTGCGTACTTGTCGTACGACCAAACATCCTGTTGATCTCTACCAAAAAATCTAAAGAAAAGGTAGAGACGAATCTTGCTAATTTCAATTGTCAAGTTTTAAAGATTATGATGACAATATTAATCATGTAATCCTGAAGCGTAGTAGATCGATCTTAAGATATAAAATAAATCCGCGGAAAAAACAAAGAAATTAAGTCACCATCAAAATCTCCTAAAGAGAGTTAAGATGGAAATCCCTTTGAAAAAGCATGTGCACATGATAATAAAAAATCGTGGGATTGCGGAACAACCAAATTAAATATTTTGGGAAATGATGAAAGATTTGGTTGATAGAATGAATTGTCATCAACATGGAAAAAGTCGTCAACGACATATTTGCCTCAAGAGTTGCTCTAGAAAATTTGGATCCAAAACTCAAATCAATGATAGTGTGCCGGCAACACTCAAAGAAACAAAAACGAGCAATTGAGGCTGAGCATGACTCGCTGAATAAAAGAGATATTTGACTCTATAGTACACACCTCAAAATATTATCCCAGAAGGATATACGTAGGTGTTCGTAAAAAAAACGAGTAATGATATGGTGAGATATAAAAGCGAGATTAGTTGCTCAAGAGTTTTTCGCAGAAACTCGATGTTAATCAAATATTTTGAAAGATGGCATTAAGTTCCGCTACTTAATATTTATGGCAGCAACAATGATAAATATATGCATCAAATGTATGATTTGACCATGTAAAAGTTATTAGAAAAATACATACATGAAAATCCTGGATGGATTTTAAAATTCCTGATATGAAAGGAAATGAAAATCAGAATATGTACAATATCATATTACTATGTCATTATGGACACAAATGATATTGAAGATAAGGTCCCGAAGACCAGTGATTTTGGTCTCGAAGACCAGTGACAAGTGATTGCACTCTTTTTCCCTCTACTAAGTTTTTCCCACGGGGTTTTCTTAGTTAAAGGGTTTTAACGAGACAATCACCACAATATAAATGTAAATGTCGTGTACTCTTTTCCTCGAGTATTTTTTTCCTACAAGGTTTTATAACGAGGTTTTTAACGAGGCATGTACATCACTCGATAATAATTAATGGGGACATCAGAATGTTCCATATGAGTTTGTTTTCGAGATAAACTGAGGTATTGAACTTGAAGTTCAAATGATTGTGAATTGAAGTTCACATTATTGTTCATTTGTCAAGAAATGTATATTGAACACTAGACGCATTTAAAATACTCCTGAAGAGTTATCGGCCGGTTATAACAATTGCGAATGCTCTAGTCAATATAGATGTCTGGTAAAGGCATGTCCCAGAAAGACGAAAAATATACAATAATACAAATGAATGTGAAACTCGACAATTCGAAGGTTGTGTCCTGAAGACCAAAATTTATATTTGAATAACTAAGTTTTTCCTATATGGTTTTATTAGTTACAGGTTTTAATGAGACTGATTGATCACCAATAATTTTCAAGAAGGCGAAGATCTTCGGTGATTACAATAAGGGGGAGCAAGTTGTACTCTTTTTCCTTCGCTAAGGTTTTGTCCCACTAGGTTTTCCTAGCAAGGTTTTAACGAGGCAGCAATCCTGTAAATAGTCATTCAAGGGGGAGTGTTATGAATATTATTAATTAGTGAATGACTAGTTTACCCTTTCTTGGTGAATAAGACAGAAACCTTACTTTGTATCCTATATAAAGGGGTCTACCCATATGAATAAAATAAGAATTCACAACAATTCTATTCTCCTCTACGTTATCTATTTATTTAATCTATATTTCTCTCTCAATTCCTTTTGAGTTTATAACAGAAAAAGAATATTAAACGAAAAAAACTCTTGTATTTTAATAGATATTAAGTCGTATAAAAATACACGTTGAATTTCGAGTAAAAAATTGAACGAAAACTTTGAAACTATATATTTAATAATAATAATATTCAATTTCATATATAAATAGAATTTGAGTTTATATTTTTTTTATCATATCTATTCAAATTATAAAATTATATATTAAAAAAAATCTTATAATAAATTACAAATAATGGGTAACACTTCAGAAAATATTCCGGTGCATTGACTGAGCGGAAGAATATTAGTTTGAATTAAATATAATAGTCGATTATTTTACCATTGAAGTATAGCAAAAAGAAAACAAAAGGCACGGATATTTTTTACTAAACTTTTATCTTTTACTATAACTACAGTTTAATTTTTTTAATTACCTTTTCTCAATTTCAAATATTGTTTTTGTCTTTTTGAATCGGTCTTATCCCAAAAGAATATTCATCTTTACTAATTTACCCGTCCCAAAAATTAAAACATCAATCAGGAAAGAGTCGAGACCGCCTAGAGGTGACAATGGCAAAAATGTCGAACTAGAGTAACTTGCAAGTCGATCACCTTCTCAAAAAGACGACGGAACCAACTAATTATACCAATACAAGAATCAACTCATTGATTGCCCACGTTCGTGATCTCAACTTGAGAACCTCCCGAGGGTTGGAAAACGACGGGACGAACATGAATGATTTCATTTTGATTTTAATTGTAATGACTAGCTAGCTAATGACTATTTGGATGTGTTAAAATTTAATTCCCCAAACTAGATCCAACTGTCAAACTGAATGAGTAGTTAAGGATGAGAAATACAACAAAATGAAACGTCTAATTTGATATGATTCCAGAATATTAAGGCAAATAAAGATGTATATATTTTTCCCTTTGTAACCTATACATTTTTATTTGTTATTGTTAGATATCTCAAATCTACATGGAGTAATTTTTTATTTTATAAAAAGATGTCTAAAAAAATGTTTTTTTTCTTGATCCATAATGCAAACATAATTTTGCATTACAACAACCATTACATTAATTTGGCTCAATTCACACAATCCATGCATTAATATAAAGATTTGTCTAACTCCCAAATCATGTGTAAAATGCCAAACATGAATGATTCAATTCCCACCTTTTATTGTAAGTGTAACCTCCAACACCAAGCCTCCCCTATAAATTCCGCCGTCGCTCGCTTCGGGCTGTACGACAGCTTGAAACTTGGTGTCTCCGGCGCGTGGCCTCGCGATGCTGCCAATCGATAGTCTTTAATTTTGCTTGCGAGGAGTACGTATTTTAGACCAGACCGTATACACATTTATACAGTATGTATTTTAAACCGTATATAGATATGAAAACATATAATATGTTTTAAAAATAAATGTTATAAATAATGAAAAGGTTAAAATAGTAACTTCTCACCTTAAGCCAACATAATTGTGACACCTGTAAACTGAAGGCACGTGTTTGCACGTGTCGCCGGAATCCGCCGCTCCAGCCACTAAAGTCTAATTAAGCCTTAGTTCAGGTACTAAACCACAAAAAAAAAATGGGCCACTAAAGCCCGAAAGTGCTTATAGTTCAGGTACTAAACTATAATTATCCCTAAAATTTATATACCCTTTATATTTGCATAAACATTTACTCAAATGATGTAAATGTTTCTCTTGAAATACTTATGATGTTGATTTACTCTACAAGCATCTATGTTATTTATAAATCAAAACATAACTAATAGATACATATTGAGTAATTGAACATTTGTTGATTCGTGTTTCATAGTATATTGGTGCATACGAGTAATTGAACATTTATATGTTGTTGTCATGTTTCAAGTATATATAAACGTGTATGTACTAGTAATTCATGTTTCAAGTATTACACGTGGTGTAGCATTGATAAAAACCGAAAAAAAATCTAGTTTCAAATCTCTTAATTCTTGTGACATTAAAATGCGCAATATCAGCATTCAAGATTAATATACAAATACAAATAAAAATTTCACCAAATTAATTAATTAAATTTATATGCCATAATGATATAAATTTTTTTCACATATTACATGGGAAAGATTTTTTATTTTTATTTTTGTTTATAATTTTTTATTAAGGAAAAGCACCCTATTATTATTACATTTATAACATACTATATGATTTTCATTCAATGGAATCACCTTAAATTAATACTTAATATTTAATATTGTTTTCACATCTCTCCCCTTTAAATACTTCACACCTCAATTAACTAATGATATCTATGTCACGTAGTTTTAGATTATTCATTGTTATATGTAGATTTTGTTTTTGCCTATGTTTGCAAACCAAAATCACAATGTTTTAAATTGTGAATATCGAACCTTACTAATTGCATGGCATCACATACCCTTCTATAAATAGCCCTTCCTATGCATGTGCACAAACCACGCACACAACACAAAACAATCCTAATAAACCCTAAGTTGTTATTCCTTCCTTCCTTCCCTCTACCAAGCAACATTTCCATCATCCCCCATGGACTCCCTATCCAACAACTCCCAACGAAAGGGGAAAGGCAACGGCCGCCGAAAGATCAAGATGCAAAAGATCGAAAACGAGGTCAACTTGCAAGTCACCTTCTCCAAACGTCGAGGCCTTTTCAAGTATATAAAAATTTAATAATGTTATAATTATTACAACAAGTTAATGTAGCTTAGTGATGTGGGTTGTTCTCTTCCCCTCAATTGACCAGGGATATATCTCAATTAATTGTTGGACATTTTAAATTCACAACATCTGACATTAACAAATTGCATGCAATAGCACTCCCTTCTAAAACTGAAATATTAAAATTGTATTTAAATTATTTTAAAAATATACATAGGATGATGAAAAAGATTTTGATGCAAACAAATTGTAATGCACAATTCATTTTATTTAAAAAAAATGCACAAACAGTGTTGCCGCATTTCTGCACAACATCGAAGACAACATCAGCTAGCTAGCGCAACGTGAGCATCACACGCGCAAAATCCGACACAAATAATTAATACTAAAAATAATACTCCTTTATACATGTCCACAAAAACATGGTGAATAAAATTAAGTTGAATTGAAACAATTAATTTTAATCAATTATCCCGCCATTTCTGGCACAAAATTGGGAAGAAAAAAAAACAACTTACCACAACAGTTGGAGAAGCTCTAACTATCACGTTCACATATTCAACATAAATATATGGTTTGAGTAACAAACTATTGTTATGGTTGCAACCACCAAATACTCGTGGCTCACAACAATGCAATCACGCGCCAACGCAACGAAGAGATCACCGACCTCGAGAGGCAGTTGGAGCTCGAGAAGAGGTACAAGAAGGAGCTCAACACGATGATTTATTTTTACCGAAGTGGTGGATGATTATAACTCTCCCTTCGTGGATGATTATAACACTCCCTTCTGTATGTAATCTAAAAACATAAACCAAGTTAGAATTTGAATAATTAAATTTATTTTTAAAAACAATATACATTAAGATGATGAATAACATTTTCAAACATGCATAATCCATTAAAAAAAAAAAAAACAGGTAGTCGCATAAACATCGCGTCATCAAATATGGAAAATGCCGCATAGAAGTTTATAAGTTACGTGAACGACATGTCATATATTGAAAATGCTCGTTTGGTTAGATATAGTCGCAATAAACCAAATATCGAGTTTATTTCTATTTTCATTAGCCTGCATTCCATGAGTTTGTAATATTATTTATTCCACACCAAGAATTCCACACCAAGAATTCCACCTTCTATATGAGTAGATTTGCTATTATGTGAAGTTACTAAACTAAAATAAAAATTCACCCAAAAGCTAGCCAATCATTGGTCAGAGATTTTCAATTATATAAATTTGATAATCACATTATGAAATTTAGCCAAATAATTTCTAATTTTTTTTTATTGAATTAATTGTTGATTTTATTTTAAAACAATTGCCGCGCAAACAGTGTTGCACCATTTCTGCCCAACGTCGAAGACAACATCAGCTAGCTAGCGCAATGGTTCAAGAAACTTGTTGTGCCATTTTTGGCGCAACGTGAGCATCACACGCGCAAAAACCGACACAAATAAATTTTCTAATAATTGGTAAACAAACTATTATTATGATTCCCACTTAAAATACAGACACAAAAACATATGACCATATTCCTCATATCCAAATTTATTGATTGAAAATTTTATTCATAATATGTATGCATTCAATAATTTGTGCATCACCTCCTACCAAAAATAATACTCCGTTGTCGATGTCTACAAACACATGGCGAATAAAATTAAGTTGAATTAAAATAATTAGTTTAAAACATTACAGCGTCATTTTTGGAGCAAAATCGAAAACAACATCAACTTAGAACAAAGGTTGGAGAAGCAATTAACGATGGTTGCAACCACCAAATACTCGTGGCTCACAACAACGCAATCACTCGCCTGCGCAACCCAAAGGTCACCGATTTGGAGAGACAATTGGAGGTCGAGAAGAAATATCACAAGGTGTTGGAATTATATATTATTATAATTAAATAATTCATTTTTATTTTGATCAAAGTTTGTAATTTTTTATGGCTAATAAAATGTATTCGATTTCGAGTTTAATCGTTACGATAATTATCTACGTGTTACGAGATAATTATAATATTTTATTTTGTCAAAATACGTTAATCGGTGAGTGAAAAATAAATGTTTGAAGGTTGTTATAAATACTACTTTGGTAAATGGGAACAAATATTATTTTATTGAGATTTGTGTTATCCCACATGGAAATAATACCAAAAGATTTTTTTTATATGTTGTGAGAGAGTATGAGTGTTCAAAAAGTTGACTAAGTCTATGCACTCTTAGCGGATGATTAATGACACATTTCATAACACACAGAATTCGATCAGTGCCTTCTAATGTGTATTGAAGCATTCGTCTAATTTTTTATTTATTTTTATTTATGCCCTTTATAATTATTTTCTGATTCACGTCATTTTTTTATTGTTTTGTTGGTCAAATGATTAATAGCCACCATGAATATGCATTTCATAACACACAAGATAAGAGAAGCATAACATAGAAGAATAAGAATTGTCTTCATATAGAGAGTCTAGTAGAGAGTTTCTACATATTGTCCAGAGTTCGATCACTTCCTTCTAATGTGAATTGAAACATTCTTATTACATTCGTCTAATTTTTATTTTATTTTTTATTTATGTCCTTTATAATTTTTATTTATTTTTATTTATGCCCTTTATAATTATTTTCTCATTCACGTCATTTTTTATTGTTTTATTGGTCAAATGATTAATAGCCACCATGACTATGCATTTCATAACACACAAGATAAGAGAAGCATAACATAGAAGAATAAGAATTGTCTTCATATAGAGAGTCTAGTAGAGAGTTTCTACATATTGTCCAGAGTTCGATCACTTCCTTCTAATGTGAATCGAAACATTCTTATTACATTCGTCTAATTTTTATTTTATTTTTTATTTATGCCCTTTATAATTTTTTTCTAATTCGTGTAATTTTGATTGTTTTTCTTTTTTGCAGCTGTAATCTGAATGTTCTTTTATTATATTTCTTTTAATATAATTTATGTTTAATTTTTCTTCATATTTAAAATCTTATATCATTTCTATTTTTTGTAGATATCAATGTAAGTATTTCGATCGATTATTTTACCGTTGAAGTAGGGCAAAAAGAAAAAAAAAACACGAATATTTTTTACTAAATTTTTATTTTTTACTATAACTAGGCCCTGTCAATCGGGCCATATGGGTTCGGACTTTGATTGGCCCTGACTCGGCCAATGGAATTTTAAGAGCTATGGGCTTCGTGCTTTAGCCTTTGTGTTTGAAATTAACACAAGCTCGTCCTATATGAATATTAGTGCTTGGGTCTAAAATGGACTAAGACCTAACATCTCTATCTAAAATTATTTTTACATTTTTTTTCATAAATATTTAAAAAAATATTAGGAATGATCGAGTAGCAACAAAACAAACACAAGCCAATAATATTATCAAAATAAAAGCAAGGATTATCATATTTTAAATCTTGTTCGCATCAACCCTTTAATGTTCGTCAAAACTTCTACTTAGAAAGATAGGAAAAAATAAATATTCAAAAATAAGTATTAATAAAATCATAAAAATAAATATAAACAAGAAGAGAAAAAACAAACGTATTACAAAAAAAATATTATTTGTACTAATCATTGAATTATGGATCGTGTTCTTAATCATAATTTTAAATTTATTTTTATTTATAAAATTAAAATTAATTATTATATAGGGTCGGACCTACATGAGGCCGAGCTTGCTAAAGCCCAAGCTCGGCCTATATACAATATGAGCTTCATTTTTCGGCTCAAGCTCAGCTCGAACCTAAATAATATTAATCGAACAAGGCTTTTCTTAGAGCCGAACGAGCCGAGTTAGGCTGGTTCGGCCCGACTGACAGGCCTATCTATAACTACATTTTAATTTTTTTAATTACCTCTTTCTCAATTTCAAATATTTATTTTATTTTTGAATTGGTCATATCTCTAAAGAATATTCATCTTTACTAATTTACCTATCCCAAAAATAAAAACATCAATCAAGAAAAAATCGAGACCGCATAGAGGTGACAATGGTAAAAATGTCTAACTAGAGTAACTTGCAAGAATCAACTCATTGATTGTCCACGTCCGTGATCTCAACTTGAGAACCTCCCGAGTGTTGGAAAACGACGGGACGAACATTAATGATTTCATTTTGATTTTAATTATAATGACTAGCTAATGACTATTTGGATGTGTTTTAAACTTTAATTCCCCAAACTAGATCCAATTGTCAAACTGAATGAGTAGTTAAGGAAGAGAAATACAACAATATGAAACGTCTAATTTGATAAGATTCCGGATTATTAAGGCATATAAAGATGTGTATATTTTTTCCTTTGTAACCTATACATTTTTATTTGTTATTGTTAGAAATCTCAAATCACTAGTAACTTTTTTTTTTTTATATAAAAAGATGTCTAAAAAAATGTTTTTTTTTTCTTGATCGATAAGGCAAACTTAATTTTGCGCATTACAACCAACATTACATTAATTTGACTCAATTCACAATCCATGCATTAATATAAAGATTTGTCTAACTCCCAAATCATGTGTAAAATGCCAAACATGAATGATTCAATTCCCACCTTTTATTGTAAGTGTAACCTCCAACACCAAGCCTCCCCTATAAATTCCAACCACATCTTCAACATTCCAAAAACACAAAAACTTCTCAACACACAAAACAAAATAAATCCCATACATGCCGAAAAAACCGAGCATGGGTCGACAAAAGATCAAGATCGAGAAAATAGAAGTCAAGAATCACTTGCAAGTCACCTTCTCCAAGGGCCGGTCGGGCCTCTTCAAGAAAGCGAGTGAACTCTCCACCCTCTGCGGCATTGAGATTGCCATAATCGTCTTCTCCCCCGCTGGGAAAGTGTTCTCCTTCGGCCATCCCAACGTCGAGTCCATAGTGGACCGGTTCCTATCTCGAAACCCGACGGGCCAAAGCACCAACAACCCGTACCACCTCGTGGAGGCCCAAAGGAATGCGAGTGTGAGGGAGCTAAACTTGCAATTGGGCCAATACCAAAATGAGTTTTGACACCCCCACTTTTCTACAACACTTCTAAATTCAAATTTCTTTATAATTAGCAATGAAAAATCTCAAGCCCTCAGCACTTTCTTTATTCTTTTTCTTTTATATAAATATAATAAGAGCCCCAAATTAAACCAAATCGAAAAACCCCCAAATTGAAATAGAAAACCCTAATCAAACGTAAACCCTAATCAAAGAAAATCGAAGCCAAGGGAGACAAAGGCATACTTGGTCGGAATCAGGTCGTTGCCGCCGCCGGAGATGCGCTTCTACCGGAGATGCTCGCGGTGCTCGGAGTATTGTCGAAATCGCCTTCGGTCTAAACAAAGAGAGAGGAAGAGAAAAGTGAGGAAGAAAAACCCTCTGCCCCGCTCATATCTGTAAACTTTTCGCGACCACGGTATTTGCGACCACGCGTGGTCGCAAAAGAATGTCCACGTATCAAGTATTATTAACGATTTTCCACCGTGGAAATTACGGTTTTCAGAAACATATTTTTTGCGACCACGACTGTGGTCGCTAATGATTTCGCGACCGCGACTTTTAATAGCGACCACTTCGTAGTCGCTAATAAACACGCGGGAAACTGGCGGCTTTTTTAGCGGAACAAATAGCGAGCACACGGTTTTGCGACCACGCGTGGTCGCAAAAAGTCAGTAATAGCGACTACTACGTGTGGTCACAAAAAACGTGGTCGCTAAAAGCCTATTTTCTAGTAGTGATATAGAGAGTCTATTAGAGAGTTTCTACATATTGTCCAAAGTTCGATCACTTCCTTTTAATGTGTATTGAAACATTCTTATTACATTCGTCTAATTGTTTCTATTTTTTATTTATGCCCTTTATAATTTTTTTCTAATACGTGTAATTTTTTATTGTTTTTCTTTTTTGCAGCTGTAATCTGAATGTTCTTTTATTATATTTTTGTTAATATAATTTATGTTTAATTTTTCTTCATATTTTACAATCATATATTGTTTCTTTTTTTTGTAGATATCAATATAAGTATTTCGATCGATTATTTTACCGTTGAAGTAGGGCAAAAAGAAAACAAAAGACACGAATATTTTTTACTAAACTTTTATCTTTTACTATAACTAGGTCTTTCAATCGGGCCATATGGGTTCGGACTTTGATTGGCCCTGATTCGGCTCATGGAATTTTAAGATCTATGGGCTTCGTGCTTTAGCTTTTGAGTTTGAAAATTTCAAGTCCAAGTTCGGCCTATATGAATATTAGGGCTTCGGGTCAAAAACGGACTAAGACATAACATCTTAATCTAAAATTATTTTCATAATTTCTTTTATAAATATTTAAAAAAATATTAGGATTGATCGAGTAGCAACAAAACAAACACAAGCCAATAATATTATCAAAACAAAAGCAATGATTATCATATTTTAAATCTTGTCCGCATCAACCCTTTAATGTTCGTCGTCAAAACTTCTACTTAGAAAGATCTGAAAAAAGTAAATATTCAAAAATAAGTATTAATAAAATCATAAAAATAAATATAAACAAGAAGAGAAAAAACAAACGTATTACAAAAAAAAATATTATTTGTACTAACTATTGAATGATAGATCGTGTTCTTAATAATAATTTTAAATTTATTTTTATTTATAAAATTAAAATTAATTATTATATAGGGTCGGACCTACATGAGGTCGAGCTTACTAAAGCCCAAGCTCGGCCTATATACAATATGAGCTTTATTTTTCGGTCCAAGCTCGGCTCGATCCTAAATAATATTAATCGAACAAGGCTTTTCTTAGGGCCGAACGAGCCGAGTTAGGACTGATCCGACCCCATTGACAGGCCTATCTATAACTACATTTTTTTTTAATTACCTCTTTCTCAATTTCAAATATTGTTTTTGTCTTTTGAATTGGTCATCATATCCCAAAAGAATATTCACCTTTACTAATTTACCTATCCCAAAAATTAAAACATCAATCAGGAAAAAGTTGAGACCGAATAGAGGTGACAATGGTAAAAATGTCGAACTAGAGTAACTTGCAAGTCGATCACCGTCTCAAAAAGACGACGAAACCAACTAATTATACCAATACAGGAATCAACTCATTGATCGCCCACGTTCGTGATCTCAACTTGAGAACCTCACGAGGGTTGGAAAACGACGGGACGAACATGAATGATTTCATTTTGATTTTAATTATAATGACTAGCTAATGACTATTTGGATGTGTTTTAAAATTTAATTCCCCAAACTAGATCCAATTGTCAAACTGAAGGACTAGTTAAGGAAGAGAAATACAACAAAATGAAACGTCTAATTTGATAAGATTCCAAATTATTAAGGCATATAAAGATGTGTATATTTTTTCCTTTGTAACCTATACATTTTTATTTGTTATTGTTAGAGATCTCAAATCACTACATGAAGTAACTTTTTTTTTTATATAAAAAGATGTCTAAAGAAATGTTTTTTTGATCTTGATCGATAATGCAAACTTAATTTTGCGCATTACAACCAATATTACATTAATTTGACTCAATTCACAATCCATGCATTAATATAAAGATTTGTCTAACTCCCAAATCATGTGTAAAATGCCAAACATGAATGATTCAATTCCCACCTTTTATTGTAAGTCTAACCTCCAACACCAAGCCTCCCCTATAAATTCCAACCACATCTTCAACATTCCAAAAACACAAAAACTTCTCGACACACAAAACAAAATCAATCTCATCCATGGCCAAAAAAGATCAAGATTGAGAAAATAGAAGTCAAGAATCACTTGCAAGTCACCTTCTCCAAGCGCAGGTCGGGCCTCTTCAAGAAAGCGAGTTAACTTTCCACCCTCTGCGGCATTGAGATTGCCATAATCGTCTTCTCCCCCGCTGGGAAAGTTTTCTCCTTCGGCCACCCCAACGTCGAGTCCATAGTGGACCGGTTCCTATCTCGAAATAATTAATGTATATATACACGTGTACGTACTAGTAATTCATGTTTCAAGTATTACACGTGGTGTAGCATTGATAAAAACCGAAAAAATTCTAGTTTCAAATCTCTTAATTCTTATGACATTAAAATGCGCAATATCATCATCCAAGATTAATATACAAATACAAATAAAAAATTCCCCAGATTAATTAATTAAATTTATATGCCATAATGATATAAATTTTTTTCACATATTACATGGGAAAGAATTTTTTTTATTTTTTTTTAATTTTTTATTAAGGAAAAGCACCCTATTATTATTATTGTATTTATAACATACTATATGATTTTCATTCAAAGAATCACCTTAAATATTTAATATTTAATATTGTTGTCACATCTCTCCCATTTAAATACTTCACACCTCAATTAACTAATGATATCTATGTCACATAGTTTTAGATTATTCATTGTTATATGTAGATTTTGTTTTTGCCTATGTTTGCAAACCAAAATCACAATGTTTTAAATTGTGAATATCCAACCTCACTAATTGCATGGCATATGCACATCACATACCCTTCTATAAATAGCCCTTCCTATGCATGTGCACAAACCACGCACGCAACACAAAACAATCCTAATAAACCTTAAGTTGTTATTCCTTCCTTCCTTCTCTCTACAAAGCAACATTTCCATCATTTCTGCACAACATCGAAGACAACATCAGCTAGCTAGTGCAACGTGAGCATCACACACGCGAAATCCGACACAAATAATTAATACTAAAAATAACACACCTTCGTACTTGTCCACATAAACATGGTGAATAAAATTAAGTTGAATTGAAACAATTAATTTTAATCAATTATCCTGCCATTTCTGGCAAAAAATTAGGGGAAAAAAACAACTTACCACAACAGTTGGAGAAGCTCTAACTATCACATTCACATATTCAACATACAGTAAAACCTCTATAAATTAATACTCGATAAATTAATAACCTCTTAAAATAATAAAATTCTCCGGTCCCAACTTGGGCCTTTGTAAAAAATGAGCGAATTCGATAAAATAATATAATAATATATTATTTTAAAAACCCTTTATAAGCATGAGGTCCCATCAAAATTTTAAATTAATAATTTGTAAATATTACAATTATAAATATTAGTTCTCTTAAATACTCTCTAAATTGGTTATTCACATGATCTATTTAGAGTGTTTGATAATGTACCTTGACTAACATTCAAAAAAATATTTTTTATCAACTGATTTTTGTAATATTTTTAGTGCATGATGACCCCTTTTATATTCACATAATATTTTATGTATTTGATCATTTATTGATGATTTTGTGATGCATTTTAGATGCTCATAAAACACAATTTGGTATTATAAATTAGTTTATTTTTATGAATATAATAGTTAACATGATACATTGAATCTATAATAATATACATGAATATATTAATTAGTTGCAATAAAGTTCATACATGAATCTCAATTCAATTATTTTAAATAAATATATTTAAATTAATTGAATTTGAAAATTTTGTCTTTTAATTAATAAAATATTAATTTATCGATATATTAATAACTCTTTAAATTGATAAAATTTTACGGTTCCGAAAATATTAATTTATATAGGTTTTACTGTAAATATATGGTTGGAGTAACAAACTATTGTTATGGTTGCAACCACCAAATACTCGTGGCTCACAACAATGCAATCACGCGCCAACGCAACGAAGAGACCGACCTCGAGAGGCAGTTGGAGCTCGAGAAGAGGTACAAGAAGGATCTCAACAAAATGATTTATTTGTACCGAAGTGGTGCATGATTATAACGCTCCCTTCGGTATGTAATCTACAAACATAAACCAAGTTAGAATTGGAATAATTAAATTTATTTAAAAAACAATATACATTAAGATGATGAATAACATTTGCAAACATGCGTAATCGCATAAACATCGCGCCATCAAATATGGAAAATGCCGCATAGAAGTTTATAAGTTACGTGAACGGCGTGTTAAATATTGAAAATGCTCAATTGGTTAGGTATAATCGTCGCAATAAACCAAATACAGAGTTTATTTCTATTTTCATTAGCCTGCATTCCATGAGTTTGTAATATTATTTATTCCACACAAAGAATTTCACCTTCTATATGAGTAGATTTGCTATTATGTGAAGTTACTAAACTAAAATAAAAACTCACCCAAAAGCTAGCTAGCCAAATCCTTGGTCAGAGATTTTCAATTATATAAATTTGATAATCACATTATGAAATCTATCCAAATAATTTTCAATTTTTTTTTATTGCAATTAATTGTTGATTTTATTTTAAATAAGTAGCCGCGCAAACAGTGTTGCGCCATTTCTGCCCAACGTCGATGACAACATCAGCTAGCTAGCGCAACGGTTCATGAAACTTGTTGCGCCATTTTCAGCGCAACGTTAGCATCACACGCGCAAAAACCGACACAAATAAATTTTCTAATAATTGGTAACAAACATTATGATTTCCACTTAAAATACAGACACAAAAACATATGACCATATTCCTAATATTCAAATTTATTGATTGAAAATTTTATTCATAATATGTATGCATTCAATAATTTGTGCATCACCTCCTACCAAAAATAACACTCCGTTGTCGATGTCGACAAACACATGGCGAATAAAATTAAGTTGAATTAAAATAATTTATTTTAAACATTATAGCGCCATTTTTGGAGCAAAATCGAAAACAACATCACTTAGAACAAAGGTTAGAGAAGCATTTACCGAGGGTTGCAACCACCAAATACTCGTGGCTCACAACAACGCAATCACTCGCCAGCGCAACCAAGAGGTCACCGACTTGGAGAGACAATTTGAGCTCGAGAAGAAATATCACATGGTGTTGGAATTATTATTATAATTAAATAATTCATTTTTATTTTTACCAAAGTTTGTAATTTTTTATGATTAATAAAATGTATTTGATTTCGAGTTTAATCGTCACAATAATTATCTACGTGTTACGAGATAATTATGATATTTTATTTCGTCAAAATCCGTTAATAGTTGAGTGAGAAATAAATGTTTAAAGGTTGTCATAAATACTACTTTGGTAAATGGGAGCAAATATTATTTTATTGGGATTTGTGTTATCCCACATGGAAAGAATACCAAAAGATTTTTCTCTTTATATGTTGTGAGAGATTATGAGTGTTCAACAAGTTGACTAAGTCTATGCACCCTTAGCGTAGAACCAGGTTGTGGTCGCAAAAACCAGGTTGTGGTCGCAAAAGTGGTGTTTGCGACCACGCGTGGTCGCTAATAGTTGGTCTCAAATGTTTTTTTCGCGACAACAGCGCGGTCGCGAATATATTTGCGACCACGTTAGTTATTCGCGACCACGTTAGTTATTCGCGACCACTATATGTGGTCGCTAATGCTCCGTGCTGATGTGGCATTGAGCGGTGACGTGGCACATTATTAGCGACCACTCGTGGTCGCAATTACTGGCGGTCAAAACTTCGATTTGAAAGCATTAGCGACCACGCGTGGTCGCAAATACCTATATTTTTAAAAACAAATTATTAGAATTAGCGACCACGTGTGGTCGCAAATACCTATTTTTCTGAAGAAAAAAAATATTTTAAAATTGCAATTTCCGACCTGCAAATCAATCTTAATCGCAATACAAACCGAATCCAAAATACAATACAAATACAAATACAATCCAAAATTATCAAAAAAATTATTAAAGTTCATCAATACCATCCTAATAGAATAGATAAATAGTACAATCCGTAATCAACCTAAAAACAAGCTACGGTGAGTCACGGGTCAAATCACGAGGAGAAGTTGAATCGGGAGGAGTAGTCGAACCACCTGCACCTGACACGGAGGGAGGTCGAAGATGAGAAAACATTCTTTGCATCTGCTCGTTCCAGAAGAGCATATCAGCTTTCATCTTGTCGAACTCAGCCTGGGATGCAGCTGAAGGTTGGGATGTCCTTGAAAACGAAGAACGAGATGATACCGATGCAGGAGAACATATAACACACAATATAAAATGTGGTCTTAGTAGTGGTATTGAAGTTGTTGATTTGATTTAAGTTCAAATAGTTAAAGGTTGTATATATATTAAAACCTGGAATTGTAGGACCGAGGCCCTTACGGTATCCACGAGTAGTCCCTAAAACGTCCTCCAATATGGCAACATCATCCACAGGTGTACCGCTGGCATATGCTTGTGTCGACCTATCATTCAGTTCAGCCTATTTTATTCAAATTCACGATTATCTAGTACATAAACAATAGGAGTTTTTATATCGAAAAATCAATTATTATTACTTACGATTTTAGCTGCAGCATCGGCATCTAAAGGTTGACCATCTGGCCCAACATGAAACTTGATCCAGTTCTCAACCGGAGTAACCCCTTGTTGGGTCTGCGGATCAACCTATATATTTAAACAAAACAAACGTTATGTAATATTCAATACATTTAACATACATAACAATGAATAAGCTTGAAAAAATTGCACAACTCTGTTATAGTGTCAACAATATTTTTATCCATGAACTTGCGTATTCCACTTGGCAGCAATCTTTGAATTAAAATATGACAATAATGAGATTTCAACCCAGAAACCTTCCACTTGTTGTTACTTACAATGACATTCTTCTTCAGATTCGAAGCAAACCCATTGGGGAATTTTATATTCATCAACCATTCGCCGAATTACTTACACTGGTCAGGAGTCAATGTGTAGGGGGCATGCGGCTTCATCATTCGACTACCATCTTTGTAGAGATGCAAGTTCGGTCTGATCCCCAATTTTTGCAAATCTAAGCGTGCTTTGTCAGTATCTTTCGTTTTACCTTCCATGTTAAGTAAAGTACCTAACAAATTATCGCATACATTCTTATCTATGTGCATGACGTCCAAATTATGCCACAGAGACAGCGAACACCAGTAAGGTAATGTCCAAAAAATACTCTTCTTTGTCCAATTCAAATTTCCTACCTAACGTTTACGTTTTTTGCCTCCGTATCCTTCATGTTTTTCCAGGTATCCGATTCTCTAGATGGTCCATCTGTGCCAATAACTCTTCGGTGGTTTTAGGAAAAGGAGGTGGGCGTTTCTCAGGTTTGCCATCAAAGATTTTCTTCTTTATCATAGGATCATTCATATCTAGCCATCGTCTATGCCCCAAATAACACAACTTACTCATGATGGGCACAGAAGGAGTTTGATCGTTGCAGGTGGGACATGCCATGTAACCTTGACCACTCCAACCGGATAGGATACTTCGAGCCAGAAAATCATTTATAGTCATCAATAAAGCCGCTGTCATTCGAAACGTAGTTTGTGACTCAGCATCTTTCACTAACATTCCTTCAGACCACAGTTCAATCAATTCATCAATCAAAGGTCTGAGGTAAACATCAATGTCCTTACCAGGTGATTTTGAACTTGATATAAGTAATATGAGATGTCTGTACGGGTCTTTATTACATAACCACAGAGGAAAATTGTACACCGTGGTAATAACAGGCCACATGCTGTACGACAAACTCATATCTCCGAATGGGTTAAATCCATCTGTTGCCAAACCCAACCGTACATTCCTCGGTTCTCTAGAGAAGTCAGGAAACTTTAAATCAAATTCTTTCCATTCTTTCTCATCCACCGGATGTCGCATTACATCTTCATCATTTGACCGCCCCTTTTTATGCCATGTCATATGCTTAGCCGTTTGACGCGAAGCATACAATCGTTTCAGTCTGTCCTTAAGTGGAAAGTAACGTAGAGTTTTCTGTGGGACTTTCTTTCCTTTAGTTCTCTTCCAACGATCTGTGTCACACACTGGACATTTCTGCATCTCAGAGTTTTCTTTCCAATATAAACAACAATCATGAGGACAAGCGTGTATTACTTCGTATCCCAATCCTAACTTCTTCAGCTGATTCTTACATTCGTAGAATGAAGTCGGCAACTTACAACCAGCAGGCAAAACTTTGAGAAGTAATTTCAGCAACACGTCAACGCTCTCGTTAGGCCACTTATACAAAACTTTTATGTGCTACAACTGAGCAATAAAGTGCAAAGTCGAAGGTCCGGTGCAACCGGGGTACAACTCTTCTTCAAGTGTTGAGATAATAATGTTAAATCAGCATCATTGTCTGCGTCGAGATTTACTCTTGAATTCCCAACAAAGTTTTGCAGTATATCTTCCATCTCGTTCACATGTTGTTCTTCTCGTGGTCTGCTAGGCATTCGAAGTGATTCAAGTAGTGGATAAGGCTCACCATGGTGAGACCATGTTGTGTAGGTCAGATCAATGCCACTGCAAATTATGTGTTTGCGAACAGTGTCCAGAGGATAGAATTTGGAATGTAGACAATATTTGCAAGGACACCGAACCCGACCTTCTGAATTGACACTGTTTTTTGCAAATTCTATAAAGCCACGTACACCGTTTTAGAATTCTGGAGACAATCGGTTTTGTATTCGCATCCAACTCTTATCCAACGACATTTTGAAATTAACCACACACAACTGTATTACTATATCTATGTAAAAATCAAAAAATGTTACTGTTAGAAAAATCTTCAGATTAAAAATAGAAGTCATATCATAAGAAACATGCACAGTTCGAACATATAAATTAATTAACACAAATAGAATTCATAGTTCATAGAAACGGTAAAAAAATTAAAGTAAAGTTTTGAGCAAAAATACCAGAGCCAAAAGGTGATGAAGTATCGTAGAGAGAGTTATAGCTGAACAAAAGTTATATGATCAGAAATATTTCAAGAAATGTCATTTTATACTGACTTTTATAAAAATTCTTTTATAAAAGAATGACTATTAGTTTTAAATGACTATTATTTTATAAAAGAATGACTATTAGTTTTAAATGAATATTATTTTATAAAAGAATGACTATTAGTTTTTTGGAAAGAGGACAACTCTTTATTACATTACTATAAAGTTACATCACATTACAATAAAGTTACTATAACTTACGTGTGTTACAGTTTTAAATCTATAATGGTATTATAATGCATCTAGCCTAACTACACACAACTTAATTCTGCTGCCTAACTCTAAATGTAAACCTTAGAATAAACGAATGAAAATATTTTATTTTTTATAAACAGAAAACTGAAATGATAAATAGTCTGTCATACAGAACTATCGATACACAAATACAAATTAAAGGAAAAAAATATTTTTTTTCTTCTTAATTTTCTAGTCCCTCCTATTCTTTATATAAGTCGTTTTAGTGTTTTTTACTTTTTTGTTTTTATTTGTCGTTCTATTTATTTATCTCATATATACCCTTATTTATTAACTCTAATTAATACTAATAACTTCCGAAAATAATGAGAAAAATATTAAGAGTGGTACGGAGTATAGAAAATATAATCATTAAATAGAGATTAAATAGGGGTAAGATTGGTTTTATTTTATTTTATTAAGAACTATGCAAAACTTCAAAACGACTTATATAAAAAATGGGAGGGAGTATCTTTTAATACCACATTATAAATGAGTAACTTTATAGTAATGTGAAGTAGCTTTAGAAACGAAATTAAAATACTCTCAAACCAAACATTATCACCTGAAACATGTTTACTTTCTTATCAAAATACAATAATATATTTTGTTTATTTGAGACAAAGGAGTAAATGAGATCATTCGACAGAGATTGAATAATCCGAATGGAGTATGAAACAACCCTGCCAAACAAAAACACCCCCACTTTTCTACAACACTTCTAAATTCAACTTTGTTTATAATTAGCAATGAAAAATCTCAAGCCCTCAGCACTTTTTTTATTCTTTTTCTTTTATATAAATATAATAAGAGCCCCAAATTAAACCAAATCGAAAAACCCCCAAATTGAAATAGAAAACCCTAATCAAACGTAAACCCTAATCAAAGAAAATCGAAGCCAAGGGAGACAAAGGCATACCTGGTCGGAATCAGGTCGTCGCCGCCGCCGGAGATGCGCTTCTCCCGGAGATGCTCGCGGTGCTCGGAGTATTGTCGAAATCGCCTTCGGTCTAAACAAAGAGAGAGGAAGAGAAAAGTGAGGAAGAAAAGCCCTCTGCCCCGCTCATATCTGTAAACCTTTCGCGACCACGGTATTTACGACCACGCGTGGTCGCAAAAGAATGTCCACGTATCAAGAATTATTAGCGATTTTCCACCGTGGAAATTACGGTTTTCGGAAACATATTTTTTGCGACCACGACTGTGGTCGCTAATGATTTCGCGCCCTCGACTTTTAATAGCGACCACTTCGTAGTCGCTAATAAACACGCGGGAAGCTGGCGTCTTTATTAGCGGAACAAATAGCGAGCACACGGTTTTGCGACCACGCATGGTCGCAAAAAGTCAGTAATAGCGACCACTACGTGTGGTCGCAAAAAACGTGGTCGCTAAAAGCCTATTTTCTAGTAGTGATATAGAGAGTCTATTAGAGAGTTTCTACATATTGTCCAAAGTTCGATCACTTCCTTTTAATGTGTATTGAAACATTCTTATTACATTCGTCAAATTTTTATAATTTTTGATTTATGCCCTTTATAATTTTTTTCTAATACGTGTAATTTTTCATTGTTTTTCTTTTTTGCAGCTGTAATCTGAATGATCTTTTATTATATTTTTGTTAATATAATTTATGTTTAATTTTTCTTCATATTTTACAATCATATATCTTTTTTTTTTTTTTGTAGATATCAATATGAGTATTTCGATCGATTATTTTACCGTTGAAGTAGGGCAAAAAGAAAAAAAAAAGACACGAATATTTTTTACTAAATTTTTATCTTTTACTATAACTAGGTATGTCAATCGGACCATATGGGTTCGGACTTTGATTGGCCCTGATTCGGCCCATGGAATTTTAAGATCTATGGGCTTCCTGCTTTAGCTTTTGAGTTTGAAAATTTCAAGTCCAAGTTCGGCCTATATGAATATTAAGGCTTCGGGTCAAAAACGGACTAAGACATAACATCTCAATCTAAAATTATTTTCATAATTTCTTTTATAAATATTAAAAGAAATATTAGGATTGATCGAGTAGCAACAAAACAAACACAAGCCAATAATATTATCAAAACAAAAGCAAGGATTATCTTATTTTAAATCTTGTCCGCATCAACCCTTTAATGTTCGTCGTCAAAACTTCTACTTAGAAAGATCTGAAAAAAATAAATATTCAAAAATAAGTATTAATAAAATCATAAAAATAAATATAAACAAGAAGAGAAAAAACAAACGTATTACAAAAAAAATATTATTTGTACTAACTATGGAATGATAGATCGTGTTCTTAATCATAATTTTAAATTTATTTTTATTTATAAAATTAAAATTAATTATTATATAGGGTCGGACCTACATGAGGTCGAGCTTACTAAAGCCCAAGCTCGGCCTATATACAATATGAGCTTTATTTTTCGGTCCAAGCTCGGCTCGATCCTAAATAATATTAATCGAACAAAGCTTTTCTTAGGGCCGAACGAGCCGAGTTAGGACTGATCCGACCCCATTGACAGGCCTATCTATAACTACATTTTAATTGTTTTTAATTACCTCTTTCTCAATTTCAAATATTGTTTTTGTCTTTTGAATTGGTCATCATATCCCAAAAGAATATTCACCTTTACTAATTTACCTATCCCAAAAATTAAAACATCAATCAGGAAAAAGTTGAGACCGCCTAGAGGTGACAATGGTAAAAATGTCGAACTAGAGTAACTTGCAAGTCGATCACCGTCTCAAAAAGACGACGAAACCAACTAATTATACCAATACAGGAATCAACTCATTGATCGTCCACGTTCGTGATCTCAACTTGAGAACCTCACGAGGGTTGGAAAACGACGGGACGAACATGAATGATTTCATTTTGATTTTAATTATAATGACTAGCTAATGACTATTTGGATGTGTTTAAAATTTAATCCCCCAAACTAGATCCAATTGTCAAACTGAAGGACTAGTTAAGGAAGAGAAATACAACAAAATGAAACGTCTAATTTGATAAGATTCCAAATTATTAAGGCATATAAAGTTGTGTATATTTTTTCCTTTGTAACCTATACATTTTTATTTGTTATTGTTAGATATTTCAAATCACTACATGGAGTAACTTTTTTTTTATATATAAAAAGATGTCTTAAAAAATGTTTTTTTTTCTTGATCGATAATGCAAACTTAATTTTGCGCATTACAACAACCATTACATTAATTTGACTCAATACACACAATCCATGCATTAATATAAAGATTTGTCTAACTCTCAAATCATGTGTAAAATGCCAAACATGAATGATTCAGTTCCCACCTTTAATTGTAAGTGTAACCTCCAACACCAAGCCTCCCCTATAAAATCCAACCACATCTTCAACATTCCAAAAACACAAAAACTTCTCAACACACAAAACGAAATCAATCTCATCCATGGCCAAAAAACCGAGCATGGGTCGACAAAAGATCAAGATTGAGAAAATAGAAGTCAAGAATCACTTGCAAGTCACCTTCTCCAAGCGCCGGTCGGGCCTCTTCAAGAAAGCGAGTGAACTCTCCACCCTCTGCGTCATTGAGATTGCCATAATCGTCTTCTCCCCCGCTGGGAAAGTTTTCTCCTTCGGCCATCCCAACGTCGAGTCCATAGTGGACCGGTTCCTATCTCGAAACCCGACGGGCCAAAGCACCAACAACCCGTACCACCTCGTGGAGGCCCAAAGGAATGCGAGTGTGAGGGAGCTCAACTTGCAATTGGGCCAATACCTAAATGAGTTGGAGATGGAGAGGAAAAGGGGTGAGAGCTTTGACGACATGCGGAAGACGAACCAGAGTCAGTATTGGTGGGAGTCTCCGGTCGAAAAACTAGGGTTAGACGAGCTCGAGCAGCTCAAGGACGCGATGGAGGAGTTGAAGAAGAATGTTTGTCGACACGGGACGAGGATGATGAACCCGAGCCCGGTTTTCGTGCCTACCGGAGTCTTCGATCAGTACGAGGCTAAGCCGATGATAAGCCAAGATATTATGGGAGGAGGCATGAATATTGGTTCAGGTAGTAGTAATTTTGGATATTGCCATGGATTTTTTTGAGTTTTGTTTGTGTTTGCATTTTGATGGGGGTATTATGGTCATTTGTGGTGGCTAGTGTCTTACTAGCTAGTTTTTTACCCTCCTTATTTTCAATGATTATTTATGCTGCAGTCTTAAAGAGACTTTATATTTCAAAAACAAAATATACTATGTATAACAACTCAAATGCTGCATTTAAAATTTATATACCCTTTATATTTGCATAAATATAAAAAATAAAGCATAATTAATTTTAATTTGTTCTAGTAACAATTTTGGTTTCGATCATAAAGTCGTAAAATTCGATAAGGCGTGGCCGCGTGCGGTATAAATCTTCGATTAAATATATATCTTATATATGGGAATCGAGTTAATAATGTTCGGTGAAACTTATTGGTTTCCTAAATGTTGCCCTTGAAATAAATGAAGTTTTTCTCTACATGGTGTCTATGTTATTTATTTATGTTTCAAGTATATTACGCGTGGTACATACGAGTAATTGAACATTTGTACGTCGTCAATTCATACACATGGTACATACGAGTAGTTCATGTTTCGAGTATTACACGTGGTGTAAGTGTGTAACATTGATAAAACCAAAAAAAAAAAATAGTTATCAAAACATGATGTAAATGTTTCTCTTGAAATACTTATGATGTTGATTTACTCTACAAGCATCTATGTTATTTATAAATCAAAACATACTAATAGATACATATTGAGTAATTGAACATTTGTTGATTCGTGTTTCATAGTATATTACACGTGGTGCATATGAGTAATTGAACATTTATATGTTGTTATGTTTCAAGTATATATACACGTGTACGTACTAGTAATTCATGTTTCAAGTATTACACGTGGTGTAGCATTGATAAAAACCGAAAAAATTCTAGTTTCAAATCTCTTAATTCTTGTGACATTAAAATGTGCAATATCATCATCCAAGATTAATATACAAATACAAATAAAAAATTCCCCAGATTAATTAATTAAATTTATATGCCATAATGATATAAAAAATTTTCACATATTACATGGGAAAGAATTTTTTTTTATTTTTTTTTAATTTTTTATTAAGGAAAAGCACCCTATTATTATTATTGTATTTATAACATACTATATGATTTTCATTCAAAGAATCACCTTAAATATTTAATATTTAATATTATTGTCACATCTCTCCCATTTAAATACTTCACACCTCAATTAACTAATGATATCTATGTCACATAGTTTTAGATTATTCATTGTTATATGTAGATTTTGTTTTTGCCTATGTTTGCAAACCAAAATCACAATGTTTTAAATTGTGAATATCCAACCTCACTAATTGCATGGCATATGCACATCACATACCCTTCTATAAATAGACCTTCCTATGCATGTACACAAACCACGCACGCAACACAAAACAATCCTAATAAACCTTAAGTTGTTATTCCTTCCATCATCTTCCTTCTACCAAGCAACATTTCCAAAAGATCAAGATGCAAAAGATCGAAAACGAGGCCAACTTGCAAGTCGCCTTCTCCAAGCGTTGAGGCCTTTTCAAGTATATAAGAATTTAATAATGTTATAATTATTACAACAAGTTAATGTAGCCTAGTGGTGTTGGTTGTTCTCTTACCCTCAATTGACCAGGGATATATCTCAATTAATTGTTGGACATTTTGAATTCACAACATCTGACATTAACAAATTGCATGCAATAGCACTCCCTTCTAAAACTGAAATATTTAAATTGTATTTAAATTATTTTAAAAATATACATAGAGATGATGAAAAAGATTTTGATGCAAACAAATTGTAATGCACAGTTCATTCTATTTAAAAACAATCGCGCGAACAATGAAATTGTTGTTGGAAATCGATATCCCGGGTTATCAAAAATTGCGAAAACCGACAACCCGACCGAAATCCTGTCGCCGGAAACACGCGAACCACCGCACGATGCCGGAGCTCGAAACGAGCATCGTCGTGGGCAAACCCACGAATAAACCCTAGCCGAGCCCCCGCCGCGAGGGGGATCGCGATCGCACATGCGATCGCATGGGGCTGCCCAGCAGCCCCCGGCGGTGAGTCCGGCGACTCACCTCCAGCTGACCCGCCGCGGCCCAGCCGCGGCTTCCCTCGCGATCGAGCCCAGCCGAAGCCGGGGTTTCTCCCGTGCGCACGCCGCCGGTCGAGGGGGCTGGGGGGTCCACGCCGCCGGGGCTCCCCTTCGTCCGCGCGCCGGCGGTCGAACCCTAGGGTTCGGCCGCCACCCTCGACGCATGTCGAGGGTTTCTCTCGACCTTCGCCGGGGTTCTCGAATCCCCGTCCGCGAAGTTCGTACGTCCCGGATCGTCCGTTCATGTATATATCACGATAAAATGTTATCTACATGAAATTCCGAGAAACACCACCTTGTTTCCATCACGTTTCTAATACACCTTTCGTCTATGCCTTTTGATGAATCCATCAAATGGACTATCTCATCAGTTCGCAAGTTCCACGATTCATAGCTTTGTAACAATCCATAAATGGATTAACTAAGCTTGTACTCTAAATGATCTTGCCTCTTAACAATAACGCTTATTGCTTTCTAAGCAGACACATTTAGGTTTAGTACTGCCCCTGTGCAGAGCTAGGGATAAATTTCATCTTTACTAGATCCAGAGTTCGAAACTCTTCTAGTCTTATGAAGATCACCGGCTGTCTAACAACCTCCCACTGCAATGGCGTTCCGGTGTATAAACAATAATAACAGTAGTTGCAGTTAGTGGTGTACTACTACTCGGTTTGGCTGGTTCCCAGTCTTCTTTTCTCTCTCTACAAAGTATTATGTCACTTTGGGGCTTTGTAGTTCATCTAATAGTCTTCCTCTAGGAACCGGACGATAAAACGTCCTTCTGGTTCATAGTACTATTGAACCTACAATTTCTTGTTCTTCAAGGATGTCCTACAACCACATTGAATGTGCCGTTGTTTTCCAGGAATATCCATAGAACATAGGTAGTTCCGAATAACCTTTTCTATTACTATTAGAAATCAATTTCTTATTTCCCGACACACCATTTCTACACAAGAGTGTATGGTGTAGTCATTTGGGATCCAATCCCATTCTCTGATTTATGCTATGCGTTTACTTAGATAGGTAATGTTGGTGTATAGTTCGATCGAGTTTGTCGATAAGTTAACTTAAACTATACACCTTGTTTTTTACTCACTTCATAGTATGGAAGAGTTAGCTCTTGGAGTAGGTAGAGTGAGCTTGGAGTATATCTCTGTTGGTGGTAGAGTTGGCTCTTGCTGGAGGTAGAGTAAGCAAGGAAGCATATCCCTGCTGGTGGTAGAGTTATCTCTTGTTGTAGGTAGAGTGAGCTAAGTATATCTCTGCTGGTGGTAGAGTTAGCTCTTGCTGGAGGTAGAGTGAGCTGGGAGTATAGCTCTTGCTGAAGGTAGAGTTAGCTCTTGCTGGAGGTAGAGTGAGCTAGGAGTATAGCTCTTGCTGAAGGTAGAGTTAGCTCTTGCTGGAGGTAGAGTGAGCTGGAAGTATATCCCTGCTGAAGGTAGAGTGAGCTCCTGCTGAAGGTAGAGAGAGGTCTTGCTGGAGGTAGAGTGAGCTCTTGCTGAAGGTAGACTTAGGTCCTGCTGAAGGTAGAGTGAGCTAGTAGTATATCCCTGCTGGAGGTAGAGTGAGCTACTGTTGAAGGTAGAGAGAGGTTTTGCTGGAGGTAGAGTTAGCTACGCATGGCGTGAAAAATGTACCTTGTCCAACGTAGAGCTGGAATGACTTCGAAGATTTAGCTAAGTGCATGTGAGTATACAAGTGTGCCAACGTGGAGATATCACTTGTGCCAACGTGGGACCGCGTGTTACAATGTGCGTCAACGTGGAGATGTCACTTGCTCCAACGTGGGACCAAGTTATGAAGGGTTGGCTCAACGTGGAGTTAGCGGAGTTGGTCTCTGCGTCAACATAGAGTTGGTCGGTTGCGCCAACGTTGGACAAGCACTCGCGCCAACGTGGAGCTACGTTATCATGCTCTTGCGCCAATGTGCAACCGGGTTGACTTGGATGGCACATCAAGTCAACGTCACATTGTTAGTGTGTAGTTCTTCCTAGTTCAACATAGAACCACGTTGTTCTTGTTTGAACTAAGTTGAACTATACACTTTGTTTTGTAGTATCTTCATGTTGAATGTTTGTATGGTAGAGCTAGCTGAGTGGACCGGGAAAATACAAGTGGTCCAACGTGGGACCACATCTTGAAGAGTTCCCTCAACGTCGAGCAAGCAGACTTGGCCTCTACAAACAACATGAAGTCTGCTAGGTATTGGTAGAGCTAGCTGAGTGGACCGGGAAAATACAAGTGGTTCAATGTGGGACCACATCATGAAGAGTTCCCTCAGCGTCGAACAAGCAGACTTGGTCTCTACAAACAACATGAAGTCTGCTAGGTATTGGTAGAACGAGCTGGTTGAACTGTGGAATTAACAAGTGGCTCAACGCGTGACCACGGTTCATCAACATGGAACAAGCAGACTTAGCTTCTACAAACAACATGGAGTTGCATCAGTGCGTCAACGTGGAACGAGCTATTCTATCAACGTGGTTCAACGTGGATCAGAGAGAATTGTGAGTTCATCAACGCACTACAAGGTCTTACCGTGATAACACCTTGACGGACGCGGTGCAAGCATAGCTATACATACGGCTGGACGAATGACTGCTAAGGAATGAAGCCAGCTGTGGGTGCGACTAGAAGACTTCGCTAGAAGGATTCTAGTTCAAGAGAAAATACTAAGTATTCCAGCTATGCCCGCCACGAGCTCGAAGCACGAAGACATGCTAGTGTGGTAGTGCGTAGAGCTGAGTTCGTCAAGTACGGAAAAATGGAATCTCGAATATTCCATGAAGATGCTTTGGGCTCGGCCCATTACGCGTGAATTCCGGAAACCCTAATTTACGAAGCCTATAAATAGTCGGTAGTTGGAATTCACTATTCATGCATTCATTTCTAAATTCCTAGAGAGAGAAATATTGTTAGATCGAGAGACTTCGCTAGAAAGCTCCGGTTCTACCCTCTGTTTTAGTCTTCGTAGGACGCTTCGCTAGAATAGTTCTACATAGACTTAGTTTTTGGTCGTTTTGACCTTTCTACAAGATTCGCTAGAATTTTGTAGATGTGTGTTTGTAAGTGGTTCCACCCATTACAAGTTATATACAAGAAAAGTTTTTAGAATCTCTAAATTGTGTTAAGTATTCCTGGTCTACCCTACTCATCCGGATTGTAGGTAGACCCAAGTAAAAAATTTGTACTCTACCTTACTCTTTCCAGCAGAAGGTAGAACCAAGTGCAAAATTTACACAATTTCAATTGGTATCAGAGCGGGTCACCCCTTTCTTCGGTGAGATCCTAGGAAGAGATTCTACTATGGAGTCGTTTATTGTTGCTAGTAGTTCGGCTATTAAGAAGACTAAGCAAAATGGCTCCTCATTCAACGCAGACTCAGTGAGTAAGAGAGAATTTGATGTGGTTAAGTTGGAGCTAGAGAGAGCTTTGAAGAAAGTAAGCGAACTACAAGGTGTTGTGAACAAGGAAGACTCAGAGAAAGATTTCTTGAGAGAATCACTGGCCAAGATGGAGGAAGAATATGCCATGCGTACCAAGGAGCTCTACCAAGTCAAAGACAAGCTAGATGTCGCTAATTGTCTTTTCAAGAAACTAAACACTGGCACTTCTAAGCTTGACTCTATGTTGAACTGTGTAAACACCAAACACTTTGGTCTTGGTTTCAAGAAAACTTTTGATTCCGTCTACTCTGATTCTCTCTATGCCTCTACTAAGTTTGTGCGTGCCAAAGATAAAGGAATTATTGAATCTGTCGAGGTTAAGCCGGAGGATGCGCAGACATCCAAAAGAAACTTGGCCTCTACATCGAATATTAAAATTCTCAAACGCATCCCTCACTCCTCTACCCCTCTAAATGCTTCAATGTCCACGGTGACACCTATGCTAAATCATAAGATCTCCAACTCAAGCCCTGCTATGCCCATAGCCGGATCCAGCTCTACCCATGATAAGAAAAACTTCACACGAAATGTCTCGGATCGATCCAAGACATCTAAATCCACAAATGTGTCTACTCTGAAAGTTTATACTCGCAACTCTACTCCGCTTGCTACTCCTGCTATTGGTACAGCCACACAAAAAAATGAAAAGTCTTCCAAAACTGCCACTCCTTACAGGAGAATTTATGTGTGCCATTATTGTGGGAAGAAAGGGCATGTCAAGCCTTTCTGCTATAAACGAATAGATGATCTTAACTCACAAGGTGCCTTCTTGAGACAAGTCTGGATACCCAAGTCCAAGTCCACGCAGGGGAAATTCAAGCAAGTCTGGAGAGTTAAGGTTACTCCACCCACTACAGAGAAAGCTAAACCTATTGAGAAACGCATATGGAAAAGAAGGGAAGAACCACGGTGTGATGTTGTATCTACTATGACTGAGTTTTCAACTAAGGTCTCTTGCCCTACCTCAACGCAGCGTGTATGGAAAAGAAGAAGCACTATTGACTCTGGTCTTCCCTGTCGAGTCTGAAGGCTCCTTTAAAAAAAAAAAAAAAAAAAAAAATCGACGAACTCTATCTCGTGGCTCCGACACGCCTAAAGCACTTAGCCGTCTCGTCGAGGGGGAGAAAGATTGACGAGTTCGACGACGGTAGACTTGGAGTGTTGCATTGTTGAAGGAGGTAGAAGGAGTGTTGCATTGTTAGGAGGAGGTAGTAACATGATGAGGTGTTGTTTATGAAGTTAACTCAAAAAGGGGGAGAATGTTAGTGTATAATTTGGTCGGTTCAACATAGAGTGCTAACTCTTTGGTGAACCCAAATATACACTTTGTTTTGAATAACTTCATAATGGAAGGAAAGACCAAAATGAAGCACTACTTATGAAGTTGAATAAAAAAGGGGGAGATTGTTGGTGTATAGTTCGATCGAGTTTGTCGATAAGTTAACTTAAACTATACACCTTGTTTTTTACTCACTTCATAGTATGGAAGAGTTAGCTCTTGGAGTAGGTAGAGTGAGCTTGGAGTATATCTCTGTTGGTGGTAGAGTTGGCTCTTGCTGGAGGTAGAGTAAGCAAGGAAGCATATCCCTGCTGGTGGTAGAGTTATCTCTTGTTGTAGGTAGAGTGAGCTAAGTATATCTCTGCTGGTGGTAGAGTTAGCTCTTGCTGGAGGTAGAGTGAGCTGGGAGTATAGCTCTTGCTGAAGGTAGAGTTAGCTCTTGCTGGAGGTAGAGTGAGCTAGGAGTATAGCTCTTGCTGAAGGTAGAGTTAGCTCTTGCTGGAGGTAGAGTGAGCTGGAAGTATATCCCTGCTGAAGGTAGAGTGAGCTCCTGCTGAAGGTAGAGAGAGGTCTTGCTGGAGGTAGAGTGAGCTCTTGCTGAAGGTAGACTTAGGTCCTGCTGAAGGTAGAGTGAGCTAGTAGTATATCCCTGCTGGAGGTAGAGTGAGCTACTGTTGAAGGTAGAGAGAGGTTTTGCTGGAGGTAGAGTTAGCTACGCATGGCGTGAAAAATGTACCTTGTCCAACGTAGAGCTGGAATGACTTCGAAGATTTAGCTAAGTGCATGTGAGTATACAAGTGTGCCAACGTGGAGATATCACTTGTGCCAACGTGGGACCGCGTGTTACAATGTGCGTCAACGTGGAGATGTCACTTGCTCCAACGTGGGACCAAGTTATGAAGGGTTGGCTCAACGTGGAGTTAGCGGAGTTGGTCTCTGCGTCAACATAGAGTTGGTCGGTTGCGCCAACGTTGGACAAGCACTCGCGCCAACGTGGAGCTACGTTATCATGCTCTTGCGCCAATGTGCAACCGGGTTGACTTGGATGGCACATCAAGTCAACGTCACATTGTTAGTGTGTAGTTCTTCCTAGTTCAACATAGAACCACGTTGTTCTTGTTTGAACTAAGTTGAACTATACACTTTGTTTTGTAGTATCTTCATGTTGAATGTTTGTATGGTAGAGCTAGCTGAGTGGACCGGGAAAATACAAGTGGTCCAACGTGGGACCACATCTTGAAGAGTTCCCTCAACGTCGAGCAAGCAGACTTGGCCTCTACAAACAACATGAAGTCTGCTAGGTATTGGTAGAGCTAGCTGAGTGGACCGGGAAAATACAAGTGGTTCAATGTGGGACCACATCATGAAGAGTTCCCTCAGCGTCGAACAAGCAGACTTGGTCTCTACAAACAACATGAAGTCTGCTAGGTATTGGTAGAACGAGCTGGTTGAACTGTGGAATTAACAAGTGGCTCAACGCGTGACCACGGTTCATCAACATGGAACAAGCAGACTTAGCTTCTACAAACAACATGGAGTTGCATCAGTGCGTCAACGTGGAACGAGCTATTCTATCAACGTGGTTCAACGTGGATCAGAGAGAATTGTGAGTTCATCAACGCACTACAAGGTCTTACCGTGATAACACCTTGACGGACGCGGTGCAAGCATAGCTATACATACGGCTGGACGAATGACTGCTAAGGAATGAAGCCAGCTGTGGGTGCGACTAGAAGACTTCGCTAGAAGGATTCTAGTTCAAGAGAAAATACTAAGTATTCCAGCTATGCCCGCCACGAGCTCGAAGCACGAAGACATGCTAGTGTGGTAGTGCGTAGAGTTGGGTTCGTCAAGTACGGAAAAATGGAATCTCGAATATTCCATGAAGATGCTTTGGGCTCGGCCCATTACGCGTGAATTCCGGAAACCCTAATTTACGAAGCCTATAAATAGTCGGTAGTTGGAATTCACTATTCATGCATTCATTTCTAAATTCCTAGAGAGAGAAATATTGTTAGATCGAGAGACTTCGCTAGAAAGCTCCGGTTCTACCCTCTGTTTTAGTCTTCGTAGGACGCTTCGCTAGAATAGTTCTACATAGACTTAGTTTTTGGTCGTGTTGACCTTTCTACAAGATTCGCTAGAATTTTGTAGATGTGTGTTTGTAAGTGGTTCCACCCATTACAAGTTATATACAAGAAAAGTTTTTAGAATCTCTAAATTGTGTTAAGTATTCCTGGTCTACCCTACTCATCCGGATTGTAGGTAGACCCAAGTAAAAAATTTGTACTCTACCTTACTCTTTCCAGCAGAAGGTAGAACCAAGTGCAAAATTTACACAATTTCAGGTAATAGCCTCCGCGATCAAATCGCAGGCTTCCAATGGATATACTTTGAAGGTTCCCCACAACAGCTTTGTGTCCATTGACTTGTCAAAACACTTTGCTTTTGTGGCACATCAAGTACTCTAATCCATATTCGAGTATTCTCAAGGAATAACTCGCACCTTTCTAAGTACACATATGTCTGCATATATCGGTGTTAATCAATTTCAATACTTGTCCGAATTCCATCCTTTATCATAAAGGTTCGCTTAGTTGTATTATCTTCCAAATTCAATTCTTAGGTCGGAAGGTCCATTCCTTCAACTATAATTGATCAAATCAATTTCGACCTTTTGAATCTTATTTGAATAAATACTACTAAGTGCAAGAATTCACAAGTATAACGATTCAATGAAGAAATACATCTAATAAGTAAAACAAGTTATAAAACGGTTTGTTGCATCGTGGTAGACTCAGGATTCATCATTCATATATTGCTATCTAATGTACCAGAACAGATAATACCATTATTTCTTAAAACCATCAAATGATTAAAGAAATAAAATATCCATTCATTAATAATAGAAAAACAGAACAAAGTTCTTTTCTAAAATAAAGGGTACATAAAGCAATAAACTTGAAATGAAATCCTATAACTACTCATAGATAAATTCTCTATTGCAACAGCTGCCTCCTCCACAGCATTTCCCTTGACCATTCTTTCCTTTCCAAGTCTCTGGGTTTCCTGGTGCCCCTGCATTTTAAAAAAATGCATACATACCGTCAGTGGTTCCATATCTACCAACCAGGCTTTTGGTAGATAAAACCGCTGACTATGTTTTAATGACTGAAGAAAGAATCTCATACCTTCTTGGGGAGAAAATATAGACCTCCGGTTCCCAGACTGTTTTCTTTGAGGATAATCGCCAGCAGGCTTCCTTATCCCACCTTGTGGTCCAAGTACTTTAGGACTACTAGGTTTCTTTGCTTGCCTCTTCATTCCCTTATCTATGCCCTTAGGTTCGAAACCTTTGGCCTTGGCTATAAGAGCTTGCGATTGTCTCAACTCATCCAAGAGGTCCAGCATCTCGAAAACGTGTTCAAGCGTTTCCTCGAAGCAACTAACTTTTATGAGTATTCTCATCGCCTCTTTTCTAGCCTTTACATCGTGTCTAAACATCAGCTTGAGTTTGAGCATGATATCATGATTAGTGGTTAATGCAAAAGCATTGTCCCACTTCTCAAAATCAGCTATTTCCTCATCAGTTGAGACACTTGTAGGTTCAGGAGGACAAAACTCACTGAGTACATCATTGTACTCCTTAACAGTCTGGGTAATGTCTAGTTCTCTATTCCATCCAACACAGTATGGAACCAGTGCATTGAACTCCTTGAGTATCAACAAAAGTGGATTCATAGCTATTCTCTAAAACAAACAATCAATTTAATGCCGATATTATCTCCCTCAAATAATATCATTAAATCACTAATCACATCTAAAATCCTATTAGGTATGGCAAGCCATGTTTGTATGGACGTTTACCTACCCAAACGATTTAGCAATTAGATTTGCTTTGGTCGTACATCATTATAGCGTTACTTCGTTGGGAAGAATACTATAAAGCGTACCTAAGTGTAAACCATTACTCAGTACTAAGGTGAATCGTTTGAAATTTCTACGTCACCGCAAGCCACGTTTGTGTGGACGTTTACGATAACTCACAATCCTTCACAATTCCCTATAACTGTCTACATCAATTATTCCAAAATCCCATTCAGTATAGCAAGCCACGTTTGTGTGGACGTTTACTACACTAAAAGATTTTTATAATTGACTCCCAATTACTTGATCCATTCGATTTTTGTAAATCAAGACGCGGAGAATCATAAGTGAAACTCGAAGTTTCTAACTAGTGATTCACCATGCGAACAACCCTATCTTTCATTAGATGAGGGAGCCGAGCAGACAATCGATCCATTTCAAGAAATGGTATGAAAGTCTCTAATTTGTGTCATCCACATGACCAAGTGGCTTTGGCTCCATTCCACTCCCCGGGGTGAGAATGAGTCGACTTGAAGTCAGTTTCAGAAGGACAAATTAGGCATTGTTTGATAAACTTAATCAATGTTTCTCATAAAAGGAATTACAAGAATTCTCATCAAATGACTTGTCTTTACGAACTTCGAAAGCTCATAAAAGTCACCAAGAGAACAGTAATGGAGACCATGGGATTGTTTCAAATCCCTCTCCCACTTAGCTTTTTACAACAAGGGATACGCTATCTAATGCATAATTAAACACATAAGCATGCATACATAAAATAAAGAACATAAGGTATTATCACATAGTCAAAATAATACTAAAATATTATTTTCCGACTATCATGGCTTTATTCCATCTTCGTACGCATCTTCTAGTCTTCAATCTTCGTTCTTGAATGCTCCATGTGACGAGAATATTAATCCAATATTTAAATCTATTTATTTTCAATTAATCCAAAAGTTACTTAATTCGAAAATTAATTCAATCGAATATATCAAAAATTAAATTAAATATTATTAATATTTTTTATGTATTTTTATTTTCCTTTCTAATTTTATTAAATCTCTAGAATTTCATCCAAGTCAAACTCGGAATATTCTAGAAGACTTCTATAATAAAATAAGAAAATAAAATAAATTAGGACTCTTCTATTTTCCATAATTAATTAATTTCCATCCATGAAAATTCCCAATAATAGGAATAAACAAATAGGAAATAAATTAATTCTAATTTAATTATTTTCCTATTCCATGAGAGTTCCCAAACTTAGGAATACTCAAAATAGGAAAAACCGAACTAAATATGAAAAGTTGTTAGGAGTAGCACGGGTTGGGAGTTCTCGCAACACCCCCAATCATGCACAATTAATTTTATTTAAAAAACGCGCAAACAGTGTTGCCGCATTTCTGCACAACATCGAAGACAACATCAGCTAGCTAGCGCAACGTGAGCATCACATGCGCAAAATCCGACACAAATAATTAATACTAAAAATAACACTCCTTCGTACATGTCCAAAAAAACATGGTGAATAAAATTAAGTTGAATTGAAACAATTAATTTTAATCAATTATCCTGCCATTTCTGGCACAAAATTAGGAAGATAAAAAAACAACTTACCACAACAGTTGGAGAAGCTCTAACTATAACATTCACATATTCAACATAAATATATGGTTGGAGTAACACACTATTGTTATGATTGCAACCACCAAATACTCGTGGCTCACAACAATGCAATCACGCGCCAACGCAACGAAGAGATCACCGACCTCGAGAGGCAGTTGGAGCTCGACAAGAGGTACAAGAAGGATCTCAACAAAAATGATTTATTTTTACCGAAGTGGTGCATGATTATAACGCTCCCTTCTGTATGTAATCTACAAACATAAACCAAGTTAGAATTGGAATAATTAAATTTATTTTAAAAAACAATATACATTAAGATGATGAATAACATATGCAAACATGCATAATCCATTAAAAAAAAAAACAGGTAGTCGCATAAACATCGCGCCATCAAATATGGAAAATGCCGCATAGAAGTTTATTAGTTACGTGAACGACGTGTCAAATATTGAAAATTCTCGTTTAGTTAGGTATAATCATCGCAATAAACCA
The DNA here is from genome assembly GCA_954870475.1 of Euphrasia confusa. Taxonomy (NCBI): domain Eukaryota; kingdom Viridiplantae; phylum Streptophyta; class Magnoliopsida; order Lamiales; family Orobanchaceae; genus Euphrasia; species Euphrasia confusa. Next base: position 13,240,118 of record OX940968.1, read on the forward strand.
AATATCGAGTTTATTTCTATTTTCATTAGCCTGCATTCAATGAGTTTGTAATATTATTTATTCCACACCAAGAATTCCACCTTCTATATGAGTAGATTTGCTATTATGTGAAGTTACTAAACTAAAATAAAAATTCACCCAAAAGCAAGCCAAATCCTTAGTCAGAGATTTTCAATTATATAAATTTTATAATCACATTATGAAATCTAGCCAAATAATTTTCAAATTTTTTTATTGCAATTAATTGTTGATTTAATTTTTTAAAAAATAGCCGCGCAACAGTGTTGCGCCATTTCTGCCCAACGTCAAGACAACATCAGACAACATCAGCTAGCTAGCGCAACGTTCAAGAAACTTGTTGCATCATTCTTGGCGCAACGTGAGCATCACACGCGCAAAATCCGACACAAATAAATTTTCTAATAATTGGTAACAAACTATTATTATGATTCCCACTTAAAATACAAACACAAAAATATATGACCATATTCCTAATATCCAAATTTATTAATTGAAAATTTTATTCATAATATGTATGCATTCAATAATTTGTGCATCACCTCCTACCAAAAATAACACTCCGTTGTCAATGTTTACAAACACGTAGAGAATAAAATTAATTTGAATTAAAATAATTAATTTTAAACATTATAGCGCCATTTTTTAGCAAAATCGAAAACAACATCTGTTAAATTTCAAATGGGGGTGTTCAAGTGCGGTCCCACGCCTAGCGCACACACGAGAGCGGGAGCTTGAATATGCACTAGAGAGCCTCAATCTATCTCAAAACCATATGGTATTAAGTAGGAGAACTCCACTCACAAACAGGATCGAAACCTGCTCTGATACCATGTTAAATTTCAAATGGGGGTGTTCAAGTGCGGTCCCACGCCTAGCGCACACACGAGAGCGGGAGCTTGAATATGCACTAGAGAGCCTCAATCTATCTCAAAACCATATGGTATTAAGTAGGAGAACTCCTTAGGCTTATATCATAAACTCCCCTCTCACAATTATTCGATGTGGGACAACTCACAAGTGGCCTTCAACAACATCAACTTAGAACAAAGGTTGGAGAAGCATTTACTGAGGGTTGCATCCACCAAATACTCGTGGCTCACAACAACGCAATCACTCGCCAGCGCAACCAAGAGGTCACCGACTTGGAGAGACAATTGGAGCTCGAGAAGAAATATCACAAGGTGTTGGAATTATTATTATAATTAAATAATTCATTTTTATTTTGACCAAAGTTTGTAATTTTTTATGGCTAATAAAATTTATTCGATTTCGAGTTTAATCGTTTTAATAATTATCTACGTGTTACGAGATAATTATGATATTTTATTTCGTCAAAATCCGTTAATCGGTGAGTGAGAAATAAATGTTTAATGGTTGTCATAAATACTACTTTGGTAAATGGGAGCAAATATTATTTTATTGGGATTTGTGTTATCCCATGGAAAGAATACCAAAAGATTTTTCTCTTTATATGTTTTGAGAGAGTATGAGTGTTCAACAAGTTGACTAAGTTTATGCACCCTTAGCGGAGCATTGCAAGGGAATCGACTATTGGAATATATATATATATATATATATATATATATATATATATATATATATATGACTTCCTTCTTATGTGTATTGAAGCATTCTTATGGCATTCGTCTAATTTTTTTTATTTTATTTTTATTTATGCCCTTTATAATTATTTTCTCAATCACGTCATTTTTTATTATTTTGTTGGTCAAATGATTACTGGCCACTATGAATATGCATTTCATAACACACAAGATAAGAGAAGCATAACATAGAAGAATAAGAATTATTTTTATTTATGCTCTTTATAATTATTTTCTCATTCACGTCATTTTTTATTGTTTTGTTGGTCAAATGATTAATGGCCACCATGAATATGTATTTTATAACACACAAGATAAGAGAAGCATAACATAAAAGAATAAGAATTGTCTTCATATAGAGAGTCTAGTAGAGAGTTTCTACATATTGTCCAGAGTTCGATCACTTCCTTTTAATGTGTATTGAAACATTCTTATTACATCCGTCTAATTTTTTTTTTATTTATGCCTTTTATAATTTTTTTTCTAATTCGTGTAATTATTTATTGTTTTTCTTTTTTTCAGATGTAATCTGAATGTTCTTTTATTATACTTCTTTTAATATAATTAATGTTTAATTTTTTTTTCATATTTTACAATCTCATGTCGTTTCTATTTTTTTAGATATCAATTTAAGTATTTCGATCGATTATTTTACAGTTGAAGTAGGGCAAAAAGAAAACAAAAGACACAAATGTTTTTTACTAAATTTTTATCTTTTACTATAACTAGGCCTGTCAATTGGGCCATATGCGTTCGGACTTTGATTGGCCTTAACTCGGCCCATGGAATTTTAAGAGCTATGGGCTTCGGGCTTTAGCCTTTGAGTTTGAAAATTTCAAGCACAAGCTCGGCCTATATGAATATTAGAGCTTCGTTTCTAAAACGGACTAAGACCTAACATCTCAATCTAAAATTATTTTCACAAATTTTTTCATAAATATTTAAAAAAATATTAGGATTGATCGAGTAGCAACAAAACAAACACAAACCAATAATATTATCAAAACAAAAGCAAGGTTTATCATATTTTAAATGCATCAACCCTTTAATGTTCTTCAAAACTTCTACTTAGAAAGATCTGAAAAAATAAATATTCAAAAATAAGTATTAATAAAATCATAAAAATAAATATAAACAAGAAGAGAAAAAACAAACATATTACAAAAAAATATTATTTGTACTAACCATTGAATGATGGATCGTGTTCTTAATAATAATTTAAAATTTATTTTTATTTATAAAATTAAAATTTATTATTATATAGGGTCGGCCTATATACAATATGAGTCTGAGCTTACTAAAGCCCAGGCTCGGCCTATATACAATATGAGTTTCATTTTTCGGCCCAAGCTCGGCTCGACCCTAAATAATATTAATAGAACAATGCTTTTCTTAAGGCCGAATGAGCCGAGTTAGGGCTGATCCGACCCGATTGACAGGCCTATCTATAACTACATTTTAATTTTTTTTAATTACCTCTCTCTCAATTTCAAATATTATTTTTGTCTTTTTGAATTGGTCATATCCCAAAAGAAAATTCATATTTACTAATTTACCTATCACAAAAATTAAAACATCAATAAAAAAGAAAGTCGAGACCGCCTAGAGGTTACAATGGTAAAAATGTCGAACTAGAGTAACTTGCAAGTCGATCACCTTCTCAAAAAGACGACGAAACCAACTAATTATACCAATACAGGAATCAACTCATTGATTATCCACGTTCGTGATCTCAACTTGAGAACCTCCCGTGGGTCAGAAAATGATGGAACGAACAGGAATGATTTCATTTTGATTTTAATTATAATGACTAGCTAATGACTATTTGGATGTGTTTTAAACTTTAATTCCCCAAACTAGATCCAATTGTCAAACTGAATGAGTAGTTAAGCAAGAGAAATACAACAAAATGAAACGTCTAATTTGATAAGATTCCAAATTATTAAGGCATATAAAGATGTGTATATTTTTTCCTTTGTAACCTATACGTTTTTATTTGTTATTGTTAGAGATCTCAAATCACTACATGAAGTAACTTTTTTTTATATATAAAAAGATGTCTAAAGAAATGTTTTTTTGATCTTGATCGATAATGCAAACTTAATTTTGCGCATTACAACCAATAATACATTAATTTGACTCAATTCACAATCCATGTATTAATATAAAGATTTGTCTAACTCCCAAATCATGTGTAAAATGCCAAACATGAATGATTCAATTCCCACCTTTTATTGTAAGTGTAACCTCCAACACCAAGCCTCCCCTATAAATTCCAACCACATCTTCAACATTCCAAAAACACAAAAACTTCTCAACACACAAAACAAAATCAATCCCATCCATGGCCAAAAAACCTCTGCGGCATTGAGATTGACATAAATGTCTTCTCCCCCGCTGGGAAAGTGTTCTCCTTCGGCCACCCCAACGTCGAGTCCATAGTGGACCGGTTCCTATCTCGAAACCCGACGGGCCAAAGCACTAACGACCCGTACCACCTCGTGGAGGCTCAACTTGCAATTGGGCCAATACCTAAATGAGTTGGAGATGGAGAGGAAAAGGGGTGAGAGCTTTGACGGCATGCGGACGAAGAACCAGAGCCAGTATTGGTGGGAGTCTCCGGTCGAAAAACTAGGGTTAGACGAGCTCGAGCAGCTCAAGGACGCGATGGAGGAGTTGAAGAAGAATGTTTGTCGACACGGGACGAGGATGATGAACTCGAGCCCGGTTTTCGTGCCGACCAGAGTCTTCGATCAGTACAAGGCTATGTCGATGATCAGCCAAGATATTATGGGAGGAGGCATGAATATTGGTTCAGGTAGTAGTAATTTTGGATATTGCCATGGATTTTTTTGAGTTTTGTTTGTGTTTGCACTTTGATGGGGGTATTATGGTCATTTGTGGTGGCTAGTGTCTTACTAGCTAGTTTTTTACCCTCCTTATTTTCAATTATTATTTATGGTGTAGTACTTAAAGAGACTTTATATTACAAATACAAAATATATTATGTATAACAACTCAAATGCTGCATTTAAAATTGATATACCCTTTATATTTGCATAAATATAAGAAATAAAGCATAATTAATTTTAATTTTTCTAGTAACAGTTTCGGTTTCGATCATAAAGTCGTAAAATTCAATTAGGCGTGCCCGCGTGCGGTATAAATCTTTGATTAAATATATAACTTATATATGGGAATCGAGTTAATAATGTTGGGTGAATGCCCTTGAAATACATGAAGTTTTACTCTACATGGCGTCTATGTGTTATTTATTTATGTTTCAAGTATATTACGCGTGGTACATACGAGTAGTTGAACATTTGTACGTTGTCAATTCATACACGTGGTACATTAGTTCATGTTTCGAGTATTACACGTGTTGTGTAACATTGATAAAACCAAAAAAAATTAGTTATCAAAATATGATGTAAATGTTTCTCTTGACAAGCATCTATGTTATTTTTAAATCAAAACATAACTACTAGATACATATTGAGTAATTGAACATTTCTTGATTCGTGTTTCATAGTATATTACACGTGGTGCATACGAGTTATTGAACATTTATATGTTGTTGTGATGTTTCAAGTATATATACACGTGTCCTAGTATGTACTAGTAATTCATGTTTCAAGTATTACACGTGGTGTAGAATTGATAAAAACCGAAAAAATTCTAGTTTCAAATCTCTTAATTCTTGTGACATAAAATGCGCAATATCAGTATCCAAGATTAATATAAAAATACAAATAAAAAATTCACCAAATTAATTAATTAAAATTATATGCCATAATGATATAAAAAAATTTCACATATTACATGGGAACGATTTTTTTTTTTGTTTTATTTTTTTATTAAGAAAAAGCATCCTATTATTATTATTATTGCATTTATAACATACTATATGATTTTCATTCAATGGACTCACCTTAAATATTTAATATTTAATATTGTTGTCACATCTCTCCCCTTTGAATACTTCAAACCTCAATTAACTAATGATATCTATGTCACATAGTTTTAGATTATTCATTGTTATATGTAGATTATGTTTTTGCCTATGTTTGCAAACCAAAATCAAAATGTTTTAAATTGTGAATATCCAACCTCACTAATTGCATGGCATATGCACATCACATACCCTTCTATAAATAGCCCTTCCTATGCATGTGCACAAACCACGCACACAACACAAAACAATCCTAATAAACCCTAAGTTGTTATTCCTTCCTTCCTTCCCTCTACAAAGCAACATTTCCATCATCCCCCATGGACTCCCTATCCAACAACTCCCAACGAAAGGGGAAAGGCACCGGCCGCCGAAAAGATCAAGATGCAAAAGATCGAAAACGAGGCCAACTTGCAAGTCACCTTCTCCAAGCGTTGAGGCCTTTTCAAGTATATAAAAATTTAATAATGTTATAATTATTACAACAAGTTAATGTAGCCCAGTGGTGTTGGTTGTTCTCTTCCCCTCAATTTACCAGGGATATATCTCAGTTAATTGTTGGACATTTTGAATTCACAACATCTGACATTAACAAATTGCATGCAATAGCACTCCCTTCTAAAACTGAAATATTTAAATTGTATTTAAATTATTTTTAAAATATACATAGAGATGATGAATAAGATTTTGATGCAAACAAATTGTAATGCACAGTTCATTCTATTTTTAAAAAAATCTCGCGAACAGTGAAATTTTCATGCACAGTTAATTTTATTTAAAAAACGCGCAAACAGTGTTGCCGCATTTCTGCACAACATCGAAGACAACATCAGCTAGCTAGCGCAACGTGAGCATCACACGCGCGAAATCCGACACTAATAATTAATACTAAAAATAACACTCCTTCGTACTTGTCCACATAAACATGGTGAATAAAATTAAGTTGAATTGAAACAATTAATTTTAATCAATTATCCTGCCATTTCTGGCACAAAATTAGGGGAAAACAACAACTTACCACAACAGTTGGAGAAGCTCTAACTATCACATTCACATATTCAACATACAGTAAAACATCTATAAATTAATACTCGATAAATTAATAACATCTTAAAATAATAAAATTCTCCGTTACCAACTTGGGCCTTTGTAAAAAATGAGCGAATTCGATAAGATAATATAATAATATATTTTTTTTAAAACCCTTTATAAGCATGAGGTCCCTATCAAAATTTAAATTAATAATTTGTAAATATTACAATTATAAATATTAGTTCTCTTAAATACTCTCAAAATTGGTTACTCACATGATCTATTTAGAGTGTTTGATAATGTACCTTGACTAACATTCAAAAAAATATTTTTTATCAACTGATTTTTGTAATATTTTTAGTGCATGATGACCCCTTTTATATTCACATAATATTTTATGTATTTGATCATTTATTGATGATTTTGTGATGCATTTTAGATGCTCATAAAACATAATTTGATATTATAAATTAGTTTATTTTTATGTGTTGAGGATTCGCACAACAAGGTCCAACCAACCGAATAAATCCGATCAAATTGTACTTTCATAAACCACACGATGTGAACAACTCAAAACCGAACGAATATGATTTGACTCTCCAGCTCACAATCACTCACGTATATGTGAACTCACAAGAATATAAAAGCACGATAAACAACACAAACAAGACAAGATTTTACGAGCTTCGGTTTCGTGCTGCGCAGCAGCAGAAACCTACGTGCTCGGAGAGAGGGGTGTTTCTTCTTTATTATATGAAAAACGAGATTACAACTGTTCCTAGTAACCCTAGAACCAACAAGGTGTAAGCGATTACAAGTTTAATCTCTAAAGAAGAAGTATAGAACTCGGTTCTTTCTCTCTCGCACTACATCGCGCTCCCCCTACGCTCCTCCCACTCGATGCATCTGATCGAGCGTCCTTGTATAGAGGACCTGGACGTCGATTTATGGTAGGAATAGGTTCCTTGTGCTCCAAGGATTCCGTAGTCTTTTGAATCACCTCAATCAGATAAGTATGGAAAGAGATATTCAATTTTTGGTTTATTACCAAAAATAGAAGATGCTGCATCCTGCCAGGAAACCGCCTGTTGCGCAACGCCCTGCTGCGCAGCGCCCTGCTTTAGAATTTCGAACATATTTCCACAAATCTCCACCTTGTTCAAACTTCTAAACCCATGTCCACCATCTTGCAGTAGTGATCAAGTACTGCTCAACCCAGACAAGCCAAAATCCAAACAAATCCTTTTGCTACGACACCTTATTCACCATGCCATGATCAAACCCGATCATTCGACTCCAGTCCAGTATGATTTCGAATCACACTGCTCCCATATGATCATACCCGATCATATTTCTCCTAGTATTGACATTAGGCAGAACATGCCATGCCCAATACTACCGCAACACCTGCCATAGGTATTGCATTCCCAAATTCTTCAACACCACCATGCGGCATCAAGAACCTGTACATGACATTAGTCATAATCCGAAAGTAGATGTCACTCCACCTTCCCGCACCTCCAGAAACCTCCAGAGACGACTTCATCAAGTTAGCAACTCACAACACTGCCTGCAGCAGTCTGAATCTCGCTGCCTAACTTGGCCCCCTGCAGCAGCACGAAAGTGCCTGCCACAACCCCTGCAGAATCACGAAAGTGCCTGCCGCAGCTCCTGCGCAATTTCAGCATTGCGAGATGTCCACTTGGGACTTGATGCAAACATGCATCTCCGACATGAATTATGGAGCGCGATCCATTTTCATATCCCGAAAAGTTGATGTAGATCACCTTTCCCCACCTCCGGATATCACCAGAGCGTGAATCCTCCAAGTTAACAACTCACAGAACTGCCTGTCGCAACCTGAGTCTTGCCGCTGCCCTTGAACCTTGCAATAGCATCGCAATGCCTACTGCAGCCCCTTCACAATGCTCATAAGCTTGTGAAATAGTCCACGTGGGACCAGATACCGATGCACGTCCCTACTGGTACTCTTTGCCGCAATCGCCCTTGCGGTAGTTGCTACTGTAGTCGTTATTGTAGTCTCTGCATGCAGTCTCTACCATAGCCAATGCCTCCACCTCGAGAAGCATTATATCCTGTTGAATTATCTCGAATGAGTCTAATCAAACCCATGCATCACATCACCATAACAAGAGTCTTAGCATAACCGCTTCATCTTGTTATATCCGGCAAAAGATCGTCGTCTCTGCCCCTGCCATGCCATATGGCAGACCCTGCCATGCTTGTACCCTACCACACAAACACTTGAATGCTTCAATGTTGTGCTTTCCGGTAGTTACACGGCTACCTGTAGAGTTCGTGCAGTAGTACCTACTGCTGCCGTGGTTACTACTTGTGTGTACAACGGTTGTTCCTACTTAACCAAGCCTTTCCAAGAAGTCTCTTTGCCTCTAAGCTTGAACAAGCATTACTAAGAAAAAGTCCATCTTCTCTGCTTGAAAGAAAGTGAATCATCACTTATCTAAAAGCAACGAACAACTTGACACCAAATCCACCTTCAAATGTCACTGCCTTGACACTTGGATCTACGGTAATTCCTACTGCCTCTGCCTGGGCAATAGTAGTCTCTGCCTCCACTTGAAATAGCGGAAACCATCTGCCTCTCTCCCGGACAGATTTCAGGCCTTGTTGCTTTGTCCCTAAGTAGATTAATGATGGTTGAACCAATGATTCCAGCCCATCCCCTTGGTACATCTCTTGCACCTCCTTCTACTCATGAGTATAGCCCGCAGAAGATGTTGCCGCAGTTGCCGCTACACCAACAACAATCCTTGTTGATTTCCTAGTATCCAAACTACCAAAATCAACATCCCCACATCCAATTCGAGTATCATCACTGACCTCCATCTTCTTGGACATGAAACCGTAACCATTGGTTACATTGACATACCTCAACAACCTTCGAACTGCCACCAGTGACTCCCGCTCATACTCCTCGATATCACACCCATACCCTGGTCAATATCAGGCTTGCTATACACCATAGCATGTATGAGACTTCCCAGTGCTCTTCCATTAGGCACTGCTGCCCTGGCTGCTGCGACCGTTCACCCTGCCGCAGGGCAATTCTCCACAGATGGTATTAAGTGCTGCCTAAGGGAAGTTGCGCAACTCCACCTCAAAAATAGCAACACTATCCTGTCATTCGCACCTTCTTCCACCATTAGAGCATTATACACAACATCAGTTCGTGCAAACCCCTTAGGTTGATGAATGACAATATCATTCGCACCTTCTTCCACCATTAGAGCGTTTAACACAAATCAACTTGTGCAAACCTCTTAGGTTGATGAATGATCCCCCTTTCTGCATATCTGGACAACCGATACACTCCCGATCAGTTTTATGTTGAGTATTATCAATCAAGTAGTCGCTCTGCCGCGAACTACCTCCCGACATTCGCTCTGCCGCAGTCATTGCTGTTGCTGCTGCCATGTCGTTGCCATCGACGATGCCTTGGCCACTGTCTCCACCTTCAAAGATGTCACATCTTGAAGTATGGTAATATGGTAGTCGATGAAGCGAACTACCCCAGCGCAAATGTTGCCGAAGTCAATGCCACAGCCCCTGCCTATGCCGCTGCTTTCGACAATGCCTCTGCCGCTGCCATGAGCGACCCCATTCGCCGATGCCTTCACCTTCAGCGATGCTTGAACACCCTGAGGCTATTTAATCCGGTAATCGCTGTTGCGATTTACCCCAGCGCAGTTGCTGCCGCAGTCCTTGCCACTGCTTGCTGCCTCTGCCGCTGCCCGGCATGATGAACAAGATATACTTTCCATCATCCCTTGTCCCTGTTCTAGATGGGCCCGAAGATCAGAATGAATGTAATCTAAGTTCCATTGTCACCCGAAGTGACGGCATACTCTACAGCAACTACTCCCGTAGCTACTGCCATAGGTGCTGCCTTAACTCTGCCGCAGGTGTTGCCTACCTGCTGCTGCCACCACAATACTGTCTGCCATAGTAATCGCAATTCCCTCAGTTAACACACTCCATTCCTCTACTCTCCTTCCAGCACTAATGTGCTACCTCTCTTCTCTTGGAAGAATCCTCCATTAGAACATGAACAATCCTTGGTTAAAAGCTTCGACGAGCTATCAACCAACTTTCAGTATAGAGTCGAACCACCTCAACTTTACAAGTTAGGTTAATTTCCAAGAATGCTAGAACCTCCATCCATCTCCTCAAAACCGTCAAACCACTGCCGCATGGGTCTTATGTTAGCCGTGCACCCTGAATCTTTGATCCACCTTGCCCCCTTCCTTGAAGTGACAATTGAAGGCCTGCTGCAGTTCTCTCTGCCGCCGTTGCTGCCTCAGCAACATCATCATCGTGATGTGCTAGATCCATCCTCGATTCAGCTACTTCTTGAAAACAAGATAATCTTTCTTCAAGAACCTCAAACCACTGCCTCATAGGTCTTATGTGAACCGTGCACCCTGAATCTCTAATCCACTATGTCCCCTTCCTTGAAGTGACAATCGGAGGCCTGCCGCATAACCCTGTCGTAGTTGCTGCCTCAGCAACATCGGCTTCGTGATGTGCTAGATCCATAATCCACTTTGCCCCTTCCTCGAAGTGACAATCGGAGGCCTGCTACGTAACCCTGCCGCAGTTGTTGCCTCGGCAACATCAGCTTCGTGATGTGCTAGATCCATAATCCACTTTGCCCACTTCCTTGAAGTGATGATCGGAGGCTTGCCGCATAACCCTGCCGCAGTTGCTGCCTCAGCAACATCATCATCGTGATGTGCTAGATTCATCCTTGATTCAGCTCCTTCTTAAAGAGATGACCCCTCCTTAAGAACCTGGTTTTGTTACCTTGAAAACACCCCTTTGTCGCGCCCTAAATCCCGGGTCTAGGCACAACTGACCCCTTTGCCGCACTCTCCTGCCTTGCTATACAGTGCTGCTCCCTATGCTGCATCGTACTACCTTGTTGCGCAGAACTGCCCTGTCGCACAACTCTGCCTTTGTGCAAGGTCACAAAGAGGCTGGACGTGACACCGTGCCTTCATGAGATGATGCCTCGTTCCCACTCTTCCGACTCCTCTTCTGAAGTTCCTTTGAGTACCAACTCTCAAGTTCCTTCCGTGACGTCTCGACAGCCGGCTCCTTGGACACAACAATAATTACCTTGCCTCCGAGCAATTAATCATTGCCATATGTGCCCACTGCGAACAACCCTTGCCTTCTGGTTCTGCCATAGTGCCTGCCTTTTCAGTACCTGTCGAAACTACGTCATGCCGCAGTGCCTGCCTGAGTACCTGCTGCTGCAGCGTCAGCTGCATCATCCATAGGTTTTTCAGTTCCCCTTGCTTGGAGAATGGCAGTGCTAGCAGCAACCTCATGGTGTGTTTTCATCGTCTTGCCTTTGATCCGCCAAGGACCAAAGTTATTCTTCTGGACACCTTGTCCTCATCATCCTTCTTCGATCCAAGCTTCAGCATCTTCTCGTGATTTATCTTCCCACAGACGGCGCCACTTGTTGAGGATTCGCACAACAAGGTCCAACCAACCAAATAAATCCGATCAAATTGGACTTTCATAAACCACACGATGTGAACAACTCAAAACCGAACGAATATGATTTTACTCTCCAGCTCACAATCACTCACGTATATGTGAACTCACAAGAATATAAAATCACGATAAACAACACAAAGAAGACAAGATTTTACGAGCTTCGGTTTCGTGCTGCGCAGCAGCAGAAACCTACGTGCTCGGGGAGAGGGGTGTTTCTTCTTTATTATATGAAAAACGAGATTACAACTGTTCCTAGTAACCCTAGAACCAACAAGGTGTAAGCGATTACAAGTTTAATCTCTAAAGAAGAAGTATAGAACTCGGTTCTTTCTCTCTCGCGCTACATCGCGCTCCCCCTACGCTCCTCCTACTCGATGCATCTGATCGAGCATCCTTGTATAGAGGACCTGGACGTCGATTTATGGTAGGAATAGGTTCCTTGTGCTCCAAGGATTCCGTAGTCTTTTGAATCACCTCAATCGGATAAGTATGGAAAGAGATATTCAATTTTTGGTTTATTACCAAAAATAGAAGATGCTGCATCGTGCCAGGAAACCGCCTTTTGCGCAACGCCCTGCTGCGCAGCGCCCTGCTGCAGCGTCCTGCTTTAGAATTTCGAACATATTTCCACATTATGAATATAATAGTTAACATTATACATTGAATCTATAATAATATACAAGAATATATTAATTAGTTGCAATAAAGTTCATACATGAATCTCAATTAAATTATTTTAAATAAATATATTTAAATTAATTGAATATGAATTTTTTTTAATTAATAAAATATTAATTTATCGATATATTAATAACTCTTTAAATTGATAAAATTTTACGGTCCCGAAAATATTAATTTATATAGGTTTTACTGTAAATATATGGTTGGAGTAACAAACTATTGTTATGGTTGCAACCACCAAATACTCGTGGCTCACAACAATGCAATCACGCGCCAACGCAACGAAGAGACCGACCTCGAGAGGCAGTTGGAGCTCGAGAAGAGATACAAGAAGGATCTCAACAAAATGATTTATTTTTACCGAAGTGGTGCATGATTATAACGCTCCCTTATGTATGTAATCTACAAACATAAACCAAGTTAGAATTGGAATAATTAAATTTATTTAAAAACAATATACATTAAGATGATGAATAACATTTGCAAACATGCGTAATCGCATAAACATCGCGCCATCAAATATGGAAAATGCCGCATAGAAGTTTATAAGTTACGTGAACGGCGTGTTAAATATTGAAAATGCTCGTTTGGTTAGGTATAATCGTCGCAATAAACCAAATACAGAGTTTATTTCTATTTTCATTAGCCTGCATTCCATGAGTTTGTAATATTATTTATTCCACACAAAGAATTCCACCTTCTATATGAGTAGATTTGCTATTATGTGAAGTTACTAAACTAAAATAAAAACTCACCCAAAAGCTAGCTAGCCAAATCCTTGGTCAGAGATTTTCAATTATATAAATTTGATAATCACATTATGAAATTTATATATATATATATTATTTATATATATTAATTTGTTAAAAGAATTTTAATTAAATAAATTATGAATTCAAATGTTGGTCAAATGATTAATGACCACCGAGTATGCATTTCATACCACACAGAATTCGATCACTTCCTTCTAATGTGTATTGAAGCATTCTTAAGGCATTCGTCTAATTATTTTATTTTATTTTTATTTATGCCCTTTATAATTATTTTCTCATTCACGTCATTTTTTATTGTTTTGTTGGTCAAATGATTAATAGCCACCATGAATATGCATTTCATAACACACAAGATAAGAGAAGCATAACATAGAAGAATAAGAATTGTCTTCATACACTAGAAAAAAAAAGTGGTATTTGCGACCACGCGTGGTCGCTAATGCGTGGCCGCTAATAGTTGGTCTCAAATGTTTTTTTTTTGCGACAACAGCGCGGTCGCGAATATATTTGCGACCACGTTAGTTATTCGCGACCACTATATGTGGTCGCTAATGCTCCGTGCTGATGTGCCATTGAGCGGTGACGTGTCACATTATTAGCGACTACTCGTGGTCGCAATTACTGGCGGTCAAAACTTCGATTTGAAAGCATTAGCGACCACGCGTGGTCGCAAATACCTATATTTTTAAAAAAAGATTATTAGAATTAGCGACCACGCGTGGTCGGAAATACCTATTTTTCTGAAGAAAAAAAAAATTTTAAAATTGCAATTTCCGACCTGCAAATCAATCCCAATCGCAATACAAACTGAATCCAAAATACAATAGAAATACAAATACAATCCAAAATCATGAAAACATTTATTAAAGTTCATCAATACCATCCTAATAGAATAGAAAAATAGTATAATCCGTAATCAACCTAAAAACAAGCTACGGTGAGTCACGGGTCAAATCCCGAGGAGAAGTTGAATCGGGAGGAGTAGTCGAACCACCTGCACCTGACACGGAGGGAGGTCGAAGATGAGAAAACATTCTTTGCATCTGCTCGTTCCAGAAGAGCATATCAGCTTTCATCTTGTCGAACTCAGCCTGGGATGCAGCAGAAGGTTGGGATGTCCTTGAAAACGAGGAACGAGATGATACCGACGCAGGAGAACCTATAACACACAATATAAAATGTGGTCTTAGTAATGGTATTGAAGTTGTTGATTTGATTTAAGTTCAAAAAGTTAAAGGTTGTATATATATTAAAACCTGGAATTGTAGGACCGAGGCCCTTACGGTATCCACGAGTAGTCCCTAAAACCTCCTCCAATATGGCAACATCATCCACAGGTGTACCGCTGACATATGCTTGTGTCGACCTATCATTTAGTTCAGCCTACAATATTCAAATTCACGATTATCTAGTACATAAACAATAGGAGTTTTTATATCGAAAATTCAATTATTACTTACGATTTTAGCTGCAGCATCGACATCTAAAGGTTGACCATCTGGCCCAACATGAAACTTGATCCAGTTCTCAACCAGAGTAACCCCTTGTTGGGTCTGCGGATCAACCTATATATTAAAAGAAAACAAACGTTATGTAATATTCAATACATTTAACATACATAACAATGAATAAGCTTGAAAAAATTGCACAACTCTGTTATAGTGTCAACAATATTTTTATCCATGAACTTGCGTATTCCAGTTGGCAGCAATCATTGAATTAAAACATGACAATCATAAGATTTCAACCCAGAAACCTTCCACTTGTTGTTACTTACAAGGACATTCTTCTTCAGATTCGAAGCAAACCCATCGGGGAATTTTATATTCATCAACCATTCGCCGAATTACTTACACTGGTCAGGAGTCAATGTGTAGGGGGCATGCGGCTTCATCATTCGACTACCATCTTTGTAGAGATGCAAGTTCGGTCTGATCCCCAATTTTTGCAAATCTAAGCGTGCTTTGTCAGTATCTTTCGTTTTACCTTCCATGTTATGTAAAGTACCTAACAAATTATCGCACACATTCTTATCTATGTGCATAACTTCTAAATTATGCCTCAAAGACAGCGAACTCCAGTAAGGTAATTTTCAAAAAATACTCTTCTTTGTCCAATTCAAATCTCCTACCTGGCGTTTACGTTTTTTGCCTCCGTATCCTTCATGTTTTCCAGGTATCCGATTCTCTAGATGGTCCATCTGTGCCAATAACTCTTCGGTGGTTTTAGGAACAGGAGGTGGGCGTTTCTCAGGTTTGCCATCAAAGATTTTCTTCCTTATCATAGGATTATTCATATCTAGCCATCGTCTATGCCCCACATAACACAACTTACTCATGATGGGCACAAAAGGAGTTTGATCGTTGCAGGTGGGACATGCCATGTAACCTTGACCACTCCAACCAGATAGGATACTTTGAGCCAGAAAATCATTTATAGTCATCAATAAAGCCGCTGTCATTCGAAACGTAGTTTGTGACTCAGCATCTTTCACTAACATTCCTTCAGACCACAGTTCAATCAATTCATCAATCAATGGTTTGAGGTAAACATCAATGTCCTTACCAGGTGATTTTGGACCTGATATAAGTAATGTGAGATGTCTGTACGGGTCTTTATTACATAACCACAGAGGCAAATTGTACACCGTGGTAATAACAGGCCACATGCTGTACGACAAACTCATATCTCCGAATGGGTTAAATCTATCTGTTTCCAAACCCAACCGTACATTCCTCGGTTCTCTAGAGAAGTCAAGAAACTTTAAATCAAATTCTTTCCATTCTTTCTCATCCACCGGATGTCGCATTGCATCTTCATCATTTGACCGCCCCTTCAAATGCCATGTCATATGCTTAGCCGTTTGACGCGAAGCATACAATCGTTTCAGTCTGTCCTTAAGTGGAAAGTAACGTAGAGTTTTCTGTGGGACTTTCTTTCCTTTAGTTCTCTTCCAACGATCTGTGTCACACACTGGACATTTCTGCATCTCAAAGTTTTCTTTCCAATATAAACAACAATCATGAGGACAAGCGTGTATTACTTCGTATCCCAATCCTAACTTTTTCAGTTGATTCTTACATTCGTAGAATGAAGTCGGCAACTTACAACCAGCAGGCAAAACTTTGAGAAGTAATTTCAGCAACACGTCAACGCTCTCGTTAGGCCACTTATACAGAACTTTTATGTGCTACAACTGAGCAATAAAGTGCAAAGTCGAAGGTCCGGTGCAACCGGGGTACAACTCTTCTTCAAGTGTTGAGAATAATGATGTTAAATCAGCATCATTGTCTGCGTCGAGATTTACTCTTGAATTCCCAACAAAGTTTTGCACTATGTCTTCCATCTCGTTCACATGTTGTTCTTCTCGTGGTCTGCTAGGCATTCGAAGTGATTCAAGTAGTGGATAAGGCTCACCATGGTGAGACCATGTTGTGTAGGTCAGATCAATGCCACTGCAAATTATGTGTTTGCGAACAGTGTCCAGAGGATAGAATTTGGAATGTAGACAATATTTGCAAGGACACCGAACCCGACCTTCTGAATTGACACTGTTTCTTGCAAATTCTATAAAGCCACGTACACCGTTTTAGAATTCTGGACACAATCGATTTTGTATTCGCATCCAACTCTTATTCAACGACATGTTGAAATTAACCACACACAACTGTATTACTATATCTATGTAAAATTCAATAAATGTTACTGTTAGAAAAATCTTCAGATTAAAAATAGAAGTCATATCATAAGAAACATGCACAGTTCGAACATATAAATTAATTAACACAAATAGAATTCATAGTTCATAAAAACGGTAAAAAAATTAAAGTAAACTTTTGAGCAAAAATACCAAATCCAAAAGGTGATGAAGCATCGTAGAGAGAGTCATAGCTGAACAAAAGTTATATGATCAGAAATATTTCAAGAAATATCATTTTATACTGACTTTTATAAAAATTATTTTATAAAAGAATGACTATTAGTTTTAAATGACTATTATTTTATAAAAAAATGACTATTAATTTTTTGGAAAGAGGACAACTCTTTATTACATTACTATAAAGTTACATCACATTACAATAAAGTTACTATAACTTACGTGTGTTACAGTTTTAAATCTATAATGGTATTATAATGCATCTAGCCTAACTACACACAACTTAATTCTGCTGCCTAACTCTAAATGTAAACCTTAGAATAAATGAATGAAAATATTTTATTTTTTATAAACAGAAAACTCAAATGATAAATAGTCTGTTATTAGTCTGTCATACAGTATTTAAAATCTAGGCCGCCTTAGTACAGTACTATCGATACACAAATACAAATTAAAGGAAAAAAATATATTTTTTTCTTCTTATTTTTCTATCTTTTAATACCACATTATAAATGAGTAACTTTATAGTAATGTGAAGTAGCTTTAGAAACGAAATTAAAATACTCTCAAACCAAACATTATCACCTGAAACATGTTTACTTTCTTATCAAAATACAATAATATATTTTTGTTTATTTGAGACAAAGGAGTAAATGAGATCATTCGACAGAGATTGAATAATCCGAATGGAGTATGAAACAACCCTGCCAAACAAAAACACCCCCACTTTTCTACAACACTTCTAAATTCAACTTTGTTTATAATTAGCAATGAAAAATCTCAAGCCCTCAGCACTTTTTTTATTCTTTTTCTTTTATATAAATATAATAAGAGCTCCAAATTAGACCAAATCGAAAAACCCCCCAAATTGAAAAAGAAAACCCTAATCAAACGTAAACCCTAATCAAAGAAAATCGAAGCCAAGGGAGACAAAGGCATACCTGGTCGGAATCAGGTCGTCGCCGCCGCCGGAGATGCTCGCGGTGCTCGGAGTATTGTCGAAATCGCCTTCGGTCTAAACAAAGAGAGAGGAAGAGAAAAGTGAGGAAGAAAAGCCCTCTGCCCCGCTCATATCTGTAAACCTTTCGCGACCACGGTATTTACGACCACGCGTGGTCGCAAAATAATGTCCACGTATCAAGTATTATTAGCGATTTTCCACCGTGGAAATTACGGTTTTCAGAAACATATTTTTTGCGACCACGACTGTGGTCGCTAATGATTTCGCGCCCTCGACTTTTAATAGCGACCACTTCGTAGTCGCTAATAAACACGCGGGAAGCTGGCGGCTTTTTTAGCGGAACAAATAGCGAGCACACGGTTTTGCGACCACGCGTGGTCGCAAAAAGTCAGTAATAGCGACCACTACGTGTGGTCGCAAAAAACGTGGTCGCTAAAAGCCTATTTTCTAGTAGTGATATAGAGAGTCGATTAGAGAGTTTCTACATATTGTCCAGAGTTCGATCACTTCCTTTTAATGTGTATTGAAACATTCTTATTACATTCGTCTAATTTTTTCTATTTTTGATTTATGCCCTTTATAATTTTTTTCTAATACGTGTAATTTTTTATTGTTTTTCTTTTTTGCAGCTGTAATCTGAATGATCTTTTATTATATTTTTGTTAATATAATTTATGTTTAATTTTTCTTCATATTTTACAATCTTATATCGTTTCTTTTTTTTTGTAGATATCAATATAAGTATTTCGATCGATTATTTTACTGTTGAAGTAGGGCAAAAAGAAAACAAAAGACACGAATATTTTTTACTAAATTTTTATTTTTTACTATAACTAGGTCTGTCAATCGGGCCATATGGGTTCGGACTTTGATTTGCCCTGATTCCGGCCCATGGAATTTTAAGATCTATGGGCTTCGTGCTTTAGCTTTTGAGTATGAAAATTTCAAGTCCAAGTTCGGCCTATATGAATATTAGGGCTTCGGGTCAAAAACGGACTAAGACATAACATCTCAATCTAAAATTATTTTCATAATTTCTTTTATAAATATTTAAAAAAACATTAGGATTGATCGAGTAGCAACAAAACAAACACAAGCCAATAATATTATCAAAACAAAAGCAAGGATTATCTTATTTTAAATCTTGTCCGCATCAACCCTTTAATGTTCGCCGTCAAAACTTCTACTTATAAAGATCTGAAAAAAATAAATATTCAAAAATAAGTATTAATAAAATCATAAAAATAAATATAAACAAGAAGAGAAAAAACAAACGTATTACAAAAAAAAATATTTGTACTAACTATTGAACGATAGATCGTGTTCTTAATCATAATTTTAAATTTATTTTTATTTATAAAATTAAAATTAATTATTATATAGGGTCGGACCTACATGAGGTCGAGTTTACTAAAGCCCAAGCTCGGCCTATATACAATATGAGCTTTATTTTTCGGTCCAAGCTCTGCTCGATCCTAAATAATATTAATCGAACAAGGCTTTTCTTAGGGCCGAAAGAGCCGAGTTAGGACTGATCCGACCCCATTGACAGGCCTATCTATAACTACATTTTAATTTTTTTTAATTACCGCTTTCTCAATTTCAAATATTGTTTTTGTCTTTTGAATTGGTCATCATATCCCAAAAGAATATTCACCTTTACTAATTTACCTATCCCAAAAATTAAAACATCAATCAGGAAAAAGTTGACCGCCTAGAGGTGACAATGGTAAAAATGTCGAACTAGAGTAACTTGCAAGTCGATCACCGTCTCAAAAAGACGACAAAACCAACTAATTATACCAATACAGGAATCAACTCATTGATCGTCCACGTTCGTGATCTCAACTTGAGAACCTCACGAGGGTTGGAAAACGACGGGACGAACATGAATGATTTCATTTTGATTTTAATTATAATGACTAGCTAATGACTATTTGGATGTGTTTTAAAATTTAATTCCCCAAACTAGATCCAATTGTCAAACTGAATTACTAGTTAAGGAAGAGAAATACAACAAAATGAAACGTCTAATTTGATAAGATTCAAAATTATTAAGGCATATAAAGATGTGTATATTTTTTCCCTTGTAACCTATACATTTTTATTTGTTATTGTTAGATATTTCAAATCACTACATGGAGTAACTTTTTTTTTATATATAAAAAGATGTCTTAAAAAATGTTTTTTTTTCTTGATCGATAATGCAAACTTAATTTTGCGCATTACAACAACCATTACATTAATTTGACTCAATTCACACAATCCATGCATTAATATAAAGATTTGTCTAACTCTCAAATCATGTGTAAAATGCCAAACATGAATGATTCAGTTCCCACCTTTAATTGTAACTTGTAAGTGTAACCTCCAACACCAAGCCTCCCCTATAAAATCCAACCACATCTTCAACATTCCAAAAACACAAAAACTTCTCAACACACAAAACAAAATCAATCTCATCCATGGTAGAAAAACCGAGCATGGGTCGACAAAAGATCAAGATTGAGAAAATAGAAGTCAAGAATCACTTGCAAGTCACTGTTGGAATGGTGTCCTTCATCCCACGTGTGTTTTACCGAAACAAGCTATGTAATGCGTCATGTGTAGATGGATCGATTGTGTGACATTTAGTGTCGAGTCGAGGACTTGAACTTAATAGTCGACAATCAAGCCAAATGAGTCACACGGCCCTATTGATCATGTATACTTGGAGTATATAAACTTTTGTTGGGAATCGAGGTTGAACGACGGAAGGAAACAGAAGGAAAAACGGAGTCAAGCTCCATTTCACACTAGGTGTCGGACGACACCATATTTATGTCGGCCTACACCAAATTGAAAGTCAAAGTTGGTATAAGATTCAAAGTGTCGGCCGACACTCTTTATTGTCGGCCGACAGCGGCGGATTTTTATGCGCATGAATTGTTTTCTTACTAGTACCACTACCCGTGCGATGCACGTGATTTATTTGTTTGAAATAATCTAAAATTTTATTTAATTTCCAACGTATTTCGACCAAAAAATTATTAATGAACTAACAAATTATTTTATTTAATAATCGAACTCTCACTTAAATTTGTAAATTCATATTAATCTCATTATTAACCGTTATCTCAATTATGAAAATTTTATTATTTTCAAATACTACACATGTTTGATGTAATTTATAGTATGTAAGCTTCTTGGAGCATACCCGAGTGGTAAGGGTTGTGGTGATGTTGGTGTAATTTCCCGACGACGCAGAGTTCGAATCTCGGATATGACAAATTTTCATTGAAATATTATGAAGTTAGTCCTTGGATGAGACCTATTGGCTCTCTCTCACATGTGTCTGCTACTCGGGCGCATCCTTTGATTTACATCCTACCCGATCGAGGAGCCTCTGATCTGGTGGAAGATGAGTTTATCGTCTCATCCTACCCGATCTCTCTCCCACATGTATCTGCTACTCGGACGCATCCCTCGATTTACATCCTACCCGATCGAGGAGCCTCTGATCTGGTGGAAGAGGAGTTCCTCGTCTCATCATACCCGATCTCTCTCCCACATGTGTCTGCTACTTGGGCGCATCCCTCGATTTACATCCTACCCGATCGAGTAGCCTCTGATCTGGTGGAAGAGGAGTTTCTCGTCTATGCATTCCTCTAGTGTCAAACACATCCAACAAATACCTAAAACTGCTGGGGAAAAATCCAAATAAATGGAAAATAAAAATTATAAAGTTGAAAAATAAATAGAAATATAAAAAAATTGAATTTAATTGGTGAACATGAAAGAACTGAGATGGGGAAATGCAATTATATTAATATAACGTATGCTAACCTGCAAAATTTAACAATAACTGAATTAGGGATAAATTAAAAATTAAAAAAAAAATCTAGTTGAACATAATAAATAACTCGACAATTTGATACTGGAATCTGCGAAGAAATCATAATTAATACATAAAATTAAAAAAATAGAGAAAAAAAATGAATGAATAGAAGAACGTATATATGTAAATCGATTCAATGTTCAAAAAAATAAAAAAGGAAGAGATTGATTTTTATGAGATATGATTAATTGAAATTAAATTAATATTAATGGAATAAAAAAGAATTTTGAGAAAAGAAATAAAAATTTGATTAGGGAATATGAAGAGATTGATTTTTATGAGATATGATTAATTGAAATTAAATTAATATTAATTGAATAAAAAAGAATTTTGAGAAAAGAAATAAAAATTTATATATTTAAGATGATGATTAATTATTATTATCAAAAATATATAATTTTAAATTACTATTTAAAATTTATATATAATAATTTAAATATGTTTAATAATATTACTATTTATTATTTATATTATTTTTATTTATGATTTATAGTGTTAACACAATATTATTATTGCTTTCCTATTGGTTCACGTGGCATTAGTGGATCCTGAAATTATATATTTATAGATTCCGTTTCAACCCTAAACTCTTTTGTTCCTCCTCCTATATAAAGAGGACATTATACCCACGATTTTGGCGGCTATTCTACACGAAATATATTATTTCACAAGCACCAAAATACGAAGGAGACGAGAGAATCGAGTGGGACTCGATACAAGTCAAAGGGTTCGCCGTTCGTTGATCAAGGAGGGTTCGTGCAACGAATTGAGGCCGGGTACGTTCGTGGCTGATCCATCTACGTCCGGGCATCAATTATTAAGAAGAATCACAAGGTACACGATTCTTAAACTAACTCATTAATTGTTCTTACTACATACGTGCGCACTAGATCCATGATTAGGGTTTTACGTGTTTATGCATGATTCTTTCTTCCGCACTTTTTCATGCTTGTAAAATACGTAAATCCATCTATTGGGGTATGGATGAGATTCATACAAAACCCAACAGTGGTATCAGAGACTTGGTCGTGCGTTTGCGTATGCGCGTAGAACAAGTGCCTATAAAAATTGTTTTAATTTTATTTGTGAATTTTTCCGTGGACTATTTTTTGGAAAAATAGTATTTGATTGTATGTTAATTTAATTGGATTATTTTTCATAAATCAAGTGTCCATGAATTTTTTTGATTTATTCATGTAATTTTTCATGGAATATTTTTTGGAAAAATAGTACTTGATTTGATGTTAAAAACAAAATTTATTCGATTATTTTTGTATGCATAAATCAAATCCCAATGATGTGAAATTCGGAATTGATAAATTTATTTGGAATATTATTTGTCAATTTTATCTCTCAATCATGATTAATAAAGAATTTAAAATTCTTGTATTTTTCATAAAGTTCATGTTTTATCAAATTTTCAAAACAATGCCTAATTTGTTTTCAAAGATTAATTTCAAGCCGATCTATTTCTCACCTCGGGGAGTGGAAATGAGACCAGAGTGCTTAAATTAGTCGATGACACAAATTAGAGACTTTCGAACCATGGGATGGTTCGATCGTCTGGTTGGCTCCCCCATGTCACATGGGAGATAGGGCGCAATTGCATGATAAATCGCTGGTTAGAAACCTCGAGTTTTCACTTACGATTTATCGCGTTTTGATTATTGGGATAATTATGACGGGGATACAATTAAAAGCCGATTATTGGGAATAATCGTTATTGAACAATTAAAATCTGATTTTATTGAGAATAAAGTTAATAGGCATATTTGAGTTATATGTTGCATCTTGCTTGCTATGAATTGAGAATTCTTGTTGCTTGCTAGATGTAAGGCCAACAACCGTTAGTTGTTGGATGAATGCCCTGCGTTTTTCGTACTCAATGGCCTTATAGTTTTATATGGACTGCGTGCCATCAAATCTTTTGTAATAGTATAGATTTATTTTGTGTTATGGCCTGCGTGCCATTTTTACATTGTAAGCTGTGGTGGGATCCACAATCGAAGGCCTTACAAGAAACAAAGATTTGAAGAGACGTTTACACGAGTGAGATTCGTCCAAGACGAAATCGAGTAGGACTCGAGGAGACGCAAAGCTATAATCGAGTGAGACTCGAGAAGACGAAGACGTGAGTGAGACTCAAGATTACAAGTACCTCAAGGAGGATACCAATTTGTAATTTATCGTTTTCATAGTATAGAACTTAGGGGCCATTGGAGTGCGTTTTATGTGCTATGGTAGTATGCATGCTTTAGGTTTTATTTTGCGTTTAATATCATGTTCAATCGATTAAAACGTAACCTGCATGCTATGTCTCATAAAATGAGTTATCGCCTTGTCCAAATAAGAACACCCCCTAAAGCTCTCGATCATCAATTAGTAGGTTCCGCCTCCGCGGGGTGCTATATTTTTGATCTTGAGATAAGGTGAGGGTAGAGGAACAACGAGGCCTCTACAACGTGTTTTTTGGTTTCTCATCGACGAACCCACTGCAGGCGTGGTAGTCGAGGCGAGGAGATAAGAATGAGATTCTTATCGACCGAGAGTGTTATTGTCGATAGTGGGACTATTGAAATAACATTGACAATGAGATTGTCTACCTATCTTGGATTTTTTGAGTGTCAAGCTCTCCTTTGCTCGAGAAATTGTGAGATGAGGATCTTGGAATTGTTTTGTCCTAGAGACACCAATGTTGGACATTGGAGGACAAAATAGACAACTAATTAAGTGTTCGAGGAACGACTTGTTGTCAAACTTTTGAATGTTTACTTAATACTTGCTTATTTCTTTCTGTAGTTAATATATCTCATCTAAACTCTATCACCCAAGTTACTATGTGTTCAATCCTTGAGAAGGAAATCCTTGAGAAGGAAAAACTGAACGGTACTAACTTTCTCGATTGGCATCGAAACATGAGATTGGATCTCAAATTTGAAAAAAAAAACGAGAGAATGCTAATGAAACTCCAATTCATGTGTGTTGGGGGATAAAAAATCAGTTTGTACACGTGGAAAGGCAGGCCCGCCCGCGGTGCTCAAAACCGACGAAGGAAGCTTAGGCCAACCACCGGGTCCGAGCCCATGCAAACCATACATAAACAATAACCCCGGGAAACCGACGGAGGGGGGGGGGGGGGGGGGGGGGGAGCTGCGCTGATCTTCACAGCCAACCACAAGGAAGCGACGTTCCGAATCAGAAGACTTGGCGCGCCCCGCGATGAGACCCAACCGGACCCCGGGTCCGGGCCCATGCAACGCGCTCGAGGCACCACCCCGGGCCGAGGAAAGAGTATCGCACACTCATGGCTGATCCAAAAGGACAAACTGGGAAGCACCCCCGCCGAAGTCTTCGAGTGGGAGCCGCACAAACCCAGCCGAACTCACGCCCCGGGTCTCGCTTAAACCCAGCTCGGAATCGTGCCCCGGCATTTAATGATCCTAGGGTAGACTTAACGTGTCGTGATGTCGTGGCTATGCACGAGCATGTGCTCTCGCCTATAAAAGCCGGCCTCCCCGTCTCATTGTAAGGGCGGCAAAAAATACGATTAAAAGTATTATCGAAATAAAAGACAATATCTTCTTGAGCTCGGATTCTTATCCTTTTCCCCCCGGCCTAGAAATTTCAGCCCTTTCTACATAAAAATTTACTTGGTTTGGTAGTCGTTGCGAAACCCTCGTATCCACCCCGT
Source organism: Euphrasia confusa (assembly GCA_954870475.1). Classification (NCBI taxonomy): domain Eukaryota; kingdom Viridiplantae; phylum Streptophyta; class Magnoliopsida; order Lamiales; family Orobanchaceae; genus Euphrasia; species Euphrasia confusa. The sequence continues at coordinate 13,266,134 of OX940968.1, forward strand.
ACTTCATTCTTTCCAACAAAAACGACCCAAAACAATGTGCTTTCCGAAACGAATATCGTTCTGCACTCGTTGCATGATGGTTATGACTCCTTGAGGACGAACTATCATGTGAACGGAGTACATAGATCGTTGATGGATCTACATAGTCATTTGGAGACTGTAGACCCTACGATCAAGAACAACTCTGGGAGAGATGTTCTTATGATAAAGGAATGTGGAATTTCTAAAAGGAAGAACAAATCCAAGTCCATTGGCACGGGTAAAGCTGTTGCTGCACCTAAGGCCAAAGACAAGAAGACTTCGGTGGGACCAAAGTGCCTCTATTGCGATGGCGTGGGCCATTTCAAAAGGGATTGTTCTAAATACAAGGAAGATATGAAGAATGGGGTTGCCTCTTCATCTTCAAGTATCTATGTTGTAGATATACACCTTCCTAACACTACTTCATAGGTATTAGATACTGGTTGTGGGACTCACATTGTTAGATGTGTGGAGGGCCTACAAAGAAGTAAGAAGTTAGAGAAAGGCAGTGGCGGAGCTGGTATAGGACGAGCGTGGGCGATGGCCCACGCTGAAAAAAAAAAAGAGTACCTATATATATTTAATAAAATTTTATTACGCAAAAAAAAATTATATATATTAAATAAAATTTTATTGCAAAAAAAAATTATCGCTGAAAAAAATAAAAAAAGAGTACCTATATATATTTAATAAAATTTTATTGCGCAAAAAAAATTATATATATATAAAATAAAATTTTATTGTAAAAGAAAATATTACCTATATATATTAAAACAAAAATTATTGCGCACAAAAAAAAGAAGAGTACTTATATTTACCCCAAATAAAAAAAAAACTACATTAAAAAATATGTACAATAATTTAAAAAACCCAATTTTTCAAACACCGCTTAAGGTAAAAATCTAATCACCACCGCACTCACTTGAGCTCTTCAAGAAGAATTCGCAAGCTTGCATCAATTAAAGAACTTCAGAGAGTGCACAAGTAAGAGATTTACAAGTCTACAAGAATTAAACGATCGATTCCCAGAGGTTAGAGGTTAGTGATGGAGTTATATTCTAAAATGTCTAGTTTAGTGACAATATGGAACTCCTTATCTGTGTTTTATTATCTATTAATCAAACTGTCGGCATTTTGTCTTTCATGTACTTTATGCAATAGTCCTAGATATATACGTTGTAGACAGTATGGCGTGAGGAGACACGCGGAAGATCATACTGTCGGTTACTCGTATACTATCGAACAGTAGCTCACGACTTAGATGGACAGGGACAATCCATCGGTACATCGTTGTGTGACTGGTAGATAGTCGGTTTTGACTATCATGTCACACTCGTACACTTGGTGTATTGAGCAGGACCACGGGAGGGCGTTCGATTTATACTAATCGAAGTAATCGAACTAGACCTCAGATATTACGGATATACGAATTCCTAATCCCTATATAATTATAGGTGCGTGTGTCCAATTCTCGGTTCTTTAACTTGCCAATGAGTGAGACTAATTGATTAGTCGAGATTCTCGGTAAATTGGGAATCGTAATTGTACGCACGGCATGCTATAGATTATAGACAGGAAACCGTGTCCCGTTTATCGGGTTGATTACGTCCCCGAGATGAGCTCATAAAGTTTATCATGTAAACCCTGCAGGTGGATTTGTTCCACATGATAATAAGGATGAGTGGTACTAGTCTCGGATAATAAGAAACGAATTAATTTAATTATTAGTAATTAAATAAATTCGTGGACGTTCGATATCTTAAACACGAGGAAAAACGTATATGTAATTTCGGCGGAAATATTATTGTTGAAATAATATTAAAATTAATTTCGGGAATTCAATTATTATTTTATAGTGGAGTTAATAATAATTAAAATTGAAATCGATTAATTAAGGAATTGCTTTTACGTATTCCAAGTTAATTAATATTTCAATTTAGCCCTTAATTAATTTATCCTTAGGTCCCTAACGTAGCTCTATATAAACCACCTCCCTTACCCTCTCTTAACCTACAATTCGCCGCAACATTTATTTTTGCTGAGAAAAATAATTGCGTTAGCGAAAATATATTTTTCTCTGTAAAAGTAAAAAGGTTAACGCAAATAAAATTTTTATTCTCACATAGAGAATAATCATACGCTGGTTGAGACAGAGAGAGTATAGACGGGAGAACTCCAGCGGATCGTTGCCCACACAACTGTTGGAGACGGGATCAGAGAATACGCTAGAAGCTCTAAGGTCTCAACAATCGACCGAGAAGGTATGAGATCGATTCCTTTTCCGCATTTATTCGATCTCATTTATTCGTTGATCATACTTTGAACGTAGATCGGGTTCCGGGGTTGTGGGTTGTATTTCTCGACTACTGGGGGTTCTAGGACCTTCGGATCGGTAGTCGGATGAGAAAAAAACGACCCGGAAACGAGCCCGGAACAGCAACGTCGCGTTGCTATTCGCGGACAAACGGCGGTCGCCAGAGGGCAAACAGCGGTCGCCAGAGGGCAAACAGCGGTCGCCGTTTGCAGCTCCTCCAGCGACCGCTGGTCTGCATTTGGCGGTCGCCGAATTAAGGCAGACCAGCCCCGTTTCGCGCGGTTGTCCTCCGGGGCGATGGCTGGGCGTGATTCGGGTCACGGGCTGTCACGTGAACGAAGTGACGGACGTGGAGGTCGACTGGGATCGTTCGGATGTTCGAGCGATCGAACGAACGCATCCCGGGTAGTCGATTTCCAACAAATGGTATCAGAGCCGGTTTTGTACGTTCTTTGTATGTTTTGCGAGTTATTTTTTGCAGGTTAACCCGATTATTATGGTCATATGTTTATGTACTGTATATTGTGGTTTGTTAAACTCTCGGGGTTGTCGAGATTTTTGTTTTAAATCGTTGCTTGAATGTAATAGTTGAAACGACGGGTTGAGTCGTTTAGGTTTTACGTTTTTCGTTTTCGTTTTTATCCGGATGTATAGGATCGATCAATCTGTATAGGATCGATGCCGGAAGTAGTTAGCTTTACCTTGTAATGTTGTTGCTGCTTGGTGGATCGAGACGAGATCGAAGGCCGGACGAACGAGGGTCGAGAAGTCGAACCCGCGGCTGCTGAAGGGCAAACGGCGGTCGCCGTTTCTTAAACGGCGGTCGCCATTTCGCTGGATTTCGGGCAGCAGCTCCGCGGGGGTTCGACAGACACCACGGATCGCTCGTCGAGGCCCGGGATGATACTCCAGTGGGAGGGGTTCGTCTCTTGGCACTTTGACGAGTCGGTGGTGGATCGAGACCTAGACGAGCAACGAGACGAAGATCCGAGAAGACGTGCATCGCAGAATTTTAAAGGCCATAATAATCGGGCCACGTTAAATGCTTTTTGTGTGTTTACGAGCTTTATTATGCTTTAATTTTATATGCATGTGAATGTTATCCCTTTCGTAAAAACTAAGTGGGAGAGGGATTGGAAACAATCCCGCGGTCTCCATTCTCTGTTTTGATGGTGATGTGTGTCGCTTACGAGTTGGCTTTAGTGTCATACTCCCTATCGGATAAAGTGGACACACGGATATCACTGGATCAAAATTCGAATTCAATTCCATTTATAGAATTGAACGCTTAAGTTTTCAAAGCAATGCCTAATCTGTTTTTCAAAGACTAAGTTCAACTCGACTCATTCTCACCCCGGGGAGTGGAATGGAGCCAAAGCGCTTGCTTATGTCGATGACACAGATTAGAGACATTCGAGTCATTTGATGACTAGATCGATTGTCTGGTTGGCTCCCTCACTTTGTGAGAGATAGGGCTCAATTGCATGATTGATCGCTGGTTAGAAACTTCGAGTTTCACTTACGAGATATCAAGCTTTGATTAACGAAATTGTGAAATTTATTAAATGGAATTCAATTAACAAAGTTGTTTGTTTAGTAAACGTCCACACTATCGTGGCTTACTAGACGGAAACGGAACTTTGGGTTAATTGAGGCTCGACAGTTATAGGAAATCGTAAAGGGACCGCATGTCAACGTAAACGTCCACACTAACGTGGCTTGCGGTGGATATGTAGTTCCCGAGCGGTTAACTTAGTACTGAGAAATGGTATACACTTAGGTACGCTTTACAGTATCCTCCCCATCGGAGTCACTGCTGTAATGATGTACGACCAAAGTAAAAGTCCAGTTATAAAATCGTTTGGACTAGTATACGTCCACATGAACGTAGCATGCTGGTCTGATGGGATTTTAGGATTGATTGGTAAATTTAATGATATTAATTAAGGGAGTTAATATCGAATTAAATTTGACGGTTTGATTTGTCTCTTTTATAGATATGGCACTCAACCCACTGTCTGTGATACTAAAAGAAAACAAACTCACTGGTCCAAATTATGTTGATTGGAAACGAAACTTGGACATTGTCCTAACTGCTGAGGAGTACAAGTATGTACTCCAGGTCGAATGTCCTGTTGCACCTACTGAAACATCCACTCCTGAGGAAAAGGAAGCTCATCGGAAGTGGGTCAAGGCTGATCAGATGGCGCGGTGCTACATTTTGGCTTCTATGTCAAATGTGCTGCAACATCAGCATGAAGCCATGGACACTGCCTATGATATGATGCTTAACCTCAAGGAGATGTTTGGTAGTCAGGACAGGGCAGCCAGACAAAATGCTATGAGGAAACTCATGACGGCCACTATGTCCGAAGGAACGCCCGTAAGGGATCACGTTCTTAGGATGATAGGCTATCTGAATGAGATAGAGATTATGGGAGGAGCTATCGATGGGGAAACCCAGATCGATATAGTGTTGGAGTTGTGTACTTAATGTCTAGATTTAAGTATCGGTAAACTCCCGGTCATAGCATTTAACCTATTTAATTAATAAACAATTATTTGCATTTAATTATTATTAATTAATTATGCAAAATATAGTCCTGGATTTTATACGTTGTAGTTAGTATGGTGTGTCGGGCCCACACAGAAGATCATACTATCGGTCACTCGTATTTAATCAAACAGATGCTCACGACCTAGATGGACACGGACCAATCCATCGGTATAGTCGTTGTGTGAGAGAGAAAATAATTTATCTTAATTATTTTATCACACTCGTACACTTGGTGTATTGGGCGGATCGCTTGAGATTTATTGATTAGGATTGCCTTGGATAATCAATTTAAATCTCAGAGTATTTTATTCTTAATCCCCGATACTATTGCGGGTGTGTATATTTAATATAAGAGACTTTGATTTTCCAAAGGAATTAACCGATTTAATTATTGGGTTAATTACCGGTAAAATTGGGTCGCTATATTTTATATATGACATGCCGTGAATACTTGACGGGAAAGTGTATCCCGGAAGGGTTGATAATATCCCCGAGATGAGTTCATAAGGAATTATTGTGTAAACCTCATGAGTGGATTCGTTCCGCACAATAATTAAGGTTGAACGGTACTAGTCTCGGATATAAGAGATGAATATAATTTATTGAGCAATAAATAAATTTATTCATGGATATTTAAATCATAAATACATGGAATAAATAATACTACCGGAGAAATATTATTTGATATAATATGGTTTAATATTGGGAGTGCAATTAATTTATATAGTGGAAAATAAATTAATTAATATTGATAAGGATTAATAGATTTGGGCTGGGGCTCAATTTAATCTTCAATATTGGAAGCCCATTATTCCATCTCCTTTTGATCCCCTACGTAGCCTATAAAAGCACTACATGGCCTTCATAATTAATACGCCAATCATAAGTCTTGAGAGTGAAGGAGATCCATAGGAGTTCGATAGATCGTCGCCCACACGACGTTCGGACGAGGTGCAAGGAATACGTGGGAAGATCGTAAGGTCATCAACGTTTGATTTCGTTTCTCCGCACAACGAATCGAGGTACATAATCATAAACCCCCTTCATGATTATATGTTCGTTTAATTGTGATATATACATGAACAAGACGATCCGGGAAAACGACGAACCTCGGGGACGGGGATTCGAGATCCCCCGGCGAGGATCGAAGGCGGCGGTCGAACCCTAGGGTTCGGACCGCCGGGACGCGCGGCGAAGGGGAGCCCCGGCTGGACGCCGGGGCACGCGATCGACCTAGGTCGATCGCCGGGAGGTTCGCCGTGGGCTGGTGCCATGGCGGGAGGACCTCCCAGCCGCCCTTGCTGGCGGCGCGTTCCGCGCGAAGCCCTCGGCTGGAGCCGAGGGGCGATCGAGCCCGTGAGCTCGATCGCGGGCGTGCTACGGGATGACCCGTAGCTGCCTCGTATGCGCTACGGGTTCACCCGTAGCGAGGCTTGCGAGGGCGACGCCCTCGCGAGCAGCGAGTCATGCGACTCGCTGCGGGGCTGCTACGAGCAGCCCCGGGGATCGCTACGAGCGATCCTAGCGATCGTCCGAAGACGATCGCGAGCCCCTCGTGGGGGCTCGGCTGGGTGCACGCGGTCCTCGGACCTCGCTGGGCATTCGGTCGGGCCCCGGCTCGTGAGGTGGTTCGCGTTCGGGTCTTCCGGCGATAGGGTTTCGATCGGGTTATCGGTTCCGCGATATTTTTGATAGCCCGGGACATCGATTCCCAGCAATTGGTATCAGAGCGTTTGGTTTCGTGTTCATGTATATGTTCAATTATTGTTCTACCTTGCAGGGATTTCCGGCTATCATGGTTGGATTTAATTATTGTGTTAATTAATTATCATGATTATTCGTTTATTAAACTCTCGGACATGTCGAGATTCGTTTTGTGTGGATGAATGTTTGTAATAGTAAAAATTCGGGGGTTGACCGAATTTAGGATTTATTATTACGTTCTATGTTTTCCGGAAAATGTATAGGGTCGATTTTATGTATAGAATCGATACCGGAATTGTAAATTTATTTCTTGTAATTTATTTACATTGGATCGATGCCGAGTTGACCGCCGGAGAACGCGTGTGATGAAGAAGACGAAGGGGGCTAGGGCTCGGGATCGATCATGATTTCGATCCCATGAGGATCGATCGAAGGGGGCGTGGGGGCTGCCCGCGGGAACCCTCGGCCACGCCGGCCACCGGTGGTGGTGGCGCGTGGGCTGAGGTGGCGGCGGCGCTCCTCCCCAACCGGCGATCGATGGTGGGGGGCGCGGGGTCCTCGTGATCTCGTGTTCTCCTACCAAGATCCAACTTTCCTAATTTGATTCGGATTTTTCCTTTTTGAGTACTTCTATTTTTTGGAACTCTCATGGATAAGGAAAAGAATCAATTTGGAATTAATTAGGATTCCTATTGTTTTATTTCTCTTATGGAGATATTCATGGAATAGGAATCTAATTAATTTGGTATTAATTTATTTCCTATTTGATTATTCCTATTCTTGGGAATTTTCATTAGATGGAAATTAATTAATTATGGAAAGTAGAAGAGTCCTAATTTATTTCATTTCCTTATTCCATTATAGAGATCTTCTAGAATATTCCAAGTGGGTCTTGGATAGATTATTCTAGAGATTTAATGGAGTAGAAAAGGAAAATAAATAAATAAAATATTAATAATATTTAATTTTATTTTTGATATATTCGATTGACTTGATTTTCGAATTAAGTAACTTTTGGATTAATTGAAAATAAATAGATTTAAATATTGGGATTAATATTCTCGTCACATGGAGCATTCAAGAACGAAGACTGAAGACTAGAAGATGCATATGAAGATGGAATAAAGCCATGATAGTCGGGAAAATAATTTTCTAGCATTATTTTGACTATGTGATACTATGTGCTTTATTGCTTGTATGCATGCTATATGTGTTTACTTTATGCACTAGATAGCGTATCCCTTTATTGTAAAAAGCTAAGTGGGAGAGGGGATGGAAACATTCCCATGGTCTCCATTGCTGTTCTCTTGGTGACTCTTATGGACTTCCAAAGTTCGTATAGACGAATCATTGGAGGAGAATTCTTGTAATTCCTTTTACGAGAAACATTGATCAAGTTTATCAAACAATGCCTAATTTGTCTTTCTGAAACTGACTTCAAGTCGACTCATTCTCACCCCGGGGAGTGGAATGGAGCCAAAGCCACTTGGTCATGTGAATGAAACAAATTAGAGACCTTCGTACCATTCCTTGATAGATGGATCGATTGTCTGCTCGGCTCCCTCATTTATGAGAGATAGGGTCGTTCGCATGGTGAATCACTGGTTAGAAACTTCGAGTTTCACTTATGATTCTCCACGTCTTGATTTTCAAGATTGAATGGATCAAGTAATTGGGAGTCAATTGTAAAAGTCTTTTGGTGTAGTAAACGTCCACACTATCGTGGCTTGCTGCACTGAATGGGATTTTGGAACGATTGATGTAGACAGTTATAGAAGGGAGTGAAGGATCCGTGTGTCAACGTAAACGTCCACACTATCGTGGCTTGCGGTGATGTGCGAGTCCCAAACGAACTTCTTAGTACTGAGTAATGGTTTACACTTAAGTACGCTTCATAGTATTCTTCCCATCGAAGTAATGCTACCGATGATGTACGACCGAAGCAAATCTAATTGCAAAATCATTTGGGTGGGTAAACGTCCACACTATCGTGGCTTGCCTTGCCTGATGGGATTTTAGATGTAATTAGTAATTTAATGATATTATTTGAGGGAGATAATATCGGACATTAAATTGATTGTTTGTTTATATGTGCTTATAGGTTTAGAGAATAGCTATGAATCCACTTTCTGTGATACTCAAGGAGAATAAACTCACTGGTCCAAATTACATTGATTGGAAGAGAAATTTGGACATTGTCCTGACTGCTGAAGAGTACAAGTTTTTACTCTATGAGCACTGCCCTGCTGAACCCACGGCAGCCTCAACTGATGAGGAAAAGGAAGCATATCGGAAGTGGAAAAAGGCTGATGAAATGGCTGCTAGGTGCTATATTTTGGCTTCTATGTCAAATGTACTCCAAACCCAACATCAGTCGATGAACACTGCCGAGGATATGTTGTTCAACCTCAAGGAGATGTTTGGGCATCAAGACCGTGCGGGGAGGCAAGAAGCCATGAGAGTCCTCATGTCGACTACTCAATCTGAAGGAACGGCCGTTGGGGAGCACGTTCTTAAGATGATGAGTTTGTTGAATGAATTGGAGGTCCTAGGAGCTATGATTGATGGTGAGACGCAAGTCGACATCATACTCCAGTCTCTGACCCCTAGTTTTGAGCAGTTTCGTATGAGTTATAACATGGGTAAACTATCTTATACTCTTGCGCAACTCCTGACTGAACTGAAGGCGGCAGAGGAGATCTACAAGAAGGGCAAGTCTCAAGCGCTTGTAGCTACCAAGTCCAAAAGCTTGAAAGCTGTTGGAGGTAGGGGCAAGAAAAGGAAGCAAGCCTGGAAACCCAGTGGTGCCAAGAGGAATGGACCACGAGTGGGGGCTAGTAAGCCAAGGGGCAAGTGCTTCCGGTGCAACAAGTCTGGACACTGGAAGTTTGAATGTCCTCTCAAAGGTACGAATTTTTCTTTAGTCGCAAAAACATAGTCAGCGGTATTATCTACCAGAATTATGGTGTGTAGATATGGAACCACTGACGGTATGTGCATTTCTTTGAATGCAGGGGTTCCAGAAAACCCGACGACTTAGAGAAGAAGAGTTCGAGTCTACATGGGCGAAGCTGTTGGGGTAGCAGCGGTTGCAGTGGAAGACATTTATCTGCTTTTAGTAGTTTTAGGATTTTATTTCAAGATTATTGCTTTATGTACCCCTTTATTTTGAAAAGAACTTTTGTTCGGGTTTTTTCTTTATTAATGAATGGATATTTATTTCTTTAATCATTCAGTGATTTAGATAAGAAATAATGGTGTTATCTATTCTGGTACATTAGATAGCAATATATGAATGATGAATCCTTAGTCTACCACGATGCAACAAACCGTTATGTATAACTTGTTTTACTTATTAGATGTATTTCTTTATCAATCATTATGCTTGTGAATTAATTGAACTTAGTAGTATTTATTCAAAAGGGATTCAAAAGGTCGAAATTGATTTGATCAATTATATTTGGAGGAGTGGACCTCCCGACCTAAGAATCGATCTTGGAAGATGATACAACTAAGCTAACCTTTCTGGATAAAGGATAGAATTCGGACAAGCATTGAGAATGATTTATGATTTATGCAGTGACATGTGTAATTAGAAAGGTACGAGTTTTTCTTTAAAAGAATACTCGAAGATGGATTAGAATACTTGATGTGCCATAAAAGCAAAGTGTTTTTGACCCGTCAGTAAACACAAAGCTATTATGGGGAACCATCAAAGTATATCCATTAGAAGCCTGCGACTTGTTCGGGGAGGCTATCACCTATCTAAATAACACATAGCATAAATCAAAGATTGGGATTTGAGTCTCAAAGGACTACACCATACACTGATGTGTAGACATGGTGTGTCAGGAATAAGAAATGGAATTCTAATAGTAAAAGGACAAGTTTGTTCGGAACTACCTTTGTTCTATGGATATTTCTGGATACAACGGCACATTCAATGTGGTTGTAGAATATCCTAGAAGAACAAGTAATTGTATGTTCAATAGTACTATGAACCAGAGGGGTGTCCTCGCCCGGTTCTTAGAGGAAGACTATTAGATGAACTACAATGCCCTAACTGACAAGGTACTTTAAAATGAGGAAAAAGAAAGACTGAGAACCAGCCTAACCGAGTAGTAGTACACCACTGACTGCACCTAATGTTATTACTGTTATACACCAGAACGCCATTGCAGTGGGAGGTTGTTAAGCAACCAGAGATGTTCATAAGACTAGAGGAGTTTTGAACTCTGGATCTAGTAGACATGAAATCGATCCCTAGCTCTGCATAAGGGGCAGTACTAATCTAAATGTGCCTACTTGGATAGCAATAAGTATTATTGTTAAGAGGCAAGATCATTTAGAAGTACAAGCTTAGTGAATCCATTTATGGATTATCACAAAGCTGTAAATTGTGGAACTTGCGAATTGATGAGATAGTCCATTAGATGGATTCATCAAAGGGCATAAGACAAAGAAAGGTGTATTAGAGACGTAATGGAAACAAGGTAGTGTTTCTCGAAATTTTATGTAGATAACACTTTATCGTTGGCAACAATGTAAAAGTGTTGTCAGACATAAAATAGAGGTTGTCTAAATAAATCGAGATATAAGATTAAGATGAAGTTAGATCATGTTCTTAGAATACTTCGATCTCTAGATAAGAACATTTGTACTTCTCTTAAGATATCTTATGCGATTATGGTTTGTTTTAAACATGCATAATTCTGAGAAAGGTTATTGCCTTTCGGGAACAGAATACATCTATCTAAAGGTATGTGTCTCGAACACATGAAGGAGATAGATATAGACAAAGCAGTTTCCTACACTTCGACTGTGGAAAGCTTTGTAGATGCAGTGTTATAAAACAAGAACCTGATATCAACTATGCGGATAGCGTAGTGGGAGGATATCAAAGTAATCTGGATAAGAGATATTCGAATGCTGTAAAAGTACTTGGAAGTACTAGATTACTAAGCAAGACGAAATCTTCTTGGATTACAGTTTCTCAGATCCAAAATCAGAGAAAGACCAGTGTAAGTCGATATCAGGCTATGTGTTCATTTTTTAAAAAGAGGTGGAACCTAAAGATGAAAGAGTGATAAGCATGATGCTTCTCGGACTCTATCATAAACCGAATAGCAGTCTCAGAGGCAGCGGAAGTTTTTGGTTAGGTTCCGGAATGACCTCTGAACTTGGATATGATTCTTGGATCACCAAAGGCTATGTATATAGCGGTGCATGGTAAACTGGAAGAAGTCATAAGTTCAAAAAGTGATGATAACACATAGAGCAAGTACCACCTGATTCGAGTCATCGTCTAGGGAGACGACGCAGTAGTCACCAAGATAACTTCAGAGCGGCAACCTAGATTGCTTATTCACATAATACTTCTGGGAAGTATAACTTAAGCACGTGATGAGTATGGGAGTCGGGAGTTTGGAGGAAATGACTAGACCTCAGTACAAGTGGGAGATTGTTGGAGTTGTGTACTTAATGTCTAGATTTAAGTATCGGTAAACTCCCGGTCATAGCATTTAACCTATTTAATTAATAAACAATTATTTGCATTTAATTATTATTAATTAATTATGCAAAATATAGTCCTGGATTTTATACGTTGTAGTTAGTATGGTGTGTCGGGCCCACACAGAAGATCATACTATCGGTCACTCGTATTTAATCAAACAGATGCTCACGACCTAGATGGACACTGACCAATCCATCGGTATAGTCGTTGTGTGAGAGAGAAAATAATTTATCTTAATTATTTTATCACACTCGTACACTTGGTGTATTGGGCGGATCACTTGAGATTTATTGATTAGGATTGCCTTGGATAATCAATTTAAATCTCAGAGTATTTTATTCTTAATCCCCGATACTATTGCGGGTGTGTATATTTAATATAAGAGACTTTGATTTTCCAAAGGAATTAACCGATTTAATTATTGGGTTAATTACCGGTAAAATTGGGTCGCTATATTTTATATATGACATGCCGTGAATACTTGACGGGAAAGTGTATCCCGGAAGGGTTGATAATATCCCCGAGATGAGTTCATAAGGAATTATTGTGTAAACCTCATGAGTGGATTCGTTCCGCACAATAACTAAGGTTGAACGGTACTAGTCTCGGATATAAGAGATGAATATAATTTATTGAGCAATAAATAAATTTATTCATGGATATTTAAATCTTAAATACATGGAATAAATAATACTACCGGAGAAATATTATTTGATATAATATGGTTTAATATTGGGAGTGCAATTAATTTATATAGTGGAAAATAAATTAATTAATATTGATAAGGATTAATAGATTTGGGCTGGGCTCAATTTAATCTTCAATATTGGAAGCCCAATATTCCACCTCCTTTTGATCCCCTACGTAGCTTATAAAAGCACTACATGGCCTTCATAATTAATACGCCAATCATAAGTCTTGAGAGTGAAGGAGATCCATAGGAGTTCGATAGATCGTCGCCCACACGACGTTCGGACGAGGTGCAAGGAATACGTGGGAAGATCGTAAAGTCATCAACGTTTGATTTCGTTTCTCCGCACAACGAATCGAGGTACATAATCATAAACCCCCTTCATGATTATATGTTCGTTTAATTGTGATATATACATGAACAAGACGATCCGGGAAAACGACGAACCTCGGGGACGGGGATTCGAGATCCCCCGGCGAGGATCGAAGGCGGCGGTCGAACCCTAGGGTTCGGACCGCCGGGACGCGCGGCGAAGGGGAGCCCCGGCTGGACGCCGGGGCACGCGATTGACCTAGGGTCGATCGCCGGGAGGTTCGCCGTGGGCTGGTGCCACGGCGGGAGGACCTCCCAGCCGCCCTTGCCGGCGGCGCGTTCCGCGCGAAGCCCTCGGCTGGAGCCGAGGGGCGATCGAGCCCGTGAGCTCGATCGCGGGCGTGATACGGGATGACCCGTAGCTGCCTCGTATGCGCTACGGGTTCACCCGTAGCGAGGCTTGCGAGGGCGACGCCCTCGCGAGCAGCGAGTCATGCGACTCGCTGCGGGGCTGCTACGAGCAGCCCCGGGGATCGCTACGAGCGATCCCAGCGATCGTCCGAAGACGATCGCGAGCCCCTCGTGGGGGCTCGGCTGGGTGCACGCGGTCCTCGGACCTCACTGGGCATTCGGTCGGGCCCCGGCTCGTGAGGTGGTTCGCGTTCGGGTCTTCCGGCGATAGGGTTTCGATCGGGTTATCGGTTCCGCGATATTTTTGATAGCCCGGGACATCGATTCCCAGCATATAGTGCTCCAGTCTCTGCCTAGGAGTTTTGAGCAGTTCCGCCTGAACTATAACATGAACAAGAGGTTATATACGTTGGCGGAACTCCTGATTGAACTCCAGGCGGCATAGGGCATCTTTAAGAACTCTCAAGCACTTGTGGCTGTGAAATCGACTCTTCGGGGATTAAGAAGAAGAAAAAGCAAGAACGGAAACCCAGTGGGCCCAGAGTTGGTGGACCACAGAATGGAGTGAACAGGCCTAAGGGCAAGTGTTTCCGTTGCAAGCAGTCTGTACATTGGAAGTCTAATTGTCCTCTCAGACAAGGAGGTATGAACTTTTCCTTAGTCACTGAAACATGTTTAGCGGTGTTATCCAATGGTACCTGGTGGGTGGATACGGGAGCCACTGATCATGTCTGCAATTCTTTGCAGGGGTTCCAGGAAACCCGACGGCTTAGAGAGGGAGAGATCACCATCTATATGGGCAACGCTACGAAAGTGGCGGCGGTTGCAGTGGGAGATGTTCATTTATCTTTTAATAATAATGTTTTGGTATTGAATAATTGTCTTTATGTACCGGATTTTAGAAAGAACCTTGTTTCGGTTTCTAAGTTGGTTTTGAATGGATATTCAGTTTCTTTTGATAATTCTGTTATTGTCAAAAAGAATGGTGATTATATCTGTTCTGGTACATTGATATGCAACTTATATATACTGAATCCTAATTATTCCACGATGCAACGAGTAGAGTCGTATAACACATCTAGTACCAATAAGAGAAAGGAGCCTTCTAGAATGAATCAAAAGTACTTATGGCATCTTAGACTAGGTCATATTAACTTGGGCAGGATTCAAAGGTTGATAACTGATGGAATACTCAGTGATGTGAAAGATGAGGACTTTCCAACCTGCGAATCATGCCTGGAAGGAAAAATGACCAAGCGACCCTTTAGTGATAAGGGGTATAGATCCAAGGAAGTACTGGAATTGATTCACTCTGATTTGTGCGGGCCTTTATCTGTCCAAGCGAGAGGAGGTTACGAATATTTTCTAACCTTCACTGATGATTACTCAAGGTATGGTTTTATATACCTGATGCGCCGCAAGAGCGAGTGCTTTGACAAGTTCAAGGAGTACAAAGCTCTTGTGGAGAACCTTCATGGTAAAACCATAAACACTCTACGATCTGATCGTGGAGGAGAGTACCTCTCGGGAGAGTTTAAGGCGTACTTATCGGAGAATGGGATTGACTCCCAGATGACTGCACCATACACGCCCCAGCAGAATGGTGTAGCAGAAAGAAAGAATAGGACTCTTATGGAAATGGTAAGATCTATGATGAGTTACTCAGAACTACCAGTTTCGTTCTGGGGATATGCCTTGGAAACAGCGGCTTATATCTTGAACTTAGTTCCTTCTAAATCAGTCCCTAAGACGCCCTCGGAATTGTGGACCGGGCGTAAGCCAAACTTGAAACACATTCGGATCTGGGGTTGTCCAGCACATGTGCTGAAGCACGGGGCTGATAAGTTGGAGTCACGTTCAGATATTCGGTTGTTTATAGGATATCCTAGAGGAACGAAAGGTGGTCTATTTTATAGTCCTAAGGACCAGAAGATCGTTGTTAGCACCAACGCTCGGTTCTTGGAAGAGGATTATATAATGGACCACAAGCCCAATAGTGAGATAATACTTAATGAACTGAGAGGGAACGATCAAGGCTTAGATCCAACCCAACCGGGTGATACGCCACCACAGTCTGCACCTGTAGTTACTGAGGTTACACCGGAGCGTCGTCGTAGTGGGAGGGTTGTTCGACAACCCGACAGGTTCATGTTTATAGGTGAGTCTTCGGACTTGTTACCTGGAGAACATGAAGCCGATCCCTGGACCTACGACGAGGCGCTTAAAGATCAAGATGCTCAGTCTTGGCAAAAGGCGATGAAATCTGAAATTGAATCTATGGATTCAAATCAGGTCTGGGATCTTGTAGCACCGCCCAAAGGTGTAAAAGCCATTGGTTGCAAGTGGGTGTACAAGAGTCTAAAAGAAGATCTGACGGGAAGGTGGAAACCTTTAAGGCTAGGCTTGTTGCGAAAGGGTACACTCAGAAAGAAGGGATCGATTATGAGGAAACCTTTTCGCCGGTAGCTATGCTAAAGTCGATCCGGATTCTTTTGTCTATAGCATCTCATATGGATTATGAGGTGTGGCAAATGGACGTCAAGACAGCATTCTTGAATGGGAATCTTGACGAGACCATTTATATGAGACAGCCAGAGGGTTTCATTGAGAAAGGCCAAGAGCATCTAGTGTGTAAGCTAAAGCGATCCATTTATGGATTGAAGCAAGCTTCTAGATCTTGGAACATGCGGTTTGATGAGGTTATCCGGTCATATGGATTCATTCAAAGCATGGACGAGTCGTGTGTATATCAGAGAAGTGACGGAAACAGCGTGGCGTTTCTCGTGCTTTATGTAGACGACATTCTTCTAATTGGCAACAATGTGAAGATGTTGTCAGACATAAAGGGATGGTTGTCCAAGCAATTCGATATGAAAGACTTAGGACAAGTAGGGCATGTTCTTGGGATCAAGGTTATACGAGATCGCCAGAAAAGAACATTGAGCTTGTCCCAGGCTTCATATATTGATACGATTCTAGCTCGTTTCAACATGCAGAATTCCAAGATAGGTTCTCAACCTTTCTGCCATGGAATTCATCTATCTAAGGATATGTGTCCCAAGACACAAAAGGAGATAGATTACATGAAGACGATTCCTTATGCTTCGGCAGTGGGAAGTCTAATGTATGCTATGTTGTGCACGAGACCTGATATCTGCTATGCCGTGGGCATGGTAGCTAGATATCAGAGTAACCCTGGACAGGGTCACTGGACTGCTGTAAAGAACATACTTAAGTACCTGCGAAGGACTAGGAATTATGTTCTGAGTTACAAAGCGTCCGAGCTGATTCCTATTGGTTACACAGACTCGGATTTCCAATCTGATAAGGAACAGCGAAAGTCTACATCAGGCTATGTGTTCACATTGGGAGGTGGAGCGGTTTCATGGAGGAGTGTTAAGCAGAAATGCATTTCGGACTCTACCATGGAAGCCGAATATGTAGCAGCCTCTGAGGCAGCTAAAGAATCGGTGTGGCTCCGGAACTTCATCATGGACTTGGATGTGATTCCTGATTTGCCCAGAGCTATCACAATTTATTGTGACAATAGCGGTGCAGTGGCAAATGCGAAGGAACCACGAGCCCACAATGCGAGTAAACACATAGATCGCAAGTACCACCTGATTAGAGACATCGTCAAGAGAGGCGATGCGGTTGTCACTAAGATTGCATCAGCGGATAACCTGGCAGACCCCTTTACGAAGGCACTTCCAGCGGAAGCGTTCAAGAGACACGTGAAGGGGATGGGTATCGGATGTATGGGAGAGGGCAACTAGACTTTTAGTATAAGTGGGAGATTGATGGAGTTATATTCTAAAATGTCTAGTTTAGTGACAATATGGAACTCCTTATCTGTGTTTTATTATCTATTAATCAAACTGTCGGCATTTTGTCTTTCATGTACTTTATGCAATAGTCCTAGATATATACGTTGTAGACAGTATGGCGTGAGGAGACACGCGGAAGATCATACTGTCGGTTACTCGTATACTATCGAACAGTAGCTCACGACTTAGATGGACAGGGACAATCCATCGGTACGTCGTTGTGTGACTGGTAGATAGTCGGTTTTGACTATCATGTCACACTCGTACACTTGGTGTATTGAGCAGGACCACGGGAGGGCGTTCGATTTATACTAATCAAAGTAATCGAACTAGACCTCAGATATTACGGATATACGAATTCCTAATCCCTATATAATTATAGGTGCGTGTGTCCAATTCTCGGTTCTTTAACTTGCCAATGAGTGAGACTAATTGATTAGTCGAGATTCTCGGTAAATTGGGAATCGTAATTGTACGCACGGCATGCTATAGATTATAGACAGGAAACCGTGTCCCGTTTATCGGGTTGATTACGTCCCCGAGATGAGCTCATAAAGTTTATCATGTAAACCCTGCAGGTGGATTTGTTCCACATGATAATAAGGATGAGTGGTACTAGTCTCGGATAATAAGAAACGAATTAATTTAATTATTAGTAATTAAATAAATTCGTGGACGTTCGATATCTTAAACACGGGGAAAAACGTATATGTAATTTCGGCGGAAATATTATTGTTGAAATAATATTAAAATTAATTTCGGGAATTCAATTATTATTTTATAGTGGAGTTAATAATAATTAAAATTGAAATCGATTAATTAAGGAATTGCTTTTACGTATTCCAAGTTAATTAATATTTCAATTTAGCCCTTAATTAATTTATCTTTAGGTCCCTAACGTAGCTCTATATAAACCCCCTCCCTTACCCTCTCTTAACCTACAATTCGCCGCAACATTTATTTTTGCTGAGAAAAATAATTGCGTTAGCGCAAATATATTTTTCTCTGTAAAAGTAAAAAGGTTAACGCAAATAAAATTTTTATTCTCACATAGAGAATAATCATACGCTGCCCACACAACGGTTGGAGACGGGAGAACTCCAACGGATCGTTGCCCACACAACGGTTGGAGACGGGATCAGAGAATACGCTAGAAGCTCTAAGGTCTCAACAATCGACCGAGAAGGTATGAGATCGATTCCTTTTCCGCATTTATTCGATCTCATTTATTCGTTGATCATACTTTGAACGTAGATCGGGTTCCGGGGTTGTGGGTTGTATGTCTCGACTACTGGGGGTTCTAGGACCTTCGGATCGGTAGTCGGATGAGAAAAAAACGACCCGGAAACGAGCCCGGAACAGCAACGTCGCGTTGCTGTTCGCGGACAAACGGCGGTCGCCAGAGGGCAAACGGCGGTCGCAGTTTGCAGCTCCTCCAGCGACCGCTGGTCTGCATTCGGCGGTCGCCGAATTAAGGCAGACCAGCCCCGTTTCGCGCGGTTGTCCTCCGGGGCGATGGCTGGGCGTGATTCGGGTCACGGGCTGTCACGTGAACGAAGTGACGGACGTGGAGGTCGACTGGGATCGTTCGGATGTTCGAGCGATCGAACGAACGCATCCCGGGTAGTCGATTTCCAACAGTTAGTACGCAATTACTACTTTGCATAGCTTGTTTATCTCCACAAGATTCATTTTCTTCCTTTGACATTGACAAGTTACTTAAGTTGGCGGGGTTTTACCCACAAGATTTTTCAAAATCGGATGTTCTCAATCTTAAAGACCAACTTCAAAATTATATTGTTGATATGTGCTTCAACGACTTGTTTAAAGACTTGAAAGGATTATGGGACCTAGCCGAGAAGTTGGTACAAACTAAGAAGCACAAGGTGTTTCCTTTGGTTTACAAGCTTTTGACTTTGGCATTAATTCTACCGGTTGCAACGGCAAGCGTTGAGAGAGTATTTTCCGCCATGAATCTTGTGAAGGACAAATTGAGCAATCGCATGAGTGATGATTGGTTGAATGATAGACTTGTTGTTTACGTAGAAAATGAAGTTTTTTTGAAAATTGACAATGATGTTATTATTAAGCGATTTCATTCTATGAAAACTCGCAAAGAACAATTGTAATTTTTGTTTTTTAATTATTTAATTAAATATTTTTAAATTTTGGCCCACCCTCGATGGAATTCCTGGCTCCGCCCCTGGAGAAAGGTGAAGTCCATCTACGTGTGGGGAATGGAGCGAGGGTCGCAACATTAGCCGTAGGGACTTAATGTTTATCTTTGCCCTCGGGGCTCGTACTAGAACTTAATAATGTTTATTTTGTTCCTAGTATAACCATGAGTATTATTTCTATTTCTGCATTGGATGCTGAAGGATTTAATTTTACCATTATTAATGAAGTTTTTTTCGTTATTTAATAGTAATGTATTCTATGGTATGACACGTCTAGAGCGGGGCTTATACGTGCTCGATTTAGATAAACAAACAACATAAATACCAAACGAGCTAAATCAAACAAGATTAACGAAACGTACCTCGGGCACTATCATTTGGGCCATATAAACACTAAGTGTGCGATGAGTGTCTATTAGGCAAAATGATGAAATCGCCATTTCTGGGAATTGGTGAGCGAGCTAGTGATCTATTGGGCCTACTACACACTGATGTATGTGGACCAATGAGTTCACCGGCACGAGGTGGTTACGTGAAAATCAACTTGTCAAGATGATAAAAGTTCTTCGATCGGATCGAGGAGGCGAATATCTGAGTCAAGAGTTTGACGATCATCTAGTGAAGTGTGGGATTAGATCTCAACTTACACCTCTTGGAACTCCTAAATTTGAATGGAGTGTCTGAGAGAAGGAATCAAACTTTGTTGGACATGGTTCGATCTATGATGAGCTCGACTAAACTTCCTATATCCTTTTGAGGACATGCACTCTCTACTGCTGCTCTAATACTAAACAGGACGTCGTCAAAGGCTATGAGTAAGACACCATATGAGATATGGAGCGGGAGGGTCCCGAATCTGTCTTATCTTAAGATTTGGGGTTGCGAAGCCTACTTCAAGAGAATTATCTCTAGTAAGCTTGAACCCAAATCTGACAAGGTTTTCTTTGTGGGTTAACCAAAAGAAACCTGAGGATATTATTTCTACAATCAATCGGAGAACAAAGTTTTTGTTGCTCGCGATGGTTTTTTTTGGAAAGGAATTCCTTTCTAAGAAAGATAGTGGGAGTAAAGTTGTTATGGAACGAGTTCCACGATGAACAACAAGTTACCGAGGAAACAAACGACGAGGTCGTGGTGATTCCTCAAGCCGTGGAGGTGGTAAATATTCCTCGTAGGTCGAAAAGAATTAGAACTCAACCCGATAGATACATAGGTATCTTAAGGGACGAGGGATATAAGGTTCTTCTCTTAGAGAGTAACGAACCATCGACCTATAGTCAAGCCTTGAAAAGTCCGGATTCCGAGAAATGGCCGAGAGCCATGAATTCCGAAATGGACTCCAAGTCCGTTAGGATACTTCTTGCCATTGCCACTTATTGATTATGAGATTTGGAAAATGGATGTTAAAACCGCCTTCTTGAACGGAGTTCTTGAAGAGGATGTGTATATGACACAACCTAAGGGTTTTATCGATCCAAAAAGGGCCAAGAAGGTATGAAAGCTTAAAAGGTCCATTTATGGACTTAAGCAAGCATCTCGGATTCATCTGCGTTTCAACGAAACCGTAATGGAATTCGACTTTAAACGAAACCCAGAGGAATATTGTGTATACAAGAAGGTCAGTGGGAGCGCAATCGTTTTCTTGTGTTGTATGTCGATGACATACTCCTTATAGGAAATGACATTCCGAAGTTGAACTCTGTGAAGGAGTGGCTCGGAAAGTGTCTCTCTATGAAGGATCTGGGAGAAGCACAATACATGACACATGACACGTCTCTTAACAAGACTTAGTTTCCGCAAGGAGCTGATGAGCAAAAGAGGATGTATAATATTCCTTATGCTTCGCAAATAGGATCGATTATGTATGTCATGATATATACAAGGCCAGACGTATCGTATACTTTGAGCATGACGAGTCGTTCTAAATCAAACAAGGGTGAGGCGCATGGGATGCGGCCAGAAACATTCTCAAGTTCCTTAACCGGACTAAGGAGAATTATCTTGTCTCTGGGGACAAGAAGAGTTAGAAATGACGGGATATACGGATGCGAGTTTTCAGACTGTTAAAGACGATTTCCGATCTATATCTAGTTATGTCTTTTGTCTGAATATGATGTGCTTTTAGTTGGAAGGGTTCCAAGCAAAGCACTATCGCCGACTAAACTACAAAGTCTGAGTACATTGCGGCCTCGGAGGCTGCAAAGGAATGTGTATGGATGAAAAAGTTCCTCGAGGAGCTTGGTGTCATCCCTAGTGCTGTCAAATCTTTAGTTCTTTATTATGATAATAGTAGAGCTATAGCCTAGGCACAATAGCCGAGGGATCACCATAAATCCAAACACGTGCTCAGGAAGTTTCACATTCTTCGCGAGATCGTGGAGAGAGGTGATATTGAAATTTGCAAAGTAGCAACCGAGGATAACGTTGCTGGCCCATTATTCAAACCTCTCCCGCAGTCAAAGCACGAGGCTTTAAGCACTGCGATAGGAATTAAACGTCTTAGAGACTAAATTCTTATGCTGTAATTTATTTACAAACGAAGATTGTAAAGTACACATTAAAGGTTGATTGATAAATCAACTCATTCATATTTTATTGGTTTGGATTATATGAACTGTTCAAATGTAGATTTTAAATTTTATCTGAGTTATGTGATAATGTCACATAATGAGGCTCAGTGATTGAACTAAAATTAAAATCAACTTAATGTCCCTAATCTTATTCACCGTGTACGAACAGACACAATTGATCAATATAAAGATTAGATTGCAAGTTTTACTATAGCGCCACCTCATGGGCTAGACGTGGGACGTCGAGTACAATTGTATAGACAACGGCTGGGAGCAGTGTGTCGGACGTGACTCGCCTAAGAATGGTATATAAGGCAGTGTGTCATAATACCAATTCTTATAGCTTTTGGACGTCTCCTCAGACCTGAGTAGTCTAGAGTAGCTACATTGTGGAATGTTGTGTTTTGGCGCTGTCAAACGCTTTCGGTAAAACGGAGCTATAAAGATAGTCGTTGGATACCTCAAGAAGCAAGTGGGAGCACTTAGATTGACAAGATGGGATTATCCTCCTACGAGGTAGGATCATATGTCTTAAAGGCCACTCGGAGAGTTGGGATTGCAAAACTGCGTGGCCACGCCCGGATCTGTATCATAGTGAACATCCGGTTCGCAATCCGCTCATATATTCGAGAAAGGTTCGAACGGAACGATGGTGACACTGGTCTTACCTCTAGTTTGAACTTAGACATCAAGCGATAAGGGAAACGTGGATACACACTGGATCTAAAGTCCAAGTGGGAGATTGTTGGAATGGTGTCCTTCATCCCACGTGTGTTGTACCGAAACAAGCTATGTAATGCGTCCTGTGTAGATGGATCGATTGTGTGACATTTAGTGTCGAGTCGAGGACTTGAACTTAATAGTCGACAATCAAGCCAAATGAGTCACACGGCCCTATTGATCATGTATACTTGGAGTATATAAACCTTGCTTGGGAATCGAGGTTGAACGACGGAAGGAAACGGAAGGAAAAACGGGGTCAAGCTCCATTTCACACTAGGTGTCGGACGACACCATATTTATGTCGGCCTACACCAATTTGAAAGTCAAAGTTGGTATAAGATTCAAAGTGTCGGCCGACACTCTTTATTGTCGGCCGACAGCGGCGGATTTTTATGCGCGTGAATTGTTTTCTTATTCCGTTTCAACCCTAAACTCTTTTGTTCCTCCTCCTATATAAAGAGGACATTATACCCACGATTTTGACGGCTATTCTACACGAAATATATTATTTCACAAGCACCAAAATACGAAGGAGACGAGAGAATCGAGTGGGACTCGATACAAGTCAAAGGGTTCATCGTTCGTTGATCAAGGAGGATTCGTGAAACGAATTGAGGCCGGGTTTGTTCGCGGCTGATCCATCTACGTCCGGGCATCAATTATTAAGAAGAATCACAAGGTACACGATTCTTAAACTAACTCATTAATTGTTTTTACTAAATATGTGCGCACTAGATCCATGATTAGGGTTTTACGTGTTTATGCATGATTCTTTCTTCCGCACTTTTTCATGCTTTTAAAATACGTAAATCCATCTATTGGGGTATGGATGAGATTCATACAAAACCCAACAGTCACCTTCTCCAAGCGCCGGTCGGGCCTCTTCAAGAAAGCGAGTGAACTCTCCACCCTCTGCGGCATTGAGATTGCCATAATCTTCTTCTCCCCCGCTGGGAAAGTTTTCTCCTTCGGCCACCCCAACGTCGAGTCCATAGTGGACCGGTTCCTATCTCGAAACCCGACGGGCCAAAGCACCAACAACCCGTACCACCTCGTGGAGGCCCAAAGGAATGCGAGTGTGAGGGAGCTCAACTTGCAATTGGGCCAATACCTAAATGAGTTGGAGATGGAGAGGAAAAGGGGTGAGAGCTTTGACGGCATGCGGAAGACGAACCAGAGTCAGTATTGGTGGGAGTCTCCGGTCGAAAAACTAGGGTTAGACGAGCTCGAGCAGCTCAAGGACGCGATGGAGGAGTTGAAGAAGAATGTTTGTCGACACGGGACGAGGATGATGAACCCGAGCCCGGTTTTCGTGCCTACCGGAGTCTTCGATCAGTACGAGGCTAAGCCGATGAACCCATGGACTCCCTATCCAACAACTCCCAACGAAAGGGGAAAGGCACCGGCCGCCAAAAGATCAAGATGCAAAAGATCGAAAACGAGGCCAACTTGCAAGTCGCCTTCTCCAAGCGTTGAGGCCTTTTCAAGTATATAAAAATTTAATAATGTTATAATTATTACAACAAGTTAATGTAGCCTAGTGGTGTTGGTTGTTCTCTTCCCCTCAATTGACCAGGGATATATCTCAATTAATTGTTGGACATTTTGAATTCACAACATCTGACATTAACAAATTGCATGCAATAGCACTCCCTTCTAAAACTGAAATATTTAAATTGTATTTAAATTATTTTTAAAATATACATAGAGATGATGAAAAGGATTTTGATGCAAACAAATTGTAATGCACAGTTCATTCTATTTAAAAAAAAATCGCGCGAACAATGAAATTGTCATGCACAGTTAATTTTATTTAAAAAACGCGCAAACAGTGTTGCCGTATTTCTGCACAACATCGAAGACAGCATCAGCTAGCTAGCGCAACGTGAGCATCACACGCGCAAAATCCGACACAAATAATTAATACTAAAAATAACACTCCTTCGTACATGTCCACAAAAACATGGTGAATAAAATTAAGTTGAATTGAAACAATTAATTTTAATCAATTATCCTGCCATTTCTGGCACAAAATTAGGAAGATAAAAAAACAACTTACCACAACAGTTGGAGAAGCTCTAACTATAACATTCACATATTCAACATAAATATATGGTTGGAGTAACAAACTATTGTTATGATTGCAACCACCAAATACTCGTGGCTCACAACAATGCAATCACGCGCCAACGCAACGAAGAGATCACCGACCTCGAGAGGCAGTTGGAGCTCGACAAGAGGTACAAGAAGGATCTCAACAAAAATGATTTATTTTTACCGAAGTGGTGCATGATTATAACGCTCCCTTCTGTATGTAATCTACAAACATAAACCAAGTTAGAATTGGAATAATTAAATTTATTTTAAAAAACAATATACATTAAGATGATGAATAACATTTGCAAACATGCATAATCCATTTAAAAAAAAAAACAGGTAGTCGCATAAACATCGCGCCATCAAATATGGAAAATGCCGCATAGAAGTTTATAAGTTACGTGAACGACGTGTCAAATATTGAAAATTCTCGTTTAGTTAGGTATAATCATCGCAATAAACCAAATATCGAGTTTATTTCTATTTTCATTAGCCTGCATTCCATGAGTTTGTAATATTATTTATTCCACACCAAGAATTCCACCTTCTATATGAGTAGATTTGCTATTATGTGAAGTTACTAAACTAAAATAAAAATTCACCCAAAAGCAAGCCAAATCCTTGGTCAGAGATTTTCAATTATATATATTTTATAATCACATTATGAAATCTAGCCAAATAATTTTCAAATTTTTTTATTGCAATTAATTGTTGATTTAATTTTTAAAAAAATAGCCGCGCAACAGTGTTGCGCCATTTCTGCCCAACGTCAAGACAACATCAGACAACATCAGCTAGCTAGCGCAACGTTCAAGAAACTTGTTGCATCATTCTTGGCGCAACGTGAGCATCACACGCGCAAAATCCGACACAAATAAATTTTCTAATAATTGGTAACAAACTATTATTATGATTCCCACTTAAAATACAAACACAAAAATATATGACCATATTCCTAATATCCAAATTTATTAATTGAAAATTTTATTCATAATATGTATGCATTCAATAATTTGTGCATCACCTCCTACCAAAAATAACACTCCGTTGTCAATGTTTACAAACACGTAGAGAATAAAATTAATTTGAATTAAAATAATTAATTTTAAACATTATAGCGCCATTTTTTAGCAAAATCGAAAACAACATCTGTTAAATTTCAAATGGGGGTGTTCAAGTGCGGTCCCACGCCTAGCGCACACACGAGAGCGGGAGCTTGAATATGCACTAGAGAGCCTCAATCTATCTCAAAACCATATGGTATTAAGTAGGAGAACTCCACTCACAAACAGGATCGAAACCTGCTCTGATACCATGTTAAATTTCAAATGGGGGTGTTCAAGTGCGGTCCCACGCCTAGCGCACACACGAGAGCGGGAGCTTGAATATGCACTAGAGAGCCTCAATCTATCTCAAAACCATATGGTATTAAGTAGGAGAACTCCTTAGGCTTATATCATAAACTCCCCTCTCACAATTATTCGATGTGGGACAACTCACAAGTGGCCTTCAACAACATCAACTTAGAACAAAGGTTGGAGAAGCATTTACTGAGGGTTGCATCCACCAAATACTCGTGGCTCACAACAACGCAATCACTCGCCAGCGCAACCAAGAGGTCACCGACTTGGAGAGACAATTGGAGCTCGAGAAGAAATATCACAAGGTGTTGGAATTATTATTATAATTAAATAATTCATTTTTATTTTGACCAAAGTTTGTAATTTTTTATGGCTAATAAAATTTATTCGATTTCGAGTTTAATCGTTTTAATAATTATCTACGTGTTACGAGATAATTATGATATTTTATTTCGTCAAAATCCGTTAATCGGTGAGTGAGAAATAAATGTTTAATGGTTGTCATAAATACTACTTTGGTAAATGGGAGCAAATATTATTTTATTGGGATTTGTGTTATCCCATGGAAAGAATACCAAAAGATTTTTCTCTTTATATGTTTTGAGAGAGTATGAGTGTTCAACAAGTTGACTAAGTTTATGCACCCTTAGCGGAGCATTGCAAGGGAATCGACTATTGGAATATATATATATATATATATATATATATATATATATATATATATATATATATATATATATATATGACTTCCTTCTTATGTGTATTGAAGCATTCTTATGGCATTCGTCTAATTTTTTTTATTTTATTTTTATTTATGCCCTTTATAATTATTTTCTCAATCACGTCATTTTTTATTATTTTGTTGGTCAAATGATTACTGGCCACTATGAATATGCATTTCATAACACACAAGATAAGAGAAGCATAACATAGAAGAATAAGAATTATTTTTATTTATGCTCTTTATAATTATTTTCTCATTCACGTCATTTTTTATTGTTTTGTTGGTCAAATGATTAATGGCCACCATGAATATGTATTTTATAACACACAAGATAAGAGAAGCATAACATAAAAGAATAAGAATTGTCTTCATATAGAGAGTCTAGTAGAGAGTTTCTACATATTGTCCAGAGTTCGATCACTTCCTTTTAATGTGTATTGAAACATTCTTATTACATCCGTCTAATTTTTTTTTTATTTATGCCTTTTATAATTTTTTTTCTAATTCGTGTAATTATTTATTGTTTTTCTTTTTTTCAGATGTAATCTGAATGTTCTTTTATTATACTTCTTTTAATATAATTAATGTTTAATTTTTTTTTCATATTTTACAATCTCATGTCGTTTCTATTTTTTTAGATATCAATTTAAGTATTTCGATCGATTATTTTACAGTTGAAGTAGGGCAAAAAGAAAACAAAAGACACAAATGTTTTTTACTAAATTTTTATCTTTTACTATAACTAGGCCTGTCAATTGGGCCATATGCGTTCGGACTTTGATTGGCCTTAACTCGGCCCATGGAATTTTAAGAGCTATGGGCTTCGGGCTTTAGCCTTTGAGTTTGAAAATTTCAAGCACAAGCTCGGCCTATATGAATATTAGAGCTTCGTTTCTAAAACGGACTAAGACCTAACATCTCAATCTAAAATTATTTTCACAAATTTTTTCATAAATATTTAAAAAAATATTAGGATTGATCGAGTAGCAACAAAACAAACACAAACCAATAATATTATCAAAACAAAAGCAAGGTTTATCATATTTTAAATGCATCAACCCTTTAATGTTCTTCAAAACTTCTACTTAGAAAGATCTGAAAAAATAAATATTCAAAAATAAGTATTAATAAAATCATAAAAATAAATATAAACAAGAAGAGAAAAAACAAACATATTACAAAAAAATATTATTTGTACTAACCATTGAATGATGGATCGTGTTCTTAATAATAATTTAAAATTTATTTTTATTTATAAAATTAAAATTTATTATTATATAGGGTCGGCCTATATACAATATGAGTCTGAGCTTACTAAAGCCCAGGCTCGGCCTATATACAATATGAGTTTCATTTTTCGGCCCAAGCTCGGCTCGACCCTAAATAATATTAATAGAACAATGCTTTTCTTAAGGCCGAATGAGCCGAGTTAGGGCTGATCCGACCCGATTGACAGGCCTATCTATAACTACATTTTAATTTTTTTTAATTACCTCTCTCTCAATTTCAAATATTATTTTTGTCTTTTTGAATTGGTCATATCCCAAAAGAAAATTCATATTTACTAATTTACCTATCACAAAAATTAAAACATCAATAAAAAAGAAAGTCGAGACCGCCTAGAGGTTACAATGGTAAAAATGTCGAACTAGAGTAACTTGCAAGTCGATCACCTTCTCAAAAAGACGACGAAACCAACTAATTATACCAATACAGGAATCAACTCATTGATTATCCACGTTCGTGATCTCAACTTGAGAACCTCCCGTGGGTCAGAAAATGATGGAACGAACAGGAATGATTTCATTTTGATTTTAATTATAATGACTAGCTAATGACTATTTGGATGTGTTTTAAACTTTAATTCCCCAAACTAGATCCAATTGTCAAACTGAATGAGTAGTTAAGCAAGAGAAATACAACAAAATGAAACGTCTAATTTGATAAGATTCCAAATTATTAAGGCATATAAAGATGTGTATATTTTTTCCTTTGTAACCTATACGTTTTTATTTGTTATTGTTAGAGATCTCAAATCACTACATGAAGTAACTTTTTTTTATATATAAAAAGATGTCTAAAGAAATGTTTTTTTGATCTTGATCGATAATGCAAACTTAATTTTGCGCATTACAACCAATAATACATTAATTTGACTCAATTCACAATCCATGTATTAATATAAAGATTTGTCTAACTCCCAAATCATGTGTAAAATGCCAAACATGAATGATTCAATTCCCACCTTTTATTGTAAGTGTAACCTCCAACACCAAGCCTCCCCTATAAATTCCAACCACATCTTCAACATTCCAAAAACACAAAAACTTCTCAACACACAAAACAAAATCAATCCCATCCATGGCCAAAAAACCTCTGCGGCATTGAGATTGACATAAATGTCTTCTCCCCCGCTGGGAAAGTGTTCTCCTTCGGCCACCCCAACGTCGAGTCCATAGTGGACCGGTTCCTATCTCGAAACCCGACGGGCCAAAGCACTAACGACCCGTACCACCTCGTGGAGGCTCAACTTGCAATTGGGCCAATACCTAAATGAGTTGGAGATGGAGAGGAAAAGGGGTGAGAGCTTTGACGGCATGCGGACGAAGAACCAGAGCCAGTATTGGTGGGAGTCTCCGGTCGAAAAACTAGGGTTAGACGAGCTCGAGCAGCTCAAGGACGCGATGGAGGAGTTGAAGAAGAATGTTTGTCGACACGGGACGAGGATGATGAACTCGAGCCCGGTTTTCGTGCCGACCAGAGTCTTCGATCAGTACAAGGCTATGTCGATGATCAGCCAAGATATTATGGGAGGAGGCATGAATATTGGTTCAGGTAGTAGTAATTTTGGATATTGCCATGGATTTTTTTGAGTTTTGTTTGTGTTTGCACTTTGATGGGGGTATTATGGTCATTTGTGGTGGCTAGTGTCTTACTAGCTAGTTTTTTACCCTCCTTATTTTCAATTATTATTTATGGTGTAGTACTTAAAGAGACTTTATATTACAAATACAAAATATATTATGTATAACAACTCAAATGCTGCATTTAAAATTGATATACCCTTTATATTTGCATAAATATAAGAAATAAAGCATAATTAATTTTAATTTTTCTAGTAACAGTTTCGGTTTCGATCATAAAGTCGTAAAATTCAATTAGGCGTGCCCGCGTGCGGTATAAATCTTTGATTAAATATATAACTTATATATGGGAATCGAGTTAATAATGTTGGGTGAATGCCCTTGAAATACATGAAGTTTTACTCTACATGGCGTCTATGTGTTATTTATTTATGTTTCAAGTATATTACGCGTGGTACATACGAGTAGTTGAACATTTGTACGTTGTCAATTCATACACGTGGTACATTAGTTCATGTTTCGAGTATTACACGTGTTGTGTAACATTGATAAAACCAAAAAAAATTAGTTATCAAAATATGATGTAAATGTTTCTCTTGACAAGCATCTATGTTATTTTTAAATCAAAACATAACTACTAGATACATATTGAGTAATTGAACATTTCTTGATTCGTGTTTCATAGTATATTACACGTGGTGCATACGAGTTATTGAACATTTATATGTTGTTGTGATGTTTCAAGTATATATACACGTGTCCTAGTATGTACTAGTAATTCATGTTTCAAGTATTACACGTGGTGTAGAATTGATAAAAACCGAAAAAATTCTAGTTTCAAATCTCTTAATTCTTGTGACATAAAATGCGCAATATCAGTATCCAAGATTAATATAAAAATACAAATAAAAAATTCACCAAATTAATTAATTAAAATTATATGCCATAATGATATAAAAAAATTTCACATATTACATGGGAACGATTTTTTTTTTTGTTTTATTTTTTTATTAAGAAAAAGCATCCTATTATTATTATTATTGCATTTATAACATACTATATGATTTTCATTCAATGGACTCACCTTAAATATTTAATATTTAATATTGTTGTCACATCTCTCCCCTTTGAATACTTCAAACCTCAATTAACTAATGATATCTATGTCACATAGTTTTAGATTATTCATTGTTATATGTAGATTATGTTTTTGCCTATGTTTGCAAACCAAAATCAAAATGTTTTAAATTGTGAATATCCAACCTCACTAATTGCATGGCATATGCACATCACATACCCTTCTATAAATAGCCCTTCCTATGCATGTGCACAAACCACGCACACAACACAAAACAATCCTAATAAACCCTAAGTTGTTATTCCTTCCTTCCTTCCCTCTACAAAGCAACATTTCCATCATCCCCCATGGACTCCCTATCCAACAACTCCCAACGAAAGGGGAAAGGCACCGGCCGCCGAAAAGATCAAGATGCAAAAGATCGAAAACGAGGCCAACTTGCAAGTCACCTTCTCCAAGCGTTGAGGCCTTTTCAAGTATATAAAAATTTAATAATGTTATAATTATTACAACAAGTTAATGTAGCCCAGTGGTGTTGGTTGTTCTCTTCCCCTCAATTTACCAGGGATATATCTCAGTTAATTGTTGGACATTTTGAATTCACAACATCTGACATTAACAAATTGCATGCAATAGCACTCCCTTCTAAAACTGAAATATTTAAATTGTATTTAAATTATTTTTAAAATATACATAGAGATGATGAATAAGATTTTGATGCAAACAAATTGTAATGCACAGTTCATTCTATTTTTAAAAAAATCTCGCGAACAGTGAAATTTTCATGCACAGTTAATTTTATTTAAAAAACGCGCAAAAAGTGTTGCCGCATTTCTGCACAACATCGAAGACAACATCAGCTAGCTAGCGCAACGTGAGCATCACACGCGCGAAATCCGACACTAATAATTAATACTAAAAATAACACTCCTTCGTACTTGTCCACATAAACATGGTGAATAAAATTAAGTTGAATTGAAACAATTAATTTTAATCAATTATCCTGCCATTTCTGGCACAAAATTAGGGGAAAAAAACAACTTACCACAACAGTTGGAGAAGCTCTAACTATCACATTCACATATTCAACATACAGTAAAACATCTATAAATTAATACTCGATAAATTAATAACATCTTAAAATAATAAAATTCTCCGTTACCAACTTGGGCCTTTGTAAAAAATGAGCGAATTCGATAAGATAATATAATAATATATTTTTTTTAAAACCCTTTATAAGCATGAGGTCCCTATCAAAATTTAAATTAATAATTTGTAAATATTACAATTATAAATATTAGTTCTCTTAAATACTCTCAAAATTGGTTACTCACATGATCTATTTAGAGTGTTTGATAATGTACCTTGACTAACATTCAAAAAAATATTTTTTATCAACTGATTTTTGTAATATTTTTAGTGCATGATGACCCCTTTTATATTCACATAATATTTTATGTATTTGATCATTTATTGATGATTTTGTGATGCATTTTAGATGCTCATAAAACATAATTTGATATTATAAATTAGTTTATTTTTATGTGTTGAGGATTCGCACAACAAGGTCCAACCAACCGAATAAATCCGATCAAATTGTACTTTCATAAACCACACGATGTGAACAACTCAAAACCGAACGAATATGATTTGACTCTCCAGCTCACAATCACTCACGTATATGTGAACTCACAAGAATATAAAAGCACGATAAACAACACAAACAAGACAAGATTTTACGAGCTTCGGTTTCGTGCTGCGCAGCAGCAGAAACCTACGTGCTCGGAGAGAGGGGTGTTTCTTCTTTATTATATGAAAAACGAGATTACAACTGTTCCTAGTAACCCTAGAACCAACAAGGTGTAAGCGATTACAAGTTTAATCTCTAAAGAAGAAGTATAGAACTCGGTTCTTTCTCTCTCGCACTACATCGCGCTCCCCCTACGCTCCTCCCACTCGATGCATCTGATCGAGCGTCCTTGTATAGAGGACCTGGACGTCGATTTATGGTAGGAATAGGTTCCTTGTGCTCCAAGGATTCCGTAGTCTTTTGAATCACCTCAATCGGATAAGTATGGAAAGAGATATTCAATTTTTGGTTTATTACCAAAAATAGAAGATGCTGCATCCTGCCAGGAAACCGCCTGTTGCGCAACGCCCTGCTGCGCAGCGCCCTGCTTTAGAATTTCGAACATATTTCCACAAATCTCCACCTTGTTCAAACTTCTAAACCCATGTCCACCATCTTGCAGTAGTGATCAAGTACTGCTCAACCCAGACAAGCCAAAATCCAAACAAATCCTTTTGCTACGACACCTTATTCACCATGCCATGATCAAACCCGATCATTCGACTCCAGTCCAGTATGATTTCGAATCACACTGCTCCCATATGATCATACCCGATCATATTTCTCCTAGTATTGACATTAGGCAGAACATGCCATGCCCAATACTACCGCAACACCTGCCATAGGTATTGCATTCCCAAATTCTTCAACACCACCATGCGGCATCAAGAACCTGTACATGACATTAGTCATAATCCGAAAGTAGATGTCACTCCACCTTCCCGCACCTCCAGAAACCTCCAGAGACGACTTCATCAAGTTAGCAACTCACAACACTGCCTGCAGCAGTCTGAATCTCGCTGCCTAACTTGGCCCCCTGCAGCAGCACGAAAGTGCCTGCCACAACCCCTGCAGAATCACGAAAGTGCCTGCCGCAGCTCCTGCGCAATTTCAGCATTGCGAGATGTCCACTTGGGACTTGATGCAAACATGCATCTCCGACATGAATTATGGAGCGCGATCCATTTTCATATCCCGAAAAGTTGATGTAGATCACCTTTCCCCACCTCCGGATATCACCAGAGCGTGAATCCTCCAAGTTAACAACTCACAGAACTGCCTGTCGCAACCTGAGTCTTGCCGCTGCCCTTGAACCTTGCAATAGCATCGCAATGCCTACTGCAGCCCCTTCACAATGCTCATAAGCTTGTGAAATAGTCCACGTGGGACCAGATACCGATGCACGTCCCTACTGGTACTCTTTGCCGCAATCGCCCTTGCGGTAGTTGCTACTGTAGTCGTTATTGTAGTCTCTGCATGCAGTCTCTACCATAGCCAATGCCTCCACCTCGAGAAGCATTATATCCTGTTGAATTATCTCGAATGAGTCTAATCAAACCCATGCATCACATCACCATAACAAGAGTCTTAGCATAACCGCTTCATCTTGTTATATCCGGCAAAAGATCGTCGTCTCTGCCCCTGCCATGCCATATGGCAGACCCTGCCATGCTTGTACCCTACCACACAAACACTTGAATGCTTCAATGTTGTGCTTTCCGGTAGTTACACGGCTACCTGTAGAGTTCGTGCAGTAGTACCTACTGCTGCCGTGGTTACTACTTGTGTGTACAACGGTTGTTCCTACTTAACCAAGCCTTTCCAAGAAGTCTCTTTGCCTCTAAGCTTGAACAAGCATTACTAAGAAAAAGTCCATCTTCTCTGCTTGAAAGAAAGTGAATCATCACTTATCTAAAAGCAACGAACAACTTGACACCAAATCCACCTTCAAATGTCACTGCCTTGACACTTGGATCTACGGTAATTCCTACTGCCTCTGCCTGGGCAATAGTAGTCTCTGCCTCCACTTGAAATAGCGGAAACCATCTGCCTCTCTCCCGGACAGATTTCAGGCCTTGTTGCTTTGTCCCTAAGTAGATTAATGATGGTTGAACCAATGATTCCAGCCCATCCCCTTGGTACATCTCTTGCACCTCCTTCTACTCATGAGTATAGCCCGCAGAAGATGTTGCCGCAGTTGCCGCTACACCAACAACAATCCTTGTTGATTTCCTAGTATCCAAACTACCAAAATCAACATCCCCACATCCAATTCGAGTATCATCACTGACCTCCATCTTCTTGGACATGAAACCGTAACCATTGGTTACATTGACATACCTCAACAACCTTCGAACTGCCACCAGTGACTCCCGCTCATACTCCTCGATATCACACCCATACCCTGGTCAATATCAGGCTTGCTATACACCATAGCATGTATGAGACTTCCCAGTGCTCTTCCATTAGGCACTGCTGCCCTGGCTGCTGCGACCGTTCACCCTGCCGCAGGGCAATTCTCCACAGATGGTATTAAGTGCTGCCTAAGGGAAGTTGCGCAACTCCACCTCAAAAATAGCAACACTATCCTGTCATTCGCACCTTCTTCCACCATTAGAGCATTATACACAACATCAGTTCGTGCAAACCCCTTAGGTTGATGAATGACAATATCATTCGCACCTTCTTCCACCATTAGAGCGTTTAACACAAATCAACTTGTGCAAACCTCTTAGGTTGATGAATGATCCCCCTTTCTGCATATCTGGACAACCGATACACTCCCGATCAGTTTTATGTTGAGTATTATCAATCAAGTAGTCGCTCTGCCGCGAACTACCTCCCGACATTCGCTCTGCCGCAGTCATTGCTGTTGCTGCTGCCATGTCGTTGCCATCGACGATGCCTTGGCCACTGTCTCCACCTTCAAAGATGTCACATCTTGAAGTATGGTAATATGGTAGTCGATGAAGCGAACTACCCCAGCGCAAATGTTGCCGAAGTCAATGCCACAGCCCCTGCCTATGCCGCTGCTTTCGACAATGCCTCTGCCGCTGCCATGAGCGACCCCATTCGCCGATGCCTTCACCTTCAGCGATGCTTGAACACCCTGAGGCTATTTAATCCGGTAATCGCTGTTGCGATTTACCCCAGCGCAGTTGCTGCCGCAGTCCTTGCCACTGCTTGCTGCCTCTGCCGCTGCCCGGCATGATGAACAAGATATACTTTCCATCATCCCTTGTCCCTGTTCTAGATGGGCCCGAAG
The DNA here is from genome assembly GCA_954870475.1 of Euphrasia confusa. Taxonomy (NCBI): domain Eukaryota; kingdom Viridiplantae; phylum Streptophyta; class Magnoliopsida; order Lamiales; family Orobanchaceae; genus Euphrasia; species Euphrasia confusa. The sequence continues at coordinate 13,301,975 of OX940968.1, forward strand.
ATCAGAATGAATGTAATCTAAGTTCCATTGTCACCCGAAGTGACGGCATACTCTACCGCAACTACTCCCGTAGCTACTGCCATAGGTGCTGCCTTAACTCTGCCGCAGGTGTTGCCTACCTGCTGCTGCCACCACAATACTGTCTGCCATAGTAATCGCAATTCCCTCAGTTAACACACTCCATTCCTCTACTCTCCTTCCAGCACTAATGTGCTACCTCTCTTCTCTTGGAAGAATCCTCCATTAGAACATGAACAATCCTTGGTTAAAAGCTTCGACGAGCTATCAACCAACTTTCAGTATAGAGTCGAACCACCTCAACTTTACAAGTTAGGTTAATTTCCAAGAATGCTAGAACCTCCATCCATCTCCTCAAAACCGTCAAACCACTGCCGCATGGGTCTTATGTTAGCCGTGCACCCTGAATCTTTGATCCACCTTGCCCCCTTCCTTGAAGTGACAATTGAAGGCCTGCTGCAGTTCTCTCTGCCGCCGTTGCTGCCTCAGCAACATCATCATCGTGATGTGCTAGATCCATCCTCGATTCAGCTACTTCTTGAAAACAAGATAATCTTTCTTCAAGAACCTCAAACCACTGCCTCATAGGTCTTATGTGAACCGTGCACCCTGAATCTCTAATCCACTATGTCCCCTTCCTTGAAGTGACAATCGGAGGCCTGCCGCATAACCCTGTCGTAGTTGCTGCCTCAGCAACATCGGCTTCGTGATGTGCTAGATCCATAATCCACTTTGCCCCTTCCTCGAAGTGACAATCGGAGGCCTGCTACGTAACCCTGCCGCAGTTGTTGCCTCGGCAACATCAGCTTCGTGATGTGCTAGATCCATAATCCACTTTGCCCACTTCCTTGAAGTGATGATCGGAGGCTTGCCGCATAACCCTGCCGCAGTTGCTGCCTCAGCAACATCATCATCGTGATGTGCTAGATTCATCCTTGATTCAGCTCCTTCTTAAAGAGATGACCCCTCCTTAAGAACCTGGTTTTGTTACCTTGAAAACACCCCTTTGTCGCGCCCTAAATCCCGGGTCTAGGCACAACTGACCCCTTTGCCGCACTCTCCTGCCTTGCTATACAGTGCTGCTCCCTATGCTGCATCGTACTACCTTGTTGCGCAGAACTGCCCTGTCGCACAACTCTGCCTTTGTGCAAGGTCACAAAGAGGCTGGACGTGACACCGTGCCTTCATGAGATGATGCCTCGTTCCCACTCTTCCGACTCCTCTTCTGAAGTTCCTTTGAGTACCAACTCTCAAGTTCCTTCCGTGACGTCTCGACAGCCGGCTCCTTGGACACAACAATAATTACCTTGCCTCCGAGCAATTAATCATTGCCATATGTGCCCACTGCGAACAACCCTTGCCTTCTGGTTCTGCCATAGTGCCTGCCTTTTCAGTACCTGTCGAAACTACGTCATGCCGCAGTGCCTGCCTGAGTACCTGCTGCTGCAGCGTCAGCTGCATCATCCATAGGTTTTTCAGTTCCCCTTGCTTGGAGAATGGCAGTGCTAGCAGCAACCTCATGGTGTGTTTTCATCGTCTTGCCTTTGATCCGCCAAGGACCAAAGTTATTCTTCTGGACACCTTGTCCTCATCATCCTTCTTCGATCCAAGCTTCAGCATCTTCTCGTGATTTATCTTCCCACAGACGGCGCCACTTGTTGAGGATTCGCACAACAAGGTCCAACCAACCAAATAAATCCGATCAAATTGGACTTTCATAAACCACACGATGTGAACAACTCAAAACCGAACGAATATGATTTTACTCTCCAGCTCACAATCACTCACGTATATGTGAACTCACAAGAATATAAAATCACGATAAACAACACAAAGAAGACAAGATTTTACGAGCTTCGGTTTCGTGCTGCGCAGCAGCAGAAACCTACGTGCTCGGGGAGAGGGGTGTTTCTTCTTTATTATATGAAAAACGAGATTACAACTGTTCCTAGTAACCCTAGAACCAACAAGGTGTAAGCGATTACAAGTTTAATCTCTAAAGAAGAAGTATAGAACTCGGTTCTTTCTCTCTCGCGCTACATCGCGCTCCCCCTACGCTCCTCCTACTCGATGCATCTGATCGAGCATCCTTGTATAGAGGACCTGGACGTCGATTTATGGTAGGAATAGGTTCCTTGTGCTCCAAGGATTCCGTAGTCTTTTGAATCACCTCAATCGGATAAGTATGGAAAGAGATATTCAATTTTTGGTTTATTACCAAAAATAGAAGATGCTGCATCGTGCCAGGAAACCGCCTTTTGCGCAACGCCCTGCTGCGCAGCGCCCTGCTGCAGCGTCCTGCTTTAGAATTTCGAACATATTTCCACATTATGAATATAATAGTTAACATTATACATTGAATCTATAATAATATACAAGAATATATTAATTAGTTGCAATAAAGTTCATACATGAATCTCAATTAAATTATTTTAAATAAATATATTTAAATTAATTGAATATGAATTTTTTTTAATTAATAAAATATTAATTTATCGATATATTAATAACTCTTTAAATTGATAAAATTTTACGGTCCCGAAAATATTAATTTATATAGGTTTTACTGTAAATATATGGTTGGAGTAACAAACTATTGTTATGGTTGCAACCACCAAATACTCGTGGCTCACAACAATGCAATCACGCGCCAACGCAACGAAGAGACCGACCTCGAGAGGCAGTTGGAGCTCGAGAAGAGATACAAGAAGGATCTCAACAAAATGATTTATTTTTACCGAAGTGGTGCATGATTATAACGCTCCCTTATGTATGTAATCTACAAACATAAACCAAGTTAGAATTGGAATAATTAAATTTATTTAAAAACAATATACATTAAGATGATGAATAACATTTGCAAACATGCGTAATCGCATAAACATCGCGCCATCAAATATGGAAAATGCCGCATAGAAGTTTATAAGTTACGTGAACGGCGTGTTAAATATTGAAAATGCTCGTTTGGTTAGGTATAATCGTCGCAATAAACCAAATACAGAGTTTATTTCTATTTTCATTAGCCTGCATTCCATGAGTTTGTAATATTATTTATTCCACACAAAGAATTCCACCTTCTATATGAGTAGATTTGCTATTATGTGAAGTTACTAAACTAAAATAAAAACTCACCCAAAAGCTAGCTAGCCAAATCCTTGGTCAGAGATTTTCAATTATATAAATTTGATAATCACATTATGAAATTTATATATATATATATTATTTATATATATTAATTTGTTAAAAGAATTTTAATTAAATAAATTATGAATTCAAATGTTGGTCAAATGATTAATGACCACCGAGTATGCATTTCATACCACACAGAATTCGATCACTTCCTTCTAATGTGTATTGAAGCATTCTTAAGGCATTCGTCTAATTATTTTATTTTATTTTTATTTATGCCCTTTATAATTATTTTCTCATTCACGTCATTTTTTATTGTTTTGTTGGTCAAATGATTAATAGCCACCATGAATATGCATTTCATAACACACAAGATAAGAGAAGCATAACATAGAAGAATAAGAATTGTCTTCATACACTAGAAAAAAAAAGTGGTATTTGCGACCACGCGTGGTCGCTAATGCGTGGCCGCTAATAGTTGGTCTCAAATGTTTTTTTTTTGCGACAACAGCGCGGTCGCGAATATATTTGCGACCACGTTAGTTATTCGCGACCACTATATGTGGTCGCTAATGCTCCGTGCTGATGTGCCATTGAGCGGTGACGTGTCACATTATTAGCGACTACTCGTGGTCGCAATTACTGGCGGTCAAAACTTCGATTTGAAAGCATTAGCGACCACGCGTGGTCGCAAATACCTATATTTTTAAAAAAAGATTATTAGAATTAGCGACCACGCGTGGTCGGAAATACCTATTTTTCTGAAGAAAAAAAAAATTTTAAAATTGCAATTTCCGACCTGCAAATCAATCCCAATCGCAATACAAACTGAATCCAAAATACAATAGAAATACAAATACAATCCAAAATCATGAAAACATTTATTAAAGTTCATCAATACCATCCTAATAGAATAGAAAAATAGTATAATCCGTAATCAACCTAAAAACAAGCTACGGTGAGTCACGGGTCAAATCCCGAGGAGAAGTTGAATCGGGAGGAGTAGTCGAACCACCTGCACCTGACACGGAGGGAGGTCGAAGATGAGAAAACATTCTTTGCATCTGCTCGTTCCAGAAGAGCATATCAGCTTTCATCTTGTCGAACTCAGCCTGGGATGCAGCAGAAGGTTGGGATGTCCTTGAAAACGAGGAACGAGATGATACCGACGCAGGAGAACCTATAACACACAATATAAAATGTGGTCTTAGTAATGGTATTGAAGTTGTTGATTTGATTTAAGTTCAAAAAGTTAAAGGTTGTATATATATTAAAACCTGGAATTGTAGGACCGAGGCCCTTACGGTATCCACGAGTAGTCCCTAAAACCTCCTCCAATATGGCAACATCATCCACAGGTGTACCGCTGACATATGCTTGTGTCGACCTATCATTTAGTTCAGCCTACAATATTCAAATTCACGATTATCTAGTACATAAACAATAGGAGTTTTTATATCGAAAATTCAATTATTACTTACGATTTTAGCTGCAGCATCGACATCTAAAGGTTGACCATCTGGCCCAACATGAAACTTGATCCAGTTCTCAACCAGAGTAACCCCTTGTTGGGTCTGCGGATCAACCTATATATTAAAAGAAAACAAACGTTATGTAATATTCAATACATTTAACATACATAACAATGAATAAGCTTGAAAAAATTGCACAACTCTGTTATAGTGTCAACAATATTTTTATCCATGAACTTGCGTATTCCAGTTGGCAGCAATCATTGAATTAAAACATGACAATCATAAGATTTCAACCCAGAAACCTTCCACTTGTTGTTACTTACAAGGACATTCTTCTTCAGATTCGAAGCAAACCCATCGGGGAATTTTATATTCATCAACCATTCGCCGAATTACTTACACTGGTCAGGAGTCAATGTGTAGGGGGCATGCGGCTTCATCATTCGACTACCATCTTTGTAGAGATGCAAGTTCGGTCTGATCCCCAATTTTTGCAAATCTAAGCGTGCTTTGTCAGTATCTTTCGTTTTACCTTCCATGTTATGTAAAGTACCTAACAAATTATCGCACACATTCTTATCTATGTGCATAACTTCTAAATTATGCCTCAAAGACAGCGAACTCCAGTAAGGTAATTTTCAAAAAATACTCTTCTTTGTCCAATTCAAATCTCCTACCTGGCGTTTACGTTTTTTGCCTCCGTATCCTTCATGTTTTCCAGGTATCCGATTCTCTAGATGGTCCATCTGTGCCAATAACTCTTCGGTGGTTTTAGGAACAGGAGGTGGGCGTTTCTCAGGTTTGCCATCAAAGATTTTCTTCCTTATCATAGGATTATTCATATCTAGCCATCGTCTATGCCCCACATAACACAACTTACTCATGATGGGCACAAAAGGAGTTTGATCGTTGCAGGTGGGACATGCCATGTAACCTTGACCACTCCAACCAGATAGGATACTTTGAGCCAGAAAATCATTTATAGTCATCAATAAAGTCGCTGTCATTCGAAACGTAGTTTGTGACTCAGCATCTTTCACTAACATTCCTTCAGACCACAGTTCAATCAATTCATCAATCAATGGTTTGAGGTAAACATCAATGTCCTTACCAGGTGATTTTGGACCTGATATAAGTAATGTGAGATGTCTGTACGGGTCTTTATTACATAACCACAGAGGCAAATTGTACACCGTGGTAATAACAGGCCACATGCTGTACGACAAACTCATATCTCCGAATGGGTTAAATCTATCTGTTGCCAAACCCAACCGTACATTCCTCGGTTCTCTAGAGAAGTCAAGAAACTTTAAATCAAATTCTTTCCATTCTTTCTCATCCACCGGATGTCGCATTGCATCTTCATCATTTGACCGCCCCTTCAAATGCCATGTCATATGCTTAGCCGTTTGACGCGAAGCATACAATCGTTTCAGTCTGTCCTTAAGTGGAAAGTAACGTAGAGTTTTCTGTGGGACTTTCTTTCCTTTAGTTCTCTTCCAACGATCTGTGTCACACACTGGACATTTCTGCATCTCAAAGTTTTCTTTCCAATATAAACAACAATCATGAGGACAAGCGTGTATTACTTCGTATCCCAATCCTAACTTTTTCAGTTGATTCTTACATTCGTAGAATGAAGTCGGCAACTTACAACCAGCAGGCAAAACTTTGAGAAGTAATTTCAGCAACACGTCAACGCTCTCGTTAGGCCACTTATACAGAACTTTTATGTGCTACAACTGAGCAATAAAGTGCAAAGTCGAAGGTCCGGTGCAACCGGGGTACAACTCTTCTTCAAGTGTTGAGAATAATGATGTTAAATCAGCATCATTGTCTGCGTCGAGATTTACTCTTGAATTCCCAACAAAGTTTTGCACTATGTCTTCCATCTCGTTCACATGTTGTTCTTCTCGTGGTCTGCTAGGCATTCGAAGTGATTCAAGTAGTGGATAAGGCTCACCATGGTGAGACCATGTTGTGTAGGTCAGATCAATGCCACTGCAAATTATGTGTTTGCGAACAGTGTCCAGAGGATAGAATTTGGAATGTAGACAATATTTGCAAGGACACCGAACCCGACCTTCTGAATTGACACTGTTTCTTGCAAATTCTATAAAGCCACGTACACCGTTTTAGAATTCTGGACACAATCGATTTTGTATTCGCATCCAACTCTTATTCAACGACATGTTGAAATTAACCACACACAACTGTATTACTATATCTATGTAAAATTCAATAAATGTTACTGTTAGAAAAATCTTCAGATTAAAAATAGAAGTCATATCATAAGAAACATGCACAGTTCGAACATATAAATTAATTAACACAAATAGAATTCATAGTTCATAAAAACGGTAAAAAAATTAAAGTAAACTTTTGAGCAAAAATACCAAATCCAAAAGGTGATGAAGCATCGTAGAGAGAGTCATAGCTGAACAAAAGTTATATGATCAGAAATATTTCAAGAAATATCATTTTATACTGACTTTTATAAAAATTATTTTATAAAAGAATGACTATTAGTTTTAAATGACTATTATTTTATAAAAAAATGACTATTAATTTTTTGGAAAGAGGACAACTCTTTATTACATTACTATAAAGTTACATCACATTACAATAAAGTTACTATAACTTACGTGTGTTACAGTTTTAAATCTATAATGGTATTATAATGCATCTAGCCTAACTACACACAACTTAATTCTGCTGCCTAACTCTAAATGTAAACCTTAGAATAAATGAATGAAAATATTTTATTTTTTATAAACAGAAAACTCAAATGATAAATAGTCTGTTATTAGTCTGTCATACAGTATTTAAAATCTAGGCCGCCTTAGTACAGTACTATCGATACACAAATACAAATTAAAGGAAAAAAATATATTTTTTTCTTCTTATTTTTCTATCTTTTAATACCACATTATAAATGAGTAACTTTATAGTAATGTGAAGTAGCTTTAGAAACGAAATTAAAATACTCTCAAACCAAACATTATCACCTGAAACATGTTTACTTTCTTATCAAAATACAATAATATATTTTTGTTTATTTGAGACAAAGGAGTAAATGAGATCATTCGACAGAGATTGAATAATCCGAATGGAGTATGAAACAACCCTGCCAAACAAAAACACCCCCACTTTTCTACAACACTTCTAAATTCAACTTTGTTTATAATTAGCAATGAAAAATCTCAAGCCCTCAGCACTTTTTTTATTCTTTTTCTTTTATATAAATATAATAAGAGCTCCAAATTAGATCAAATCGAAAAACCCCCCAAATTGAAAAAGAAAACCCTAATCAAACGTAAACCCTAATCAAAGAAAATCGAAGCCAAGGGAGACAAAGGCATACCTGGTCGGAATCAGGTCGTCGCCGCCGCCGGAGATGCTCGCGGTGCTCGGAGTATTGTCGAAATCGCCTTCGGTCTAAACAAAGAGAGAGGAAGAGAAAAGTGAGGAAGAAAAGCCCTCTGCCCCGCTCATATCTGTAAACCTTTCGCGACCACGGTATTTACGACCACGCGTGGTCGCAAAATAATGTCCACGTATCAAGTATTATTAGCGATTTTCCACCGTGGAAATTACGGTTTTCAGAAACATATTTTTTGCGACCACGACTGTGGTCGCTAATGATTTCGCGCCCTCGACTTTTAATAGCGACCACTTCGTAGTCGCTAATAAACACGCGGGAAGCTGGCGGCTTTTTTAGCGGAACAAATAGCGAGCACACGGTTTTGCGACCACGCGTGGTCGCAAAAAGTCAGTAATAGCGACCACTACGTGTGGTCGCAAAAAACGTGGTCGCTAAAAGCCTATTTTCTAGTAGTGATATAGAGAGTCGGTTAGAGAGTTTCTACATATTGTCCAGAGTTCGATCACTTCCTTTTAATGTGTATTGAAACATTCTTATTACATTCGTCTAATTTTTTCTATTTTTGATTTATGCCCTTTATAATTTTTTTCTAATACGTGTAATTTTTTATTGTTTTTCTTTTTTGCAGCTGTAATCTGAATGATCTTTTATTATATTTTTGTTAATATAATTTATGTTTAATTTTTCTTCATATTTTACAATCTTATATCGTTTCTTTTTTTTTGTAGATATCAATATAAGTATTTCGATCGATTATTTTACTGTTGAAGTAGGGCAAAAAGAAAACAAAAGACACGAATATTTTTTACTAAATTTTTATTTTTTACTATAACTAGGTCTGTCAATCGGGCCATATGGGTTCGGACTTTGATTTGCCCTGATTCCGGCCCATGGAATTTTAAGATCTATGGGCTTCGTGCTTTAGCTTTTGAGTATGAAAATTTCAAGTCCAAGTTCGGCCTATATGAATATTAGGGCTTCGGGTCAAAAACGGACTAAGACATAACATCTCAATCTAAAATTATTTTCATAATTTCTTTTATAAATATTTAAAAAAACATTAGGATTGATCGAGTAGCAACAAAACAAACACAAGCCAATAATATTATCAAAACAAAAGCAAGGATTATCTTATTTTAAATCTTGTCCGCATCAACCCTTTAATGTTCGCCGTCAAAACTTCTACTTATAAAGATCTGAAAAAAATAAATATTCAAAAATAAGTATTAATAAAATCATAAAAATAAATATAAACAAGAAGAGAAAAAACAAACGTATTACAAAAAAAAATATTTGTACTAACTATTGAACGATAGATCGTGTTCTTAATCATAATTTTAAATTTATTTTTATTTATAAAATTAAAATTAATTATTATATAGGGTCGGACCTACATGAGGTCGAGTTTACTAAAGCCCAAGCTCGGCCTATATACAATATGAGCTTTATTTTTCGGTCCAAGCTCTGCTCGATCCTAAATAATATTAATCGAACAAGGCTTTTCTTAGGGCCGAAAGAGCCGAGTTAGGACTGATCCGACCCCATTGACAGGCCTATCTATAACTACATTTTAATTTTTTTTAATTACCGCTTTCTCAATTTCAAATATTGTTTTTGTCTTTTGAATTGGTCATCATATCCCAAAAGAATATTCACCTTTACTAATTTACCTATCCCAAAAATTAAAACATCAATCAGGAAAAAGTTGACCGCCTAGAGGTGACAATGGTAAAAATGTCGAACTAGAGTAACTTGCAAGTCGATCACCGTCTCAAAAAGACGACAAAACCAACTAATTATACCAATACAGGAATCAACTCATTGATCGTCCACGTTCGTGATCTCAACTTGAGAACCTCACGAGGGTTGGAAAACGACGGGACGAACATGAATGATTTCATTTTGATTTTAATTATAATGACTAGCTAATGACTATTTGGATGTGTTTTAAAATTTAATTCCCCAAACTAGATCCAATTGTCAAACTGAATTACTAGTTAAGGAAGAGAAATACAACAAAATGAAACGTCTAATTTGATAAGATTCAAAATTATTAAGGCATATAAAGATGTGTATATTTTTTCCCTTGTAACCTATACATTTTTATTTGTTATTGTTAGATATTTCAAATCACTACATGGAGTAACTTTTTTTTTATATATAAAAAGATGTCTTAAAAAATGTTTTTTTTTCTTGATCGATAATGCAAACTTAATTTTGCGCATTACAACAACCATTACATTAATTTGACTCAATTCACACAATCCATGCATTAATATAAAGATTTGTCTAACTCTCAAATCATGTGTAAAATGCCAAACATGAATGATTCAGTTCCCACCTTTAATTGTAACTTGTAAGTGTAACCTCCAACACCAAGCCTCCCCTATAAAATCCAACCACATCTTCAACATTCCAAAAACACAAAAACTTCTCAACACACAAAACAAAATCAATCTCATCCATGGTAGAAAAACCGAGCATGGGTCGACAAAAGATCAAGATTGAGAAAATAGAAGTCAAGAATCACTTGCAAGTCACTGTTGGAATGGTGTCCTTCATCCCACGTGTGTTTTACCGAAACAAGCTATGTAATGCGTCATGTGTAGATGGATCGATTGTGTGACATTTAGTGTCGAGTCGAGGACTTGAACTTAATAGTCGACAATCAAGCCAAATGAGTCACACGGCCCTATTGATCATGTATACTTGGAGTATATAAACTTTTGTTGGGAATCGAGGTTGAACGACGGAAGGAAACAGAAGGAAAAACGGAGTCAAGCTCCATTTCACACTAGGTGTCGGACGACACCATATTTATGTCGGCCTACACCAAATTGAAAGTCAAAGTTGGTATAAGATTCAAAGTGTCGGCCGACACTCTTTATTGTCGGCCGACAGCGGCGGATTTTTATGCGCATGAATTGTTTTCTTACTAGTACCACTACCCGTGCGATGCACGTGATTTATTTGTTTGAAATAATCTAAAATTTTATTTAATTTCCAACGTATTTCGACCAAAAAATTATTAATGAACTAACAAATTATTTTATTTAATAATCGAACTCTCACTTAAATTTGTAAATTCATATTAATCTCATTATTAACCGTTATCTCAATTATGAAAATTTTATTATTTTCAAATACTACACATGTTTGATGTAATTTATAGTATGTAAGCTTCTTGGAGCATACCCGAGTGGTAAGGGTTGTGGTGATGTTGGTGTAATTTCCCGACGACGCAGAGTTCGAATCTCGGATATGACAAATTTTCATTGAAATATTATGAAGTTAGTCCTTGGATGAGACCTATTGGCTCTCTCTCACATGTGTCTGCTACTCGGGCGCATCCTTTGATTTACATCCTACCCGATCGAGGAGCCTCTGATCTGGTGGAAGATGAGTTTATCGTCTCATCCTACCCGATCTCTCTCCCACATGTATCTGCTACTCGGACGCATCCCTCGATTTACATCCTACCCGATCGAGGAGCCTCTGATCTGGTGGAAGAGGAGTTCCTCGTCTCATCATACCCGATCTCTCTCCCACATGTGTCTGCTACTTGGGCGCATCCCTCGATTTACATCCTACCCGATCGAGTAGCCTCTGATCTGGTGGAAGAGGAGTTTCTCGTCTATGCATTCCTCTAGTGTCAAACACATCCAACAAATACCTAAAACTGCTGGGGAAAAATCCAAATAAATGGAAAATAAAAATTATAAAGTTGAAAAATAAATAGAAATATAAAAAAATTGAATTTAATTGGTGAACATGAAAGAACTGAGATGGGGAAATGCAATTATATTAATATAACGTATGCTAACCTGCAAAATTTAACAATAACTGAATTAGGGATAAATTAAAAATTAAAAAAAAAATCTAGTTGAACATAATAAATAACTCGACAATTTGATACTGGAATCTGCGAAGAAATCATAATTAATACATAAAATTAAAAAAATAGAGAAAAAAAATGAATGAATAGAAGAACGTATATATGTAAATCGATTCAATGTTCAAAAAAATAAAAAAGGAAGAGATTGATTTTTATGAGATATGATTAATTGAAATTAAATTAATATTAATGGAATAAAAAAGAATTTTGAGAAAAGAAATAAAAATTTGATTAGGGAATATGAAGAGATTGATTTTTATGAGATATGATTAATTGAAATTAAATTAATATTAATTGAATAAAAAAGAATTTTGAGAAAAGAAATAAAAATTTATATATTTAAGATGATGATTAATTATTATTATCAAAAATATATAATTTTAAATTACTATTTAAAATTTATATATAATAATTTAAATATGTTTAATAATATTACTATTTATTATTTATATTATTTTTATTTATGATTTATAGTGTTAACACAATATTATTATTGCTTTCCTATTGGTTCACGTGGCATTAGTGGATCCTGAAATTATATATTTATAGATTCCGTTTCAACCCTAAACTCTTTTGTTCCTCCTCCTATATAAAGAGGACATTATACCCACGATTTTGGCGGCTATTCTACACGAAATATATTATTTCACAAGCACCAAAATACGAAGGAGACGAGAGAATCGAGTGGGACTCGATACAAGTCAAAGGGTTCGCCGTTCGTTGATCAAGGAGGGTTCGTGCAACGAATTGAGGCCGGGTACGTTCGTGGCTGATCCATCTACGTCCGGGCATCAATTATTAAGAAGAATCACAAGGTACACGATTCTTAAACTAACTCATTAATTGTTCTTACTACATACGTGCGCACTAGATCCATGATTAGGGTTTTACGTGTTTATGCATGATTCTTTCTTCCGCACTTTTTCATGCTTGTAAAATACGTAAATCCATCTATTGGGGTATGGATGAGATTCATACAAAACCCAACAGTGGTATCAGAGACTTGGTCGTGCGTTTGCGTATGCGCGTAGAACAAGTGCCTATAAAAATTGTTTTAATTTTATTTGTGAATTTTTCCGTGGACTATTTTTTGGAAAAATAGTATTTGATTGTATGTTAATTTAATTGGATTATTTTTCATAAATCAAGTGTCCATGAATTTTTTTGATTTATTCATGTAATTTTTCATGGAATATTTTTTGGAAAAATAGTACTTGATTTGATGTTAAAAACAAAATTTATTCGATTATTTTTGTATGCATAAATCAAATCCCAATGATGTGAAATTCGGAATTGATAAATTTATTTGGAATATTATTTGTCAATTTTATCTCTCAATCATGATTAATAAAGAATTTAAAATTCTTGTATTTTTCATAAAGTTCATGTTTTATCAAATTTTCAAAACAATGCCTAATTTGTTTTCAAAGATTAATTTCAAGCCGATCTATTTCTCACCTCGGGGAGTGGAAATGAGACCAGAGTGCTTAAATTAGTCGATGACACAAATTAGAGACTTTCGAACCATGGGATGGTTCGATCGTCTGGTTGGCTCCCCCATGTCACATGGGAGATAGGGCGCAATTGCATGATAAATCGCTGGTTAGAAACCTCGAGTTTTCACTTACGATTTATCGCGTTTTGATTATTGGGATAATTATGACGGGGATACAATTAAAAGCCGATTATTGGGAATAATCGTTATTGAACAATTAAAATCTGATTTTATTGAGAATAAAGTTAATAGGCATATTTGAGTTATATGTTGCATCTTGCTTGCTATGAATTGAGAATTCTTGTTGCTTGCTAGATGTAAGGCCAACAACCGTTAGTTGTTGGATGAATGCCCTGCGTTTTTCGTACTCAATGGCCTTATAGTTTTATATGGACTGCGTGCCATCAAATCTTTTGTAATAGTATAGATTTATTTTGTGTTATGGCCTGCGTGCCATTTTTACATTGTAAGCTGTGGTGGGATCCACAATCGAAGGCCTTACAAGAAACAAAGATTTGAAGAGACGTTTACACGAGTGAGATTCGTCCAAGACGAAATCGAGTAGGACTCGAGGAGACGCAAAGCTATAATCGAGTGAGACTCGAGAAGACGAAGACGTGAGTGAGACTCAAGATTACAAGTACCTCAAGGAGGATACCAATTTGTAATTTATCGTTTTCATAGTATAGAACTTAGGGGCCATTGGAGTGCGTTTTATGTGCTATGGTAGTATGCATGCTTTAGGTTTTATTTTGCGTTTAATATCATGTTCAATCGATTAAAACGTAACCTGCATGCTATGTCTCATAAAATGAGTTATCGCCTTGTCCAAATAGGAACACCCCCTAAAGCTCTCGATCATCAATTAGTAGGTTCCGCCTCCGCGGGGTGCTATATTTTTGATCTTGAGATAAGGTGAGGGTAGAGGAACAACGAGGCCTCTACAACGTGTTTTTTGGTTTCTCATCGACGAACCCACTGCAGGCGTGGTAGTCGAGGCGAGGAGATAAGAATGAGATTCTTATCGACCGAGAGTGTTATTGTCGATAGTGGGACTATTGAAATAACATTGACAATGAGATTGTCTACCTATCTTGGATTTTTTGAGTGTCAAGCTCTCCTTTGCTCGAGAAATTGTGAGATGAGGATCTTGGAATTGTTTTGTCCTAGAGACACCAATGTTGGACATTGGAGGACAAAATAGACAACTAATTAAGTGTTCGAGGAACGACTTGTTGTCAAACTTTTGAATGTTTACTTAATACTTGCTTATTTCTTTCTGTAGTTAATATATCTCATCTAAACTCTATCACCCAAGTTACTATGTGTTCAATCCTTGAGAAGGAAATCCTTGAGAAGGAAAAACTGAACGGTACTAACTTTCTCGATTGGCATCGAAACATGAGATTGGATCTCAAATTTGAAAAAAAAAACGAGAGAATGCTAATGAAACTCCAATTCATGTGTGTTGGGGGATAAAAAATCAGTTTGTACACGTGGAAAGGCAGGCCCGCCCGCGGTGCTCAAAACCGACGAAGGAAGCTTAGGCCAACCACCGGGTCCGAGCCCATGCAAACCATACATAAACAATAACCCCGGGAAACCGACGGAGGGGGGGGGGGGGGGGGGGGGGAGCTGCGCTGATCTTCACAGCCAACCACAAGGAAGCGACGTTCCGAATCAGAAGACTTGGCGCGCCCCGCGATGAGACCCAACCGGACCCCGGGTCCGGGCCCATGCAACGCGCTCGAGGCACCACCCCGGGCCGAGGAAAGAGTATCGCACACTCATGGCTGATCCAAAAGGACAAACTGGGAAGCACCCCCGCCGAAGTCTTCGAGTGGGAGCCGCACAAACCCAGCCGAACTCACGCCCCGGGTCTCGCTTAAACCCAGCTCGGAATCGTGCCCCGGCATTTAATGATCCTAGGGTAGACTTAACGTGTCGTGATGTCGTGGCTATGCACGAGCATGTGCTCTCGCCTATAAAAGCCGGCCTCCCCGTCTCATTGTAAGGGCGGCAAAAAATACGATTAAAAGTATTATCGAAATAAAAGACAATATCTTCTTGAGCTCGGATTCTTATCCTTTTCCCCCCGGCCTAGAAATTTCAGCCCTTTCTACATAAAAATTTACTTGGTTTGGTAGTCGTTGCGAAACCCTCGTATCCACCCCGTACTTCATTCTTTCCAACAAAAACGACCCAAAACAATGTGCTTTCCGAAACGAATATCGTTCTGCACTCGTTGCATGATGGTTATGACTCCTTGAGGACGAACTATCATGTGAACGGAGTACATAGATCGTTGATGGATCTACATAGTCATTTGGAGACTGTAGACCCTACGATCAAGAACAACTCTGGGAGAGATGTTCTTATGATAAAGGAATGTGGAATTTCTAAAAGGAAGAACAAATCCAAGTCCATTGGCACGGGTAAAGCTGTTGCTGCACCTAAGGCCAAAGACAAGAAGACTTCGGTGGGACCAAAGTGCCTCTATTGCGATGGCGTGGGCCATTTCAAAAGGGATTGTTCTAAATACAAGGAAGATATGAAGAATGGGGTTGCCTCTTCATCTTCAAGTATCTATGTTGTAGATATACACCTTCCTAACACTACTTCATAGGTATTAGATACTGGTTGTGGGACTCACATTGTTAGATGTGTGGAGGGCCTACAAAGAAGTAAGAAGTTAGAGAAAGGCAGTGGCGGAGCTGGTATAGGACGAGCGTGGGCGATGGCCCACGCTGAAAAAAAAAAAGAGTACCTATATATATTTAATAAAATTTTATTACGCAAAAAAAAATTATATATATTAAATAAAATTTTATTGCAAAAAAAAATTATCGCTGAAAAAAATAAAAAAAGAGTACCTATATATATTTAATAAAATTTTATTGCGCAAAAAAAATTATATATATATAAAATAAAATTTTATTGTAAAAGAAAATATTACCTATATATATTAAAACAAAAATTATTGCGCACAAAAAAAAGAAGAGTACTTATATTTACCCCAAATAAAAAAAAAACTACATTAAAAAATATGTACAATAATTTAAAAAACCCAATTTTTCAAACACCGCTTAAGGTAAAAATCTAATCACCACCGCACTCACTTGAGCTCTTCAAGAAGAATTCGCAAGCTTGCATCAATTAAAGAACTTCAGAGAGTGCACAAGTAAGAGATTTACAAGTCTACAAGAATTAAACGATCGATTCCCAGAGGTTAGAGGTTAGTGATGGAGTTATATTCTAAAATGTCTAGTTTAGTGACAATATGGAACTCCTTATCTGTGTTTTATTATCTATTAATCAAACTGTCGGCATTTTGTCTTTCATGTACTTTATGCAATAGTCCTAGATATATACGTTGTAGACAGTATGGCGTGAGGAGACACGCGGAAGATCATACTGTCGGTTACTCGTATACTATCGAACAGTAGCTCACGACTTAGATGGACAGGGACAATCCATCGGTACATCGTTGTGTGACTGGTAGATAGTCGGTTTTGACTATCATGTCACACTCGTACACTTGGTGTATTGAGCAGGACCACGGGAGGGCGTTCGATTTATACTAATCGAAGTAATCGAACTAGACCTCAGATATTACGGATATACGAATTCCTAATCCCTATATAATTATAGGTGCGTGTGTCCAATTCTCGGTTCTTTAACTTGCCAATGAGTGAGACTAATTGATTAGTCGAGATTCTCGGTAAATTGGGAATCGTAATTGTACGCACGGCATGCTATAGATTATAGACAGGAAACCGTGTCCCGTTTATCGGGTTGATTACGTCCCCGAGATGAGCTCATAAAGTTTATCATGTAAACCCTGCAGGTGGATTTGTTCCACATGATAATAAGGATGAGTGGTACTAGTCTCGGATAATAAGAAACGAATTAATTTAATTATTAGTAATTAAATAAATTCGTGGACGTTCGATATCTTAAACACGAGGAAAAACGTATATGTAATTTCGGCGGAAATATTATTGTTGAAATAATATTAAAATTAATTTCGGGAATTCAATTATTATTTTATAGTGGAGTTAATAATAATTAAAATTGAAATCGATTAATTAAGGAATTGCTTTTACGTATTCCAAGTTAATTAATATTTCAATTTAGCCCTTAATTAATTTATCCTTAGGTCCCTAACGTAGCTCTATATAAACCACCTCCCTTACCCTCTCTTAACCTACAATTCGCCGCAACATTTATTTTTGCTGAGAAAAATAATTGCGTTAGCGAAAATATATTTTTCTCTGTAAAAGTAAAAAGGTTAACGCAAATAAAATTTTTATTCTCACATAGAGAATAATCATACGCTGGTTGAGACAGAGAGAGTATAGACGGGAGAACTCCAGCGGATCGTTGCCCACACAACTGTTGGAGACGGGATCAGAGAATACGCTAGAAGCTCTAAGGTCTCAACAATCGACCGAGAAGGTATGAGATCGATTCCTTTTCCGCATTTATTCGATCTCATTTATTCGTTGATCATACTTTGAACGTAGATCGGGTTCCGGGGTTGTGGGTTGTATTTCTCGACTACTGGGGGTTCTAGGACCTTCGGATCGGTAGTCGGATGAGAAAAAAACGACCCGGAAACGAGCCCGGAACAGCAACGTCGCGTTGCTATTCGCGGACAAACGGCGGTCGCCAGAGGGCAAACAGCGGTCGCCAGAGGGCAAACAGCGGTCGCCGTTTGCAGCTCCTCCAGCGACCGCTGGTCTGCATTTGGCGGTCGCCGAATTAAGGCAGACCAGCCCCGTTTCGCGCGGTTGTCCTCCGGGGCGATGGCTGGGCGTGATTCGGGTCACGGGCTGTCACGTGAACGAAGTGACGGACGTGGAGGTCGACTGGGATCGTTCGGATGTTCGAGCGATCGAACGAACGCATCCCGGGTAGTCGATTTCCAACAAATGGTATCAGAGCCGGTTTTGTACGTTCTTTGTATGTTTTGCGAGTTATTTTTTGCAGGTTAACCCGATTATTATGGTCATATGTTTATGTACTGTATATTGTGGTTTGTTAAACTCTCGGGGTTGTCGAGATTTTTGTTTTAAATCGTTGCTTGAATGTAATAGTTGAAACGACGGGTTGAGTCGTTTAGGTTTTACGTTTTTCGTTTTCGTTTTTATCCGGATGTATAGGATCGATCAATCTGTATAGGATCGATGCCGGAAGTAGTTAGCTTTACCTTGTAATGTTGTTGCTGCTTGGTGGATCGAGACGAGATCGAAGGCCGGACGAACGAGGGTCGAGAAGTCGAACCCGCGGCTGCTGAAGGGCAAACGGCGGTCGCCGTTTCTTAAACGGCGGTCGCCATTTCGCTGGATTTCGGGCAGCAGCTCCGCGGGGGTTCGACAGACACCACGGATCGCTCGTCGAGGCCCGGGATGATACTCCAGTGGGAGGGGTTCGTCTCTTGGCACTTTGACGAGTCGGTGGTGGATCGAGACCTAGACGAGCAACGAGACGAAGATCCGAGAAGACGTGCATCGCAGAATTTTAAAGGCCATAATAATCGGGCCACGTTAAATGCTTTTTGTGTGTTTACGAGCTTTATTATGCTTTAATTTTATATGCATGTGAATGTTATCCCTTTCGTAAAAACTAAGTGGGAGAGGGATTGGAAACAATCCCGCGGTCTCCATTCTCTGTTTTGATGGTGATGTGTGTCGCTTACGAGTTGGCTTTAGTGTCATACTCCCTATCGGATAAAGTGGACACACGGATATCACTGGATCAAAATTCGAATTCAATTCCATTTATAGAATTGAACGCTTAAGTTTTCAAAGCAATGCCTAATCTGTTTTTCAAAGACTAAGTTCAACTCGACTCATTCTCACCCCGGGGAGTGGAATGGAGCCAAAGCGCTTGCTTATGTCGATGACACAGATTAGAGACATTCGAGTCATTTGATGACTAGATCGATTGTCTGGTTGGCTCCCTCACTTTGTGAGAGATAGGGCTCAATTGCATGATTGATCGCTGGTTAGAAACTTCGAGTTTCACTTACGAGATATCAAGCTTTGATTAACGAAATTGTGAAATTTATTAAATGGAATTCAATTAACAAAGTTGTTTGTTTAGTAAACGTCCACACTATCGTGGCTTACTAGACGGAAACGGAACTTTGGGTTAATTGAGGCTCGACAGTTATAGGAAATCGTAAAGGGACCGCATGTCAACGTAAACGTCCACACTAACGTGGCTTGCGGTGGATATGTAGTTCCCGAGCGGTTAACTTAGTACTGAGAAATGGTATACACTTAGGTACGCTTTACAGTATCCTCCCCATCGGAGTCACTGCTGTAATGATGTACGACCAAAGTAAAAGTCCAGTTATAAAATCGTTTGGACTAGTATACGTCCACATGAACGTAGCATGCTGGTCTGATGGGATTTTAGGATTGATTGGTAAATTTAATGATATTAATTAAGGGAGTTAATATCGAATTAAATTTGACGGTTTGATTTGTCTCTTTTATAGATATGGCACTCAACCCACTGTCTGTGATACTAAAAGAAAACAAACTCACTGGTCCAAATTATGTTGATTGGAAACGAAACTTGGACATTGTCCTAACTGCTGAGGAGTACAAGTATGTACTCCAGGTCGAATGTCCTGTTGCACCTACTGAAACATCCACTCCTGAGGAAAAGGAAGCTCATCGGAAGTGGGTCAAGGCTGATCAGATGGCGCGGTGCTACATTTTGGCTTCTATGTCAAATGTGCTGCAACATCAGCATGAAGCCATGGACACTGCCTATGATATGATGCTTAACCTCAAGGAGATGTTTGGTAGTCAGGACAGGGCAGCCAGACAAAATGCTATGAGGAAACTCATGACGGCCACTATGTCCGAAGGAACGCCCGTAAGGGATCACGTTCTTAGGATGATAGGCTATCTGAATGAGATAGAGATTATGGGAGGAGCTATCGATGGGGAAACCCAGATCGATATAGTGTTGGAGTTGTGTACTTAATGTCTAGATTTAAGTATCGGTAAACTCCCGGTCATAGCATTTAACCTATTTAATTAATAAACAATTATTTGCATTTAATTATTATTAATTAATTATGCAAAATATAGTCCTGGATTTTATACGTTGTAGTTAGTATGGTGTGTCGGGCCCACACAGAAGATCATACTATCGGTCACTCGTATTTAATCAAACAGATGCTCACGACCTAGATGGACACGGACCAATCCATCGGTATAGTCGTTGTGTGAGAGAGAAAATAATTTATCTTAATTATTTTATCACACTCGTACACTTGGTGTATTGGGCGGATCGCTTGAGATTTATTGATTAGGATTGCCTTGGATAATCAATTTAAATCTCAGAGTATTTTATTCTTAATCCCCGATACTATTGCGGGTGTGTATATTTAATATAAGAGACTTTGATTTTCCAAAGGAATTAACCGATTTAATTATTGGGTTAATTACCGGTAAAATTGGGTCGCTATATTTTATATATGACATGCCGTGAATACTTGACGGGAAAGTGTATCCCGGAAGGGTTGATAATATCCCCGAGATGAGTTCATAAGGAATTATTGTGTAAACCTCATGAGTGGATTCGTTCCGCACAATAATTAAGGTTGAACGGTACTAGTCTCGGATATAAGAGATGAATATAATTTATTGAGCAATAAATAAATTTATTCATGGATATTTAAATCATAAATACATGGAATAAATAATACTACCGGAGAAATATTATTTGATATAATATGGTTTAATATTGGGAGTGCAATTAATTTATATAGTGGAAAATAAATTAATTAATATTGATAAGGATTAATAGATTTGGGCTGGGGCTCAATTTAATCTTCAATATTGGAAGCCCATTATTCCATCTCCTTTTGATCCCCTACGTAGCCTATAAAAGCACTACATGGCCTTCATAATTAATACGCCAATCATAAGTCTTGAGAGTGAAGGAGATCCATAGGAGTTCGATAGATCGTCGCCCACACGACGTTCGGACGAGGTGCAAGGAATACGTGGGAAGATCGTAAGGTCATCAACGTTTGATTTCGTTTCTCCGCACAACGAATCGAGGTACATAATCATAAACCCCCTTCATGATTATATGTTCGTTTAATTGTGATATATACATGAACAAGACGATCCGGGAAAACGACGAACCTCGGGGACGGGGATTCGAGATCCCCCGGCGAGGATCGAAGGCGGCGGTCGAACCCTAGGGTTCGGACCGCCGGGACGCGCGGCGAAGGGGAGCCCCGGCTGGACGCCGGGGCACGCGATCGACCTAGGTCGATCGCCGGGAGGTTCGCCGTGGGCTGGTGCCATGGCGGGAGGACCTCCCAGCCGCCCTTGCTGGCGGCGCGTTCCGCGCGAAGCCCTCGGCTGGAGCCGAGGGGCGATCGAGCCCGTGAGCTCGATCGCGGGCGTGCTACGGGATGACCCGTAGCTGCCTCGTATGCGCTACGGGTTCACCCGTAGCGAGGCTTGCGAGGGCGACGCCCTCGCGAGCAGCGAGTCATGCGACTCGCTGCGGGGCTGCTACGAGCAGCCCCGGGGATCGCTACGAGCGATCCTAGCGATCGTCCGAAGACGATCGCGAGCCCCTCGTGGGGGCTCGGCTGGGTGCACGCGGTCCTCGGACCTCGCTGGGCATTCGGTCGGGCCCCGGCTCGTGAGGTGGTTCGCGTTCGGGTCTTCCGGCGATAGGGTTTCGATCGGGTTATCGGTTCCGCGATATTTTTGATAGCCCGGGACATCGATTCCCAGCAATTGGTATCAGAGCGTTTGGTTTCGTGTTCATGTATATGTTCAATTATTGTTCTACCTTGCAGGGATTTCCGGCTATCATGGTTGGATTTAATTATTGTGTTAATTAATTATCATGATTATTCGTTTATTAAACTCTCGGACATGTCGAGATTCGTTTTGTGTGGATGAATGTTTGTAATAGTAAAAATTCGGGGGTTGACCGAATTTAGGATTTATTATTACGTTCTATGTTTTCCGGAAAATGTATAGGGTCGATTTTATGTATAGAATCGATACCGGAATTGTAAATTTATTTCTTGTAATTTATTTACATTGGATCGATGCCGAGTTGACCGCCGGAGAACGCGTGTGATGAAGAAGACGAAGGGGGCTAGGGCTCGGGATCGATCATGATTTCGATCCCATGAGGATCGATCGAAGGGGGCGTGGGGGCTGCCCGCGGGAACCCTCGGCCACGCCGGCCACCGGTGGTGGTGGCGCGTGGGCTGAGGTGGCGGCGGCGCTCCTCCCCAACCGGCGATCGATGGTGGGGGGCGCGGGGTCCTCGTGATCTCGTGTTCTCCTACCAAGATCCAACTTTCCTAATTTGATTCGGATTTTTCCTTTTTGAGTACTTCTATTTTTTGGAACTCTCATGGATAAGGAAAAGAATCAATTTGGAATTAATTAGGATTCCTATTGTTTTATTTCTCTTATGGAGATATTCATGGAATAGGAATCTAATTAATTTGGTATTAATTTATTTCCTATTTGATTATTCCTATTCTTGGGAATTTTCATTAGATGGAAATTAATTAATTATGGAAAGTAGAAGAGTCCTAATTTATTTCATTTCCTTATTCCATTATAGAGATCTTCTAGAATATTCCAAGTGGGTCTTGGATAGATTATTCTAGAGATTTAATGGAGTAGAAAAGGAAAATAAATAAATAAAATATTAATAATATTTAATTTTATTTTTGATATATTCGATTGACTTGATTTTCGAATTAAGTAACTTTTGGATTAATTGAAAATAAATAGATTTAAATATTGGGATTAATATTCTCGTCACATGGAGCATTCAAGAACGAAGACTGAAGACTAGAAGATGCATATGAAGATGGAATAAAGCCATGATAGTCGGGAAAATAATTTTCTAGCATTATTTTGACTATGTGATACTATGTGCTTTATTGCTTGTATGCATGCTATATGTGTTTACTTTATGCACTAGATAGCGTATCCCTTTATTGTAAAAAGCTAAGTGGGAGAGGGGATGGAAACATTCCCATGGTCTCCATTGCTGTTCTCTTGGTGACTCTTATGGACTTCCAAAGTTCGTATAGACGAATCATTGGAGGAGAATTCTTGTAATTCCTTTTACGAGAAACATTGATCAAGTTTATCAAACAATGCCTAATTTGTCTTTCTGAAACTGACTTCAAGTCGACTCATTCTCACCCCGGGGAGTGGAATGGAGCCAAAGCCACTTGGTCATGTGAATGAAACAAATTAGAGACCTTCGTACCATTCCTTGATAGATGGATCGATTGTCTGCTCGGCTCCCTCATTTATGAGAGATAGGGTCGTTCGCATGGTGAATCACTGGTTAGAAACTTCGAGTTTCACTTATGATTCTCCACGTCTTGATTTTCAAGATTGAATGGATCAAGTAATTGGGAGTCAATTGTAAAAGTCTTTTGGTGTAGTAAACGTCCACACTATCGTGGCTTGCTGCACTGAATGGGATTTTGGAACGATTGATGTAGACAGTTATAGAAGGGAGTGAAGGATCCGTGTGTCAACGTAAACGTCCACACTATCGTGGCTTGCGGTGATGTGCGAGTCCCAAACGAACTTCTTAGTACTGAGTAATGGTTTACACTTAAGTACGCTTCATAGTATTCTTCCCATCGAAGTAATGCTACCGATGATGTACGACCGAAGCAAATCTAATTGCAAAATCATTTGGGTGGGTAAACGTCCACACTATCGTGGCTTGCCTTGCCTGATGGGATTTTAGATGTAATTAGTAATTTAATGATATTATTTGAGGGAGATAATATCGGACATTAAATTGATTGTTTGTTTATATGTGCTTATAGGTTTAGAGAATAGCTATGAATCCACTTTCTGTGATACTCAAGGAGAATAAACTCACTGGTCCAAATTACATTGATTGGAAGAGAAATTTGGACATTGTCCTGACTGCTGAAGAGTACAAGTTTTTACTCTATGAGCACTGCCCTGCTGAACCCACGGCAGCCTCAACTGATGAGGAAAAGGAAGCATATCGGAAGTGGAAAAAGGCTGATGAAATGGCTGCTAGGTGCTATATTTTGGCTTCTATGTCAAATGTACTCCAAACCCAACATCAGTCGATGAACACTGCCGAGGATATGTTGTTCAACCTCAAGGAGATGTTTGGGCATCAAGACCGTGCGGGGAGGCAAGAAGCCATGAGAGTCCTCATGTCGACTACTCAATCTGAAGGAACGGCCGTTGGGGAGCACGTTCTTAAGATGATGAGTTTGTTGAATGAATTGGAGGTCCTAGGAGCTATGATTGATGGTGAGACGCAAGTCGACATCATACTCCAGTCTCTGACCCCTAGTTTTGAGCAGTTTCGTATGAGTTATAACATGGGTAAACTATCTTATACTCTTGCGCAACTCCTGACTGAACTGAAGGCGGCAGAGGAGATCTACAAGAAGGGCAAGTCTCAAGCGCTTGTAGCTACCAAGTCCAAAAGCTTGAAAGCTGTTGGAGGTAGGGGCAAGAAAAGGAAGCAAGCCTGGAAACCCAGTGGTGCCAAGAGGAATGGACCACGAGTGGGGGCTAGTAAGCCAAGGGGCAAGTGCTTCCGGTGCAACAAGTCTGGACACTGGAAGTTTGAATGTCCTCTCAAAGGTACGAATTTTTCTTTAGTCGCAAAAACATAGTCAGCGGTATTATCTACCAGAATTATGGTGTGTAGATATGGAACCACTGACGGTATGTGCATTTCTTTGAATGCAGGGGTTCCAGAAAACCCGACGACTTAGAGAAGAAGAGTTCGAGTCTACATGGGCGAAGCTGTTGGGGTAGCAGCGGTTGCAGTGGAAGACATTTATCTGCTTTTAGTAGTTTTAGGATTTTATTTCAAGATTATTGCTTTATGTACCCCTTTATTTTGAAAAGAACTTTTGTTCGGGTTTTTTCTTTATTAATGAATGGATATTTATTTCTTTAATCATTCAGTGATTTAGATAAGAAATAATGGTGTTATCTATTCTGGTACATTAGATAGCAATATATGAATGATGAATCCTTAGTCTACCACGATGCAACAAACCGTTATGTATAACTTGTTTTACTTATTAGATGTATTTCTTTATCAATCATTATGCTTGTGAATTAATTGAACTTAGTAGTATTTATTCAAAAGGGATTCAAAAGGTCGAAATTGATTTGATCAATTATATTTGGAGGAGTGGACCTCCCGACCTAAGAATCGATCTTGGAAGATGATACAACTAAGCTAACCTTTCTGGATAAAGGATAGAATTCGGACAAGCATTGAGAATGATTTATGATTTATGCAGTGACATGTGTAATTAGAAAGGTACGAGTTTTTCTTTAAAAGAATACTCGAAGATGGATTAGAATACTTGATGTGCCATAAAAGCAAAGTGTTTTTGACCCGTCAGTAAACACAAAGCTATTATGGGGAACCATCAAAGTATATCCATTAGAAGCCTGCGACTTGTTCGGGGAGGCTATCACCTATCTAAATAACACATAGCATAAATCAAAGATTGGGATTTGAGTCTCAAAGGACTACACCATACACTGATGTGTAGACATGGTGTGTCAGGAATAAGAAATGGAATTCTAATAGTAAAAGGACAAGTTTGTTCGGAACTACCTTTGTTCTATGGATATTTCTGGATACAACGGCACATTCAATGTGGTTGTAGAATATCCTAGAAGAACAAGTAATTGTATGTTCAATAGTACTATGAACCAGAGGGGTGTCCTCGCCCGGTTCTTAGAGGAAGACTATTAGATGAACTACAATGCCCTAACTGACAAGGTACTTTAAAATGAGGAAAAAGAAAGACTGAGAACCAGCCTAACCGAGTAGTAGTACACCACTGACTGCACCTAATGTTATTACTGTTATACACCAGAACGCCATTGCAGTGGGAGGTTGTTAAGCAACCAGAGATGTTCATAAGACTAGAGGAGTTTTGAACTCTGGATCTAGTAGACATGAAATCGATCCCTAGCTCTGCATAAGGGGCAGTACTAATCTAAATGTGCCTACTTGGATAGCAATAAGTATTATTGTTAAGAGGCAAGATCATTTAGAAGTACAAGCTTAGTGAATCCATTTATGGATTATCACAAAGCTGTAAATTGTGGAACTTGCGAATTGATGAGATAGTCCATTAGATGGATTCATCAAAGGGCATAAGACAAAGAAAGGTGTATTAGAGACGTAATGGAAACAAGGTAGTGTTTCTCGAAATTTTATGTAGATAACACTTTATCGTTGGCAACAATGTAAAAGTGTTGTCAGACATAAAATAGAGGTTGTCTAAATAAATCGAGATATAAGATTAAGATGAAGTTAGATCATGTTCTTAGAATACTTCGATCTCTAGATAAGAACATTTGTACTTCTCTTAAGATATCTTATGCGATTATGGTTTGTTTTAAACATGCATAATTCTGAGAAAGGTTATTGCCTTTCGGGAACAGAATACATCTATCTAAAGGTATGTGTCTCGAACACATGAAGGAGATAGATATAGACAAAGCAGTTTCCTACACTTCGACTGTGGAAAGCTTTGTAGATGCAGTGTTATAAAACAAGAACCTGATATCAACTATGCGGATAGCGTAGTGGGAGGATATCAAAGTAATCTGGATAAGAGATATTCGAATGCTGTAAAAGTACTTGGAAGTACTAGATTACTAAGCAAGACGAAATCTTCTTGGATTACAGTTTCTCAGATCCAAAATCAGAGAAAGACCAGTGTAAGTCGATATCAGGCTATGTGTTCATTTTTTAAAAAGAGGTGGAACCTAAAGATGAAAGAGTGATAAGCATGATGCTTCTCGGACTCTATCATAAACCGAATAGCAGTCTCAGAGGCAGCGGAAGTTTTTGGTTAGGTTCCGGAATGACCTCTGAACTTGGATATGATTCTTGGATCACCAAAGGCTATGTATATAGCGGTGCATGGTAAACTGGAAGAAGTCATAAGTTCAAAAAGTGATGATAACACATAGAGCAAGTACCACCTGATTCGAGTCATCGTCTAGGGAGACGACGCAGTAGTCACCAAGATAACTTCAGAGCGGCAACCTAGATTGCTTATTCACATAATACTTCTGGGAAGTATAACTTAAGCACGTGATGAGTATGGGAGTCGGGAGTTTGGAGGAAATGACTAGACCTCAGTACAAGTGGGAGATTGTTGGAGTTGTGTACTTAATGTCTAGATTTAAGTATCGGTAAACTCCCGGTCATAGCATTTAACCTATTTAATTAATAAACAATTATTTGCATTTAATTATTATTAATTAATTATGCAAAATATAGTCCTGGATTTTATACGTTGTAGTTAGTATGGTGTGTCGGGCCCACACAGAAGATCATACTATCGGTCACTCGTATTTAATCAAACAGATGCTCACGACCTAGATGGACACTGACCAATCCATCGGTATAGTCGTTGTGTGAGAGAGAAAATAATTTATCTTAATTATTTTATCACACTCGTACACTTGGTGTATTGGGCGGATCACTTGAGATTTATTGATTAGGATTGCCTTGGATAATCAATTTAAATCTCAGAGTATTTTATTCTTAATCCCCGATACTATTGCGGGTGTGTATATTTAATATAAGAGACTTTGATTTTCCAAAGGAATTAACCGATTTAATTATTGGGTTAATTACCGGTAAAATTGGGTCGCTATATTTTATATATGACATGCCGTGAATACTTGACGGGAAAGTGTATCCCGGAAGGGTTGATAATATCCCCGAGATGAGTTCATAAGGAATTATTGTGTAAACCTCATGAGTGGATTCGTTCCGCACAATAACTAAGGTTGAACGGTACTAGTCTCGGATATAAGAGATGAATATAATTTATTGAGCAATAAATAAATTTATTCATGGATATTTAAATCTTAAATACATGGAATAAATAATACTACCGGAGAAATATTATTTGATATAATATGGTTTAATATTGGGAGTGCAATTAATTTATATAGTGGAAAATAAATTAATTAATATTGATAAGGATTAATAGATTTGGGCTGGGCTCAATTTAATCTTCAATATTGGAAGCCCAATATTCCACCTCCTTTTGATCCCCTACGTAGCTTATAAAAGCACTACATGGCCTTCATAATTAATACGCCAATCATAAGTCTTGAGAGTGAAGGAGATCCATAGGAGTTCGATAGATCGTCGCCCACACGACGTTCGGACGAGGTGCAAGGAATACGTGGGAAGATCGTAAAGTCATCAACGTTTGATTTCGTTTCTCCGCACAACGAATCGAGGTACATAATCATAAACCCCCTTCATGATTATATGTTCGTTTAATTGTGATATATACATGAACAAGACGATCCGGGAAAACGACGAACCTCGGGGACGGGGATTCGAGATCCCCCGGCGAGGATCGAAGGCGGCGGTCGAACCCTAGGGTTCGGACCGCCGGGACGCGCGGCGAAGGGGAGCCCCGGCTGGACGCCGGGGCACGCGATTGACCTAGGGTCGATCGCCGGGAGGTTCGCCGTGGGCTGGTGCCACGGCGGGAGGACCTCCCAGCCGCCCTTGCCGGCGGCGCGTTCCGCGCGAAGCCCTCGGCTGGAGCCGAGGGGCGATCGAGCCCGTGAGCTCGATCGCGGGCGTGATACGGGATGACCCGTAGCTGCCTCGTATGCGCTACGGGTTCACCCGTAGCGAGGCTTGCGAGGGCGACGCCCTCGCGAGCAGCGAGTCATGCGACTCGCTGCGGGGCTGCTACGAGCAGCCCCGGGGATCGCTACGAGCGATCCCAGCGATCGTCCGAAGACGATCGCGAGCCCCTCGTGGGGGCTCGGCTGGGTGCACGCGGTCCTCGGACCTCACTGGGCATTCGGTCGGGCCCCGGCTCGTGAGGTGGTTCGCGTTCGGGTCTTCCGGCGATAGGGTTTCGATCGGGTTATCGGTTCCGCGATATTTTTGATAGCCCGGGACATCGATTCCCAGCATATAGTGCTCCAGTCTCTGCCTAGGAGTTTTGAGCAGTTCCGCCTGAACTATAACATGAACAAGAGGTTATATACGTTGGCGGAACTCCTGATTGAACTCCAGGCGGCATAGGGCATCTTTAAGAACTCTCAAGCACTTGTGGCTGTGAAATCGACTCTTCGGGGATTAAGAAGAAGAAAAAGCAAGAACGGAAACCCAGTGGGCCCAGAGTTGGTGGACCACAGAATGGAGTGAACAGGCCTAAGGGCAAGTGTTTCCGTTGCAAGCAGTCTGTACATTGGAAGTCTAATTGTCCTCTCAGACAAGGAGGTATGAACTTTTCCTTAGTCACTGAAACATGTTTAGCGGTGTTATCCAATGGTACCTGGTGGGTGGATACGGGAGCCACTGATCATGTCTGCAATTCTTTGCAGGGGTTCCAGGAAACCCGACGGCTTAGAGAGGGAGAGATCACCATCTATATGGGCAACGCTACGAAAGTGGCGGCGGTTGCAGTGGGAGATGTTCATTTATCTTTTAATAATAATGTTTTGGTATTGAATAATTGTCTTTATGTACCGGATTTTAGAAAGAACCTTGTTTCGGTTTCTAAGTTGGTTTTGAATGGATATTCAGTTTCTTTTGATAATTCTGTTATTGTCAAAAAGAATGGTGATTATATCTGTTCTGGTACATTGATATGCAACTTATATATACTGAATCCTAATTATTCCACGATGCAACGAGTAGAGTCGTATAACACATCTAGTACCAATAAGAGAAAGGAGCCTTCTAGAATGAATCAAAAGTACTTATGGCATCTTAGACTAGGTCATATTAACTTGGGCAGGATTCAAAGGTTGATAACTGATGGAATACTCAGTGATGTGAAAGATGAGGACTTTCCAACCTGCGAATCATGCCTGGAAGGAAAAATGACCAAGCGACCCTTTAGTGATAAGGGGTATAGATCCAAGGAAGTACTGGAATTGATTCACTCTGATTTGTGCGGGCCTTTATCTGTCCAAGCGAGAGGAGGTTACGAATATTTTCTAACCTTCACTGATGATTACTCAAGGTATGGTTTTATATACCTGATGCGCCGCAAGAGCGAGTGCTTTGACAAGTTCAAGGAGTACAAAGCTCTTGTGGAGAACCTTCATGGTAAAACCATAAACACTCTACGATCTGATCGTGGAGGAGAGTACCTCTCGGGAGAGTTTAAGGCGTACTTATCGGAGAATGGGATTGACTCCCAGATGACTGCACCATACACGCCCCAGCAGAATGGTGTAGCAGAAAGAAAGAATAGGACTCTTATGGAAATGGTAAGATCTATGATGAGTTACTCAGAACTACCAGTTTCGTTCTGGGGATATGCCTTGGAAACAGCGGCTTATATCTTGAACTTAGTTCCTTCTAAATCAGTCCCTAAGACGCCCTCGGAATTGTGGACCGGGCGTAAGCCAAACTTGAAACACATTCGGATCTGGGGTTGTCCAGCACATGTGCTGAAGCACGGGGCTGATAAGTTGGAGTCACGTTCAGATATTCGGTTGTTTATAGGATATCCTAGAGGAACGAAAGGTGGTCTATTTTATAGTCCTAAGGACCAGAAGATCGTTGTTAGCACCAACGCTCGGTTCTTGGAAGAGGATTATATAATGGACCACAAGCCCAATAGTGAGATAATACTTAATGAACTGAGAGGGAACGATCAAGGCTTAGATCCAACCCAACCGGGTGATACGCCACCACAGTCTGCACCTGTAGTTACTGAGGTTACACCGGAGCGTCGTCGTAGTGGGAGGGTTGTTCGACAACCCGACAGGTTCATGTTTATAGGTGAGTCTTCGGACTTGTTACCTGGAGAACATGAAGCCGATCCCTGGACCTACGACGAGGCGCTTAAAGATCAAGATGCTCAGTCTTGGCAAAAGGCGATGAAATCTGAAATTGAATCTATGGATTCAAATCAGGTCTGGGATCTTGTAGCACCGCCCAAAGGTGTAAAAGCCATTGGTTGCAAGTGGGTGTACAAGAGTCTAAAAGAAGATCTGACGGGAAGGTGGAAACCTTTAAGGCTAGGCTTGTTGCGAAAGGGTACACTCAGAAAGAAGGGATCGATTATGAGGAAACCTTTTCGCCGGTAGCTATGCTAAAGTCGATCCGGATTCTTTTGTCTATAGCATCTCATATGGATTATGAGGTGTGGCAAATGGACGTCAAGACAGCATTCTTGAATGGGAATCTTGACGAGACCATTTATATGAGACAGCCAGAGGGTTTCATTGAGAAAGGCCAAGAGCATCTAGTGTGTAAGCTAAAGCGATCCATTTATGGATTGAAGCAAGCTTCTAGATCTTGGAACATGCGGTTTGATGAGGTTATCCGGTCATATGGATTCATTCAAAGCATGGACGAGTCGTGTGTATATCAGAGAAGTGACGGAAACAGCGTGGCGTTTCTCGTGCTTTATGTAGACGACATTCTTCTAATTGGCAACAATGTGAAGATGTTGTCAGACATAAAGGGATGGTTGTCCAAGCAATTCGATATGAAAGACTTAGGACAAGTAGGGCATGTTCTTGGGATCAAGGTTATACGAGATCGCCAGAAAAGAACATTGAGCTTGTCCCAGGCTTCATATATTGATACGATTCTAGCTCGTTTCAACATGCAGAATTCCAAGATAGGTTCTCAACCTTTCTGCCATGGAATTCATCTATCTAAGGATATGTGTCCCAAGACACAAAAGGAGATAGATTACATGAAGACGATTCCTTATGCTTCGGCAGTGGGAAGTCTAATGTATGCTATGTTGTGCACGAGACCTGATATCTGCTATGCCGTGGGCATGGTAGCTAGATATCAGAGTAACCCTGGACAGGGTCACTGGACTGCTGTAAAGAACATACTTAAGTACCTGCGAAGGACTAGGAATTATGTTCTGAGTTACAAAGCGTCCGAGCTGATTCCTATTGGTTACACAGACTCGGATTTCCAATCTGATAAGGAACAGCGAAAGTCTACATCAGGCTATGTGTTCACATTGGGAGGTGGAGCGGTTTCATGGAGGAGTGTTAAGCAGAAATGCATTTCGGACTCTACCATGGAAGCCGAATATGTAGCAGCCTCTGAGGCAGCTAAAGAATCGGTGTGGCTCCGGAACTTCATCATGGACTTGGATGTGATTCCTGATTTGCCCAGAGCTATCACAATTTATTGTGACAATAGCGGTGCAGTGGCAAATGCGAAGGAACCACGAGCCCACAATGCGAGTAAACACATAGATCGCAAGTACCACCTGATTAGAGACATCGTCAAGAGAGGCGATGCGGTTGTCACTAAGATTGCATCAGCGGATAACCTGGCAGACCCCTTTACGAAGGCACTTCCAGCGGAAGCGTTCAAGAGACACGTGAAGGGGATGGGTATCGGATGTATGGGAGAGGGCAACTAGACTTTTAGTATAAGTGGGAGATTGATGGAGTTATATTCTAAAATGTCTAGTTTAGTGACAATATGGAACTCCTTATCTGTGTTTTATTATCTATTAATCAAACTGTCGGCATTTTGTCTTTCATGTACTTTATGCAATAGTCCTAGATATATACGTTGTAGACAGTATGGCGTGAGGAGACACGCGGAAGATCATACTGTCGGTTACTCGTATACTATCGAACAGTAGCTCACGACTTAGATGGACAGGGACAATCCATCGGTACGTCGTTGTGTGACTGGTAGATAGTCGGTTTTGACTATCATGTCACACTCGTACACTTGGTGTATTGAGCAGGACCACGGGAGGGCGTTCGATTTATACTAATCAAAGTAATCGAACTAGACCTCAGATATTACGGATATACGAATTCCTAATCCCTATATAATTATAGGTGCGTGTGTCCAATTCTCGGTTCTTTAACTTGCCAATGAGTGAGACTAATTGATTAGTCGAGATTCTCGGTAAATTGGGAATCGTAATTGTACGCACGGCATGCTATAGATTATAGACAGGAAACCGTGTCCCGTTTATCGGGTTGATTACGTCCCCGAGATGAGCTCATAAAGTTTATCATGTAAACCCTGCAGGTGGATTTGTTCCACATGATAATAAGGATGAGTGGTACTAGTCTCGGATAATAAGAAACGAATTAATTTAATTATTAGTAATTAAATAAATTCGTGGACGTTCGATATCTTAAACACGGGGAAAAACGTATATGTAATTTCGGCGGAAATATTATTGTTGAAATAATATTAAAATTAATTTCGGGAATTCAATTATTATTTTATAGTGGAGTTAATAATAATTAAAATTGAAATCGATTAATTAAGGAATTGCTTTTACGTATTCCAAGTTAATTAATATTTCAATTTAGCCCTTAATTAATTTATCTTTAGGTCCCTAACGTAGCTCTATATAAACCCCCTCCCTTACCCTCTCTTAACCTACAATTCGCCGCAACATTTATTTTTGCTGAGAAAAATAATTGCGTTAGCGCAAATATATTTTTCTCTGTAAAAGTAAAAAGGTTAACGCAAATAAAATTTTTATTCTCACATAGAGAATAATCATACGCTGCCCACACAACGGTTGGAGACGGGAGAACTCCAACGGATCGTTGCCCACACAACGGTTGGAGACGGGATCAGAGAATACGCTAGAAGCTCTAAGGTCTCAACAATCGACCGAGAAGGTATGAGATCGATTCCTTTTCCGCATTTATTCGATCTCATTTATTCGTTGATCATACTTTGAACGTAGATCGGGTTCCGGGGTTGTGGGTTGTATGTCTCGACTACTGGGGGTTCTAGGACCTTCGGATCGGTAGTCGGATGAGAAAAAAACGACCCGGAAACGAGCCCGGAACAGCAACGTCGCGTTGCTGTTCGCGGACAAACGGC
The DNA here is from genome assembly GCA_954870475.1 of Euphrasia confusa. Taxonomy (NCBI): domain Eukaryota; kingdom Viridiplantae; phylum Streptophyta; class Magnoliopsida; order Lamiales; family Orobanchaceae; genus Euphrasia; species Euphrasia confusa. The sequence continues at coordinate 13,336,294 of OX940968.1, forward strand.
GGTCGCCAGAGGGCAAACGGCGGTCGCAGTTTGCAGCTCCTCCAGCGACCGCTGGTCTGCATTCGGCGGTCGCCGAATTAAGGCAGACCAGCCCCGTTTCGCGCGGTTGTCCTCCGGGGCGATGGCTGGGCGTGATTCGGGTCACGGGCTGTCACGTGAACGAAGTGACGGACGTGGAGGTCGACTGGGATCGTTCGGATGTTCGAGCGATCGAACGAACGCATCCCGGGTAGTCGATTTCCAACAGTTAGTACGCAATTACTACTTTGCATAGCTTGTTTATCTCCACAAGATTCATTTTCTTCCTTTGACATTGACAAGTTACTTAAGTTGGCGGGGTTTTACCCACAAGATTTTTCAAAATCGGATGTTCTCAATCTTAAAGACCAACTTCAAAATTATATTGTTGATATGTGCTTCAACGACTTGTTTAAAGACTTGAAAGGATTATGGGACCTAGCCGAGAAGTTGGTACAAACTAAGAAGCACAAGGTGTTTCCTTTGGTTTACAAGCTTTTGACTTTGGCATTAATTCTACCGGTTGCAACGGCAAGCGTTGAGAGAGTATTTTCCGCCATGAATCTTGTGAAGGACAAATTGAGCAATCGCATGAGTGATGATTGGTTGAATGATAGACTTGTTGTTTACGTAGAAAATGAAGTTTTTTTGAAAATTGACAATGATGTTATTATTAAGCGATTTCATTCTATGAAAACTCGCAAAGAACAATTGTAATTTTTGTTTTTTAATTATTTAATTAAATATTTTTAAATTTTGGCCCACCCTCGATGGAATTCCTGGCTCCGCCCCTGGAGAAAGGTGAAGTCCATCTACGTGTGGGGAATGGAGCGAGGGTCGCAACATTAGCCGTAGGGACTTAATGTTTATCTTTGCCCTCGGGGCTCGTACTAGAACTTAATAATGTTTATTTTGTTCCTAGTATAACCATGAGTATTATTTCTATTTCTGCATTGGATGCTGAAGGATTTAATTTTACCATTATTAATGAAGTTTTTTTCGTTATTTAATAGTAATGTATTCTATGGTATGACACGTCTAGAGCGGGGCTTATACGTGCTCGATTTAGATAAACAAACAACATAAATACCAAACGAGCTAAATCAAACAAGATTAACGAAACGTACCTCGGGCACTATCATTTGGGCCATATAAACACTAAGTGTGCGATGAGTGTCTATTAGGCAAAATGATGAAATCGCCATTTCTGGGAATTGGTGAGCGAGCTAGTGATCTATTGGGCCTACTACACACTGATGTATGTGGACCAATGAGTTCACCGGCACGAGGTGGTTACGTGAAAATCAACTTGTCAAGATGATAAAAGTTCTTCGATCGGATCGAGGAGGCGAATATCTGAGTCAAGAGTTTGACGATCATCTAGTGAAGTGTGGGATTAGATCTCAACTTACACCTCTTGGAACTCCTAAATTTGAATGGAGTGTCTGAGAGAAGGAATCAAACTTTGTTGGACATGGTTCGATCTATGATGAGCTCGACTAAACTTCCTATATCCTTTTGAGGACATGCACTCTCTACTGCTGCTCTAATACTAAACAGGACGTCGTCAAAGGCTATGAGTAAGACACCATATGAGATATGGAGCGGGAGGGTCCCGAATCTGTCTTATCTTAAGATTTGGGGTTGCGAAGCCTACTTCAAGAGAATTATCTCTAGTAAGCTTGAACCCAAATCTGACAAGGTTTTCTTTGTGGGTTAACCAAAAGAAACCTGAGGATATTATTTCTACAATCAATCGGAGAACAAAGTTTTTGTTGCTCGCGATGGTTTTTTTTGGAAAGGAATTCCTTTCTAAGAAAGATAGTGGGAGTAAAGTTGTTATGGAACGAGTTCCACGATGAACAACAAGTTACCGAGGAAACAAACGACGAGGTCGTGGTGATTCCTCAAGCCGTGGAGGTGGTAAATATTCCTCGTAGGTCGAAAAGAATTAGAACTCAACCCGATAGATACATAGGTATCTTAAGGGACGAGGGATATAAGGTTCTTCTCTTAGAGAGTAACGAACCATCGACCTATAGTCAAGCCTTGAAAAGTCCGGATTCCGAGAAATGGCCGAGAGCCATGAATTCCGAAATGGACTCCAAGTCCGTTAGGATACTTCTTGCCATTGCCACTTATTGATTATGAGATTTGGAAAATGGATGTTAAAACCGCCTTCTTGAACGGAGTTCTTGAAGAGGATGTGTATATGACACAACCTAAGGGTTTTATCGATCCAAAAAGGGCCAAGAAGGTATGAAAGCTTAAAAGGTCCATTTATGGACTTAAGCAAGCATCTCGGATTCATCTGCGTTTCAACGAAACCGTAATGGAATTCGACTTTAAACGAAACCCAGAGGAATATTGTGTATACAAGAAGGTCAGTGGGAGCGCAATCGTTTTCTTGTGTTGTATGTCGATGACATACTCCTTATAGGAAATGACATTCCGAAGTTGAACTCTGTGAAGGAGTGGCTCGGAAAGTGTCTCTCTATGAAGGATCTGGGAGAAGCACAATACATGACACATGACACGTCTCTTAACAAGACTTAGTTTCCGCAAGGAGCTGATGAGCAAAAGAGGATGTATAATATTCCTTATGCTTCGCAAATAGGATCGATTATGTATGTCATGATATATACAAGGCCAGACGTATCGTATACTTTGAGCATGACGAGTCGTTCTAAATCAAACAAGGGTGAGGCGCATGGGATGCGGCCAGAAACATTCTCAAGTTCCTTAACCGGACTAAGGAGAATTATCTTGTCTCTGGGGACAAGAAGAGTTAGAAATGACGGGATATACGGATGCGAGTTTTCAGACTGTTAAAGACGATTTCCGATCTATATCTAGTTATGTCTTTTGTCTGAATATGATGTGCTTTTAGTTGGAAGGGTTCCAAGCAAAGCACTATCGCCGACTAAACTACAAAGTCTGAGTACATTGCGGCCTCGGAGGCTGCAAAGGAATGTGTATGGATGAAAAAGTTCCTCGAGGAGCTTGGTGTCATCCCTAGTGCTGTCAAATCTTTAGTTCTTTATTATGATAATAGTAGAGCTATAGCCTAGGCACAATAGCCGAGGGATCACCATAAATCCAAACACGTGCTCAGGAAGTTTCACATTCTTCGCGAGATCGTGGAGAGAGGTGATATTGAAATTTGCAAAGTAGCAACCGAGGATAACGTTGCTGGCCCATTATTCAAACCTCTCCCGCAGTCAAAGCACGAGGCTTTAAGCACTGCGATAGGAATTAAACGTCTTAGAGACTAAATTCTTATGCTGTAATTTATTTACAAACGAAGATTGTAAAGTACACATTAAAGGTTGATTGATAAATCAACTCATTCATATTTTATTGGTTTGGATTATATGAACTGTTCAAATGTAGATTTTAAATTTTATCTGAGTTATGTGATAATGTCACATAATGAGGCTCAGTGATTGAACTAAAATTAAAATCAACTTAATGTCCCTAATCTTATTCACCGTGTACGAACAGACACAATTGATCAATATAAAGATTAGATTGCAAGTTTTACTATAGCGCCACCTCATGGGCTAGACGTGGGACGTCGAGTACAATTGTATAGACAACGGCTGGGAGCAGTGTGTCGGACGTGACTCGCCTAAGAATGGTATATAAGGCAGTGTGTCATAATACCAATTCTTATAGCTTTTGGACGTCTCCTCAGACCTGAGTAGTCTAGAGTAGCTACATTGTGGAATGTTGTGTTTTGGCGCTGTCAAACGCTTTCGGTAAAACGGAGCTATAAAGATAGTCGTTGGATACCTCAAGAAGCAAGTGGGAGCACTTAGATTGACAAGATGGGATTATCCTCCTACGAGGTAGGATCATATGTCTTAAAGGCCACTCGGAGAGTTGGGATTGCAAAACTGCGTGGCCACGCCCGGATCTGTATCATAGTGAACATCCGGTTCGCAATCCGCTCATATATTCGAGAAAGGTTCGAACGGAACGATGGTGACACTGGTCTTACCTCTAGTTTGAACTTAGACATCAAGCGATAAGGGAAACGTGGATACACACTGGATCTAAAGTCCAAGTGGGAGATTGTTGGAATGGTGTCCTTCATCCCACGTGTGTTGTACCGAAACAAGCTATGTAATGCGTCCTGTGTAGATGGATCGATTGTGTGACATTTAGTGTCGAGTCGAGGACTTGAACTTAATAGTCGACAATCAAGCCAAATGAGTCACACGGCCCTATTGATCATGTATACTTGGAGTATATAAACCTTGCTTGGGAATCGAGGTTGAACGACGGAAGGAAACGGAAGGAAAAACGGGGTCAAGCTCCATTTCACACTAGGTGTCGGACGACACCATATTTATGTCGCCCTACACCAATTTGAAAGTCAAAGTTGGTATAAGATTCAAAGTGTCGGCCGACACTCTTTATTGTCGGCCGACAGCGGCGGATTTTTATGCGCGTGAATTGTTTTCTTATTCCGTTTCAACCCTAAACTCTTTTGTTCCTCCTCCTATATAAAGAGGACATTATACCCACGATTTTGACGGCTATTCTACACGAAATATATTATTTCACAAGCACCAAAATACGAAGGAGACGAGAGAATCGAGTGGGACTCGATACAAGTCAAAGGGTTCATCGTTCGTTGATCAAGGAGGATTCGTGAAACGAATTGAGGCCGGGTTTGTTCGCGGCTGATCCATCTACGTCCGGGCATCAATTATTAAGAAGAATCACAAGGTACACGATTCTTAAACTAACTCATTAATTGTTTTTACTAAATATGTGCGCACTAGATCCATGATTAGGGTTTTACGTGTTTATGCATGATTCTTTCTTCCGCACTTTTTCATGCTTTTAAAATACGTAAATCCATCTATTGGGGTATGGATGAGATTCATACAAAACCCAACAGTCACCTTCTCCAAGCGCCGGTCGGGCCTCTTCAAGAAAGCGAGTGAACTCTCCACCCTCTGCGGCATTGAGATTGCCATAATCTTCTTCTCCCCCGCTGGGAAAGTTTTCTCCTTCGGCCACCCCAACGTCGAGTCCATAGTGGACCGGTTCCTATCTCGAAACCCGACGGGCCAAAGCACCAACAACCCGTACCACCTCGTGGAGGCCCAAAGGAATGCGAGTGTGAGGGAGCTCAACTTGCAATTGGGCCAATACCTAAATGAGTTGGAGATGGAGAGGAAAAGGGGTGAGAGCTTTGACGGCATGCGGAAGACGAACCAGAGTCAGTATTGGTGGGAGTCTCCGGTCGAAAAACTAGGGTTAGACGAGCTCGAGCAGCTCAAGGACGCGATGGAGGAGTTGAAGAAGAATGTTTGTCGACACGGGACGAGGATGATGAACCCGAGCCCGGTTTTCGTGCCTACCGGAGTCTTCGATCAGTACGAGGCTAAGCCGATGAACCCATGGACTCCCTATCCAACAACTCCCAACGAAAGGGGAAAGGCACCGGCCGCCAAAAGATCAAGATGCAAAAGATCGAAAACGAGGCCAACTTGCAAGTCGCCTTCTCCAAGCGTTGAGGCCTTTTCAAGTATATAAAAATTTAATAATGTTATAATTATTACAACAAGTTAATGTAGCCTAGTGGTGTTGGTTGTTCTCTTCCCCTCAATTGACCAGGGATATATCTCAATTAATTGTTGGACATTTTGAATTCACAACATCTGACATTAACAAATTGCATGCAATAGCACTCCCTTCTAAAACTGAAATATTTAAATTGTATTTAAATTATTTTTAAAATATACATAGAGATGATGAAAAGGATTTTGATGCAAACAAATTGTAATGCACAGTTCATTCTATTTAAAAAAAAATCGCGCGAACAATGAAATTGTCATGCACAGTTAATTTTATTTAAAAAACGCGCAAACAGTGTTGCCGTATTTCTGCACAACATCGAAGACAGCATCAGCTAGCTAGCGCAACGTGAGCATCACACGCGCAAAATCCGACACAAATAATTAATACTAAAAATAACACTCCTTCGTACATGTCCACAAAAACATGGTGAATAAAATTAAGTTGAATTGAAACAATTAATTTTAATCAATTATCCTGCCATTTCTGGCACAAAATTAGGAAGATAAAAAAACAACTTACCACAACAGTTGGAGAAGCTCTAACTATAACATTCACATATTCAACATAAATATATGGTTGGAGTAACAAACTATTGTTATGATTGCAACCACCAAATACTCGTGGCTCACAACAATGCAATCACGCGCCAACGCAACGAAGAGATCACCGACCTCGAGAGGCAGTTGGAGCTCGACAAGAGGTACAAGAAGGATCTCAACAAAAATGATTTATTTTTACCGAAGTGGTGCATGATTATAACGCTCCCTTCTGTATGTAATCTACAAACATAAACCAAGTTAGAATTGGAATAATTAAATTTATTTTAAAAAACAATATACATTAAGATGATGAATAACATTTGCAAACATGCATAATCCATTTAAAAAAAAAAACAGGTAGTCGCATAAACATCGCGCCATCAAATATGGAAAATGCCGCATAGAAGTTTATAAGTTACGTGAACGACGTGTCAAATATTGAAAATTCTCGTTTAGTTAGGTATAATCATCGCAATAAACCAAATATCGAGTTTATTTCTATTTTCATTAGCCTGCATTCCATGAGTTTGTAATATTATTTATTCCACACCAAGAATTCCACCTTCTATATGAGTAGATTTGCTATTATGTGAAGTTACTAAACTAAAATAAAAATTCACCCAAAAGCAAGCCAAATCCTTGGTCAGAGATTTTCAATTATATATATTTTATAATCACATTATGAAATCTAGCCAAATAATTTTCAAAATTTTTTATTGCAATTAATTGTTGATTTAATTTAAAAAAAAAATAGCCGCGCAACAGTGTTGCGCCATTTCTGCCCAACGTCAAGACAACATCAGACAACATCAGCTAGCTAGCGCAACGTTCAAGAAACTTGTTGCGTCATTCTTGGCGCAACGTGAGCATCACACGCGCAAAATCCGACACAAATAAATTTTCTAATAATTGGTAACAAACTATTATTATGATTCCCACTTAAAATACAAACACAAAAATATATGACCATATTCCTAATATCCAAATTTATTAATTGAAAATTTTATTCATAATATGTATGCATTCAATAATTTGTGCATCACCTCCTACCAAAAATAACACTCCGTTGTCAATGTTTACAAACACGTAGAGAATAAAATTAATTTGAATTAAAATAATTAATTTTAAACATTATAGCGCCATTTTTTAGCAAAATCGAAAACAACATCTGTTAAATTTCAAATGGGGGTGTTCAAGTGCGATCCCACGCCTAGCGCACACACGAGAGCGGGAGCTTGAATATGCACTAGAGAGCCTCAATCTATCTCAAAACCATATGATATTAAGTAGGAGAACTCCTTAGGCTTATATAAACTCCCCTCTCACAATTATTCGATGTGGGACAACTCACAAGTGGCCTTCAACAACATCAACTTAGAACAAAGGTTGGAGAAGCATTTACTGAGGGTTGCATCCACCAAATACTCGTGGCTCACAACAACGCAATCACTCGCCAGCGCAACCAAGAGGTCACCGACTTGGAGAGACAATTGGAGCTCGAGAAGAAATATCACAAGGTGTTGGAATTATTATTATAATTAAATAATTCATTTTTATTTTGACCAAAGTTTGTAATTTTTTATGGCTAATAAAATGTATTCGATTTCGAGTTTAATCGTTTTAATAATTATCTACGTGTTACGAGATAATTATGATATTTTATTTCGTCAAAATCCGTTAATCGGTGAGTGAGAAATAAATATTTAAAGGTTGTCATAAATACTACTTTGGTAAATGGGAGCAAATATTATTTTATTGGGATTTGTGTTATCCCATGGAAAGAATACCAAAATATTTTTCTCTTTATATGTTTTGAGAGAGTATGAGTGTTCAACAAGTTGACTAAGTTTATGCACCCTTAGCAGAGCATTGCAAGGGAATCGACTATTGGAATATATATATATATATATATGACTTCCTATGTGTATTGAAGCATTCTTATGGCATTCGTCTAATTTTATTTTTTTTTATTTATGTCCTTTATAATTATTTTCTCAATCACGTCATTTTTTATTATTTTTTTGGTCAAATGATTACTGGCCACCGCATTTCATAACACACAAGATAAGAGAAGCATAACATAAAAGAATAAGAATTATTTTTATTTATGCTCTTTATAATTATTTTCTCATTCACGTCATTTTTTATTATATTGTTGGTCAAATGATTAATGGCCACCATCAATATGCATTTTATAACACACAAGATAAGAGAAGCATAACATAGAAGAATAAAGGGACAATTTATGATATGTCCCGTTTTAAATGTCCCTTTTACGAAATACCCCTTCTTTTTATTTATTTATTTTATTTAAAAAATGTAAATTAAATATGTATATACAAATATTACTTTTGCCCGTATTTCTCACAAAAACTGCCCGTGAAAGTCTTGATGGCTCTCCACTTCCAAACAATTTCTCTCTTTTGAAATCGATTCAAAGAACTTCCCCACCTCACCACGGGTAAAGAACATCGATTCCAAGAAACAGAAGAGCAAATCGAAGGGTTGAAGGTCGGACGGCAGCAATCGAAAGCGAAACCCAGAAAAATCGGACATTTTTTCCTCAGTCGCACTCGCCGGAATTGACGGTTGGAAGGTAAACCCTATTCATCTATTTTGGGCGCTGCGAAGGAGGCACCGCGGCCTTCATTCGGTTCTCTCGTCCATCAATTGGGTTGCGTATGTTCGTTAAGAATATTCATCAATTTTCCCTTGTTTGTTAGACACACTGAAATGCATTTTTTACAATCGAAGAAAAAATTGAAGTACCCCCGAGTGTTTTTGAAATGGAACTGGAATGGAATCTCAATTGTACATTCTACTCTTTGCAGTTCCGTTTGATATATTACGGGAGATGGAGGGGCTTTTAGGCGAGAACGGGTCGGGAAGAAAGTGTAATTTTGGCAACTGGTATTTTTGTTGGGGTCGGAATCAAACCTTCTCCATATTGAAATGTCCGACAATTAATGCCTCGGAATTTTCCAGAACGTGGTGCATCGAAGGGCCCAAATTTCATCACATTGCCTGATTCCTAGGTCGATTACATACGAAGGAAAAATTGTGCTTCCTTTTCCTCTAGGTCGGCACTCGCCCAAATCGATGGTTGGAAGAAAAACCTAGGTGTTGTTTTGAGCCTTAACAATGGTGTCAACTGTCAAGCTGGGAAATGCAGTAACTTCCCCTCAAAATCTGTTTTCATGGGCTGCGTCACTAGACTCTTACCACGTATGGTCAGATATATCTTTAAGTCTAGTTTCGGGAGAATTTTGGATCAAGTCAATCCGAGTTTGTATGAAGAAGTTATAACAAGAATCGATGGGCTGCACATGAATGGGTCTCATTGGGTTAAATATGGAGCAGAAATAATGACGGAAAATGCAGAGACTTTGATTTAGAAACTTGTTTCACTCTCTTTGAATCATGCTTCATGGTATACATGGATGGGAAGCTCTTGAAGTCTACTTTCCGAAGAGTTTTGAGTTGCATGAAGAGCTACCTGGAGTTGGGAGAAATGCTCGATTAAGTGAGAAGAGGACACCGGGAACTTCCTAAACTTATGCAGTGATTTTGAAGCTTCATCCTGGAAGCACACTTGGAGTTATTATATGTTCTACAAATATAATTGAAGATGATGAAGTCTTGTTTCTATAAGTTTTAGAATCGAGTAATTCGATGGTTGTATGAGGGTGATATGGTGAAAAACCGTGAAATTTGGTAAGGTCGTATGAGGATGATATTGCGGCGATGATAGAACGCATTTTTTCTTTAAAGTTGTGAAGATTTTATGATAATTGCATATTTTTTGCGTACTTGATAATTGTTTTTTGGGCTGAATATTGTAGAAATATTTTGTGATTTTGGCTGTGTAATATTTTGTGAAAATTAAAATTTGAAACTTGAAATTCTGAAATTAATACGATAAGTCATAGTTATAAGATTACAATTATAACAAATAAAATTTATAATTGAAAAATATTTCACTCTATGAAATTAAGAGAATATGTTATAATTTATACTAATGAATGTGTATGTTCCAACTTACTATCATGAGTGTATTAGTATCAACATAAATAAATTGAGAAACGACCAAATTTAATCAAACCACTATACGCAATATGTGAGAATCATGTTTAAATTTTAAAGAATAAGAATATTAGTCATAACATGAATATGTTATTCAACTGTATAACATGAATCGTGCTAACAAGAACCATGGTGTTGTTATATATACTTAAGTATGAAATTCATATACCTACGGATGAATTTTATATACAATAGCAAATTAGTCATATACCATACAACATCACATAAACAATCATATACTTTAGTATGAAATTCATATACCTATAGATGAATTTCATATATAACAACAAATTAACCATATACCATAAAACATCACATAAACAATCATATGCTTTAGTATGAATTTCATATACCTATGGATAAATTTCATATACAACATCAAATTAGTCATATACCATAAAACATCACATAATTAATATAAACTAATAAAAAGACTCTAGAATTTTGAGAATCATGTTAGTTCATATGGGAGAATTCCAGGTGAATTGTCGTTTAATTTGATATGTGGTGAGGTTGGTTTGATCTTTCTCACTATCATTTTTGTAACCATTTTTTCAACTTCTATACATTTAATTAAAACAACAATACTACATATAATTCCAAACAAATTTATAATTAATTTTCAAACACAATTTTCACCATTTTTTCAAATACTATACATATAATTCCAAACATTGGTCATTCAAACACAAAACATGATCAAACACAATATAAATTTGTTACAACATAAAAGAATACATGAAAAAAGTTGTTTCTTCTGTTGCATAGGGAAGAAGTTGTTGGTGCTGCATCGAGAAGAGGTTGTTGTTGCATCGGAAAGAAGTTGATGTTGCCAACATAATCAATATAAAAAGGAATGAAGGCGATGACCACGAAATTGCAGACACAAAATCGCAGAAACAAAAAAAGACACAAAATCGCAGAAATTGAGGAATTTGTATGATTTCATCCAATATGAAAGGGGCAGGTCCTGTTTATTTTTTCGCGGAGGATTGGGCAGCTCCTAAATAGAAAACGACATGACAACGACGAGCTTCTTCCGCTGGATGCAACGAGGGAAACCATTGACCCTCGAATTGAAAATCGGGATCCCGTCGATGGGTAATCTGGCCGGATATATGCTGTTGCGAGACCAGAGAATCAATCGGAAATCGATTCGAGTTGAGGAGGGTATGGGCGCCGACAATTTCAACGACCTAAGACTGTTTCGGACTACGGTTTTCATGGTGAAGGAAGGAGAAAGTTTCGCCGACGATTTCACGGGCTGTTTTTTAGAGAGAGGTAGGGGTTGGGTGGGCAGCTCTTAAATAAATAATGTTTTATTAAGGGCTAAATACACTTTGCCACCCCAGGATATGGGGTTTTTACACTTTGCAACTTAACCGGAAAAGTTTTACCGATCAGTACCACAGGATAAAGCATATTACATTTTGCCACCTTCGAGCTGCCGGATCGGAATATGCAATGTAATATTCCGTTTTGTAGGGTGTTTTGGTAAATTTCAATCCAAAAAAAATGTTGATTACAGTTTTACCCTCACTCAAATATCACCATTTATTTTTTATTTAAAAAAAAGTAAAATTATTTTGGAACAATTGATGGTATGCCCTGTTGACTAGGTCTAATTAATTGACTACCCTATTATTTAAATAAATCAAAAAGAAAATAGAAATAAAAGCTAATTGTTTGAGTGAGTATGGAAAAGTCGACAATGTCCCTATTATATTCAGCGTATTTGACTACAATTTCATTAAGGAAAAACCAAACCAGTTTCACCTTCTTCCTCAATCTCGAGCGCTCCTTTTTTTTCTGTCCAAATCAAAGAAGAGCTACTACGCCAATAATCAGTAAAAACACACAACGCTTTCTGCTTTCTGCCCGATGTCCTAACCTACATCCCCCACAATGGTGTCGAGCTACGCGGGATGAACCAAACCCTAGTCCAGAAAGTTGGATTCTGGTATTGGCTGAATCTTCATCTCTGGCGGCCTAATGCTCTAAATCTCACAACTTCGGCGACCGAAGACCCTAAATCATGAAGAAAAAACCACATGCAAAAAACCCCCAATCTTCCGATTCGAATATGGTCAGTTTGATTTTTTTATCTTTGTGTTTGGTTTTGATTTTGGTTTTTCCGAGTGTTCAATTTAAGAGATTTCATGTGGTTTTGTTTGCTAAACCCAGTTCAATTTTGATTTGGTTTCGATTTTCAATTCACTGTTTGTATTTTGATTTTTTGTTCATATTTATTTTTCAGTTCTGTGTTTAGTTGTGAATTTAGGTGTGTGCTAATTGTTTTATTCTTTTGTATTAAGATGGAGAGAATGAAGTTGCAATATACCTTGAGCCCTTCCCAAAGAGAAAAAGAATTCAAATTGAGCAATCGTAGCAACTTGAATGTATTACGTACGGTTTACGAAGGATTGGACGCGCGTCGTCGTCAGTTATTGAAAGGTGGTTGTTTTAAACATCTTTTTTCCATGCCAAAACTGAAAGTATCAGGTACGATCATTCATCACCTAATTATGCATTCATCGAAGAAAGTAAGTGAAGAAGAATGTTGGTTTATCGTGGGGGGGCAGTCTCTTCGATTCGGCATCTCAGAGTTTGCTGTAATTACTGGATTGAAAATTGGTGATGTTGATAAGTGTGTAGATGAATCTGTTGGAATTAATTCCCCTCTTGTAATGAAATATTTCAAAGGCTCAAAAAAAGTTTACAGAACCAATGTTTTGAAAAAATTTCAATCTTGCGGCAATCGTATAGATAAATACAAGTTGGGATTGATTTTAATCTTAGCATATGTTGTTATTGGGTTGGATGATGTCAAATCTATTAGTTTGTGGTGGTTTGATCTAGTTGATGATTTGAAAAGTTTCAACAACTACCCTTGGGGAAATTTGTCATACAAGATGACAACGGAGGTGTTGCATCGTGACTTATCTATTCCCTTTAATAATGCGAAGATTGCGTATGTAGTGCACGGATTCCCCCTTTCACTCATGGTATGTGTAAAAAGAGCATTCTTTTGTTAAAGTTTTGAATTAAGTTTATATGATTTTACATTATTTAATTGTTGATATTGTATTGCATTGTAGGTCTGGGCGTTTGAATCAATTCCCTCGATTGCAGAATATGCAACCAAACTTGACTGTGAAAAATTTCCTAGAATGATGAATTGGGAGTTGACTAAGCAAAGGTTCAAGTCGAGTGAAATTCAGGAAGCATTAGAATCAAAAGAGACTGTATGTGTTTGTGTTTTTATCTACTAATTATGATTTTTGTTTTAAAATATGTGCATATAATGAATATTACTCATTGTAGGTTTTAATTTCTGAATTGGTGATTACCGAAGCTGAACGAACATGTATTTATGGAGATGTTGATATCTGTGATGATGAGGCCGAGAAGAAAGAGCCGGAGGAAAAAATCGATAAGAAGTTTATTAATATATTACATCAGTTTGAGAGAGAAGTAGATGCCTTCATGGAAAGTGCATCTAATGGTGAGAAGGCCGAGGCTGTTGAAATATTACACAGACTAGAGAGAAAAATCGATGTCGATGGTGTATTCTCAGTTTCAGAAGGTAATATCAATGAAATTCTTCAACTTCAAGTTAGTTGAATTGACCTCTATTCTTGATTCTTTAACATGCAATTCTTTAACATGCAGATAAGAATGAGAATGAATTTGAGGAATCCAATATCTTTGAGAGGGCTGATGCTGAAATTGAAGAAAAAAATGTGAATGCCAAGGCTGGTGCCGAAAGGAAGAAACGGGGGAAACGTAAACTTGCAATTGTTGTAGGTAGGTTGATTTTGTTGCTGTATAACTTATAAAAATATCAGTTTAATTATTTGATGAATTTCTGATTTTGTAGCTAAGGTGGTTGAAAATACTGAGATTGTGGAAAACAATGACATTGACAAGTCTGTTGTCGAAAGAAAGAAGCGGGGGAAACGTAAACTTGAAAGTGTCGAAGGTAAGTTAATTATTGTGATATATGTAAATTAACTTTTCAATTAATAATGTATATATGGTGAATTTCTTGTGTTGTAGTTGTGGGGGCTGAACGAAAGGAACGAAGGAAAGGAAGGAAAAGAGTCGACGATGAATATGATTCTTTGTATGAAATAGATCATGCAAAAATTGAGTATCTCGATAAATGGTTGGTGACGGATGCACTAGTAAGGTATTAAATATTGTGTCACATGAAATTTTATTTTCAAGTAATCTTGTATAACATCACTGGTCTAAATATAGAGGTTTGAATCATAGGCATAAAGTGAAGGTGTTGCGCGATAGAGATTTAGACTCAGATGAGCTCAAAAAATTGTTGACAACAGGATGGGTCTAAAGCTCGGTAATATCTCAATTTTAATACTTTCTATTTTGGTGAACTGTGGATAATATATTTGGGATGAAATTTGGATGTTTGTTTTCATAGATCATGGAGTCTGGCTTAGAAGTTTTACGTGATCGAATGCGACAACATCCAAGAAGATTCCAGATTGGTGCATGTATTAAGGACCCGTGGTTTCCGCAATATGTCAAAAGAGCATATAAGAATTCTACCAACTATAAATCTGTTGAAAATTTTGAACTTGTGCCTGGAGAATTTTTAGGTGGTCAGTCATGGTTTGAGGCTAGACATATATACTTTGTTGTTTGTTCTGATTCGTCACATTGGTTTGCTTGCAAAGTGGACGTAACAGAGCAGTGCATCTACGTATATGATAGTCTTCCTAGACACATTAGAAATGTAGAATTTGATAAGATCATGAAGCCCTTCCTGGTGATGATACCAATCATATATTCTAGTGTTGTGAAAGGTGACAAGATGACGTTAACGGTTCGGAAGCTGACTGGGTTGGTTGTACAGGACAATGGGTAAGTGTGTTCTCTCAAATGGCAGTGTAAGCTTGTTTGAAAATAATATTGTTTGTTTGGACAGTTGGTAATTAAATTTCTTGCGTCATTTGTTAGGAACGATTGCGGCTTGTATGCATTGAAGTTTATAGAGTGCTTGGTCGGGAAGCAAGATGTTGGAAGATTGAAGTCAGTCGAAATGCAACAATACAGAAAGAATCTCGTCGCGGAGCTTGTCTCAATAACCAATGACTGATCAGCTGTTCTCTTTTTGTAAAATACTTTGGATGTTTTCATTTTGCTTGTGAACTACTAGATGCTTGGAAACTGAGTTGGGATGTTTTCATTTTGTGAACTAATGTCATGTTTTGTGAATTCCAGTACATATGTTTTGTGTTCTGATTTGTACATTATCTTTTTGAACCAAAGAATGACTTGAACTAAAGAATGACTTATAATGTACAAATAATGAATTTATTAAATAACACATAATAATAATAATAATAATAATAATAATAATAATAATAATAATAATAATAATAATAATAATAATAATAATAATAATAATAATAATAATAATAATAATTCAAAATTGAACAAATTAACTTATATCAAATATTATCAAAACACAACACAGCATGTTCCATATATTATCAAATTCATGAAATTGGACAATTTAACTTATAATAATACAACAAAGCACAACATGTTCCAAATATCATCAAATTCATGAAACAGAGTACAACATGTTCCAAAAATAATCAAATAAAAGAAATTACATCATCATGTTCCATACATAACCATTTAAAACAAAGTACACATTCAATCGTAACGAACGTCTTCAACTGTACTCGTAATCCCCGCGTTTCCAGCAAACACGCAGATCAAACACCCATACGGCAGTCCTTCATTACCGGTGGTCTTGGATACCCTCTTGATTTCCCGGTGTATGAGTTTTCCAATGTCGACCGTATGATTATTCAAGAGAGCATATATCAGCAAACCTTGGTCAACAGTTAGCATGTAGGACCCTAACGGTGGTAAGAGACGATGCACAACACCTAACCTCAAATAATTTGCCTCTAGGCGAAGGTGATCAACGGGAAATCCTATAATATTCCCAGCACCATCAGTTACAAAATCACCCTCATATGTAATACTATGCGCTACAGTCCTCAAAAACTTTGGCTTGGTAATTGGACTGCTTTGAAAGAAATCTCCAGACATGTCAGCCGACTTCAAATACGAGTTTATAAAAGCTGGGTCGTAACGAATCTTAACCCCTCTAACAGTAGCTGTGTCGGAAGACTTGGTATGGGAAACACTTGCATAAAATTCCCGTACATATGACTGGTTACAGTTATTACGCATATTCAAAAAATCCCCCCAACCTCTCTGTTTCACTTGATTGTACAAATCATCTAAGAGCATACGTCTCCCATCATCAACACGCTCGTAATAAACTATCCTACGCTCCCAATCGGAAATAAAAGAATCACAAATAGTACGATTTTGAAATCGTTTTGCAGAAATTCTTACCGGAGCATTTTCGTCTTCATCGAATGTAAACTTCATCGAATAACTCATCCCCTGTATGACAAACAAAAAATGATGGTTTTCGATGCCGATCCAATCGCTCGATTACCTTGTTCGTGTGTGCGGAAGCGTGTAAAACAATAGAACACGAACAACATGAAGATCTAGGCACACATTATATGTATAGACACACATATTTATATATATATATATATATATATATATATATATATATATATATATATATACATCCAATATATATATAGAGAGAGAGATATCAACGAAATCTTACTTTTGGTGACGAAGTGATTCGTTGATGTCGTTGAGGTGGTGTTGAGTCGATTGAACCACCTCAAATGGATCAGTCTCTCGAAGCTCTCCTTGTGAATGACCTCGTCACTCCTTTAGATCGTCCGGATGTGGAAGCCGCACAAATGGCCCGGCCTCTACGTGTTGCACACGAACCCGGATGATGAATACCTTGCTTGCTTGAAGTGGTTCTCCAAGAACACTCTCTATTCTCTCCTTTTGGTGTGAATTTCGTGGCTGATGATGATGGTGTTAGAATGAGACATGAAAATCTGATTTTCATGCTCATTATACCTCTTTTACTTCACATGTAACCCCCACCATAATGTGTGTGTCATAACCACACATAATGGGGTGTTATGGTGAAGTTCAAAGGTCACCTCCACATAATCATGCCAAATCATGATATGTGGTCCCATTGGCTTGTGTGGCATGCCATGTCACACTATGTGACATGCATTCCATGCAAGCCATGCATCTCATGCATGTGAAAATCCACGTAAATATTGATTCTAAATCAATATTATTATCAAGCAACGTATATCAACATCGAGTCCGTGTGTGACCCTGTAGGTTTGATTATCGATCAATATTATATTGTTCCCAACAATTAATATTATCGACTAATCATTTAACATCCATAGACGACCTTATGACTTTATCGATTGCACACGTAGGATCGAAGGACATATCCCAACAAAAAATTCATTAGAACTGAACTTTGTGAAAATTAAAAATTAATTTCAAGAAGTATAATGAAAACCGAGTTTGAAATCGAGTTTCAAAACTTCACCAGAATCGAATAGATTTTACCCCAATTCATCATAACTGAACTTTTTGAAAATTAAAAATTAATTTCAAGAAATATAATGAAAACCGAGTTTGAAATCGAATTTCAAACTCTCATCCACTACAAAAAAACCGCGGATCCCCTACGGGGATTCCCTACGGCCTTTTTCCCGTAGGGATTTCCCTACGGCATCCCCTACGGGAGCATATTTTGAGATCCCCTACGGCATTCCCTACGGCTGGAGCCGTAGGGGTGACTCCCGTAGGGGATTCCCGTAGGGGACTGCGCGCGAATTCGCGCGCATACCTTCCCTCCAAGAGGCCCTACGGGGTCCCCCGTAGGGAATAATAAATCCCCTACGGGAATTATTCCCGTAGGGAACCCCTACGGCAAATGCCGTAGGGGAGTATTTTTTTTTTTTTTTAATTATATTCAATTAAAGAAATACCCTACGGGTATTTTTCCCGTAGGGGTCCCCTACGGCATTTGCCGTAGGGAGTTTTTTTTTTTAATAATACAATTAATTTATATAATAATAAATTCATTAAATGTTATTATAAAATTACGTTAAATTGTTTTAAATGTTTTTTTTAAATCAATATTTTACTAGATAATAAAATTACAATTAAAGTTTTTTAACTATTTACGCACTACGCAATTACAATTATGCAACTACGCAATTACACAATTTTATAAAAATAGTTAATTATAAAAAATATCGCAATTACGCAAAAATTACGGAAAAATAATAAAAAGGTATTATAGTCTAAACAAATTTCAAAAACTACTACTAAATAATATTTAAATCTATGTAAAACTTGTAAACACAAAAAAGTTAAAAAATAAAAGACCTTAAATATTAATAAAAAAAAATTGAAAGTTCTATTTAATTTAATATATTTAAATTCCCTTTTATTTAAAATTACCTTTTTTTTAAACCAATATATATATATATATATATATATATATATATATATATATATATATATATATATATATATATATATATATATATATATATATATAAGTTAATGGTACATATATATTATCTTTTAAGAATTGGACATATAACTCAGATAGCCTAGCGGTTATCATCCTCTTCTTCATTTATAAGGTCAAGGGTTCAAACCCTGGACTCTGCAATATACATTAATAATTATTACAAAGCCCTCAATTGAGGGGTGGGCTTGTCTCGGGCCTTGTAATGGTGAGATGTTGTCGGGCCTCGGATCGTGGGTCGGGCTTGTGGCCCGAGCCGCTTGGAGCTCCCGTTTTTAGTTAAAACTTATTCCCTACGGGGATAAGCCGTAGGGATCCCCTACGGGCGAACCTACGACAGCCCCGTAGGGATCCCCTACGGGAAAGAACGGGCGCGGAAAGCAGTCCCCTACGGCTCCCGTAGGGGATTTGTTCCCTACGAGGCAAACCCCTACGGCGTGATTCCCGTAGGGGATGCCGTAGGGAACCCTGTTCCCTACGGATTTTTGCGGATTTCCCTACGGGAATTGCCGTAGGGAATCTGCGATTTTTTTGTAGTGATCAGAAGCGAATTGATTTCAAAACGCCGTAGGGAATCTGCGATTTTTTTGTAGTGATCAGAAGCGAATTGATTTCAAAACGATTTTTAACAGCAAAATTGAAGAATGAGCTAGAAGACATTACCCCTCAAACTTAGGAATTAGGAATTAGGGTTGTGGTTGGTGAGAGAGAAATGTAATTGAGTTTAAAGGAGCGGGAGTGAGTGAACTTGTTGGAGCGGGAGATAGTAAAAATGAAATTTGAAGGAGCGGTAGAAATTGAAATTGTTTGGATTTTGAAACAGATTCATGAAATTTTCAAAAAAATTGAAAATTAGAAAACATATACCTAAGCAGAGTACTTATATACCTTATGCAATGTATAATCGTTTGGATGAAAACAACATTCTAGTGAATAGGCATACATACTGACCCATATATAAGCATATCACGCTTTGTGATAGTATGATTTTCTATATACCTAAGTACTTAATGTCATATACCTATTTATAAAAATTAACTTATACTAGTAATTAAATTGTGATTTCATGAAAATTAACTTATTTAAGTAATTAAATTACAATTTCATGAAGTATAACGTATATTAGTAATTAAATTACAACATAATTTCATGAAGTATAGCTTATATTAGTAATTAAATTACAATTTCATGAAGTATAACTTATATTAGTAATTAAATTACAACTTAATTTCATGAAGTATAGCTTATATTAGTAATTAAACTACAATTTCATGAAATTAAAGTCAAATTAGGAATTAAATTGCAATTTCATGAAATTAAAGTCAATTTAGTAATTAAATTGCAATTTCATGAAATTAAAGTCAAATTAGGAATTAAATTGCAATTTCATGAAATTAAAGTCAAATTAGGAATTAAATTGCAATTTCATGAAATTAAAGTCAAATTAGGAATTAAATAGCAATTTCATGAAATTAAAGTCAAATTAGGAATTAAATTGCAATTTCATGAAATTAAAGTCAATTTAGTAATTAAATTGCAATTTCATGAAATTAAAGTCAAATTAGGAATTAAATTGCAATTTCATGAAATTAAAGTCAAATTAGGAATTAAATAGCAATTTCATGAAATTAAAGTCAAATTAGGAATTAAATAGCAATTTCATGAAATTAAAGTCAAATTAGGAATTAAATTGCAATTTCATGAAATTAAAGTTAAATTAGGAATTAAATTGCAATTTCATGAAATTAAAGTCAAACACACAATGTTTAATAAAAGAAGTCAACAAAATTTGTCGAATCCAAATGAAAGTCAAACACACAATGTTTAATAAAAGTCAACAAAATTAAGTTACATGAAAGTCAAATGAACAATGTCTCGAAGAAAGAGAATCCACATCAATGTCTAATATAAATCGAACAAATTGCGCATTTTTTTACGATTCTTCCTCCATGCCCCAATCGGTTGATGCTCCAATGGATCGTGCTCTGGACTTGCTTCTCCGGTCTGAATTGGCAGGTGGTCATCGGCATGAACTGTAGGTTCCAGTGGCTGGTGCTCATCAACACCAACATCGACTACAGGAGTTGGTGGCTGCTGATCGTCAACACTAATATCGACTATAGGTTCCGGTGGCTGCTGCTCATCAATACCAACATCGACTATAGATTCCAATGATTGCTGCTCGTCTACGGCTACTACACGCCTTTTACGTCCCCTCCTCGACTCCCGATGATCTCTCGCTTCTCCAGCAGACTTTTTTCGAGGTAATTCTGGTCGACCAGCTGAACGTTTTGCCCACTGGGGTGCTTTAACCTTCCAATTTTGCACATCCTCAGGATAGACATACTCATCTTCATTTGGAAAAGGATTGATACATTCTTCATAAGCATCTTTCCAAGTAGAAGTATAGTAGTATTTTGTGCACAATCGGCTTGGTTGCAATTCAGCTTTCTTCGCGGCAGCCAGTGCGTGAAGACAAGGATACCTATGTAGATCAAATTTCCTGCATGAGCATTTGCCTACCTCCAGGTCCACAACACGTCCGCTCGAACTCCCGATGCGTACCTGAAACTTATGCGGATGACTAATAATAGAAACCACAGGATTAAGTGAAACCAATTTCTTAAGCTTCTTTAACAATATCTTATCAATTGCTGGGGTCAGTGTATTTCCCCATGAATTAGCTGCAACTCGCCTTTCGGCAAACCATCTCTGCATTAGGTCACAAATGGATTTAAGCAACCCCACAATTGGAAACTCTCTTTGTTTCAGTAACAAACCATTCAATGTTTCTGCATTATTGGAGGTCATAATATTGTATCTTAATCCATCAAAATGGGCTCTAGACCAATATCGAAAATTTGCCGATTCCAAATATTCTCTAATCTTTTCACGCTTCAAGCAAAGTTCATCAAAATGCCTTTTAAAAGCTCCAACAGTGTATGCATTTGCGGCCCGTTTAAACAAAAAATCAATATCAAGTCTTGGAAAATGAGATTTCACATTCTTTTTCAAATGATACGTGCAATGGCCATGACAAGCATTCTTATATACATGCTTAAATCCATGCGTGATCCTCTCGGACCGATCAGAAATTATAGCAAGTTCATGTGTGTCACCTACAAAAATATCATAATTTTCAGAATTGTATTTGAATAAAAATTTGTACATTTCATAATTGCATAGACACTGAATACCCTTTTGTACATTTCCTAATTTTCATTTGTATTTGAAAACAATCTGTTCATGTGTATTTGAATAAAATATGAACAATACACTTCTATACATTTCCTAACACCCTTCTGTACATTTGAATAAATACACTTCTGTACATATGAATAAAATCAGAAAATCATACAAAAGAACCATGTCCATCCATCTGCTAGTCACATTTGATAAATACATTTCTAAACAAACAATCTGCCAGTCACAAATAGTTTAGAAGAGAAAATCAGAAATTACATACCTGTTATTATTTTCAACTTCTCAAAGAACCAAGTCAATGACTTGTTGCTTTCTGATTCCACAACGGCCCACGCAAGCGGATAAATTTGATAATTTCCATCTTGACATGTTGCCACAAGAAGAGTCCCTTTCCTTCCTTTAAAAAAAGTACCATCCACACTAATAACTTGTCGCATTGACGAGTACCCCCGAATACTTTGTCCGAGGGCCATAAAGCAAGCTTCAAATTCATCCACATCATTAGTTTGGAGAAATGTTAAAGTACCGGGATTGTACTCCTCCAACAAATGAAAAAACTTTGGCAATTCCTTATAACTTTCGGCCGGATTACCTCGTATTAATTCCTTCCCATGTCTTTGAGCATTATAAGCCGTACAATACTTTAATTCATACCCATAATCTCTAGCAAAGTTCATCATTACATCCTTCGGTTTAGAAACATGGTCAGGATCTCGGAAATTCGATGATAAAAATTTTCCAATCAACTTAGAGGAAGCATGTTTGTGATACCTATTTGACAGACTACGTGAGCAGCTATGACTTCGTTCATATTTTCGAACCATAAAGACTGTTGAACCTCCCAAATTACTAGCTAGCAACCGCCACTTGCATAACTGAGCTTTACAAATCACAACATACCTGGAATTATCTGACTTCTTCGTTTGGAACTCAAAATGGTGCTTCAACCCAAGCATCTGCAACTTTTCTTTCAACAAACCCTTTGTTTGGAATATTTCTTTTACTTCAACGTCATCCTCTGGAGGAATACACCAAGAAAATGCCTCATGAACCACCATAATCTGATTTTCAGTTGACTCGTTTGCCAACCATGAATCACCACCAACTTCTGGAGCAACTTCATTTGTCGGCGACGGCTGAATAGCATCACAAACTTCATCCGTCCCATTTGTCGGCTTTTCTGGAATCTCATTTGGCTGTTCTGAAACTTTATCAACTGAGTTCAACATTGGTTCAACATCAGCTGCTATACCCACCAAAACCCGCACTTCATTTGATTCCAAAGTCTCAGCTACAACGGACCCAAGTGACTGCACCGGCCTATTTGTTTCATCTGACCTACCATTAGCACAAGACTCAACATACTCACCAGCCCCTTTACCCAGTTCTTCAACCTCAGACATCTTCTTCGATTTCAATGTTACACATAAACGAGTTTTATCACAGCACGAAACCAACCAATCTAAACTGTCATCATCATTTATGGAATAAGGCAGATTGAAAAGTGGGTCTTTATTCTTCGTCGGCCGATGACATCGCAATACCATTTCATACATAGATGTATCGATTTGCAGCTTCTCAACAAGCTTCTGGTATAGCTCCAAATACGTGATGTTTTTCAGAACATGAAATGGGATTACCTTACCATTCTCAATCCCACCGTCGAACACCCAAGAGAAAACACCATCGGAGAGGGTGAAATCCCCTGTATAGCAGACAGACAACCACACTTCTCTTGACATTGCCAATAATCGACTGTGTGGTATTGAATTGGATTCGGGCGTGCCCAACACACTTCTCTGGATGTTAATTGGATTCGGGGATCGACAACAAACGGATGGACGGCCGACGAAATTGAATTGAATTTGGTGACTGCGTGCGGGCTTCGAATTGGAGACGGTGAGCTCGCGGTGTTGACGGTCGGCGGACGGACAACGGACTGCGAACGGAAGATTGAAGAAGTCGAAATGATTTAAGAATCGATAATCTAAATTTTGAAAATTTCTTTCTGGGAATTTAGGTTTGAGAAAAAAAAACGTGAATTGGGAAATTAGGTTTCAGAAAAGAAAAAAAAACGCGAATTGGGTTTGGGGTCGATCGGGTTTGATTTGGGTAGGATTTGTGTTTGATATGGGTCAAGGGTATTGTAGTAATAGCACACATATTTTAATTGTTAAATAAAAAAAGGGGTATTCCATGTAAAAAAATTGAGAGGGGGATAGTACATTAATAAACACATGACTATGGGGTACTTGATCAACCAGGGCCAATTATTTTTTGGGCTAAATACACTTTGCCACCCCAGGATATGGGGTTTTTACACTTTGCAACCTCGTCGGAAAAGTTTTACCGATCAGTACCACAGGATAAGCAATATTACAATGTGGTACCTGCCGGCTGCCGGATCGGAATATGCCATGGAATATTCCGTGTGATTGAGATTCACGCTCCACTGAAACGTGTGGGATTAAATTAAACATTTGAGCTGGAGGGTATTCTAGTACTTACCCATTACAGTAATTAAAAAATTAAATTAATGATAATTAAAAAAATAAATTAATGATAAATAATTTCTTCCCCAAATTATTAAAATCAAATCATCCCCAATTCAAATAACCTACGCTACGAATCTTCAATCTCAAAATCTTCAATCTCCAAAATTTCAAATTGAAATCTCAAGTTGTACTAATTAATCACAATGAAGGGTGCCGTTTTACGAGTCATGGAGCGAGATTCCTGCCAGTCGTCAAAGAATCGGTTGGCCCGTTTGCCGGGGAACGGATTCCGATTTGCGGCGAGAAAGGGGATCCGATGTCGGAGAGCGACAGCCCGCCGCCGCCCGAGAGATCTCGGCTGTGATGATGATGGGCGCCCAGGAGCATTTCGAACTCGTCGTCGTGGTTCTTCATCTTCTCAATCATTCACATAGATGAAAAAAAAAAGCGTCCTGAAAGAAAAAGGGGGAAACACACACAAACACACAGATAGAGAGAAAATTTCACAACGGAAGTGGAAACGAAACGATCGGGATATGAAAACCCATTACGGATAATGGATTTCTAGCATTTGGGCATTTCGTAGAAGAAGAATTTTTTTTGAAATCCGTTTAAAAAAAATGCAGAAAAGGGATTTCGTTTTTTTCAGCTCAAAAATCTGGGTGTTTTGGGTTTCTGTATTTTCTGTTTTCCGGAGAAGAGTTGGTGGAGCATGCAAAGATGAATGGGATTGGATTTACATATACTGTATGGTTTTTTTCTCCTGTGTTAAATCAATTTGTGAGTTCTGGGACTGAATTTTTTTGTTTTTGTTTTTAATTTTAATATAAATAAAAACAAATATTGAGTAAAGAAGACAGAAGGGTAAATATGTAATTTGCAGAAAATTTGAGTTGTTATTTACCAAAACACCCTCCAAAACGGAATATTCCATGGCATATTCCGATCCGGCAGCCCGCAGGTGGCAAAGTGTAATATGCCTTATCCTGTGGTACTGATCGGTAAAACTTTTCCGACGAGGTTGCAAAGTGTAAAAACCCGTGGCAAAGTGTATTTAGCCCTTATTTTTTCTCTCTCTCAATCCACAGAAGCAAGAAAGAAGATGACCGATTTTTTTTATTTAAAAAAAAGTTAAATTATTTTTTTCTGCTTCTCAATCCACAGAAGCAAGAAGAAGATGGACGAATTGATGCTACAGGGAAATTCGCTACTCCGCTACAGGTGGGGTTTCAATCAAACAATCAATGTCTCATTTCAAAACTTCAGACTACAATTTTTAATTCCTAAAAAAATAAAAAATAACAAAGGGGAAATAAACCTTCCACGAAGGTGTGTATTTCTGGGAAGACAAATCCCACACTCTAAGAACGTGTGCATTTGAGGACGAAATTGGAAGAATCCAAGACCTTGATGGTCGATTCGCACGCGCAGACGAGGAACGAACCGTCGGATGAGACGGCATAAGCACCGCCTCAGCCCTTCACGCTGGACGATACGACGGCGGTGCGCTTCTCTGGTTTCACGGGTGTCTGCGACAATCGCCATGAGTGGATTCTCCGGTGACTAAAATCAAAAGTAAATTGGGGCTTTAATATCAATTGGGGGGTTCAGACCCTGTGCATCACTTTCAACATAAAATTGGAATTCGAACGCTTGAAGAAGAGATTGTTTCACAAACCAACTGCGGCGGAGAAAGAGAATTCGATATACAAATATACTACCGAGATTTTGGAGATTGAAGATTTTGAGGATTGAAGCTTCTTAGCGTTTCTTTGAATTGGGGATCGGACATAATTCATTTATCATTAATTTATTTTTTTAATTAATGTTATGTGTAAGTACAAGAATACCCTCCAGCTCAAATATTAAATTTAATCTCACACGCTTCACTGGAGCGTGAATGTCAA
This sequence comes from Euphrasia confusa, assembly GCA_954870475.1. Lineage (NCBI taxonomy): Eukaryota > Viridiplantae > Streptophyta > Magnoliopsida > Lamiales > Orobanchaceae > Euphrasia > Euphrasia confusa. The sequence continues at coordinate 13,362,641 of OX940968.1, forward strand.
TCACACGGAATATTCCACGGAATATTTCGATCCGGCAGCCGGCAGATTGTAAATTGTAATATTGTTTATCCTGTGGTACTGATCGGTAAAAGTTTTCCGACTAGGTTGCAAAGTGTAAAAACCCCATATCCTGGGGTGGCAAAGTGTATTTAGCCCTTTTATTAATAAATATAGGGTATATAGTAAAAACCTTTTAAGAGTAGGATAGATGATAAATACCGAGCTGTGAAAAGGCCATTTCATATAGAGAGTCTAGTAGAGAATTTCTACATATTGTCCAGAGTTCGATCACTTCCTTCTAATGTGTATTGAAACATTCTTATTACATCCGTCTAATTTTTTTTTATTTATGCCTTTTATAATTTTTTTTCTAATTCGTGTAATTTTTTATTGTTTTTCTTTTTTTCAGCTGTAATCTGAATGTTCTTTTATTATACTTCTTTTAATATAATTAATGTTTAATTTTTTTTCATATTTTACAATCTTATGTCGTTTCTATTTTTTTAGATATCAATGTAAGTATTTCGATCGATTATTTTACCGTTGAAGTAGGGCAAAAAGAAAACAAAAGACACAAATGTTTTTTACTAAATTTTTATCTTTTACTATAACTAGGCCTGTCAATTGGGCCATATGCGTTCGGACTTTGATTGGCCTTAACTCGGCCCATGGAATTTTAAGAGCTATGGGCTTCGGGCTTTAGCCTTTGAGTTTGAAAATTTCAAGCACAAGCTCGGCCTATATGAATATTAGGGCTTCGTTTCTAAAACGGACTAAGACCTAACATCTCAATCTAAAATTATTTTCACAAATTTTTTCATAAATATTTAAAAAAATATTAGGATTGATCGAGTAGCAACAAAACAAACACAAGCCAATAATATTATCAAAACAAAAGCAAGGTTTATCATATTTTAAATGCATCAACCCTTTAATGTTCTTCAAAACTTCTACTTAGAAAGATCTGAAAAAATAAATATTCAAAAATAAGTATTAATAAAATCATAAAAATAAATATAAACAAGAAGAGAAAAAACAAACATATTACAAAAAAATATTATTTGTACTAACCATTGAATGATGGATCGTGTTCTTAATAATAATTTAAAATTTATTTTTATTTATAAAATTAAAATTTATTATTATATAGGGTCGGCCTATATACAATATGAGTCTGAGCTTACTAAAGCCCAGGCTCGGCCTATATACAATATGAGTTTCATTTTTCGGCCCAAGCTCGGCTCGACCCTAAATAATATTAATAGAACAATGCTTTTCTTAAGGCCGAATGAGCCGAGTTAGGGCTGATCCGATCCGATTGACAGGCCTATCTATAACTACATTTTAATTTTTTTTAATTACCTCTCTCTCAATTTCAAATATTATTTTTGTCTTTTTGAATTGGTCATATCCCAAAAGAAAATTCATATTTACTAATTTACCTATCACAAAAATTAAAACATCAATAAAAAAAAAAGTCGAGACCGCCTAGAGGTTACAATGGTAAAAATGTCGAACTAGAGTAACTTGCAAGTCGATCACCTTCTCAAAAAGACGACGAAACCAACTAATTATACCAATACAGGAATCAACTCATTGATTATCCACGTTCGTGATCTCAACTTGAGAACCTCCCGTGGGTCAGAAAATGATGGAACGAACAGGAATGATTTCATTTTGATTTTAATTATAATGACTAGCTAATGACTATTTGGATGTGTTTTAAACTTTAATTCCCCAAACTAGATCCAATTGTCAAACTGAATGAGTAGTTAAGCAAGAGAAATACAACAAAATGAAACGTCTAATTTGATAAGATTCCAAATTATTAAGGCATATAAAGATGTGTATATTTTTTCCTTTGTAACCTATACGTTTTTATTTGTTATTGTTAGAGATCTCAAATCACTACATGAAGTAACTTTTTTTTATATATAAAAAGATGTCTAAAGAAATGTTTTTTTGATCTTGATCGATAATGCAAACTTAATTTTGCGCATTACAACCAATAATACATTAATTTGACTCAATTCACAATCCATGTATTAATATAAAGATTTGTCTAACTCCCAAATCATGTGTAAAATGCCAAACATGAATGATTCAATTCCCACCTTTTATTGTAAGTGTAACCTCCAACACCAAGCCTCCCCTATAAATTCCAACCACATCTTCAACATTCCAAAAACACAAAAACTTCTCAACACACAAAACAAAATCAATCCCATCCATGGCCAAAAAACCTCTGCGGCATTGAGATTGACATAAATGTCTTCTCCCCCGCTGGGAAAGTGTTCTCCTTCGGCCACCCCAACGTCGAGTCCATAGTGGACCGGTTCCTATCTCGAAACCCGACGGGCCAAAGCACTAACGACCCGTACCACCTCGTGGAGGCTCAACTTGCAATTGGGCCAATACCTAAATGAGTTGGAGATGGAGAGGAAAAGGGGTGAGAGCTTTGACGGCATGCGGACGAAGAACCAGAGCCAGTATTGGTGGGAGTCTCCGGTCGAAAAACTAGGGTTAGACGAGCTCGAGCAGCTCAAGGACGCGATGGAGGAGTTGAAGAAGAATGTTTGTCGACACGGGACGAGGATGATGAACTCGAGCCCGGTTTTCGTGCCGACCAGAGTCTTCGATCAGTACAAGGCTATGTCGATGATCAGCCAAGATATTATGGGAGGAGGCATGAATATTGGTTCAGGTAGTAGTAATTTTGGATATTGCCATGGATTTTTTTGAGTTTTGTTTGTGTTTGCACTTTGATGGGGGTATTATGGTCATTTGTGGTGGCTAGTGTCTTACTAGCTAGTTTTTTACCCTCCTTATTTTCAATTATTATTTATGGTGTAGTACTTAAAGAGACTTTATATTACAAATACAAAATATACTATGTATAACAACTCAAATGCTGCATTTAAAATTGATATACCCTTTATATTTGCATAAATATAAGAAATAAAGCATAATTAATTAAAATTTTTCTAGTAACAGTTTCGGTTTCGATCAAAAAGTCGTAAAATTCAATTAAATATATATCTTATATATGGGAATCGAGTTAATAATTTTCGGTGAAACTTATTGGTTTCCTAAATGTTGCCCTTGAAATACATGAAGTCTTACTCTACATGGCGTCTATGTTATTTATTTATGTTTCAAGTATATTACGCGTGATATATACGAGTAATTAAACATTTGTACGTTGTCAATTCATACACGTGGTACATACGAGTAGTTCATGTTTCGAGTATTACACGTGGTGTAACATTGATAAAACCAAAAAAAAATTAGTTATCAAAGCATGATGTAAATGTTTCTCTTGAAATACTTATGATGTTGATTTACTCTACAAGCATCTATGTTATTTATAAATCAAAACATAACTAATAGATACATATTGAGTAATTGAACATTTGTTGATTCGTGTTTCATAGTATATTACACGTGGTGCATACGAGTAATTGAACATTTATATGTTGTCGTCATGTTTCAAGTATATATACACGTGGTACGTACTAGTAATTCATGTTTCAAGTACTATTACACGTGGTGTAGCATTGATAAAAACCGAAAAATTTCTAGTTTCAAATCTCTTATTTCTTGTGACATTAAATTAAAATGCGCAATATCAACATCCAAGATTAATGATAAATATACAAATACAAATAAAAAATTCATCAAATTAATTAATTAAATTCATATGCCATAATGATATAAATTGTTTTCACATATTAGATGGGAAAGAATTTTTTTTTATATTTGTTTTAATTTTTTATTAAGGAAAAGCACCCTATTATTATTATTATTATTATTATTATTATTATTATTAGTGCATTTATAACATATTTCATTCAATGGAATCACCTTAAATATTTAATATTTAATGTTGTCACATCTCCTCTTTAAATACTTGATACCTCAATTAACTAATGATATCTATGTCACATAGTTTTAGATTATTCATTGTTATATGTAGATTTTGTTTTTGCCTATGTTTGCAAACCAAAATCACAATGTTTTAAATTGTGAATATCCAACCTCACTAATTGCATGGCATATGCACATCACATACCCTCCTATAAATAGCCCTTCCTATGCATACACAAACCACGCACACAACACAAAACAATCCAAATAAACTCTAAGTTGTTCTTCCTTCCCTTCCTTCCCTCTACAAAGCAACATTTCCATCATCCCCCATGGACTCCCTATCCAACAACTCCCAACGAAAGGGGAAAGGCACCGGCCGCCGAAAGATCGAGATGCAAAAGATCGAAAACGAGGCCAACCTCCAAGTCACCTTCTCCAAACGTCGAACCGGCCTCTTCAAGAAGGCTAGCGAGATCGACACTCTCTGTGCGACCGAGAGCGCAGTCGTTGCTTTCTCCCCAAGCGATAAAGTCTACACCTACGGCAACCCCGACGTGGAAACAATCACCGAAAGATACGTGAACCAAATCGAAGGCTACAACAACCACCGAAACCCCGGGGCCCACCACAACGCGCTGGCCCGCCAGCGCAACCAAAAGGTAACCGACGCCGAGAGGCAGCTCGAGCTCGAGAAGAGGTACAAGAAGGAGCTCAAAAAGATGAGGGAGGCGAACCAAGGCCAGTACGGGGCCCCGCCCAATATCGAAGAGCTCACCTACCAACAACTCGAGGAGCTTAAGGAAGCCGTGCTCGGTTTCAAGCAAGAGTTTGAAGCCAAGGTGGAAAATCCCATGGGAGCGGATAACTCGTACGTGTTCCATGGGCAAAACCCTAATGCGGGGATGGTCTCGTCGGGTGGTGGGGCCTACGGTGGATTTCCATCGGGCTCGAACATGCAAGGGGGTGGTTACAACATGGATGGAAACTTCTCCAACTATCAAACCCTAGATCACTCGCAGGTACCGTCGTTTCAAAACAATGTCGAGCCGAGTTATAATAACCCTGGGGACACATTTTTCTCGGACGTGTTGGCTGCGAACAACGGTTATGTTGACCCGTTTGACCCGATGGAACCCTCGTTCCAATTTGATGTGGCGAACGATTCGAATCTTCTCGCGGACGTTCCATTTGATGGGGAGGCGGCGGCCACCACTAATGCGGAGGCGGGGAACGTGTTCGCTCCTTATTGGGGAGGGCAGGGCTATGTTCAAAACAACAACCAAGGGTTCGGTAACAACTTTGATGGCGGGTATTAGTTCGATATTCGCTTGATGGTATAGAGGCCATCTCTAGTTGTTATTTCCTTTTGTTTGTTTGAATGTGTCATCTTTTGTTGGGTGGGTGTTTCTCTTCCTGTAATAAGAGGCCCTCAAAATAAAAGTGTTTTTATTTGTTGTTTATTATGATCATTCCTTTGTTTTAATCATTATTTTTTCTTTACCAAACACAAATCTACAAAACAAATCTACATTTTAATTTAAAATATTTAATAAAAACATATTTTGAATTGATTTTAAAAATTACCAAAAAAATGTGTTCTTTCTGCAGTTTTCTACCGAAATATTAAACATATCAAAATATAAATTAACTCAATTGTACAAGAATAAAAAAATTACTCGAATTCATTACTGTAAATTTATGTGAACCCGAATCCACATAATTAATAATTTAGATGGCTCACATAAATATTGTTGTGCAATTTTTGCACAAGATCAACTTAGCGCGGCGCATCAACTTAGTGCGGCGCAGGGCTAGGTTCAAAACAACAACCAAGGATTTCGTAACGACTATGATGGCGGCATTGGCGGGTATTAGTTCGACATTCGCATGAAGTTATAGAAGTCATCTCAAGTTGTTATTTCCTTTTATGTTTGTTTGTTTGAACTCTAGGGTTTGAATTTGTCATCTTTGTTGGGTGAGTGTATTTTCTCTTCATGTTAGATGGCCTAAAAAATAAATGTGTTTTATTTGTTGTTTTAATGATCATGTATTTGTTCTAATGATTATTTGACTGCCCAACACAAATCTATAAAACAAAACTACATTAATTTAAAATATTTAATAAAAATATATTTTGAATTAATTTACTGGATTCGAATTCATGTAAATTAATAATTTAAATTAATTATTTGTTGCCCCATCACTGTAAATTTACATGAATTCGAATCCATGTAATTAATAATTTGGCTGGCTTGCTATTTTGCGCAAGACCAACTTAGCGCGACGCATCGAAAGGTGCAACGATATGGACTTGAGGGAGTATGTATCATGGATCTTCAACATCATGAAATACAAACAAAGAGAAACATATATATCTCAATTAATTGTTGGACATTTTAAATTCACAACATATGACATTAACAAATTGCATGGTCAAGGGTTGTTAGCTCAGTTGGTTGAGCAATTGAATTGAAGGCCGTGAGGTCCTAGGTTCGAATTCGAGACATTGCAATTGACCTAAACAAATAAAAAAAACAAATTGCATGCAATAACACTCCCTTCTATAACTGAAATATTTAAATTGTATTTAAATTATTTTAAAAAATATTAAAAAATATACATAGAGATGATGAATAAGATTTTGATGCAAACAAATTGTAATGCACAGTTCATTTTATTTAAAGAAAAAACGCGCAAAAAGTGTTGCCCCATTTCTGCACAACGTCGAAGACAACATCAGCTAGCTAGCGCAGCGTGAGCATCACACACGTAAAATCCGACACAAATAATTCCTACAAAAAATAACACTCTGGTACATTACATGTCCACAAAAACATGGTAAATAAAATTAAGTTGAATTGAAATAATTAATTTTAAACATTATCGCGCAATTTCTCACACAAAATTGGGAAGAAAAAAAAACTTACGACAACAATTGGAGAAGCTCTAACTATCACATTCACATATTCAAAATAAATATATGGTTGGAGTAATTACAAACTATTGTTATGGTTGCAACCACCAAATACTCATGGCTCACAACAATGCAATAACGCGCCAACGCAACGAATAGGTCACCGACCTCGAGAGCCAGTTGGAGCTCGAGAAGAGGTACAAGAAGGAGCTCAACAAGATGATTTATCTTTACCGAAGCGGTGGATGATTATAACGCTCCCTTCTGTGTGTAATCTACAAACATAAACCAAGTTAGAGTTGAAATAATTAATTTATTTTTAAAAAACAATATACATTAATTATGATGAATAACATTTGCAAACATGCATAATCCATTTAAAAAAAACAGGTAGTCGCATAAATATTGCGCCATCAACTATGGAAAATGCCACATAGAAGTTAAGTTACGTGAACGCCGTGTCAAATAGTGAAAATGCTCGTTTGATTAGGTATAATCGTCGCAATAAACCAAATATCGAGTTTATTTCTAATTTTATTAGGCTGTATTCCATGAGTTTGTAATATTATTTATTCCACACCAAGAATCCAACTTCTATATGAGTAGATTTGCTATTATGTGAAGTTACTAAACTAAAATAAAAATCCACCCAAAAGCCAAATCCTTGGTGTGATTTTCAATTATATAATTGATAATTAATCACATTATGAAATCTAGCCAAATAATTTTTTTATTTTTTTATTGCAATTAATTGTTGATTTTATTTAAAAAAATAGCCGAACAAACAGTGTTGCGCCATTTCCGCCCAACGTCGAAGACAACATCAGTTAGCTAGCGCAACATTACAAGAAACGCAACGTGAGCATCACACGCGGAAAAGCGACACAAATAATTTTTCTAATAATTGGTAACAAACTATTATTATGATTTTCCACTTAAAATATAGACGCAAAAACATATGACCATATTCCTAATATCCAAATTTATTGATTGAAAATTTTATTCATAATATGTATGCATGATCAATAATTTGTCCATCACCTCCTACCAAAAATAACACTCCATTGTCGATTTCGACAAACACATTGCGAATAAAATTAAGTTGAATTAAAATAATTAATTTTAAATATTATAGCGCCATTTTTGAAGCAAAATCGAAAATAACATGAACTTAGAACAAAGGTTGGAGAAGCAATTACCGAGGGTTGCTTATACTTATGTTTCATCGAGCACAAGTGCGGTGATGAAAAGCCTTTGTTCAGTCAAATAATTCGCCCCATTAAATTGAAAACGATTTCTGACGCGGTGGAAAAGTGCTTGTCGGCTAAGAGGTCCATGTTAGAGGGCCCTTATTGCGGCTTTGCCAATCGGTTCGGCTCCCTTATTGCTTTCTCCGGCGGCGGAGGGACTACCCATTTTAGTTTCATTGATACTTCGACTTCGTCTTCTTCATCGATGATGATAAGGAGCCGTTTCCGATCTCCTAAGTATAATCCGCTTCTGCTGAGTTGTCTGGACGGAAAATTCTTATGCATAGACACGGGTCGACATGGGTCTGGTTGTTTTCAGTATTTTAGTGACAGGTGTACTTCTCTGAAACCTCCTCCCTTTGTGATTGGATCTAAGAAGACTTTATACGACATGGAAGCTTGTTTTCTGGAGGATATCCATAACATCTTAGTTTGGGAGCGTCGAAAACCCCAAGTGTACTGATTTGATATTCGGAATCTTCAATACGGAAGTTGGAAGGATGCATTTCCCAGTTTGGGTACAAAACTTCCCTTTATCGAGTTTGAGTTTGGTCGGCCTCCTCTCTTCTTCCTCGACTATCATCCCCTTTTAGGCAACTTCTACATAATGTTTAACTATGATCCAATCCATTCACTTGTAACCCCATTTTTCATTTCACCCTCCCTTCAATCCTTTAATCTGTGATGAAACTATGTCACCGTAGGTTGTTTTTGTAAGTTGGAAGACTTTTTACTTTCTGTAAAGCATTCAAAACTCAATGTAGTTGTTTGCGTTTTGTATGCACGATTGATTCTTGTCTTCACTTCTGGCTATAGTTTTTGTAAATTAATAATACCTTAAGGAAGTTAAGTTTTTTTTTTTTTTTGAAATTTGGCAAAGACTCGAGAGTAGATTGTTGTAATTATTCCTAATGTATAAAGAAAGTCGACTAGCTAACATATTCCAACTCAAAGTCTCCCAATGTCGGATGAAGAGATACAGTCGTATTTCTAGCCGAACCCATCTGCATATTCCTCTGTTGCGTGATCCACTGCATCAAGCAATTCCTGGCTGAGAAAGAAGGTTTCACTTGCACAGTAAAAATTGCAAGAACAATTTAACCACAAAGAAAAAATGAATCTTTATTTCCAACAATATATTCAAAAGCTCATTAAAGTACTTTTTTCCAAACACTCGGACATTTGCTTTTGTAAAAGGTTCAGCTTCTATTTGCAACACTCCCTAATTATGCTTCTCCTACAGCAATACATTTCTAAGAAGCAATACATTTCTAAGAATAAGTAATAGATTGAACACTCCAATGGATATAAAGATTTAAAAAAAAAAAGAGGCTAAATGGATCAACTGAGAAAGTGTGGCAGGAGACCATTATGTAGAATAAAACAAGAATCCAGAGAAAGAACATTGAATCAAACTATAGAAAAAACTACTAAAACAAAGCCACAGTTTGGATATACTAACTAAATACAGCACATTTTATCTCTAAGAGCTACTACTATCAATTTGGAAAACGAGCCTCTCGGCCAATAGTGAACTGTGCATAAGCTCAAATGAATTATCGAAGATGAAAACACAGCATTATGTGAACCCAAAACATGGCACCGTTATCCGCATCCAAGTAGAACACCACCAACATACTGAAAATAAAATTCAATAAATTCGTAGACCGATTTTTATTGCGGAATTTTGAAATAAATTAATTACTAAGCTAAAACCCAGAAGTAATGAAGCATGGGATTGGGATTTTGGGGGTTATAAGATTTGATTATATGGAAGAATTTGAGACTTGTGAGTGTATTTGGACTTTTTCATATTTCCCACCTTTTTTTGGGGTGATGATGATGATATTCATAATCATAGGGGGGCTTGAGACTCGGACCCACGCCAGACAAATACTCGATCAGATTTTGGAGAAAAACATGGATGGGCGAACGAGATGATGCCAGCAACTTCTACTATTACTAACTTCTAAAATAATTTGTTAGTTTAATTATTTTGGATATTAATTGAATTTATTTATTTATTTGGGTTCCAAAAAATATTTTACTACAATTAATTATATATAAAAAAAATTATAAATTGCTTTATTTTATTATAGCACATTATTTTTTTAATTTTGATCCAAATTTTATTTTACGTAAATACTATTTGGTAGACTCTTGATATCTTAATATCCTTACATATATGTCTCCTATTTGGGATCCCAACGTCATATATCATATTCCGAAATATAAGCATGACTACCTAGAGGAATTTCAGAACATTTCAACTACCACATTCTTCATTAATAAAGAAAGTTGAATGTGCTTTAGGTCAGTTAAAGAAAAGGTGGAAGGTGTTGAAAATTATGACTCAAATATCACAAAAGTATCAAATGTCAATTATCGTTTCTTGTTTCACACTTCATAACTCCAATTGTACAACGTGATATTGCCTGTAGGAGAACAGATACAAACTTGGATGACAAAAACCGAATCAAGTTCATGTCTAAGTTAAGGATGTATATAGTTGAAGCTATTTGGAAAGATAACAACACCGAAGAGCATGATAATGGATTACAACAAAATGATAAGGAGGTAGAACATATGGAAGTAGATTGACAGATTATTTAATTTTTTTAATTTTTGTGATTTTTTTCAATATCGCAAACATTTAATATTTATTGACATTCATTTTTATTATTATTTTTATTGTTGTTGATATTATTATTATTATTATTATTATTATTATTATTATTATTATTATTATTATTATTATTATTATTATTATTATTATTATTATTATTATTATTAAAAATCGAACTGAAATTGAACAAAATTGAATTGAATGGACCTGAACTGAACTAAATAAACCTGAATTGAACTGAATAGAACTGAACTGAAGTTAACTGAAATTAAGTCCAAAAAAGCATGACCTATGTTTATGAGCAACCTAACCTAACTCAATTTATTTATAAAATATTACTCCTCCCATCTCTTTAAACAATGAATACTTTTTTTTTCAGTTATCTCATAAAACAGTAAATATTCCATAAATGAAATATCTTTTTCCAACTTTAATCTCTCAATATACATTTATTTACTCTTATCTAAGGTGTTCAAAAAAACCGCCAAACCCGATGCGGATGCCAAACCGACCGGTACCCGCCCAAATCCGCCGGTTTAATTTTTGAAAAAATAAACCATGGTTTAAAATTTTAGAACCCGCAAAAAAATGGGCGGGTTATGGGTACATAGTCGACCACCCGCTTAAAAACCGACCCGCCCGCAATATATATATATATATATATATATATATATATATATATATATATATATATATATATATATATATATATATAATTTATTTTTAAGTATTTTAACACAAAAAATTATATTTTTTATATTTTATTTTGATTTATAATAATTATATGTATAGTTTATATGATTTTAACATTTTAGAAATTAAAAAACTTTTAAAATAATACATGTAATTTAATATATTTATATTTAGTATTGACCTTTAAATTTATAATTATGTTAGCTTATAAACATTAAATTAAATTAAACTTTTTAAAAGGAGTGATATGTAAACCTAAGATTTTATGTATATACGTAGAGATTGGATAAAATTTGATTTATAATTTTTCTTATATTATAAATTTACGTACTCACATATGTAGATAAATAAAATCTTCCCACCCGCCATTTCGCCCACAATCCGCCCGTATCCGCCTTCACCCGCCCCGCACGGTTAGAATAAAATTTGGGTGGGTACGGTTGATAAAATTGACAACCCGCCATTATTTGGGTGGGTCATTTTTAAGGAAATACCCGCCCAAACCCGCCCGTGAACACCCCTAACTCTTATACCACTACATTTTTTAACTAATTCCTTTATTATATACACATCAATACCTATTATATCCCTATTTTATATTATTAGACAAAAAAAATCAATGTTTCTTAATCTATGTAGAATTTTCTCTATGCACTATCTTGAGAGATAGAATAGGTAATTTATTTTACTTTTTCACACTTAATCTATAACACCAATCATTTAATATATATATTGTTTCACTCGTTTTTGTGCCGTTTGTTTTTATGTTTTCCGATTATTCTTGTGTTAGTCGTAGTGTCGTTTGTGTATATTTTCATTTTGTTTGGGTGTTTTATTGTCCGGACAGGTTTAGGCGAGACGACGAATGGAAACGAGCTAAAACGGCCAAGAAACGAGCAATGGACGAAGAAGATTTTCCGATGAATTCCAGAATCACGCAGCTGCGGGAAAATAGTCATTACGGCTTCGTCCACTGTCGGATCGACCTCAAATTCTCACGGCAAGACAAGGACTTCATGATCTACATTTTGACCGAAGGGATCGGCGAGATTAAGTCCAAGGCAAGAGATATCGAGCGAAGACGGAAGAGGTAAAAACCAGTCAGACTGGCGCGTTTGCGCCATCCTGGCGCATTTGCGCCAAACTGCTGAGAGCGTAGCGCATTTGCGCCAGACTGCTGAGAGCGTGGCGCATTTGCGCCACAGAAGGTTGACTTGGTTTGACCCACCTTTGATCACCAATTGGAAGGCATTTTGAAGGACTTTTTTGACATTTCCACCTAGGATTTTTGAAGGACAAAGTGCGTGTATGCACTATAAGACAACTTTGTTAGGTGTAGAATGTTTTGTCCTATCTCATTCTACTTGTTTTGAATTTCTTGCTCTTGATATTGTTCTTGAGAGATTTATTTTGTTCTTGATTTTCAAGCTTTAATATTTAAATTACTTTCAATCGATTTATCGTCTCACAAAATATCCTCCACAAACATCGATCACCTCATCGAGCCCGTCGTTTCTATCGGAGCCATTTCTTCGGGTGACACGTTGAATTTCGGCTCGAATCCGGAAGCACGACTCGTTCTCGTCTCGCCTCCCCAACACCTTTGTGAGTTTTATTTCGATCACGAGTATTTTATCTATTGCATGCTTGATTGGTTGTGTTGATATGAGTAGCTAGGTCTCTTGTTAGGGTTCTAGGGTACTTTGCTTAGAGGCTTGAGTCGACAATGTTTTGAGGGTTTTAAATGAATCGAGGAGTCAATCGGTTCGAGTTGTGGGGTCTCGTGTTGAATATCCTCTCTGAGGAACATCACTAGTGGATCACACACCCGAGTCGAGCGATGTTTAGGTACGGTTCAATGTCGTCTCGTGTTGAGGACCTCATCGAGGTGCATCACTAGTGGACGACGCGATCGTACCTAAACACCTCGTTTATAAATTGAAGAATTGCTTAGATTCGAGTTGTGGAGTTTCGTGTTGAATATCCTCTCCGGGGAACATCACTAGTGGATCACACACCCGAGTCGAGCTATGTTTAGGTGTGACTCAAGGTCGTCTCGTGTTGAGGACCTCCCCGAGGTGTATCACTAGTGGACGACGCGGTCACACCTAAGCGCTCTCCTCTTTATCAAAATCTTGATTTTTAAAGGCTCGACTCAATCCTCGAAACAAAGGAACCTAGTTCCCTAACCCTCCCTCTCATTTGATATCTCCATTGTTTACTTGTTTAATTGTTTTCTTATTTCAATTTTAGTTTAGTTAACTCTCTCAATTTGAAACCCCCCTTAGTTGATAATGATTTCGTTCCTCTTGAAACTCGAACTAAACTAACGCAAAAAGCTATTCACGTGCCGATAGTATTTCTCCTCGAGAGATCGACTCGGGGGATTTACTTTCGTAAATCTTTCGGAATTTATAAATAACTTTTGAGCAAATCAAAATGGCGCTGTTGCCGGGGAGCAATTTAGGCAACGTGAATTGATTTTTGTGCTAGTTAAGTTCTTGTTTCTTTGTTTATTTTTCTTTTGTTTCTTTTTGTCATTTCTCGTGTTATCGTTGTATTTTACACTCGGTGCGTGTAATCCCTTTCTTTGAGTGTTGTGTATGCAAGGTTGAAGTCGTTCTCCCTTTCATACTTCCATCTCTCCTATCACGACCGAGTTGATCACATGGCTAGACGCAATGATAACCGAGCTTCTTACATTGATGATTACGATTATCCATCCGAGAGGGGTAGTTCTTCTTCAAGTCGTCGGTATAATAAACGTGTCCATGAGTCATATCGCCGACCTCGGCTAACCGATGTTGAGTATGAAGATGACCGAGATTATTCACCTCCTCGTCACCGAAAACACCTTGGGTATCGTGAGAATTTTTACGGCGAGAGGGAGTTCATGTCACCGCCTCCTTGTCGAGATCGAAGAGAAAGGGAGCCGCCTCGGGATCTAAACCGTGGAAACTACCGTAAAGAGGAATTTATTGGGAATGGATATGATTACCTTCGTCAAAATACCGTGGTGCAAGAGCCAAAGCGACGAACTATTGAGGATTTCTCAAACCCACGATTCTATCTTACGCCGGAGCCCCGTAAGCCTTCACGCGAGGAGTATGTTAATGATCCACCTTATGAGAGGTATGAAGATCGGGCCATTGGATATTTCAATCGGACGAGGGATTCCATATCTCCACCACCTCATCGGAATCAAAGTCCAAGGAAGCCTTCTCGACCTACTATTGTCGATTTCTCAAGGACACAACTTCACCATGTGTTGCCTCCACGACGTGAAATTGGGGATTTCAATCGAACGAGGTACTCATCCGACCCTTCTTGCAAAAGTCGTGTTCCGAGGGTCCAAGACGACAAGCTATTGCCGCATCATCTACCTCGACTACCGTCATTCTCCGGGTTGCCTAATGAGGACGCTTCTTTGTTTCTCAAAGATTTTGTCATTGAAGTTGAGACACTTCCATTGGACGGCTTTGAGAAGAATGAATTGAGAGTATGGTGTTTCAAATATTGCATGAGAGATGAAGCCCGTGATTGGGTGATGTCGTTGCCTTCTAGATCCGTGCTCACGTGGAAAAATCTCTTCGATGCATTTATCGCCCATTTCTTTCGCCCACCACAACGGTCTCCTATGCCACCTCCTCCTTCTATAGGCTTTTTGATGGATGTTATCGAGGTCGAGATTGATCACTTGCTTGTTGAGGTGATCTCACACCTTGTTGAGGAGCATTCCAACGAGGACGAGTGGGTGTTTGAACTCGACACATGCATCGAGGAAGATAGTAATTTAGTTGCCCGAGATGACGAGACGTCGATGATAGATGCTACTCTTGAGGTCGAGAGTCCTCCTATTAATAACACAAGCCCCGAAGAAGACGAGTTTGAGGATATATTTCTCCCTTTGAGTCATTCGTTCGAGCCTCCTCTTTTATCTTCGGTTGATTTAATTTGTGAGAAGCCGGTTGTGAGTTGTGTTTCTCAAGCTCCTAGGTCGCTTGAGTCCGGTGTAGACAAGAAGAGTTGATTTGGGAGTGGATATTGGATTTTCCCGAGGTATGAAGGACGTGTCGAGAATGGATGACGATAAAAGAGACAATCTTGGTTGTGATTCTTGGAAAGTTCCATGGACTTTGGTGGAGGTGATCTTTCTCCAAAAATTAAGTTCGATATTTTTAGAGGTCCCGGTGGAGGAGAAGAGTAAGAACGACTTATGTTGTTACATCGACCGGTCATTCATTTCTTTCTATTTGGAGGATCGAGCTCATTTGGCCGAAACAATCTATTTAAGGAAGTATAGTTCGATCTTTTTAAACACCGAGAGGGTCGACGTGTACTATCTACACCATGACGCAAGTGTGGGGGAGTGCGTTATTTCAAGGACCACCATTAGATCAGGGATGGCGTTGGCTCGAACTAAAACCGAGCGCCTCGTGGGGGCAAGCCCACGAAACGTCGAGCTAACGACGTTAAACCAAGCGCTTAGTGGGAGGCAACCCACGTGTGTTGTGTTTCTAATGTCTTCTCTTTTTGTTCGTTTTTGATGTGTAGGTGTTGGTTTTTATTTTGAATGGTCGGGATTCTCGAAGTTGACAAGCGTCGGTATGAGGAAATAATTGTTCGGAGAATTTTGGAGAAGAGTACGGAGTTTTCGGGGTGCCGAGAGTCCATTAAAAGAAGAAACGAGAGCCCTTTTGTCCATCGCATTTGCATCAAACCCTGACGCGTTCGCGTCAAACCCCCAGCAGCTTGACGCATTTTAGCCCCTCCCAGCGCATTCGCGTCATTCCTTCACGCCTTAGCGTCAAACTCTCAGTTGTTTGACGCATTTTTCGCCCTTCCAACGCATTTGCGTTATGTAAAAAAAAAATCAAAATTCAAAATAGGATAGGGTTTTCACTTTTTCACGAGTCCTTTGGATTTCTACCCCTATGAATATCAAGTAAGGGTTAAATAACCCTTACAGAAATAAAATTGGATATCTACCCCTCTTTTATAAAAATAAATGTAAAAAAAAATTAAAATACAAAATATTTACACAATAACCCCAACAAAATATTTGCATAATAGTCTCACTTTCATTTCATCTCTTCCGATTTTTCTCTCTCGAACCCTAAATCGCCAAAAAAAAAAAAACGGCTCCGAAATCGACGATTCTCCACCAACAATTCGACGTAAAAAGGTTAGCATTCACTTCTACATGACTTGTGGGTGTGTTGTTGTCAATATCGAGCTTGAATTTTGCGATTTGAGTGCTTTTCGAAACCAAAAAAATCTGCCAAATCGCTCTTGAATCGCAAGCGGGCGTAGGGCGCAGGCCACTGCCTACGCCCTACGCCCATCTGGAAGTAAATCACTGCCTGCTTCCTGATGGGCGTAGGGCGCAGGCCACTGCCTACGCCCTAGCCCCATCAGGAAGCAGGCAGTGAGTTACTTCCAGATGGGCGTAGGGCGTAGGCAGTGGCCTGCGCCCTACGCCCTTACCAGTCCAGTTTTGAATTCTGATTCTTCCCGTTTTATTGTAATTACAGGCATGGATAAGATATCAATCATCATACATTTTGGTGGAGAGTGGCAGCTCTTGGAGGGATATTGGAGATGGATAATGAGCGATTTGAAACACTCGAGAACAACATTGATTGATAGGAGCATTTCGTTTGATGCACTTATTGACAAGGTGTGTGGAAAAATCGGCATCGATCCATCATCAAATGAAGTTGCGATCTCTCGATTCCCAAAAGAAAAGTCTCCTCCGATATATCTTAATGATGAAGATGATTGGAGTACGACTGTGTGTATTCATAGAAACCAAGATGAAATGGAGTTGTTTGTGGCATACAGTCCTTGTGTACCCCGAAGTCCTGCACGTGAAAGTCCTGCACGTCAAAGTTCTGCTTGTGAAAGTCTAGCACGCCAAAGTCCTGCACGTCAAAGTCCAATTCGCCCAGAAAAACTTCCAACTCGAAGAACTTCAGGTGAAACATCACAATATTATAGTCAAGTAATAGTGCCATTTACTTATGATCAGTCTGTATCTATTTGGGATAGCATTGATTTATGTAATACTTCGTATGGTGGTGTTTCTGGTGATTATGATGATGGTTTTGATGGTGTCGAGGTCGATGATAACGACGATGATGTTGTTGTTGATGACGATGATAATAACAATGGTGGAGGTGGTGACGACGGTTATAATGAGGGCGGTAGTTCTTATTATAATAATCCTGTTGTGGACGATGTTGTTGTTCCTGCTTTCAGACTTTGTGATCGAGACGGGGGTGGTCGGTATGATGGTTTCGATTTGGTAGTTGGTCAGACTTTCAAGAACAAAGACGATTTCAACTATGTTGTCGCTCGGGTAGCATTGCAGGGCAAGTTTGAATTTATTGTGGCCAAATCTGATCACAATCGAAAGGTGGTGAAATGTGTTGAAAAAAATTGCAAATGGAAAATTCGTGCAACGAGGAGGAAGACGACCGATGAGTTTGTGATTAAAACCTACACCAATATCCACACTTGTTCTTTGATTGATAGAAGCGGTGTGCACAGGCAAGCCTCTAGCAGTCTTATCGACAATCGACTCCAGGACCAGTTCTTGAACGCAAAGAAACCTATGACACCAGCTGCAATTCAGCAGTTCATGCGTACTGAGGAAAATATTACTGTCAGTTACGACAAAGCATGGAGAGGGCGGCAGAGAGCCCTGGAAAAGGTTCGCGGATCCTATGAAGATAATTTCTCGAAGCTTCCTTCGTATTGTTACATGCTTGAACAAAGGAATCCAGGTACGTTCACCCGTATTCAGACAGATGCCAACAATGAATTTCAGTACTTCTTCATGGCTATCGGAGCGTGTATTTGGGGATTTCAGTACTTGAAGGACGTTATCGTCATTGATGCATCATTCATGACCAATAGATACAAGGGAACGCTTCTTATTGCTTCTGCTACTGACAGTGAGCATCACAGTTACCCACTTGCTTGGGGTGTGGGTGATGCAGAGGACACCCGATGCTGGATTTGGTTCCTTGAGTGCCTGCAGTTTTTGATTGCAGATAGATCTGATCTGGTAATCGTGTCTGACAGAGGTCAGCCAATTATAAATGTTGTAGCTGCTGTTTACCCTAAGGCAGAACATGGAAACTGCTATTGGCACATCATGCAAAACATCAAGTCCAAGTACAATAGGAGAAACGACTTGGTTGGGCATTTTCAGAAGGCTGCGTGCTCGTACACTGTACTCGAGTTCAATCGACATTTTTCAGAGCTTAGAGCAGCGAGCGAGAAATGTGCAAAGTGGCTAGAAGATATCAAGTTTGAGAAATGGTCAAGAGTCCACCACCTTGTGAATAGATATGAGGTGATGACGTCTAACGCAGTGGAAGTGATAAATGCCGTGATGAAAGACGCTAAAGACTTTCCCATATGTTCCTTGATCAAGTTTATTGTGGATAAGATGGTTGAATGGTTTTGCAGACATCGTGAAGAAGCTCGTGCGTTCACCGGTGTATTGACACCGAGAAGGGAAACAACGTTGCGTGAGCGTTATGACCGTGCTCCTAAATGGGTTACCAAAAAAATAAGTACTTGGATGTACACTGTGGAGTCGACTAGATGGTGTGGGGTTGTGGATTTAGAGGCAATGACGTGTGAATGTGGTGTGTTTCAAATTGACATGATGCCGTGTGAGCATGCCATTGCCGCAGCGTGTGCCAAGGACCCGAGTCGGGCAGGACAATATGCTTATGATATGACTTCTCTTTATTTCACCCGTGAGTATATGATGCAAGCATATAAGGAGAACATTATACATGTTCCTTCAGAAGATCAATGGACGGAGATTCCCGAATATGTCCAAAACATGATAGTGTTGCCCCCACCGGTGAAACGAACTCCAGGACGGCCGAGAATGGACCGCTTCACGAGTCGAATTGAGAGGTTTTCGAAGAAAACATATCGATGTGGAAAATGTCAAGGAGAGGGTCACAATGCAAAGACTTGTCCGATTCCACCAGAGTAAACACTGTTGAACTTTTATGTAGTTGTGTGTGTTTTTCAATATATTTTTGTGTAATTTGACTTGTGAAATATTTACTATGCAGGTTGTGATGTCAAGAGGAGGAAGTTGTAGATGCCCGGTGTTGGGGGATAAAAAATCAGTTTGTACACGTGGAAAGGCAGGCCCGCCCGCGGTGCTCAAAACCGACGAAGGAAGCATAGGCTAACCACCGGGTCCGAGCCCATGCAAACCATACATAAACAAATAACCCCGGGAAACCGACGGAGGGGGGAAGCTGCGCTGATCTTCACAGCCCAACCACAAGGAAGCGACGTTCCGAATCAGAAGACTTGGCGCGCCCCGCGATGAGACCCAACCGGACCCCGGGTCCGGGCCCATGCAACGTGCTCGAGGCACCACCCCGGGCCGAGGAAAGAGTATCGCACACTCATGGCTAATCCAAAAGGACAAACTGGGAAGCACCCCCGCCGAAGTCTTCGAGTGGGAGCCGCAAAAACCCAGCCGAACTCACGCCCCGGGTCTCGCTTAAACCCAGCTCGGAATCGTGCCCCGGCATTTAATGATCCTAGGGTAGACTTAACGTGTCGTGATGTCGTGGATATGCATGAGCATGTGCTCTCGCCTATAAAAGCCGGCCTCCCCGTCTCATTGTAAGGGCGGCGAAAAATACGATTAAAAAGTATTATCGAAATAAAAGACATTATCTTCTTGAGCTCGGATTCTTATCCTTTTCCCCCCGGGCCTAGAAATTTCAGCCCTTTCTACATAAAAATTTACTTGGTTTGGTAGTCGTTGCGAAACCCTCGTATCCACCCCGTACTTCATTCTTTCCAACAAAAACGACCCAAAACAGTTGGCGCTAGAAGGAGGGGGTTGTATTTCTAGACCCAGGAAAAGAGCTTTGGTGAAGAAATGTCCAGCCAGGAGCAAGACGGAGCCACGGCGTCGGACTCTTCGAGATCCGCCACCCGGAGAGGAAAGATGCCCGTGGAGGATGAACCCGCGGTCCCGGAACCGACCACCCACGGATGCTATCCCGCGTCGGAGGCCGAGATCCACTTAAGGGAACCAGGTTCTCGACGAATCGCTCGTCGCCAGGTGCGAAGCAGCTCCGAAGCGCGACGTTTGAAGCGTCATCTGCTCACCGAACGACACAACCGGCGCGCGCGCCCCGGCCCACGCCGAGACCCACCAGTACCCGCTACCCCGGCTCTCTTTTCGGGCAGTATGCTCGATACCCCCGAAAAGATCGACGAAGTAATGGCCAGATTGGCCCAGCGTAAGCACACCCTTACCACTCCTATTTCTCTATCATCGAGAAAATAGGTTAAAACCAGCGCGTTCGACCGCCTCGGACCGGGGCAAGCGAGTCAAGACCAGCGCCTGCCCCCAGCCAGGAGGCTGATGTTCGATCTGAACGATCCAGCCGAGTACCTGTCCGCATCAACGGCGCACGAGGCCCCGGAGCTCGGAACAACCAACGAGCGGGAGACGCACGGCGGACGCAGGTCGCATCCCGTCGTCCCGTGTCCAACGGCGTCGGGACCCGAGGCAGGACTCCGCGACCTGTACGAGAAAGTGACCGAGGTGGAGAGAAGGCTCGCCGAGGCCCAAGTCAAGCCCGAACGCGTCGACTTCTGCAAGGAGCCATTGGCGTTGGAGGTCGAGCACGCCATCATGCAATACGAGATCCAGCCCCTACAGACCGCCCTCTATGACGGGAAGACGGACCCCGAGGTCCACCTCAGCCGCTTCCGCACCTACATGTCAGGACGAGGTGCTAGCGACGCCACGAGGTGCCGGCTGTTCCCACTCACTTTAGGGGACACGGCCCACAAGTGGTTCGCGGGGCTACCCTCCTGATCCATCCACTGCTTTGACGATTTGGTCCAACATTTCGTCGCCCATTTCGCCTCAAAGGTCAATCGACTCGAGCAAAGCCAGAGGTTGATCGGGGTCCGGCAGGCGGCGGACGAGAGTGACGAGTCATATGTGGACCGGGTGGGGGACATCCTGCTCGGCGGCGAGGAGGTCGGCGACGACTTGAAATTGCACACCACCATGAGCGGACTCCGGAAGAACTCGGAGCTATTCAAACATTTGATGCTTTGTTACCCAAGGAGCTACGAAGATTTCCGCATCAAAGCCGGGGC
Source organism: Euphrasia confusa (assembly GCA_954870475.1). Lineage (NCBI taxonomy): Eukaryota > Viridiplantae > Streptophyta > Magnoliopsida > Lamiales > Orobanchaceae > Euphrasia > Euphrasia confusa. The sequence goes on from OX940968.1 coordinate 13,384,170, forward strand.
CCAGTGCTGGTTCCAGCGTCTTATGCGGGGAAACGAAAGTGCCCCGGAGCAAAAGAGACGGGACGCGGAGCCTGTGGACCGGAGGGTCGCACCCGCACCGCGAAAGGCCCCCTACAAACCATACGAGCAGGGTCGGCCGCTCCCGGGCTACAAAGAGATGGAGGTTAAGCTCGTCGCGCTAACGGGTCAAGACACCATGACTATGATGGAGGTTCTATTAGCTACAGGAGGAGACGTCCTAGATAAGCCGGGGCCCATGCGAGCCCCCGAAGGAAAGTTAGACAAGAGGCTGTGGTGCTCGTTCCACGACCAACACGGGCACACCACCGGCCAGTGCAGACAGCTACTCAGACAGCTATGGAAGCTCTTCGAAGACGGAAAGCTTTGGGACCTGCTCTCGCGTCCCGGTCCCTGAGGCGACGGGGCCGCGGTTCGAGGCAACCCCGAGCAGGCAGGAGCGGGTCGCGACCCGCAGTACCGTGACCAGCAGCGGGGCCAGGGAGGCCAGATCCTGATGATTGGCGGGCTACGGCCGATCGCCAGCATAAGTAAGCGCAAGAGGAGGCGTGAACTCGAGGTGTGGCAGGTCTACCACGCGACGCGACCAGCCCCACCCCCCGGAATCACGGAAAGGGCAGAGATCTCGTTCTCCCCTGCAGACAAGGACGGCGTCACCTTCCCCAAAAGGGACGCGTTAGTGATTAAGACCCCCATCTTGGGAATGGAGGTTTCAAGGTTGCTGATCGACAGCGGGGCCCACTGCAACATCCTATACAAGAAGGCCCTGGATCAAATGGGTCAGCTCGCGCAATATATCCTCCCCTGCGATCTCAAGCTCAAAGGATTCGGCAGCGACGTGGTGACCCCTTTCGGAACAATCACCCTGCCCTTGGAGCTCGCGGACTCGGTCCGACCCGAGATCAAGGTGTTGAGGAATCTGGAGTTCGTGATCATAGATAGGGCCAGTGGGTACTATGCGCTCCTAGGGAGGCCTTTCTTGGAAGCTTTCGAAGCTGTGGCCTCCACCTACTACTATTGTATCAAGTTCCCGGTCCCCTCTGGGGCCATTGGCACCATTCGAGGGGACCAATTAATGGCGAAGAAGTGTTTGCTCTATTCAACCTCGTATGAATTGACGGACCCATCGGCGGAAGTCGCGACGGATACCTCACGAGTCAACCAATTGATGGCCAGGCTCAGCACCCCGGGCACTCGGACGAGCGTGTTTGATCTAGACCCACCCGCCGTCCGGGGTCCGGGAGAAAGTGCGGTTCCCATAACCGGAGTCGTCCCCGTCCTTGAGACGAGCCCAGCGCTCGGGACGCATCGCGGAGTTCCCAAGGATGCCCCGAGCCCGGGTACAGGCGAGCGAGTCGTGAGCCTCGGGGCGGGACAGGACCTCGCGCTCCCGGATCTCTGCGAGTCGAATCCCGACCCCTTCCCCGAGACTCGCCTCAAACATGACCGCAGCGTCGAGACCCTCGAAGAACCCATCCGGTGTGAGATCGGAACCCCGGAGGTGCCCCGACAGGTTTTGCTAGGTTCCCTCAGGGATCCCGGGACCCGGACCAACCTCGAGTCATTCTTACAGACCAGTTTGGCCACGTTCGCGTGGAGCAGCGGGGAGCTCGGGAGAGTCGACCCGGAGCACGCTAGCCATCGCCTCCGCCTGGACCCGAAGCACCGCCCCATAGCCCAGAAACGAAGGAAGATGGGGCCCGAGAAGATCGAGGCACTGACCGCGGAAGCCAACAAACTCTTGAAGGACGGATTGATACGCCTCGCCCCGCACGACGCGACGTGGGTGTCCAACGCGGTGATGGTGCGGAAAACAGGAGGCAAGTGGAGACTCTGCATTGACTACTCGGACCTCAACGAGGCATGCCCCAAAGACCATTTCCCAATGCCCCACATCGACCAGCTAGTCGACAGCACTGCGGGCCACGCAATGTTCTCCATCATGGACGCGAGTTCCGGGTACCACCAGATTCCGATGGATCCCAAGGATACCCGTCACACCGCATTCTACACGGGAAGTAGCATCTACTGCTGGGAACGGATGCCTTTCGGCCTGAAGAACGCCGGGGCCACCTACCAGAGGTTTGTCAATACCATGTTCGCCGGAGAAATCGGCAAGACAGTGGAAGTATACATCGACGACATCATTGTGAAGAGTGCGAGCGAGGCGGACCACGTGACGGACCTCGCTCGGGTTTTTGAGATCCTCGGGGCCTACAACATGAGGCTGAATCCCAAGAAGTGCCACTTCGGGATCAAAAAAGGAATGTTTCTGGGACACGTGTTTGGAGAGTACGGGCTCGAGCCCAACCCAGCGAAGATCAAAGCCGTGCTCGATATGGCCGAGCCCCGGGACGTGAAGGGAGTCCAGCGGCTCACTGGCTGCCTCGCGGCGCTCAGCCGATACATGTCGCGGCTCGGGGACAAAACTCGCCCGTTCTTCGGATCAATAAAAAACCAAGAGTTCCACTGGAAGAAAGATAGCCAGGACGCTTTTCGACGGATCAAGGAATACCTCGCGGGGCCCCATATCTTGACGGTCCCCAAGGCGGGGGAGAAACTTTTTCTTTACCTCGCCGCGTACGAGTGCGCGCTGAGCGCAGTACTCGTCCGGGCCGAAGGGACCCTCCACCTGGCTATCTATTTCGTGAGCCATGTCCTCCACGAGGCGGAAGCCCGCTACACGCCGCTCGAGAAATTAGCGTACGCCCTGATAATTTCGGTCCGTAAACTCAGGGCGTATTTGTTCGAACATCCCGTAGAAGTACTCACCACAATGCCATTGCGGCAAGTCATGCACCGATCCGACGTATCAGGAAGATTGCTCCGGTGGAGCCTGGAGCTGAGCCAGTACGATCTAACCTTCGCGCCTCGCACCGCGATAAAAGCTCAGGCACTCGCGGATTTTGTGGTCGAGCTAACATTTCCCCAGCGGAGCACGGGTCAAGCACGCCCCTGGAGACTCTATGTGGACTGGTCGTCTACCAGTGCGTGCTCGGGGGCCGGAGTAGTGCTCCTCGGGCCAGATGGTGACTCGTTTGCCCACGCGGTAAAATTTGAATTTTCCGCAACAAATAATGAAGCAAAGTACGAGGCGCTTGTGGCCGGCCTCGAAATGTCCATCGCGGTGGACGTCCCGCAACTCCACGTGTACATGGACTCGCAGCTAGTAGTGAACCAAGTCACGGGCGACTACGAAGCCAAAGGAGAGCAGATGATCAAGTACCTCGAGCTGGTGTGGAGGCTGTGCGGCAAGATCCCCGACGTCCGGATCGAGCAGATCCCCAGGGAGCAGAACTCGCAGGCCGACGCGCTGTCCAAATTAGCCTCTTCCGAAGGGGTTGCAGATCTATCCCGAGTCGTGTTGACGCAGTTGAAGACTCCCTCAGTCGACGCCCGAGAGGAGATCCTCCCCGTAGCCCTCGAGCCCGGGGCCGACTGGCGGGACGCGATCAAAGGTTTCATCGAGTCCGGGGCCCTGCCCTCGGACAAGGTCGAGGCAAAACAGCTCCGAACGCGAGCTGCAAGGTACTCTGTTTTGGGCTCCCAACTTTATCGCAGGAGTTTTTCCATGCCTTTGTTAAAATGTATATCTAGGGACGAGGGAGCAAAAGTCCTGTCCGAAATCCACGAGGGCATTTGCGGTAACCACGCCGGCGGTCGATCGCTAGCCCACAAAACCATGGGTCAAGGTTTCTACTGGCCAAACCTACGCCACGACGCCGCCGAGTTCGCGAAGAGATGCGTCCAGTGCCAAATCATGGGACCCAACATCCTCACCGCACCCGGATCCCTCAAGGCTTTATACTCCCCATGGCCCTTTGCCCGGTGGGGCATAGACATCATCGGCCCGTTGGCCCCCGCCCCGGGTGGAGTCAAGTTCGCGTTTGTCGCGGTCGACTACTTCACCAAGTGGGCCGAAGCAGAAGCAGTCCAGAAGATCGACCAACCACAAGTGATCAAGTTCATCTGGAAGAACATCATATGCCGGTTCGGATTACCCGAGTCCATCATCTCGGACAACGGTAGGCAATTCGACGGCGAGCGAGTCTCGGACTTTTGCGCGCTATGGGGCATAAGGAGGGCGTTCTCGACTCCATACCACCCGCAATCCAATGGGCAGGTCGAGGCGGTGAATAAAATATTGAAGCACACCATCAAGGCGAAACTGGAGTTGCGGAAAGGAAGGTGGGCCGAGGAGCTACCCGAGGTGCTGTGGTCATATCGCACCACGATGAAGAACGCCACCGGAGAGACGCCATATGCTCTCGCGTTTGGCACGGAGGCCGTGATCCCGGCCGAGGTGATAGTCCGCTCGCACCGTACCACCCAGGACGTCACCCCGGAGAATGAGGCGGTACTGCGCCTCGAGTTAGACCTCCTTGAGGAGCGGAGGTTGAGTTCTGACTCCCTCAACGTGATGAACAAACAACGAATTGCCAAGATGTACAATACAAAGGTGAGGGCCCGAGAATTCAGCCCCGGGGAGTTGGTGTTGAAAAAATTACTAGGAACCCACCCCGGGGCCCTCGGGCCGACATGGGAAGGACCTTTCCGAGTGACGACTTGCCTGGAGAACGGGGCGTACGCGCTAGAACTGATGGACGGGACGCCAGACCAATACCGATGGAACGCATTACATCTGAAGAAATTCTACCACTAGAGGGACGAAGACCGGAGCAGGCCCGAGCCCCCACGAAGCCGATGAACGAAGGCTATATGTATATGCTCTAAGATAGCAAAAATAAAAAGAGCACCCACGAGTGTCGGCGAATTTGAAACAATTCCCTATGATTTGAGTATTGTCGTTTAGTCGAGAATAAGGCCTAACCTACTTAAGACCCGAAAAGCGGAGATTGAAATAACACAATCCCGGGACGCGGGCTGCGGGGACGATACGAGAATAATTTGTGGACTCATCCGCAAAAGCCCAAAAGGCCACGAACCCATTCAGTCTCCAACTTAGGCGACTCTAGAGTAAGAAAGTCATTTACCATGTCCCAAGTTGCGAGCACGGGGGGAGAAAATAAAAGCTAGAAAAAGCCACAAAAACCCCATTTAAACCATCAATCCCCAAACCCATAAGGACTCTACCGAGCCCCGGGTCGCGGAGGTACGGGTACAAAAAAGAACCAAAAATCTTTGGCCAAAACCGAACTTCGGAAAGAATAAAATCGCATTAGCAGGCAAAAGTTCGAAATGAACGCCACAAATAGGGCCCCGGTGCCCGGGACAAACCAAAACCCGGGACCGCGGCTCGGAGAAACCAAGCTAAAAGCCCTGCAAATCCAGGACTAAAGCAAAGCCCTAAGGCACCCCGCGCATCACGCGAAGGATATAATACTAGTCATGAAGAAATAAAAAACATGACCAAACATACCGGGGTTCGCCCCCGCAAAGCAAAATCACATGAAATATCCGGGCTACTGCCCCAACAAAAACCAAATAAGGATAACAAATTGTTCGAGGGCCGAGGCCCACACAAAACCGAAATCAAGATAAACAGGATAAAAGGGTGTTCGGGCTAAAGCCCATATCAAAACACAATCAAAGTAAAAGTTCCTTAGCAAACAGACCATCAGAGTTCTGATGTGCTCACGGGATCACCTCAAGGGATTTTTCGGCCATGGAGTCGACACCGGCCTCGCCACCTTCCACCACTGGAGCAACCCCGAGGATGGCGGTCGCAGGAGGAGCTTCGCCGGCCTCAGTCCCGACCTCCGCGCCCATCTCCACCGGCAGCGCGGGCAGCTCGATCAGGGACTTCTTGGGGCGGACCAAACGGTCGTAACTAGGCCACCATTTCATGTCAATGCCGAAGTCCTCCTCAAGGTCCAGGTATTCTTGGTGTAGCCGCGGATCGAGAACCCGGGTGCTCATATAGCGTTTCCAGTATTCCAACACCCGGTCTCGAGCCGCCACATCATTTTTCGAATGTGCTTACCTGACAGCATCGGCCAAGCCGCTTGAATAGAAGTGGTCGTTGAGCACGCGATGATCGGTCCACGGGCTGGCAAGCTCTTCTTCGAGAATGGCGGTCTTAGCCCGACTTCTCTCTAGCTGGTCCTGCAACGTCGCGGCAGCGATACGCTGAGAGTCCAGGGACTCCGTAAGCCGTGCCACCTCGTCTTTCCCCTCGTTGATTTGCTGCGTCAGGACTGCGGTCTGCGACTTGAGAGTCGTGGTTTCTGCCGCCACCATCTCCAATTTATCACCCCGATACTCGGCTAGTTCACGCCACATGTCCCGGTCCCTCGAGGCAGTGGCAAGGGTCTTGGTAAGCTTCTCGACCTCTGACGTCAACCGCTCATTGTGAGAGCTCACCTCCTGGTTCAGGCGGGCCGCCTCCTCGATCTTTTTCTCCTTCTCCAGGGCAAAATCCTTCCATTGCTCCACCGACACAGTGAGCTGCTCGATCTGGCGGGCCTGAGCCTCCGACCACTCCATCCCAGCGGCACTGAGAACGGCGGCTTCACTGGTCAGCATCGTGGCCATCAGAAAAGTATGATCGCGACGGCCGATTATGCCTTGCAGCTCGTGGGTCCAAGATCGCCCGAGGGCCCCGAGAGCCGCACCAACCGGGGTCCCGGGGGTAGTCATCGGAGGCGCGGGGCCGAAACCAGCCAGGTAATCCCTGATCATGGGAGGCATATCGGGCGTCGCATCCAGAATCCTACAACAGAACAACGGCGCGAAGGCACCAAATTACAAACCGAAAAGACAATACAGCATGAAGACTTTCTAATGACCATTGAAAAACTTTCGAAGCCACGACACAGCCGGGATGAAGGGCGAAGTGGTGCTTACCTCTGCCGGCAACTCGAATCGACGCCGTAATACGGCGAGGACCCTACCAAGGCCGGCGTAGGAATGAGGCCCTCAGCCGCAGCATCCGAAGGCTCCCCGCGACCGAACTCCCGAGCCTCGGGGCTCCCGACGGCTTTGCGCTTCCGCGGCCCGCCGGCACCCGAATCCTCAAAGGTGTCGGGAGCCACGCGAACATCGGGGCACGGCAAAGCGCAGTCCTCAGCCGCTACCCCCGCCCCCTGGTGAGCTAGGACCGGGGGGACCGTTTGTGGCGCAGGAGCCTGGGGTTTGGGGTCCAAGGTCAGGTCAATCACCTCATTACCATCAACGCGAGGCAGCCCATGACCGCTATCCGCCACTCGCTCACGGGGGGTTGACCCAGCCTTCCCCGCGGAAACCATGGGCGAGAAAGGACGCATCTCGATCGGAGTGGCCCGGGTACGCCGAAGTACCCTCGAGCCCGAGGGGCCGACCGAGTCAACCGATAGGCTCCGCGAGGCCGGGATCGGAAACTCGGAGCCTTTGCGGTCAGTAATCCCGGGAAATCCAGGCATTCTCGACCGAGGGCGGCTCTCAAACACGAAATTACGGGGAGCTATGAACAAAACACGGTTAAACGCACAAGTTCCTGAAATGGCGTACATAATGAAAACAGAGTATCCACGAAACCACTATTACCCGGATAGGGGTCGTGGAGGTGATGCGGAGGGCAGATGAGACGAGCATTCATGAGCAGGTCATCACGGCAGAGGACGGAGGCCTGGCGCTCGGCCGACGTATAGGCTCCTGCGATCTTCAGAGCAACTTGGTAATCCCAGTTCAAGGGACCTTCCCTCCGAGTGCTGACACCTGTCCACGGGAAGGAGAAAATTAAAACTCAGTAAGAACCAACGGGAAGCAAGAGAGGGGAAAGCGCGACTCACTCGAGATTTTCTCATAGTATTTTGTAGGAACGTCAAGATCTCCGTCCGGCGTCGGGGTGCGCCACGCCCCGGAGACATATACCCATCTCGGCCAAGGGTTATCCACCCTCGATGACCTCACTCCAACGGCGGGGATGCCGTCTCGGCCTTTTACCGTGAAGCGCCCGTTCAGCCCTCCAGTACTCGAAATGCCAAACGAACGGCGAATCTCAGCATCTGTAAGCGTCCGAATCAACCCCGCATTGCCCAGCAGGGAGAGAAAGGCCAGAATCTGGGCCCACCCGTTGGGATGGATTTGATGCGGGGCCACCCGCCAGAACCGCAGCGCCATGCTCACCGAGGGGTGCAGCGGGAAACATAGCCCGAGGTCGAGCGCATCAATCCCCACCGCAACCATTCCCGGCGGCGGGCAACAGGGGGACTCCCCAGGAGCCGGGGCGTGGAGGTGTACGTCCGCGGGCACTTTCCACGCGATCCTCTTCTGATCAAGGACATCCGCGGTGACCACGCTAGATTTCCCATGATCGCCCCATTTTGGGGAGTGACAGTCGACGGGCGGGGTATACGGATCGCGAACGACGGCCACATACGGGTGTTCCCGAAAATAGCGCGGATAGTCAAAGGCAACGGGGACAGGGAACTTCTCATCAACAAGGCTGAGGAACTGGGCGTGAAGGGAGTGAATATCTGTCACCTCGGCGGAACTCGATGAGGAACCGCTCGATGCGGCGTCACCCCCCGAGCCCGCGGCAAATCCCTCCGCCTCAGCCATGATTTCGTCGTGCGAACTCGACATTGTTAGGGGTAGGAGAGGAGAAGAGCAATAAGCAAACGAAGATGAGAAGGGGTAATTGCTATGACTCGACAGTTTTGAGAGGAATGAATCAATGGAGCACGAACAAAGTCAGTCAATAGGCACGAGAGTTATCTGTGGGATATCCGCCCAAAAGGTGAAGAGGCGGGAACGGTTACCTATAGACACACTCAAGGTCTTTTGGGTTTTCCAAGCCAAAAAGAAGGCCCAATGGGAGGAGGTGGGCCAAGGGAATCGCAATGATGACCCACTAGGCCAAGTCACTCCTGCAGCCCTACTGAATAGGCCCAGATTCCAACCACGCAGCACGTGAGCGCTCAGGGCCCAGCGGCACCCGGGGTCCAGAATCCAGGCTGTAGGACGCGGTCTCCAAGGTACGTCTCTCCGGACCGCGGCGTTCGAAGGAGATGTGCCCCCACGCCCTCCAAGAAGAACTTCTCACCGGGGAACCTCGCTCCATGCCACGACATCCCGGCTCCTAGGCCCAAGGTACGAGCACGCAGGAGTATGAAGCCGGAGAAGAAGCAACCAGGACGCAGCATGAGGCAGAGATCGGCCTCGACCAAGCAACGCGAAACCCGGTCAAGGCGTCCTCGGCCCATGCCCGCAGAGAGGAGTAATGATCGCCGGCCCAACGAGCGGAAACCTCCCCGGATCTCGTATTTCCCGACGATGTTTCCGGGGGCCAATGTTGGGGGATAAAAAATCAGTTTGTACACGTGGAAAGGCAGGCCCGCCCGCGGTGCTCAAAACCGACGAAGGAAGCATAGGCTAACCACCGGGTCCGAGCCCATGCAAACCATACATAAACAAATAACCCCGGGAAACCGACGGAGGGGGGAAGCTGCGCTGATCTTCACAGCCCAACCACAAGGAAGCGACGTTCCGAATCAGAAGACTTGGCGCGCCCCGCGATGAGACCCAACCGGACCCCGGGTCCGGGCCCATGCAACGTGCTCGAGGCACCACCCCGGGCCGAGGAAAGAGTATCGCACACTCATGGCTAATCCAAAAGGACAAACTGGGAAGCACCCCCGCCGAAGTCTTCGAGTGGGAGCCGCACAAACCCAGCCGAACTCACGCCCCGGGTCTCGCTTAAACCCAGCTCAGAATCGTGCCCCGGCATTTAATGATCCTAGGGTAGACTTAACGTGTCGTGATGTCGTGGCTATGCATGAGCATGTGCTCTCGCCTATAAAAGCCGGCCTCCCCGTCTCATTGTAAGGGCGGCGAAAAATACGATTAAAAAGTATTATCGAAATAAAAAACATTATCTTCTTGAGCTCGGATTCTTATCCTTTTCCCCCCGGGCCTAGAAATTTCAGCCCTTTCTACATAAAAATTTACTTGGTTTGGTAGTCGTTGCGAAACCCTCGTATCCACCCCATACTTCATTCTTTCCAACAAAAACGACCCAAAACACCCGGGTGTAGCGAAGAAGAGGGCATGACTTGAACTCTTTGATTTTTTACATTTATTTTGTGTTTTGAGACAATTGTGCAACAAACTTTGTGTTGTAATGAATCTTTCATGTTAGAAGTGTTTTAATTTTAGACTTTGTATTTGTCCTTAATTATCCAATGTTAGAATTGCTTGAATGTGATGTAAATGTGTTCTGGACAGGTTGGAATCACAAAAAATGGGGAAATCCATGAAAATTCTGTTCTGTGATGGGCGTAGGGCGTAGGCCACTGCCTGCGCCCTACGCCCACTCTTTCGCAGGCCACTGCCTGCTTCCTTATAGGCGTAGGGCGTAGGCCACTGCCTGCGCCCTACGCCCACTATGTCGCAGGCAACTGCCTGCTTCCTTATGGGCGTAGGGCGTAGGCCACTGCCTGCGCCCTACGCCCACTATGTCGCAGGCAACCGCCTGCTTCCTTATGGGCGTAGGGCGTAGTCCACTACCTACGCCCTACGCCCATACTGCCGCATCCCACTGCTTTTCACTAGACTGACGTAGGGCGTAGTCCACTACCTACGCCCTACGCCCATATTGATGCACCCCCACCTGCGCCTTACGCCCTTCACAGTTTGGATTTCACGCGGTTTTGGCAATTTATCGACTTACCCGTGGATAATTAATGTAATTTATACCGTTGGATGATCTTAAAATGTAGTTTGCGTGTCCCGACCAATTTTCGTGGAAAAATAATGTCGGGAAGTGCTCGATCGGCTAATGTCGAGAATTTGTCGATTTTTGCGACATTAGCGGATCGAGCACTTCCCGACATTATTTTTCCACGAAAATTGGTCGGGACACGTAAAACTACAATTTAAGATCATCCAACGGTTCAAATTACCTTAATTATCCACGAGTAGAAGTATTTAGTATTTTAATCACATATTACTTCTAAGTTACTTCTAAGTTTAACTTTAAATGTTATAGTTTGAGTTGAAGTTAAATAGCTTCAAGGTATGACCAAACAATAAAATGTATTTTCGTTATTTTCAACCGTTGGATGATCTTAAAATGTAGTTTTACGTGTCCCTTCAAATTTTAGTGAAAAAATAATGTCGGGAAGTCGATAAATTGCCAAAACCGCGTGAAATCCAAACTGTGAAGGGCGTAGGGCGCAGGTGGGGGTGCGTCAATATGGGCGTAGGGCGTAGGTAGTGGACTACGCCCTACGTCAGTCTAGTGAAAGGCAGTGGACTGCGGCAGTATGGGCGTAGGGCGTAGGTAGTGGACTACGCCCTACGCCCATAAGGAAGCAGGCAGTTGCCTGCGACATAGTGGGCGTAGGGCGCAGGCAGTGGCCTACGCCCTACGCCCATAAGGAAGCAGGCAGTGGCCTGCGACAGAGTGGGCGTAGGGTGCAGGCAGTGGCCTACGCCCTACGCCCATCACAGAACAACATTTTCATGGATTTCCCCGTTTTTTGTGATTCCAACCTGTCCAGAACACATTTACATCACATACAAGCAATTCTAACATGAACAATTCAATACAACACAAAAATACAAAGTCTAAAAGCCTCAAATACAAATTCTAATCGCCTAAATCTGGGCACATCTCCACATCGTGACCCTCTTTCTTACAGATATCGCATTTGGGAGGCGGACCGTCGTAAATAACACTCAAGTCATAAACCTGTGTTGCACATCTGAATCTGAACTCATCTACAGTATTCTTAACTTTCCATTCGTCCTTGTAAATTTGTTCAGTGATAATGGATGTCATCTGAATCAGCGCGTAATTACCGGATCGACTTGGAAACTCTTGTTTGTAACAATCATTCGGCCTCGCAGTGGCAATATCCCACACTGTTTTCTTGGTCGGCAGTCCAGCTTGGACGCACATTTCATGCATCCAATACTGCAGTGGAAGCAATGCAGCCCTTCTCTGATTGCGCACAATGTCTGTGTGAGAACGTAGAGCCGTGTCATACACCTTAATAATTTCCCTCTCAAGGTTCAACGTGCATGTCATCCACTGCGCTCCAACATTCGCAATGAAGAGAACCTGAAAACAAATAATAAGTCATACTTATTCAAGTTCAAAGTTAAGAGTGAAAAGACGACTAAATGAACTTACATATGTGAGGCCAGCCCACGGCTGCGGTTTCCATCCGTGCACACCTTTGGCCATGACTTCAATGCATGATTGCAAATCATCCAACGGGACAGGTTCGTAATACTGAGGATTATAATCCCCATTCTCCCACACAAATTGCAAAGTTTGCTGTAAATTAAGGTTAAAAATTAATACATGTTGAAACGACTTTGTAATTACAGTGCTGCATTTTACACTACTTACAAAGAATGAGCAAGGCACGATAGTGTATTTGTTCTTCATTCGCGCACATGTCAATCTTGATATGTACTCATAGTCGTTGTGATAAATTCCAAGAACTTCACTAATGTGCTGCAAAAAAACATTGGCCACGTAAATAATTAGTCTGTAACTATACAACATAATATTTTTGACAATACTTACGTAAATATCCATATCGCAGTCTCCTGCACTCATATCCTCGAACCAATCCCGATCCACCGGCCATTCCAAACCAACATCGTGCCTGCATAATGAACATTAATAAGACGCTACTGATAGAAAACATTGTCAAACTTAAAAGGATAGAGAACTAACAGCGTTTTGTCATTCCTGTCCGCCAAATAATCTCTAAATTTATCCACCGCGGGCCTTAATGGTCTCCCCGTCTTGGGAAGCGCGTTGTACGGTGATCTCACGAAGTGTGAAGGACGACGAATACGTATGTCTCGCATTCTTGTCCTGTCCACGCTCGACGACGAAGCTTCGTTCTCTTGCGGTTGGACTGGAGTCTGAAAATCCTCAACCTGGCGCGAGAGTGGCACAGGAGAAGGATAATACTCGATCATCGCTTGCGGTTGTGGTTGTGGACTATCCCAAGTTGGAGCAGAGTAATACTCCATTGGAGGAAACTGAACGAAAAAATAATTTAGGTCGACACAGAAAACGGAACAAACAAAGAAAGAACTAATCAAATTTTTTCAAAATATATTAATAGTAATATAATTTTTAAAATCATGTTTTTTAAAAATACAAACAAAAAAAAATACAAACAAACAAGATAACTACTGAACCTCTTCATCTGCCCTATCTCCTAGGTTGCAACGCTTAAGGGCCTCTTGAATAGCGTCGATCCGACGGGTGGCCTCCGCAATCAGCTCTCCCTGACTACCCTGCTCAACACCGTAGGAGGTCACCCGTGTAAGTAGCTCAGCTATCATCTTCCTCTGCTCCGCCAGCTCTGCTACCATAGCCTCGTCTCTCAGCCTCTGAGCCTCGTCTCTCAGCCTCTCACTCTCCCTGTCGGCTGTCCTCTCGTCCCTATGCAACTGCAGAAAATCAGAAAACCAATCCGGCTGTCCTCCGGATGGCTGAGCCTTAGAAGACGACGGACCGACATGGTCAAAGACTGTCTGAGGAAAAGCTGAGTATGTCGTCTGGGGTGGAGGTGGGGGTGTCCTCTGTCATGGAACTCGAGCTGGGGCTGGAGCAATGAACTTCACATAGTCGGTGCAAAAGATGTCGTCGTCGTTGAGTCGTAGAGCGTCTGCTTCGAGACCATAATAATTCCACTCGAACCAGTACAGGGTCCCGTAAAAAGCTGGAGACATCAACTCGTCAACGTCCGGCTTCAAGCGCGGATACACAACCTGCATGTTTGTTTTTGAAATTTTATAAGTCTGAATAATTTAAATAAATTTAATTCACGCAATAAAATTGTTCAAACATTTACCTGCACACCGCTAACCAAGAAGTTCTTGATATCATCGCCCTGCTGTGCGTTGTTACTCAGAGACCATCGGAGCATCCTGGGGTACGAATGAATGTAGTCTCTCCTGGGGGATGCGTTCAGTTTTACAACCGCACCCTCGAAAGCCTCCATCATATAAAACTAAAACCAAAACAAGTGTATATTATTAAACACTACAAAAACTATTCAATTATCAACAAACTAGTTTTAAACATACCGCAAAAAAATGGATGAATCCATAAGCATTCCATGCGCGCACCCCTGCCCCGTCGATTGCACCGATTTGTTCGAAGCTATCATCGACGATAGCCTTCCACACCTTCCGTCCCCATGGATACTTCTGGCATATTTCGAGGTTACTGCAAAGCTGTAATAAATACAAAAATTAAAAAATTAAAAATAAATTTCAATACACAATAAAAAAAAATTAATTCGCGTATTACCTCGAAGTACTCATCAGGGACATGTGATTGTATGTTAGGTATGTCTAACAGAGTCGTAATCAACCAAACAAATGTTAGGTTGATTACATCCGGGTGCCTCTCGGGATGCTTTTTGGCCAAAATTGATTCGATTTTTCGAAGCAGCTCTTCCGTCGTCACTAGTTTCTTGGCCAGGTCATGAGCCGGAAATGCTCTTTCTTTCAGGTCAGCATCATCACCATCCACGTCATCCTGGGAGCGGGAGTCAGAAAAGTGCAACCCTGTAATCAAGCTGAACTCCACTGGGCTCAGACGAGATACCATGTTGTTCACCACGAACAACCTGAATCGCTTCTTCTTCGGGTCAGGCCAAACGTAGACTCGAGCCATCAACTGATGGATGGCCGCATTGGGCACTACCCCTTGCCCGTCCAACAGTAAGAAATTAACCAGCTGAGGGTAATCGGTCACAACATTCGGGAAGGCAGCCAGCAGTGGTCCCGCTATATCGGGGATTTTCTTGTAGCTGTGGCGCGTGGTTAACTTCCCCCTCATCACCACGTCGCCGTATTTGCGCTGGGGTAGCTCACCGATGTCCGATGCTGCCACAGGGCGATATTCATCCTGAAAAAAATAGTACAAAAAAACACAGTTAAAAACCTCAAAACTGGTCTGCCTTGGGCGTAGGGCACAGGCTTCAGCCTGCGCCCGTATACAAATTTGACGCATGCTTCAGCCTGCGTCCAAAAAAAAATTGACGCAGGCTTCAGCCTGCGTCCACACACACAACTGACGCAGGCTGAAGCCTACGCCCTACGCCCAATAAAATGTTGACGCAGGCAACAGCCTGCGTCCTACGCCCAAACAAATTTTGACGCAGGCAACAGCCTGCGTCCTACGCCCAAGAACACAACCCACTCCAGATTTTTCAAACTCAAATTCACACAACACCCGCAATTCAACACCAAATTAAAGGAGCGGTACCTGATAATTCGCCTCAGCCTGTGTTTGAGACAATCCAAGGAGCGGTTCGCGGGGGTCATGCGCCGCCTTCATTCTCGGTTCAGTGCAGCCGCTGCCGGAGTGGGCCGGGGACTGGGACGGCTGACGAGACCTTTTGGATCCCCTTCCAGTGGATGAGGAGGCGGGGTGAGACATCGTCAGTTGAGGAGGCAATGAAGCTCGTCGGAATCGAACTGCATTTCGATTTTTTTTTAAATCGAACTCAGAGAGAGAGGGGCGGGGCGGGGCGGGATGAGAGGGAGGAGTAATTACCTGAATTGAGTAGAGGGGTGGGTGCGCGAGATGCCGGAGTTCGTTTCTTCGCCGGTCGGAGTTTGTTTTTTCGTTGCCGGAGTTAGTTTTGTGTTCTGTGAAAGAGAGAAGAGAGAAAAGAGGGGTAGCGGGCGGGGTTAGGGTTTGTTTAATTGTTTGAAGGACTAAAGTGCAATAAAGAAACATTCATAGGTTAATTAGTAATTTTTAAAAAGTATTTTCAGATTTTTTATTTATTTATATTCGATTTTATTTTAAAAATAAAGATAAATTGGAGGGAGGGGCATTTTTCTGAATTCTTCATTTGGGAGGGTTACCAATTCTCTCCTTTTTCACCACACATTTTCAACCTCTTATCCGCTCCCCTCCTCACATTCATCTTCTCCCGACACCACCACCCAAAACCCGCCGGCAAACCTCCCGTCCGACGACCGCCAGCCACACCACCACCGTCGGCGACCAACCACCAGAATCACTGCCCCGCCCCCGCCTCGTTCCTCGAACTCCGATGCCACGCCAAGAACCGCGGTCGACTGCCGCCTCTCCCGCCTCCGTCCAACGCCGACCACCACCACAGCCACCTTCGATCGAAGCGCCGCGACCCCGACATCCCTCCAGTCGCCGCCTTGCGCCCCATCCCCTCCCTCCGACTCGATTCAGTCCATCCCGTCGTCGCCTCCCCCACAGCTCCGACGACTTCTGCCCGAACCACCACTGAACCGCCGCCCTCCTCAGCCCCGTCTCCTCCGTCCAATCTCCGACCACCGCCGCCTTCACTCCGACGCCGCCGACCCCGACAACCCTCCAGATGCTCGCGCCCCTGCCGTATCCGACCAAGCCACCCACCACTGCTCAACCCTAAGCTCCGCCCCGACTACCACCCAGGTCAGACCACCTCCCCGTCTCCACTCCAACTGCTCAGCCCCGCTTCTGCTCCAGTATGACAGTCCGAGAACCACCTGCTGCCGCCTCGACCTAGGTCAGACCACAGACCTCACCCGACAGCCCTTTGACGACCTCGTATCTGCTTCGCCGGCATCATTTCGGTACATTGGCTATACTCTCTCTACAGTGGGTTTGAGTTGGATTTTGTTAAGGAGATGGTGTGCTACTGTGTTGTTGGAGGTTAACTGTTGGTAGGATTTGTGTTGCACTGAGTTTCTGTTTTGATTGGGGAGATTGGGTGAATTTGGTTGAATCGATTGGGTTGGTGTGTTGAATTGAAGTCGAGTTTGTATCGGACTGATGGGTTCAAATAAACCTGCCCGTGGAACTAAAAATGGTGAATCTTCGGGTGCGCTTGTTCGATGCTATGGATGCACGCTTTAATGCTATGGAGGCCCGGGAGAGGGCAAGCGTTTCCCATCAAGCTGAGTTCGAAGCTCGAGTCCTCACCTACTTCGTACATCCGCCTCCGGCCGGCCCTTGATGGATGACCCCGCTCGAGGAGTGTCCGCCTAGCTCGAGCCTTCGGTTGTCTCTTCCCTTACTCCTTTTATTGCTTACTCTCGTTTGGACATGTTTTGAGACTTGTTTTATTTCGTTTGTGTTTTGGTGGTTGATTGTGAACTTATGGTTGTTGGGATGTTTTCGTTATCTTATGGGGAATATTTTACATTGGTATGGTTTGTTTTATGTGATATTATGTGTATTGTTTTTTGTGATGTTTATATTTTTGTTGATTTTATTGTTGTGGTTGATTTGGTTGTCCCCCGGCATCTTAATTTTCGAGTAGTTCATGGCGAAATTTTTATTGAATATGCTTGTATGTTAGTCGCATGAGGACATGCTAGGGTTTAAGTGTGGGGGTTGGTCTTGGAGAGTTGTAAATATCTTGTCGTGTTGTGTTTCATTTTTCTAAACCTTTGAACTCTCCGGTTTGTCTCAAAGTTTATGCACCTTTCAAAAAAAAAATGTTGGCTATTTCAATTTTAAAACTCGTGTGGTATATCCTATTGACTTAAAGATGTGAAAAATGGCTTAAATTAAAATTTCCAAAACCCTTGTGAGTATTCGTTGATAATCTTCTTTTCTTGGAGCGTATTTCATATTAAATCTCTCGTTGTTTTCATGCCTCAAAGAATTTTTCGAACCTTCAATGATTTTGTGTCAAGGTTTATCAAGAGAGCACTAGAACTTGCATGTGAAAAATTTCAAAACCGTATGTCATAACTTGTTTGATCGATTATATGATAAGAATGATCGTTTAGGATTAACCTTCCGGCCATATTCATAAATTTTACCCTTGAGCCCGTCGTGGGACACCCCTAGTCATCCCCGTTGAGCCTACGTGTGAACCATTTCTTTGATTACCTTATACACATACCCTTGATGAAGAAATGTTGGAGTAACATGTGTCGCGATTTCTTTGATTACCTTATACACATACCCTTGATGAAGAAATGTTGGAGTAACATGTGTCGGCCCTTCGTACGTATCGTTTGATCTTTATGGGTGTGCTAGTAGCCACGATTGTGATTTATGATCCGTTCTCGAGTGACGTCTTGTGACGAGTTTGTCGTTTTGATGTCCACATATATATATACACACATATATAAAAAAAAAAGAGAAAAACTATGAGAAAAGAAATGGTGTTTACACCTCCCAAAAGGAGAAATATCTATAATTAGTATCAATAATAATAATAATATCATTTGGTGCCTTGTTCTTGCACCTTTGAGTGTGTTCGATTTTATTGAAACGAGAACGTGAGTTTTTGAGAGGCAATAAAGGGACGATTCCCTAAGTGCCGAGTCGGTGTTCGAAAACTATGTGATGTGTGTTGGGTTGGAATAAGGAGTTGAGCCTTCGAGTCAACTTTTCCCAAAAATTCCCAAATTCCCTAAACCGAGCCCCATTACACCCTTTTTAGACGATCGATATTCTTTGATTTTCGAGAAAACCAACTTTGATAGGTGGAGTCTTTTCTTACGTGCAAGCATATGGTGGTGATGATCTTGGAATTTATATTCATTACTTGAGGCATTCTTGTTTAAATTCCTTCATTCGAGCCAATTATTCTTATGTGCAAGCTTTGTTCGATTTTTTGCCTCATTACCTTGCATGTTGATTTTTATGGAGAGAACCTAGCTTGTGTGGAAAAAAGAAGAGGGTTAGCTTGTGAGGGATTAAGTCGGTGGAATATGTTGTATCGAGTTGGAAAGTTGCCATAGTTGTTTTGATGGAGTGTAGTGCATAGTTCTTACGATAAATTTGTAGAGTGCATTGATTTAGAGCCTTTTGTGTTCATCCATGTTTCCTTTGGTGGTGTTGTGTTGCTCGAGGACAAGCAATGTCTTAAGTGTGGGGGGATTGTTTCACTCGTTTTTGTGCCGTTTGTTTTTATGTTTTCCGATTATTCTTGTGTTAGTCGTATTGTCGTTTGTGTATATTTTCATTTTATTTGGGTGTTTTATTGTCCGGACAGGTTTAGGCGAGACGACGAATGGAAACGAGCTAAAACGGCCAAGAAACGAGCAATGGACGAAGAAGATTTTTTGATGAATTCCAGAATCACGCAGCTGCAGGAAAATAGTCATTACGGCTTCGTCCACCGTCGGATCGACCTCAAATTCTCACGGCAAGACAAGGACTTCATGATCTACATTTTGACCGAAGGGATCGGTGAGATTAAGTCCGAGGCAAGAGATATCGAGCGAAGACGGAAGAGGTAAAAACCAGTCATACTGGCGCGTTTGCGCCATCCTGGCGCATTTGCGCCAAACTGCTGAGAGCGTGGCGCATTTGCGCCAGACTGCTGAGAGCGTGGCGCATTTGCGCCACAGAAGGTTGACTTGGTTTGACCCACCTTTGACCACCAATTGGAAGGCATTTTGAAGGACTTTTTTGACATTTCCACCTAGGATTTTTGAAGGACAAAGTGCATGTATGCACTATAAGACAACTTTGTTAGGTGTAGAATGTTTTGTCCTATCTCATTTTACTTGTTTTGAATTTCTTGCTCTTGATATTGTTCTTGAGAGATTTATTTTGTTCTTGATTTTCAAGCTTTAATATTTTAATTACTTTCAATCGATTTATCGTCTCACAAAATATCCTCCACAAGCATCGATCACCTCATCGAGCCCGCGGAGCCATTTCTTCGGGTGACACGTTATCGAGCCCGTGGAGCCATTTCTTCGGGTGACACGTTGAAGTTCGGCTCGATTCCGGAAGCACGACTCGTTCTCGTCTCGCCTCCCCAACACCTTTGTGAGTTTTATTTCGATCATGAGTATTTTATCTATTGCATGCTTGATTGGTTGTGTTGATATGAGTAGCTAGGTCTCTTGTTAGGGTTCTAGGGTACTTTGCTTAGAGGCTTGAGTCGACAATGTTTTAAGGGTTTTAAATGAATCGAGGAGTCGATCGGTTCGAGTTGTGGGGTCTCGTGTTGAATATCCTCTCTGAGGAAAATCACTAGTGGATCACACACCCGAGTCGAGCGATGTTTAGGTACGGTTCAATGTCGTCTCGTATTGAGGACCTCATCGAGGTGCATCACTAGTGGACGACGCGATCGTACCTAAACACCTCGTTTATAAATTGAAGAATTGCTTAGATTCAAGTTGTGGAGTTTCGTGTTGAATATCCTCTCTGGGGAACATCACTAGTGGATCACACACCCGAGTCGAGCTATGTTTAGGTGTGACTCAAGGTCGTCTCGTGTTGAGGACCTCCCCGAGGTGTATCACTAGTGGACAACGCGGTCACACCTAAGCGCTCTCCTCTTTATCAAAATCTTGATTTTTAAAGGCTCGACTCAATCCTCGAAACAAAGGAACCTAGTTCCCTAACCCTCCCTCTCATTTGATATCTCCATTGTTTACTTGTTTAATTGTTTTCTTATTTCAATTTTAGTTTAGTTAACTCTCTCAATTTGAAACCCCCCTTAGTTGATAATGATTTCGTTCCTCTTGAAACTCGAACTAAACTAACGCAAAAAGCTATTCACGTGCCGATAGTATTGCTTCTCGAGAGATCGACTCGGGGGATTTACTTTCGTAAATCTTTCTGAATTTATAAATAACTTTTGAGCAAATCATATATTTTTAATTTTAATAACAACCCAACCCAACCAAATCTAAAATTATTGTATTTATTTTAAAATTTATTTAAAATGTATAAAATCAATTTTAATTTAATTAAAAAAAATTAAAAGTATATTATAAAAATCTTATTCATAGTAAAAATAATTTTAAAATTAAATTAAATTAAAAACTGTAATTAAAAAAATAAATTTTGTATATGTATCTTATTCCGGCTGTCGTGTTGTATCTTATTCCTATTATACGGCCATTGGAATGGGAGAGTCGATTTTTTCCGGTATGTTTTAAATGCGACAAAGCGCAGGTATTTTCATATTGTGCAATTCCTCGATCCTCTAATAGTACGACGATTTAATCTTTTCAATTGCCAATTGTTTATGTTGTTTAGATTTCTCTGTCAATTTTTTGTTTTGCAGTTCCAAGTATGTCATGTTTTTCTAGATTGATTAATGTCTTTTTTTATGTTTATATTGGTAACCCTAAATGTTTTTTTGGCAGTATCAAGTTTGTCATGTTAAAGTAAATCCATTAACGTGTGTTTTATATGATTTTTTCGTAACTCTAATTCAATAATATATGTTTTTTTTGCAAATACAAAAGTATGATATTTTGGTTCCTTCCATTGTAATTTTTTCTACAATTTAAGATAAGTTTTTGTGATTATATGTTCAGCAACAAAACCACAATGATCATTAACCATTTTTTTCTTTCTTCGTTTTGCTAAAGATTTGTATTCATTTACATGTAGATTTGCTGTTAGGTAGATTTGTATTGAAATCTGTAAATTTGCGTATTCAAATCTGAATTAGTTTAATATTTTGCTTATTCGAACCACGGGGTTTCTTGCGTGGCGGTGCACTTATGGTTATTCTTACATCTCAATTTTCCTGCCACAGTCTCCAGGTATGTAAGCTTAAAATTTATTCTTAATTATATTAACTCTATGGATTAAGATATCATAATTTCTATTTGATGATGTATCAGATTGTTGCTTTATTGACTGGTCTTCTCCAATATCATTATGAAAAGGTGAAAAGAAAAATTGTTGCTTGATATGATATGTACTATCACCTAATTTAAGCAGATTTTTACTAATAGGTTATGCTTTCACCATTCTTTACTATACTTGTCAACCTGTTATTCAAATTATTTAGTATATGTTAAAAGAACATACGCATCTATTTGTTTGACAAGGGATTGCCGAGGCATTTGCTTCTTCACAAGAAAATTTTGATGAGCAATGAATTCATGGTATTGTAATTTAATCAACAGCTTGCCTTGATTTCCTCAGCGGCTCTGAAAAATTCCGCAGCATTTCAAGAATCTTTTTACAGATTTTTTAAATTTTGTTAATTTTGTTAAATTTTGTTAATTGTGCTTCATTCAACTGGAATTTTGGGATTAAGGATCGTGTGTATATGATTTGGGGGTTAGGGTTCTTACGGGAAATCGAATTTTTACTGGAGTTTATTACAGTGAGAAGTAAAGAGAAGTAAATGTGTCTAAAAGATTCAGCCCGTTTTATTTACTGAAATTCGATTTTTAATTTTTTTTTTTAATTCAAATATCCACGTGGCAGTAATTACCCACGTGGATTTTTTTTTTGTTATTTGCCTTCAGCGAATCAGGTCGTGACATGTGTCATCCCAGTCAGCAAACCCTACCGGAAAGCCCCAAATTGAAACGCACGTGACTATCTCGTGCTCTTTTTCGGCTGGATTTTGAATTTTCCGGCGGATTTGGATGAAATTGACTACCTTTTGATGTTTTGAGGGACTAAATTGAAGGCGAGTCATTTTGAGGGACTAAATCGAGACTCGAGTACTTTTACAGGACGAACAAAATTTTTCTCCCATTTCTTATTTGATACTTCTTATATTTAATTTCAATACAAATTTCTTATTTACTTTCTTTTTACATGTTCTTACAAATTAAATTATTTACTGTTTTGATTGAAATTCAAAGAAACTATGGTTCAATGCCAAGGTCAGTTTTGCCTGCAATTTCCTCATTTTGTAAGTTTGTTGATTTGTCTCTAATATTCTTATATTCAATATTCGATGTTGACTCTAACCAATATAAATGTGGCTCTAGTAACAGTTCCATTGTTTGATTGGTATAAAATATTAAATTATAGTATAACTCCAACAAATTAAATGTGTATTACTCCAACCAAATTAAAGGGTTTCAATTTGACATATTCCACCATTGTTGCGGGTAATTACTCCAACCAATGGGATTCACCTTAATTGAAATGCCGATATTTTGCTCGTTTCTATCGTTATTTTTTGGAGTGATTTTGTATATGTTATGTAAATAAGTGTATGATTATTGAGGGATTATGTATTATTGACGTGACGGAGCTTATGTTGGGGTTATTTCCGTATTTCGAATATTACACTGCTGAGTCGAGAGATGGCTCTCTGTCCTTAAGACGAATTTGCCCCGTATTAGTGCTTTACAGAATCACAGGCAAAAGTATCACAAGATAAAACAGCAAATAAGACAGTATCGAAGCACATGATACTGAATCTGACGAACAAGAAACAGGGGGAATTCTTATGCACTAAAAGAAAGGAAAGAAAAGAGAAATATCGATAACTCGAATTGTGTCCTCAGAAATATTTGTGTGTTTGAATATTTCATATTCAATTTTCGGTGTGTTTTTGAACAATGAATTAGTGGTCTATATATAGTAACAAAATGTCCGTTCAAATTAGGTTGGCACCCATTCACAATTTGAAGGAATAACCGGCTATTTTCAAGAGTTGCGACTCTTGCACTTGAAAATACCTTTTCATATACAAACCCACTAATAATCATGTCCCCTCCGTAATTTAATTATAACTGAAGATGCATTTTTCGATCACGAATGAAAGAGAAAATGTTTTACCTCGCTTCAAAAATCGAGGGTACGTTGTAAATCGACCTCTCGGAATATCAATCCGAGAGAGGACTAGAGTGAGGGGTTTTAGTAGAATATTCCATTTCAATAATCGAGAGTTCAAGTAATTGCAAGTAGATAATCAAAGCAAGTAAATGAGTATCAAAAGGGAGAAAATCGGAGAAAAAGTAATAGTCGTCCTACAAAGTGAATTATGAAACACAAGAGAGTAATCCGGTTGTAATCCTCTTCCAAATCATACAACCTTGTATTTAAGTTCGAGAATTTGACCGGAAAGAAAAGCAACGATCACCGTACGCTAATCGATTTAATTCCCTAATAAAGCACCCCTTGATGGTGGTGAATTCACTAGATGACCAATTCCGTTCCTTAAGTTTTGAATCCTAATTGCTTATAATCGAACCTTAGGAAGAAAGCCCCCGTTCCCGGTGATAGCAATCGGTTTAATCCCCGAATTAGTTTAATCCCGTTCACCAAAGATTATACTAAATTGTGGTTCGAAAATAAATCAATTAAGGCAATTTAAACTCTCTCTAGCATTTCATCAAACACCTTGTAGGCATGACTTTCACTTCATCTCCTAATGAGAAGCTAGCTACTTCTAGCCATGGAAATCAACAACTCAAACATGGAATCAATAAAGGAAAACATGATCAACATAAATCTCAAGCAATATCTCAAGTCTCATACAAATCCAACACAATTCAATACTAGAAAATGAAAAATAACAACAAAACAAATGAGGAAAGGGAAGAGAAATGTGTAGCCAATTGATGTAGAGGATGAATCTCTCGTCTCCGTGGTCGTTCGAGCTTGAATCCGTCGTCAATGGATGCTTGAACCTTGAGGAAGAGGATCTCCAACCTCAATTTGCACTACTCTCTCTCTCTCTCTCTAATTTTCTCTAAGTGTTTGTAGAATGAAAAAGTTTTGTGGGAAGAGTGTTTCACATCCTTTTTATACATCACGTAGGGTGAAAACCGTTTCCCCTCATTTTCCCACCAAAAATAGACCGGAAATGACCCATTTACCCCTGGTCAATGCTTTTTAAGTTCGGTCAACGAAAGTCAACGCCCGGTCAACGAGTGGTCAACCAATTTCAGCCCGGGTCAACCCTTCCTTGGTGCATTTCGGCCGATCCGCGCTCCTTTCCTTTGATCCGCGCCATTTGGTATGCGCCATTTGATATGCGCGTCTAGTGCGCATATTGCTTGATCCGCGCCCCTTCAATCCGCGCAATGGCCTGCCCAAACTCATTGGATCCTCTCCTCTCTAGTCATCCGCACGCGGCATGCCCTAGTGCGCATATCACCGATCCGCACCCCGATCCGCGCGCTTCCCTTTCCTGTGCGCAACCTCTCGGTTATTGTCATAACTTTGTCGTCCGAACTCCGATTGTCGAGATTCAAAATTCCACGGATTCCCGACTTCAAGATCTTCGCGTCCATGTATGTCACAACCTCAAGTTCTTGACGAGCAATAGCAGTTTTTGCGTCAAAGTCACTGCAATTTCCAGGTTCGTGTCGACACCTCGTTTTGGTCGTTTTTCACCTACAATTCACACAAGAACTCGACTATACCGTGCATAAGCTCCGTCACGTCAATAATATGTAATCCCTCAATAATCATACACGTATATACACAAAATATACAAAATCACGTCCATGTATGTCGTTTTTGTACTTGTGTTTTTTTTTGTGTTGATTTTCAGGATTGCAGGTGCATGGAAACGGAGAACGAAGTCGCCACTTCTGGAATGCATGAGATGCAAGAAACGGCGACTCGAGTCGCCATTTATGGTGATGCACAAGAACGGCGACAGGAGTCGCCGAATTTGGGCACACATGGAGTGGAGTGGAAACGGCGACTGGCGTCGCCGTTTTTGGTTGTGCTGAGGAAAGGAGACCGCAGTCTCCGCTTTGAGTCTTTGCATGGAACGGCGACTGGAGTCGCCGTATTTGGCAAGCGATGGAACGGCGACTGGAGTCGCCGTTTTTGTGTCATGTGGGCTTGACATGGAACCGGCGACTGGAGTCGCCGGTTTTGGCTATGGCACGGTTTCGGCGACGCTTGTCCTCAAGGCACGGTTCCAGCGACTATGACATTCTTCAACAATGATTTTCACCTAAGTACGTTCCACGTGATTCCTTTCACTAAGTACACAAATCAAGAAATGAAGAATGGTTCCGGTGTTTACTACTTCAATGATATCGACGACCATGAAGACGATGAAATTCCGAGGCTTCAACACTTAGAGTTTTTCTAGAGAATTTGAAGATGAAGAATTGAGATCGATGGAGTCAAGATTGAATTGAAGTCTGATTTTGAAATTGAAGATTCAAGATTCGAAGATTCAAGAATCAAAGATTCAAGATTCCAAGATTCAAGAATCCAAGTTCTACAATAGTGATGTCATCCATGGAGAAGTGACATCAGCCAAGCATGTGACCAATCAGAACGTGCCACGTCATCACCTCACATGTGCGGGCTGCCTATATAAACCCATGGATTTCGATTTCACCAGTTGACGATTTTGAGAGAACGAAATCTGATTTTTAGAATCGTAACCGACAGCTTCGAGCTTCGAGTTTGTGTAGTAGATTTTGCGCCTTGTGCCAAGATTAGAGTTAGGAGATTTAGCTCTAGGTACTCGTGTGCTAGATTGCAAGTTAGTGGGAGTTGTTGCGACACTCGGGAAACTTCTTGTAATCGTTCTGCCTACCATACTCAGTGTAATAGTTTAGTTTCGTTTTTCAATGGAATGAAACATATTACATAACTTTGTCTTCAGTCTTTCATACTACGAACTTGTGTGAGTGTTACTTCGACTGAAGCTGCTGTTCGTGCGTTTAAGTCCAACTTCGCGAAAAGTTGGTATCATACGTCGAAGACGTAATTTCAATTGGTATCAGAGCGGGACGTCATACGTATAAGACGTGATCCGTTACTTGACTTCATATTTCCGCTACAATGGAGTCGTCCATGTTTGTCCAGAAACCGATTATGCTTACTCATCAAAACTACTCAAACTGGAAGGCCAAAGTTTCTGCTAGGATTAAGGGTTTTGACTCTAGATCTTGGATGGCAGTGTTAGAAGGATGGGAACGCCCATATACAGAAGATGTCGATGGTGTGAGAATTCCGAAACCGGAACGTAGTTGGACGAGAGAGGAACATGACTTGTCCACAGCTAACAGCAAAGCTCTACTTCTTATCTGTGAATGGCTGGACCTCAGTATGTATCAGCTGGTCAAAAATTGCACATCTGCCAGAGATGCATGGGAAACTTTACAAAGAACTTGTGAGGGAAGTCATGCAGTTAAGCGATCGAAAATCCGAACTATCACTGCTCAATTCCATCAACTCCGGATGAGGGAAGATGAAGACATAAATGACTACTTGGACAAGATCATGAGATATGTCATCGAGGCTTTTGAACTCGGGGAAATATTTCCTGCCCCCATGGTCTATGAGAAGGTTTTATCCAGTGTAAGCACTAGGTTCGAAAGCAAGGTGCTGACTATCGAAGCTCGCAACGACGAAAATCAAAACTGGGATTACGCGGACTTGATGGCTGATTTGAGAAATTATGACTTGACTCTCAAAGTTCGAAGCAACCCAGATATGTCACTTGTCTACGAACCGATGACTGCTCTCAAGATTTCAGAGAAAGGAAAAAGTTCAAGAAGCTCTAACTCTCGAAAAGCTCATTTGAAAAATGAGAAAACTGAAAGTAGTTTTTCCGCTGATTTGTGTGAATCTGATGATGAGGAAGCTGAGGATATTGAGAGACTGATGAACTCTAATAATCCGGACAAACTGGCTGCACTGACTGAGATAGTCACTTATCTCGTGAAACAAGAATTTAAGAGAAAGAACCGTGCCCGAAATTTTCGAAAATTTCAGAAAAGTTCTAACTCATACCCAAATACTCCTGACAACCGAAATCAGGGATCGTCGTCTGACAAAAAGTTCAAGGGGACTAAACTTTCACCATACTCCTCTACTAGCAAAGATGTTTCTAAGATGCAATGCTATGAGTGTAAGGGATATGGACACGTTAAAAATGAATGCCCGAACTTACATCGTAAGAAGAAGCTACCAGTTAGCTATGTTGTGATTGACGATGAGGATGTCATTTCCGAGAACGACGAGTCTGAGGACAATAATTCTGACGATGATGAAGACAACGCTCTAGTTGTCACTTTTGGTGAATCTTTTGATCTCGGAAATGTGGAGGTCGAAAACTTTGTTTTTTGATGCATTTCTGAAAGACACTGCAACTACTAACAACATCTTTCGTGTGTCATCAGCAAACCGAAACTACTGTGATGATAACATTTTCTCGGACGATGAATCTGAGACTGAGACCGAAAGGGAAGAAATGACATCTGATGTCCATCAAAGTGTGACCGAGTCTGCTGAACTGCTTGATCTGAAAGAGAGTTATTCTAAACTCGAAAAATTGTGTGACACAGCTGTCAACGAGAATAGCGCACTCGAAGTGTCACTGAAATTCCTAAAAGAATCTCTTGATGAACTCTCTGAAGAGAAACGGAAAATGCATGATGAAGCTGTAGTGTTGACAAACTCAGCTGAGAAGACAGAGGATGAGAAGAAAAAGTTGAACAACTCTCTGACAATTCTTAAAGTTAAATTTGATGATCTGTTCGAGGAAAAGCACAAGTATTTCAAAGAAGTTGTCGAACAGAGAGAGATGTGTGAGAGGTTGAGTTATGAAAACTCAAAACTGAAGACGTCACTGAAAAAGGAGTCAACTGAAGTTAAGAAACTGCAGACTCTGTTTAAGAACTCGGATGCTGAAAATGATGAACTGAAGTCATCTCTAATGAAAGTTCAAACTGACCTTGCCATGACTGACAAGGAACGATATATGCTAAAAGAAAAACTTCATATGACTGATGAGCTGTTGAGGAAAATGAACACGAACTCTTCCGTGTTTGACAATGCTGCTTCATATATGAATCCTAGTCGATACGGTCTTGGATTTCAAAAAGTTTTCGAGTCTATATACTCAACTCCTGAAAAGAAGAATGATGTGACTTTTGTAAAGGCATCGAATGATCAGCCTGAGGATAAAAGTAAGGATGACGTTGAATCATCTAAACGGAAGGAGATTGCTGAAGGGAAGAAGATTGCTAAGACTCCGGAACCTAAAACTCAAAAGTCGATCTCGACTTCAAAATCTGAGACATATCAATTCCCGAAGAATATTGTCAAACATCCTCGTGGTATCCTACCTTATGAGAAGACGTTGCTAAAGAACTTAGACAAATCTCAGAACGTGAAGAAAAATGGACAATCCACTCGCACTAAAACTGTTTTGGTCAAGACGTCTATGAAGGTTGAGAATCGTCAAAGAAGAAAATATGTATGTCACTATTGTGATCAACCTGGACACATTCGACCGTTTTGCTACAAGATGAAAGAGGACATGAACAGTGAGTTGATGACTATGAAGAAAAAGGCCGAGAGTGCTAAGGAAATGAAGAAATCTATTTCTCCAAATCCAAAAACTAAGCAAACTCTGAAAACTGTGACTGAGAGAAATGTCAAAATCCTGAATGGTAAGAAGAGATGGGTGCCTAAGTCCCAAAAGAGTGAAGTTAAACTTAACTCAACCATTTTAACTGACTGGAAACCGAGGGAACTGATTTTCTGCAATGTTGCACTTAATGCTTCTGAAGCTGGCAACAAAGGCATTTGGTACTTTGACAGTGGCTGCTCCCGACATATGACCGGCACTAAGAAATTCTTGAAAGAATATGAGCCGATGACTGGTTCCCCCGTGGTGTTTGGAGGGGGAGCAAAAGGTGTTGTCAAGGGAAAGGGGACGCTACAAATCAAAGGCTTACCACCAATAAGAAATGCTGTCCAGCATTCAAGAACTAAACACATCGACATTCGACATCATTTCATTAGAGATTTGGTTGATCGTGATATAGTCAGTCTACAGCATATTTCAACGGAAAAACAGCTTGCTGACATCTTTACCAAACCTCTTGACTTTGAGAGATTCAAAACTTTAAGGAATTCTCTCTGCATGTGTTCTCTCTAAGAGTTCACGAAAATTTTTGAAGTCTGAAAGAGTAGTTTCTTTACTTCTGAATACGCATTCGGAATCGTCGTGGATTAGTCTAGTCAGACAAACATGGATTCGAGGCCGCTTTAGTCTTCGGACCCAAGTGTATTTATTCCGCTGAATGCAAACATGTGAACTTGGCATTAAACTCCCATAAGCTATCATCTGCATAGATCCATAATACCGAGTAACGGAGGACGCCGGATCACTTTGTCCGCCGGCTCCCCTCTTCGAAAGGTAGCACATGGACGCTCAAATTTAAGATGCTCAACCATCACACTTCGGAGATGCGGGATGATCATCGCTCCCCTCTGACTGCTGTAATGAGCATCTGTTGCATTTCACTTAAAGCTAAAACTCGTCTGGAGGACGCCGGGTCACAATGTCCGCCGGCTCCCCTCTGACGTAGAAAAGTTAGTCCCAAGTGGAGTGCCATAAAAGTTCACATTGCATTCGTGAATTAAAATCTCTTGTGCGGTGCAAACTCTGCCAATATGTTTCGACGAAACACGATTGCTTCCTTGTGACTGTGACGAAGGACAAGCAAACATGTCTATCAACATACTTCGGTCCATCTCACCGGTTTTTAATATGAGAGATTTTTCATTAACTCAATGTTCTATTCACCCTGTGTGAAATTTTTGTTTTGGAAAATGATGAAAGTGTTTTTTTTTTCTGGGAAAATATTTGCTCTTCATTGCCTAATATCACCCCTCGAATCTCCACTAAAATGTGTTTGAATGTTTGTGTGTGTTGAACTCTTGAATGACTAACTCGGGATGTGTTGTTTTTGTTTTGGCATTTCTGTAGTTCATATCCAGGGCTACGTGGTTTACCATCTCGGAAGTCTAAACAACGAGTGCAGCGACGACAACGCTCAACCATTGGCAAATCAAATTCGGGTGACATCAAAAACGGAGAATCCAAAATCCTGAAAATTTTTCCAGAATCCAAAATCAAGCCTTGTCTCCAAAACGGAGATTACGTTCGCCGATTTTTCGGCGACTCATGTCAAATGCCAAACACGGCGCCTCATGCCAAAAACGGAGACTTGGCCATTTCCATAGAATCTTTTTCACCCCAAAACCGGCGACTAGTGTCGCTGGAAAAACGGAGACTCGCCCCTGCCAAAACCGGAGACTCCTGTCGCCGAAAAAGCGGCGACTCAAATGCTGTTGCGCCAAGACCGGCGACTCGCCCAAAAACGGAGACTCGAACTTCGGAACTCAAACCGATGGCACTCAACTTCGTCTTTCCAACCCTCGGTTTGATCTTTCGTTTTTGAAAATTTTTATTATTTATTTTTATTTATTATTTTTGAAAAACATTATTTTAATAATATTTTCAAATTAATAAAATTTTGTTCGTCTAATGGGCTCAATTTTTCTTCTTGAGATGGGTTTTTTACAGGTCTTGAGCTGTATATTTTCAATCCGAACGGGCGGCCCAAAATTTTCCTATATATAGCCCTGGGGTGAAACCTACCTTGGTACGCTTACATCGAACTTTGGAATTCTCGAACTCTCGACTCTCAGCTGCTAACTGCAAGTCCGACATTCCTAGGTTCTTAGTTTTTCCTTTTTCCGTTGCAACCGGCAACTCTAGCTTCGCGCATCCGGCGCCCTGTCCTAGTTTTCGTGATTGAAGATTTTTCTAAGTGTTGAACTCTATCAGCTGCCAGCCTTAGTTACTTAGCTTGAATATGTCAAAGTCTAACCTTGACGATATGTTGGATGATATGACTGTTTACCTGAACGACGAGTTCAAGAAAGCGCCATCTCCCAAATCCAAGAAAAAGGCGTTTGAAGAGCTTCAAGCTCACCTGGCAAGGGTTGATCAACGCAAGGCCGCGTCAGCTGAACTGTCGGTTGATGTTATCACAACCTCAACCAAACCGGCTTCTTCCACTGTCCGTCAGCCGGGCAAAGACAAAGTGTCGTCGGTCCGCATCTACTCTGGGGTTGTGAGTCGGGCGGAATACCATAAGTTACTCGCAGCTGGCGAGATAACGAAAGAAGGCAAGAAAATAGTAAACATTCCTTCGGCAGCGACTGTGACTGCTGCCACTGACCCCAAACTTACAAAGCCGTCTGGCTCGGGTAAGACATCGGCGACTCCAGCTGGGAGTGCCGAGGGCAAGAAACCGTCTGCCAGTGGAGGTGGTGTGAAAACATCAACTCCTAAAAACTCTGGTGGACAAGTAACAAAATCCCGAACTCCCAGCTCACAAAAACCACCACTTTCTTCGGGATCAGCTGGATCCCAAAAGTCGACTGCCGGCTTCAGGTATATATCGGAATTTTCAGAATGTCCGAAAGCTCACTCTCGTGATTTCTTCACTACGACTGCTGAACGTCGCCACAGACTCATCCAGACACTACCGATCCTCACTGATCGAACTATTCTGAAGGAAGACTATGAACGGCACGGCATCACAGATTTCCTTAGCAAGATGCACATGCTTAAATCTGTGAATCTTACTTATCGATACTCGATTCCTATTCTTTAAAAGTTCTACGCCAGCTTGTCCCCAGATTTTGCGAATCCGAAGATTCGGTTGTATGGCTGCTTTATCTTTCGTGACAAGCTGTACAAATTTCGCCCGTTCTCCATTAACAAATTTCTGGAACGGTTGGAGGTCGACTCAAATTGGACTGCGCCCTCAGCTGAGGAAAGAGCCGAAGACTTAAAAATCGGCACCTTCATTACACAAAAGAAGGTTAAGTCTGAACTGCCGCCGCCGGCCAAGCTGTCAGCCTTCTATGGCATTTTGCAACGACTCGGGATGTCCAACTGGACAGCTTACAAAGACGAATCCGTGTTGACTCCGGACTTGATGCATATCATTTTTCGCCTTAGCTGCGGCGAACAAATCAATCTTGGAAAAATTATTTTCAATGACTAATGTAAGATTGCTAGGACAACCGATGAAACTATCATGCGGCAAGCTGAGTTGCCTGAGGAGAAAAGAATCCAACTTACTCATCCGTGCTTGATCTATGGCATGCTCCATGCCCAAGGTTTTACTCCTGATACGGATTTCGAGAAAAAGTTGAAGAAGAACGGCGCGGTCAAGATCACTGGCACGTACTTGAACCCAAACAAACGTGTTATCGATCTCCCTTGGGTTGATACGGTTGACATAAATGCGCTTCCGGAAATTCTAACTCCTCCTCCATCTCCACAGAAAAAGAAGCGAAAATCAATAGCTAAGAAAGCTAAGTCTCCCCCGGCCAAGAGACAGAAAAATGAATCCACGGCTGCAGCTGATGAGCCGGAACTTCAGTCTGAACAACAACCCAGAGTCGTTCCTCGCGGCTTTGGTCCCTACTCCAAAGTTCCTCCTTATAAAAATCCTTATCATCCTATCCACAGTCATCGTGCTGTGGTTCCATCAGCGTGCGTCAAGGAGTTCTATGCTGACACTCTTGCCTTGGAAAAGCGTCAGGAAGAACATGCCCTGGCTTACAACAATATGATCGACGCTCAGAAAAAGCAGAAGTTATCTTTCGAAAAACTTCAACGAGAGATCCAACAAGGGGGAGGACTTGGTGATGTTGGAGCCCCCGGTGCAAGTTTGAAAGATACTTTCATTCTGAAGATGGTTAGGGATGCTATCCAAGAGGCACATGTGCAGCTAGCCAAAGGTAATAACATAGTTGTCGAACAAGTGGATCGAGGGGTTGATGATGGAGAGAAGACGGATGACGATATTTTTGAAGGAGCGATGAATTTCCGGGATAAGGGTAAAGCGAAGGTTGGCGAAACCTCGAGAGCAATGCCGTCCGATGGACTAAAAGATCAGGATGATGATGATGATGATGATGTCAACATTCTCGATGTTGAAGATGATGGTTGAAATGATCTCGGAGAATTCGAGATTTATGGTCTGGGTGATGAGACCGATGAGGACGAGAAAGAAGACTCGAGTTCAGATGATGGATTCGACTATGGCGAGGACGAGGAAGAAGTGCTGGAGAGTCCAGAACGTGAACCCACTCCAGCTGGCTCGCCAAAAGAATGAAGATTCAAGATCTTAAGTTCCAGTTCTCAAGTTCAAGTTTTCATTCCAAGTTTTTATTTCTGTTTTTCATAACTCTTGAACTCGTTTTTCATATTTTGGACTTTGCATGCATTCTACTCTAAACTCATTCGTTCATGCATTGGTTTTTCATAATTCTCTATCTCTGGATGATTGTTTTTTGTTTGAATTTTTATCTAAGTTTTTGATGATTGGTTTGAAATTTGTCTAAGTATTTTTATGGTTTTTCATTGATTGAATGATTGATGTTTTTCCATCTTTTTACTTAGTTGCTTTTGATGTTTTGTGTGGTTGAGGGGGAGATACTTCTATCTCATGTTTTACTTAACTCGTTTTTATGAGTTGTGCCAAAAAGAGGGAGATTGTAAATATTGATTTTGGCGACAACGTTTTTGTACTTGTGTTTTTGTTTGTGTTGATTTTCAGGATTGCAGGTGCATGGAAACGGAGAACGAAGTCGCCACTTCTGGAATGCATGAGATGCAAGAAACGGCGACTCGAGTCGCCATTTATGGTGATGCACAGGAACGGCGACAGGAGTCGCCGAATTTGGGCACACATGGAGTGGAGTGGAAACGGCGACTGGTGTCGCCGTTTTTGGTTGTGCTGAGGAAAGGAGACCGCAGTCTCCGCTTTGAGTCTTTGCATGGAACGGCGACTGGAGTCGCCGTATTTGGCAAGCGATGGAACGGCGACTGGAGTCGCCTTTTTTGTGTCATGTGGGCTTGACATGGAACCGGCGACTGGAGTCGCCGGTTTTGGCTATGGCACGGTTTCGGCGACGCTTGTCCTCAAGGCACGGTTCCAGCGACTATGACATTCTTCAACAATGATTTTCACCTAAGTACGTTCCACGTGATTCCTTTCACTAAGTACACAAATCAAGAAATGAAGAATGGTTCCGGTGTTTACTACTTCAATGATATCGACGACCATGAAGACGATGAAATTCCGAGGCTTCAACACTTAGAGTTTTTCTCGAGAATTTGAAGATGAAGAATTGAGATCGATGGAGTCAAGATTGAATTGAAGTCTGATTTTGAAATTGAAGATTCAAGATTCGAAGATTCAAGAATCAAAGATTCAAGATTCCAAGATTCAAGAATCCAAGTTCTACAATAGTGATGTCATCCATGGAGAAGTGACATCAGCCAAGCATGTGACCAATCAGAACGTGCCACGTCATCACCTCACATGTGCGGGCTGCCTATATAAACCCATGGATTTCGATTTCACCAGTTGACGATTTTGAGAGAACGAAATCTGATTTTTATAATCGTAACCGACAGCTTCGAGCTTCGAGTTTGTATAGTAGCTTTTGCGCCTTGTGCCAAGATTAAAGTTAGGAGATTTAGCTCTAGGTACTCGTGTGCTAGATTGTAAGTTAGTGGGAGTTGTTGCGACACTCGGGAAACTTCTTGTAATCGTTTTGCCTACCATACTCAGTGTAATAGTTTAGTTTCGTTTTTCAATGGAATGAAACATATTACATAACTTTGTCTTCAGTCTTTCATACTACGAACTTGTGTGAGTGTTACTTCGACTGAAGCTGCTGTTCGTGTGTTTAAGTCCAACTTCGCGAAAAGTTGGTATCATACGTCGAAGACGTAATTTCACATTTGACACACCATACTATATACAATCAATTACTCTTTCACCAATACATAGATTTTAGTAATTATTGATTAAGTAACACCTACTCAAATAGTAGAATTAAACACTCGAAGAATTAGCAATTTCGTCGACGTGCGGGGCCCCGTAGTTTAATCGTTAAATTAAAGATTCTATGCTAAAATTCCAACAGCTTATACGTGGTATAGTCGAGTTTGTGTGAATTGTAGGTGAAAAATGACCAAAACGAGGTGTCGAGCCGAACCGGAATTGCAGCAACTTCGTAGCACAAACTGCTATTGCTGATCGAGAACTAAAGGTTGTGGCATATATGTGCGCGAAGATCTTGAAGTCGGGAATCCGGGGAATTTTGAATCACGCCAATCGGAGTTCAGACGAGAAAGATATGCCGAGAATCGAGAAGTCGCGCACAGGGAGGAAGTATGTCGAGCGACAGCAAATCCATGTCGGGCGACAAAGGTGTTTTGAGAGCCTCGTTTTTGAGTTATGCAGAGAATTGCTTCTTGGAACGACGGATTTCTATTCCTTCTCTTTAGATTTCCTCATTTTTTATATGCTTTTACTTGTATTTTTGCTATATTGTTGGATTTACTTTGTGATTGAGACTTTGGAGTTAGATTTGTTGATTTGGATCATGGTTATGCTTTCATTTACATGTTATTTCATCATTGCTTTGATTGCCATGGATTTACTTAGCTAGATTTGGATTAAGAGATTAGATTAAAGTCATGCTTACATAGTGTTTGATAAAATGCTTGAGAGAGCTTAAGTTGTCCTAATTGACTTATTTTCGAACAACGATTGAGTATAATCACCGGTGATCGGGATTAGACTAAATCGGGAATTAAAACGATTGCTATCACCGAGAACGGGAGCTTTCTTTCCAAGGCTCGATTATAAGCAATTATTGTTCAAAACTTAGGGAACGAGTATAGTCGACTAACACACTCATCACCACTTTTGGGATGCTTTGTTAGGGAATTAAATGGTTGGTTTGGGTGAACAAAACCTTCCTTTCCGGGCTATACTTTGACCCTAAATACAAGGTTGTATGATTTGGAAGAGGATTACAACCGGATTATTCTCTCGCGTTTTAGAATTCACTTAATAGGTCGGCTCTACCCTAATCTCCGTCTTTTCTCCGCTTGATACACGTTTACTAC
Source organism: Euphrasia confusa (assembly GCA_954870475.1). Lineage (NCBI taxonomy): Eukaryota > Viridiplantae > Streptophyta > Magnoliopsida > Lamiales > Orobanchaceae > Euphrasia > Euphrasia confusa. The sequence continues at coordinate 13,420,565 of OX940968.1, forward strand.
TTGCTTTCACCACATGTTTTCATTCCCTGCTTGTTTTTATTTTACTTGACAAAGATGACATTAAATACGATTTTTGAACCTCTCACTCTAGCCTTCTCTCGAATTGACAATCCGAATGGTCGAGTACAACGTACCCTCGGTTTTTGAAGCGAGGTTAAAAACATTTTCTCTTTCTTTGTGATCGAAAAGTGCTTCTTCATTAATATAATTCGTCATGATATTTTTGTTAAGAGTTAAAGATGCTCTCGCATTTAAATTTTAATAGCTATTTTCATTCATATTATGGGACTACTTTTTTTGTCGAGAGTATATTTTTTATAAATAAATTTTATAATTTAATAATAATTAGGAAACATATAGTTTAATTTTATGAAATATTAATTATTGCAAATGGATAAAGCTTTTGAAGTATATTATGTGCTTGGCACTGGCAGTGTTATATGATGTCAGCATGCTTTTATTAAAAATAAAAAATTCTTGATTTTAAATAGATATTTTATTGGGGAAAATTTATAATAAGGCAAAGCATATAGTATGTTTTTTAGCCCTTCACATAAGAATATATACTTTATAGATCAATGGACATTTATACCCTTCTATCACAATAATACAACTGATTAATTGAAAAAGAATATTAAACAAAAAAAACTCTTGCAATTTAATAGATATTGAGTCGTATTAAAATACACGTTGAGTTTCGAATCAAAAATTGAACGAAAACTTTGAAACTATATATTTATTAATAATAATATTCAATTCCATATATAAATAGAATTTGATTTTATAATTTTTTTATCATATCTATTCAAATTATAAAATTATATATTAAAAAAAATTATAGTAAATTACAAATAACCAGTAACTTTTCAGAAAATATTTTGGTACATTGCCTAGGCTGAAGAATACTAATTTGAATTAAATAGTGTATTATTTTACGTTAAAGTATGGCAAAAAGAAAACAAAAGGCACAAATATTTTTTACTAAACTTTTATCTTTTAGTATAACTACATTTTAATTTTTTAAGGGAAAAATGGCATTAAGGCCATTTTTCAGCATTTTTTCGGCAATAAGGCTTTCGAGAAATTACGCGTGCCGATTAGGCCGCCTAAAATGTGCAAAGACATCGTTGCCCTCGCATATATACACATTTGAACAAACGGTTTCAGCATTTATTTCATTTCCCGCGCACGAAGCCCACGAAACCCACACCTTCTCTCTTTCTTTTCTCTCGGCTCCCGCTAGAACACACAGAAACCAAAAAAACCACCACGAAATCCTCTCACTTTTCCTTCTCATCTCAGCTAGCTGTTCGATTATCAATGGCTCCGTCGAAGAAAACCGCCGCCGGGAAGAAATTGACTCCAACCGCCGCTGCTGCTGCTTCCGAAAACACTGAACGGAGGCTTGTTCAGTACACTCCGTCGAGTGAAGAGCAGCCGAGCCCTATCCCTCAACCTGCCGCCGGCGAGAAGAAGGAGAGGAAGTAAGTATTTCGAACCCTAATTCAACCGGTTTTCAATTTCAATCTGTTAATTTCCATTGCATGAATGAATTTTGTGTGTTTTGATGGAGGTTCGGTGTGATTATGTGTTCATCAGTGTTGATTGTGTGTGTTGGTGGCCGTTCAGTTTTAATATGTTCTGTTCAGTGTTAAATTTTCCTGTTCAGTGTTTGTTTATGCCTGCTCAGTGTCTCTTTATGCCACCCAGTGCTTTGTGTGTGCCACTCAGTGTTGATTGAGTGTGTTGGTTCCTGTTCAGTGTTAAAATGTTATGTTCAGTGTTAAATTGTCCTGCTCAGTGTTAAAATATGCCTGCTCAGTGTCTCTGCATGCCACCCAGTGCCTTGTGTGTGCCACTCAGTGTTGATTGTGTGTGTTGGGTGTATGTTCAGTGTTAAAATGTTCTGTCCAGTGCCTCATCATTCCTGTTATGCCTCTTCAGTGCCACTCAGTGCAATTACATGGTCACTCAGTGTTGTATATGCCTGTTCAGTGTTGTATATGCCTGTTCATTGCTTTGCACTCACATCGGTGTGTGTTTTTTTGGTGTTCCAGGTCCTATAAACAAATGAGGTCCAACTTGCTGACCATCATCCGGACTATTGATGATATCAAGGACAAGCTGAAACCGGGGCACGACGAGTATTTGAAGATGACCCCCTTCTACCATCTCTTCAAGAGCATAAAGGACCAGAGGCTGACCGTCCTCCACACCCGAAAGAGCGACGCTGCGATAGCTGCCGTGCTGGAGCAGATGGATGTCGGTGCTCGTACTATTAAGCTGGGCAGCAAAGATGTCCGGATCACTCCCGAGGATGTAGATCTTATTTTTGGAATCATAGGCGGCAGTAGGAAGCTCGATATTAGTTCGAGGTCCAAGTGTAATAATAAAAGATTCAGGGAGAGGATGTTCCCGGGAGAGAAGACGCTGAACCCAAAGCTGCTGAAGGAAAAGCTTGATATTTTGGTGAAGCGTCGGAGTCGCAAGCCTCAGGCTCTTGCTGATGTAGCTCGGCTCCTGTCGTTGATAGTGATCGGCACTGTCTTCTTCTCCACTTCCTCCGTCACAATCCAATGGAAATGGTTGGATTATGTGGTGGATCTGGAGTCGATGCAGAGCTACAACTGGGGCGAGGCTATTCTCAAGTCCCTTTGCGACTCGGCAGCTGTGAACAGGGTCAACCCGCAGAATACACAAGGCTGCACGATACTGCTACTGGTATGTGCTTCTACTTGCTGCTCTTCACATTCGTCTTGCTGTTTACTTCTCCTTGATATTTACCTTGGGTTTTTTTATTTTTTATTTTTGTGCAGTTCTGGCTTTGTGAGCACACAAAGCTGGCAAACAGGCTGGAGAACGAGCACCTCCCCCGGGTCCTGAACTGGCATCTCAATGATCTTTCGAATGTGACCAAGGAGACTCTAGCGGGTCTCGCGGACGAGGCGGTAAATATCTTCTCTCTTTCTTCTGCTTCTTTTAAGTCTGTTTGTTTTATGATTCAGTGTCTGTCAACTAATTCTGAGTGAACAGTGTGTGAAATATTAAGGTTGATCAGTGTTTATTGCTTGCATTCAGTGTTGATATTCATGCACACAGTGCTTGTAGATGGACAGTGTGAATGATGTTCTGTTCAGTGCTTATTTATGCCATTCAGTGTCAAAGTAGGACAACTGTGTTGTTCAGTGCTTATTAATGCTGTTCAGTGTCACTCACTTGAGGAGGATGATGTTTTTTTTGAGTTCTAACGCGTGTTGTCCGTGTCTGACAGGTGGATGCTCGTCTTCTGAAACACGGCAAGACGGTGGCGGAGGTCCAGGCGTACAAGGGCCACCTTTCTTATAAAGCAATCGTGAACACTCCGCGTGCGTCGGAGAGCGAGGACGAAGAGCAGCCTGAGGAGCTGCCTTCTGGAGAGGAGAGTGACGATGACGAGCATCCGGGCTCTGATTCGTCGAGCCCTGAGGAAGAGGAACAGAAAGGAAAAGGCCCTGATGGCGGGCCTTCTGGAGACGAGCAGTCGTCCGATGGGGAAGACGACGACGACGACAGTTCTTCCGGGCGGCATCAGGAGATGGCCTGCATAGTCCCGGAGCCGGAGGACGAGGGTGGGCCTTCCGAACAGCAGCCCGATGAGGAACGCCCCGCTGTTTCTGCTGCTGAAGCCGAGAAGTTGCTCAACAACCTCCTGTCGGAGAATCAAGATCTCTCCAGCACTGTGAGGGATCTCCAATCCAAGCTCGATAGCACGACTTCTCGGCTGAACGAAGCGACAAGTGCTAACGTCGAGCTGGAAGGCGAAAACCAGCGTCTGAAGAGCGAGCTTTCGGAGCAGCTTGCGAAGATCGACGCGGAGACGGAGAAGGTCCCCGGGGCAGCAGCAGGCGAGGCAGGTGGAAGCTCCGAGGAGGAGGAGGAGCTGAAAAATCTGAGGGCCCGAGTGAAAGAGCTCGAGGAAGAATTGATCAAGAAGGCGAATGATCAGAATAATCCGGTGACCGAGGCGGGAGAGGCTCGAAGCTCCGGTGAGGAGGAGGAAGTGCGGCTTCTGAGGGCTAGAGTGAAAGAGCTCGAGGACGAAGTGGATGTTTTGAAGAACGCGTTGGCTGACCTTCAGATGTCGTCGGTCATGAATGAATACGAAAAAGTCCAGATCGAGTTTATGGAGGCGGACGTGAAAGCGCAAGAAATCGTCCACAGAGCCCAGATCGAGGCTCTGCAGAAAATCGTCAAGGAACGGGAAGATGAAATCTTGAGTCTCCAGGCAGAGTTGTGCGTCTACGAGATTGACGGCAACAAGGACGATGAAGAAGAAGGGAGCCCGTTGAGACCGGAAACCGAAAAAATAGAGCCTTCGAGCAAGGCGAAGACCAGGTCGATGGTATGACGGGTCAAGGGCAGGAAAAGGAAGCCAGCCAACGGCGATGACGACGATTTTCAGTACGATCCCCCTGCCCCTGCCGCAAAGAAGAAGGCGATCAAGAAGGGTAAGAAGGTGGTGCAGGAGGCAAGCCAGAAACCGATCCCCTGTGATTTCAATGACGATCATATCAATTTCTTGTTGAGCGTGAACAAGAAATTTGAAGTGAACTGCGGGTTGGAATTGGAGCCGGAAATCCTCGACAAAATCATCCTACACAACAGCGACCAAAAAATGTGAGTGAAGTTTCATTTTACATTCTGTCTTTCCCTTTCTGTCTTTCCCTTCTTTATTTCTTTCTTTCGTTTTTTTTGTGCTAAGAATGTGTTTTTATTTTTTTTTTCCCCTTTTGACAATCAGGTGGACGATGAAGTTCTTTCCACGTATAAACACAGTCGTGACGGTGGCTGACATTACCGACATGATGAAGTGCACCTTCATCAGCAATCATGTGGTCGACGCCTTTGCTGAGTCGTTGCATCGAGACCACAACAAGAAGCTGGAGGCTCTGATACTCCCCGCGCACTGTTGGGTGAGTCTTTCCTGCCTTTGTATTCAGTGTTTTTAAATGGTTGTACAGTGTGTTGGTGGCTGTTCAGTGTTTTTATGTGCTGTTCAGTGTTATTGCTGATCAGTGTTTATATGTGCTGCTCAGTGTTTGTGTTTGCTGTTCAGTGTTATTGATGGGTGATTCAGTGTTTGTGTGTGGTGTTCAGTGTTTCTAATGTGCTACTCAGTGTGTGTGTTTTCTGTTCAGTGTTATTGTAGGTTGATCAGTGTTTATCATCAAACAGTCAGTGCTTTTATGTGCTGTTCAGTGTTATAATGTCATGTTCAGTGCTCATTGAGTTCATCCTTTCTTAATAAGAACTCTTTTCTTTTATTTTTCTTTCTTTCTCGCAGACTTCCATCGTCATGGGACGTCATGAAAACCAGAAAATGTACCAAACAATCGCAGATATGATCCCGTGCGTGCGAGAAGGGATTATAATGTTCCCGATTTTGTCTCCTGGGATGAGAAAGACTGCAACACCAAACCATTTTACGCTGCTCGTCTGCGACTTCGTCAAAGAGAAATGGCTATTCTACAACTCTATTCAACCCAGGTTGGCGAAATCGAAGGACCATTACATGGCGAATGCAGCGGAATTGGTACGTCTACTGTTTTTTAGTCGATTTTTTAAAAACGGTTCCCTTTCTAACGATAACTGACAAACTGTATTGTTTCGTACGTTTCAGAAAGAAAAGGTGGAAACCAACGTGGGCCAAATGCTGGAGAAAGCGGGGAAGTGTGGTTTCCCGATACATGAAATCGAGGCCGTGAAGCCTCTCCCACAGCAAGCCCCAACTCTGTAAGTATCTCAGTGCATAATTAACACATTCAGTGTTGTGTTTCTGTGTTTTAATTTTTATGCCTGTTCAGTGTTATATTTATGCATTCAGTGTCAGTGTTTCTTCTTTTTTTTTTCCTCTGACTCCTCCACGTCTGTCACTGTTCAGGAATGAATGTGCCTTGTACGTATGCTACTACATGGAGAAGATTCTGAAGAAAGAGCCCATTCCGGACAACGTCAGGACAGAAGAGTTCCAAGAATTCAAGGATCACGTGATACGAACCATCCTGACCATGAAGGAGAAGTAGTGATCTTGGGGCTGTGCGCGTTTTCTGTTTAGTTTTGATTGAAAAAAAACAAGAAGTATTTTTTTGTTAATCTGTGAAAATGATTGTGTTTGGGTTTAGTTTCTGTAAAAAAAATTGTGCTTTTTGTTCATATTTCTGGGCAGTTTTTAGTTGAACACAGTTGTGATGATATTGTCTATTCAGTGTTAATTCTGTCTGTTCAGTGTTGGCAGTGTTTATTCTTCCAATTCAGTGCCATCAGTGTTAATCTTGTCCACTCAGTGTCAGCAATTAAGACTTATTGAATTGAAACATTAAAAAACAAGCAAATGCAAAAATTACAGATACAAGAACAATTAAAAACACTCCAAGAGCATAACTGAACAAGAAACAAATCACATAATGTTAAAATCCCGTGTTTTTTTAAATGACAGTCAGTCAGTGTGTTTATGAGCCAAACAGTGCCTGTCACTGACAGTCAGTGTTTTTTCACCCCATTCAGTGTCACTGATTACAGAAATTATGTCGAAAAACCACAACAAAAATCCAAAAATAAGAAAAAAGCCTACTAACTAACTAGGGTACAGGCTCCGTGCACGTTTTCTTGTTGTGATTGCCAACACGTCCGCACCTCCCGCACTTCATGGCTCTCGGGATGTGCTCACCCCTTGACGGAATCCTCTTCTTCTTAGGTCTTCCAGGGGGCCTCTTCGATGTTGGCGGCTGGATCATGACGTTCTCTGGCACGTTCGAAGGTTGATCAAACATGGAAACCGGCTGAAGTGGATCGGCATAAGACCTTGCGTAGATCTCTGCGTGGTAAAACTTGTCCACGAACGAGGCCATCGGCTTCTCGGACCGCAGAATGCACGCAGCTGCGTGGGAACACGGAACCCCTGTAATCTGCCACTGGCAGCAGGTGCAAGTCTGATCCGCAATATTGACCACGACGGACGGAACGCACTGCACTTCGAAAACCGTTTCGGACGACCCCACTACCACCCATTTCCTGCCTTCGTTGATGGCTTCACCCAGCTTCTTCTCAACGGACGGGCAGAAAGCCGAAGTCCACTTCCTGCTCCTGGCCCCCCTGTCTGATTCAGTGTTAAACAAGGCTAGTCAGTGTTTGAACAAGGCTAACAGTGTTAAAAAAGTGCAATCAGTGTTTGAGATTGATAAATGCTCATCATACCGTGGAAAAAGGTCATCAGCTTCAGCCTGATGTTGTTGACCAACGCCGTGATCGGAAGATGCCGGGCTTCCATGATCCATTTATTGAACGACTCCGCGGCGTTGGACGACATCTCACCGTATCTCTTCCCTGAGAAGTACACGTTGGCCCAATTCTTTGGATCGATGTTCTCGAAAAACACTTTCGCTGTCTGGCCTCCCTCTTTCAACAGCTCGTCCATGCTCAGTTGGTAGGCTTCGACGGTGGTTGCGTACGCACATTTCAGGAAATTCCACACCACGCCTTTTCGTAACATCTTGGTCGCCCATCTGCCTCTGAATTTGTCTTTCAGGTTCAGCTTCAAGTGATTGATGCAGTAGCCGTGCGGGGACCCTGGGAACACCCTGCTCATCGCCTCGAGCAGCCCGAGATTCCTGTCCGACACGAACGTAACGGTGCGAGAAGGAGGTAGGATGTGCTTCAGGTTGTCCAGAAACCACTTCCAGTTAGCATAGTTTTCGGAATCGACAACGGCGTAAGCCAGCGGGTACAACCCTGCATTCACGAGACACGAACAAAAAAAAAAAAAACTTCAGTCAGTGTGAATAGCACCCATTCAGTGTTGAAAATACAGATTCAGTGCTGGAAGCAACAAGGGTCAGTTTCAGTGTGCATTTCAGACCAGTCAGTTTTAAAAAGATGGATTCAGTGTGCATTTCAAACCAGACATACCTCCATCGCCGTCCTTGCCCGTAGCAGCGAGCAAATGGCCCTTGAACCTCCCCTTCAGAAACGTGCCGTCCAGAAACAGCAAAGGGCGACAGTGGTTCATCCCGTCGATACAAGCCTTCATCGAGATGAAGACCCTGCGAAACTTCCTGGACGCCTCGTTGAATTCGAGCAACAGGTGCGACCCAGGGTTGGAATCCGATATTGCCTGCAGGTGCTTGGTCAGTGCGCCGAAGGAATCTTTATCGTCGCCGTGAATCAGCTTCCGGGCCTTCTCGAGCGCATCCAGAGCGAGGCCAGACGAGATCTCCAGGCCGTAGTGATGCTGGAAGTTTCTCACGATTTGGACCGGACGAGTCAGCGTGCTTTTCCGTACCTCCTCGACTATCAAACTGGAAACCAAGTCCGAGCAGACGCGCCTGTGCTTCAGGGATCGAAAGCACGCGCCGCAGCTGTGCTCGTTACTCAGCTGCTTGACGTAGAAGAAGCCGTTGCTTCGATCCATCACGGCGCACACGGACCAGTTGCATCCCGTGCTGCTTTTCTTCGAGCACACGGCAGAAACCTTTTCGGGTCTGTTCTTCACGTACTCGAAATCGAATCCCACTCCGACTGCCACCTTACAGAGCGCGTTTCGAAAGTCCGGGGCGCCTCCTTGGAACATCTGACCGACACCAGAAATCTCTTTGTCCCAGCCATCGGTCAACAGCGCTTTAGAACTCGACGGACCAAACAGGCGGAACATATCTTCTGCTTCGAATCCCTCGTTGTTTTCTGTTCCAGTCGCACTGACAGCGGTACTGTTGGACACCGTCGAGAACACAGAACTAGAGGTGCGGTCTTCAGTCGCGACGGAAATGTCGATGCTCACCCGAGGAAGCTTGTGAAGCGCAGCTAGGGATACCATGTTCGACATGTCCGCATCGGTTGAGAGCACACAGTTTGGGAAATCGGGTACAGAGTAATGCATGCCGTACGCAACGTCTCGGAGCTCAGGACACTGAAGCTCGACTGTTTCCTTCAGCTGGTGAAGGGCGGCAGCACGGGAGGAATCGATTCTGGACACCAAATTCTCACCGCCGAATGCACAGAATGCGAAAACATCGGCCCCTGCTGAAAAAAAAACACAAAAAATAACGACTCACAGTCAGCGCACGATTTTTTTAAGGAATGCATGAAATGAAACACTGAACTCAAACAGTGTGATTCAATGTGTCCCTGTCTGTTCAGTGCTAAAAAATGGTGTTCAGTGCTATTGGAGTGTGTTCAGTGCCATAAAAGTGTGCTCAGTGTTTGTTTGATTGTGTGGTTCAGTGTGTGTTGCATCAGACAGTGTTTTTAAGACCTGTTCAGTGGTAAATGCACAGTCAAAGAAACAGTGTTTTTGAGGCCTGTTCAGTGTCAAAGTCAGACTAGACAGTGTTGTTTTTTTTTTTTCTGAAACTCAAAGAGTCTTATTAAGCAAGCAGCAAGTAACGAGCACACACGAGCAGTACAACGAAGACAAGTCGTCGTCAAAAATCACAGGAAACAACACAAAAAACGACAAAAACAGATTCAACAACAATAATAATGAGACGGAGGAAGTCTTGGGTCACGACGAGGGGGGTCCCTGACCGGGCGCACCATCGACTGGCCATTTTGATCGAATACGCCAACCGAGAAACTTCTTCCTCCGGTCCAGGTAACCCGGATGTTCCAGCCTTCCTGCACTCCAAACTCTCGAACGAGGCGTTCCCAGTTGAATCCGTGGATGGCCGTTTGATTCCGATGAGTGGTGAGAGGAACGTGCCATTTCTGGTCCAGGGAGTCCGTCAGAACGATGAAATCCCCCATTTCGTCCTTGATCAGACGAACAAAGACAGCCGGGAGGGGAAACTTTTCTTTATGCCAACGGCCATTGAATCTTTGCTCGGTCCAGTGAGAACCATTCCAAGATTCAACCCCCCGACTTCTTGTCGGCTGCCCTGGCTCCCGATCCAGTGTGCCCGGTCGCCTAGGCACCATTGGTGGCCCCCGCCGGATTGGCCCGCCATTGAATATTTGTTCGGGCGAGGGAGGAGGATTGTTATTGAAAAATTCTGCCTCGCTTGGTGTCCGTCCTGGCTCTCGATCGAGTGTTCCCCTTCCCCTCGGCATCGTTGCTGGCTGCTCACCCCGATCGAACAGAAATGAGATGAGGAAACCAGAGAAATGACGAGGTATTTATAACCGTAATCACCACACTAACAAGGCAGTAAATGCCTCAACCCTCAACTAACATGGCAGGCATTTATTGAAAGGGAGACAGGTCAATGCCTCAAAGGAAACAAAGTCAACACACACTGATTCCTGTAACACATTGCATTTCCAACGAGATAATAACAGGTACCATAGTATCCTAGGGGAAACAAACAAGCTGTTACTCATTCTGACACTGAATGAAGCAAATAAACACTGAATCCATATTGTTAAATATGGATTCAGTGTGCAACAAGGTGGGTACAGTGTGTAAGTTCAATTAGTCAAGCTCAATGCACACTGAACAAAGCCATTAAACACTGAATGACTCAAATCAACACTGAATCCACATGGTTGAATATGGATTCAGTGTGCAACAGGTGTGTACAGTGTGTGAGTGCAATTAGTCCATCTGAATGCACACTGAATCAAGCAATTAAACACTGACTGAAAACAAGCTCAGTCGATCGACACAATGTGTTACAGGAATTAGACACTGACTGATCCAATTTAGCACTGAATGGCAAGCTCAGTGCAGGAACACTGAGTGCATGGTGAATTAGACACTGACTGAACAAAATAAGCACTGAATGACAAGCTCAATGCAGGAACACTGAATGCATGCACACTGAACACTGAGTGCATGGTGAATTAGACACTGAATGCAACGAAAAAACACTGAACATGCATAATAAAAAACAATCAACACTGAATGCATGAACAATGCACACTGAATCAATCCACACACACACTGTGCATGCATGCTGAATGAAGCTTTTAAGCACTGATCGGGTACATGGATTAGAAATCGCGTACCTGGATTCGAAATCGACGGCAAGGAGGGCGGCGGCGCATCTAACATCTGAACTGAGACAGGAACGGCGGCGGCGGCGATGAAATCGATCAATCGATCGATGCCAAGGGAGACGGACTGCATGGAATCGATTATCGCGGCTGAGAATTGGAGCTGCTAACCGGCGGCGACCTTCCCCCTCTCCTTGGCTTGAACGCGCGGCGGCGACGGAGATGAAATCCCTCGGCTCGATTGTGAATAGCAGCAGCGGCGGCGGAGCTGAGAGAGAGAGAGAGAGAGAGAGAGAGAGAGAGAGAGAAGAATTGAATGTGGCCGATTTTTTTTTCCCCAGCTCGATTTGTGAAAGGTAATATGGAAGGGTAATTTCGTCCTTCCATATACATTTTTGTGGCCTAATTGACACAAAATGGCCTAATTGACACCAAAATTACAAATTGGCCTTATTGGTCAAAAAATGCTGAAAAATGGCCTTAATGCCATTTTTCCCATTTTTTAATTACCTTTTCTCAATTTCAAATATTGTTTTTGTCTTTTTGAATCGGTCATATCCTAAAAGAATATTCATCTTTACTAATTTACCAATCCCAAAAATTAAAACATCAATCAGGAAAGAGCCGAGACCGCTTAGAGGTGACAATGGCAAAAATGTCGAACTAGAGTAACTTGCAAGTCGATCACCTTCTCAAAAAGACGACGAAACCAACTAATTATACCAATACAAGAATCAACTCATTGATTGTCCACGTTCATGATCTCAACTTGAGAACCTCCCGAGGGTTGGAAACGACGGGACGAACATGAATGATTTCATTTTGATTTTAATTATAATGACTAGCTAATGACTATTTGGATGTGTTTTAAAATTTAATTCCCCAAACTAGATCCAATTGGCAAACTGAATGAGTAGTTAAGGAAGAGAAATACAACAAACTGAAACGTCTAATTTGATATGATTCCAAATTATTAAGGCATATAAAGATGTATATATTTTTCCCTTTGTAACCTATACATTTTTATTTGTTATTGTTAGAGATCTCAAATCTACATGGAGTAACTTTTTTTTTATAAAAAGATGTCTAAAAAAATGTTTTTTTTTTCTTGATCGATAATGCTAACTTAATTTAACCAACATTACATTAATTTGACTCAATTCACAATCCATGCATTAATATAAAGATTTGTCTAACTCCCAAATCATGTGTAAAATGCCAAACATGAATGATTCAATTCCCACCTTTTATTGTAAGTGTAACCTCCAACACCAAGCCTCCCCTATAAATTCCAACCACATCTTCAACATTCCAAAAATACAAAAACTTCTCAACACACAAAACAAAATCAATCTCATCCATGGCCAAAAAACCGAGCATGGGTCGACAAAAGATCAAGATTGAGAAAATAGAAGTCAAGAATCACTTGCAAGTCACCTTCTCCAAGCGCCGGTCGGGCCTCTTCAAGAAAGCGAGTGAACTCTCCACCCTATGCGGCATTGAGATTGCCATAATCGTCTTCTCCCCCGCTGGGAAAGTGTTCTTCTTCGGCCATCCCAACGTCGAGTTCATAGTGGACCGGTTCCTATCTCGAAACCCGACGGGCCAAAGCACCAACAACCCGTACCACCTCGTGGAGGCCCAAAGGAATGCGAGTGTGAGGGAGCTCAACTTGCAATTGGGCCAATACCTAAATGAGTTGGAGATGGAGAGGAAAAGGGGTGAGAGCTTTGACGGCATGCGGAAGACGAACCAGAGTCAGTATTGGTGGGAGTCTCCGGTCGAGAAACTAGGTTGAACATTTGTACGTTGTCAATCCATACATGTGGTACATACGAGTAGTTCATGTTTCGAGTATTACACGTGGACCGTGGTGTAACATTGATAAAACCAAAAAATTTAGTTATCAAAACATGATGTAAATGTTTTTCTTGAAATACTTATGATGTTGATTTACTCTACAAGCATCTATGTTATTAATAAATCAAAACATAACTAATAGATAGATATATATTGAGTAATTGATGAACATTTGTTGATTCGTGTTTCATAGTATATTACACGTGGTGCATACGAGTAATTGAACATTTATATGTTGTCGTCATGTTTCAAGTATATATACACGTGGTACGTACTAGTAATTCATGTTTCAAGTATTACACGTGGTGTAGCATTGATAAAAACCAAAAAATTCTAGTTTCAAATTTTTTATTTCTTGTGACATTAAATTAAAATGCGCAATATCAGCATCCAAGATTAATGATAAATATACCAATACAAATCAAAAATTCACCAAATTAATTAATTAAATTTATATGCCATAATGATATAAATTGTTTTCACATATTACATGGGAAAGAATTTTTTTATTTTTGTTTTAATTTTTTTATCAAGGAAAAGCACCCTATTATTATTATTATTCCATTTATAACATACTATATGATTTTCATTTCAATGGAATCACCTTAAATATTTAATATTTAATGTTGTCACATATCCCCTTTAAATACTTCACACCTCAATTAACTAATGATATCTATGTCACGTAGTTTTAGATTATTTATTGTTATATGTAGATTTTGTTTTTGCCTAGGTTTGCAAACCAAAATCACAATGTTTTAAATTGTGAATATCCAACCTCACTAATTGCATGGCATATGCACATCACATACCCTCCTGTAAATAGCATGTGCACAAACCACACACACAACACAAAACAATCCTAAGAAACCTTAAGTTGTTCTTCCTTCCCTTCCTTCCCTCTACCAAGCAACATTTCCATCATCCCCCATGGACTCTCTATCCAACAACTCCCAACGAAAGGGGAAAGGCACCGGCCGCCGAAAGATCGAGATGCAAAAGATCGAAAACGAGGCCAACCTGCAAGTCACCTTCTCCAAACGTCGAACCGGCCTCTTCAAGAAGGCTAGCGAGATCGACACTCTCTGTGCGACCGAGAGCGCAGTCGTTGCTTTCTCCCCGAGCGATAAAGTCTACTCCTACGGCAACCCCGACGTGGAAACAATCACCGAAATGTACGTGAACCAAACCGAAGGCTACAACAACCACCAAAACCCTAATTTGTCATCTTTATTGGGTGAGTGAATTTTCTCTTAATGTAAGATGGCCTCAAAATAAATGTGATTTATTTGTTGTTTTAATGATCATGGCTTTGTTCTAATGATTATTTTACTGACAAACACAAATCTATAAAACAAAATTACATTAATTTAAAATATATAATAAAAATATATTTTGAATTAATTTAAAAAATCATCAGAAATCTTAAACATATCAAAATAAAAATAAAAGTATAAACTCGAATAAAGATAACTCGAATTGCATGCAATAGCACTCCCTTCTAAAACTGAAATATTTAAATTGTATTTAAATTAGTTTAAAAAAAAATATACATAGAGATTATGAATAAGATTTTAATGCAAACAAATTGTAATGCACAGTTCATTCTATTTAAAAAAAAACGCGCAAACAGTGTTGCCCCATTTCTGCACAACGTCGAAGACAACATCAGCTAGCTAGTGCAACGTGAGCATCACACGCGCAAAATCCGACACAAATAATTCCTACTAAAAATAACACTCCGTCGTACATGTTCACAAAAACATGGTGAATAAAATTAAGTTCAATTGAAATAATTAATTTTAAACATTATCGCGCCATTTCTGGCACAAAACTGGGAAGGAGAAAAAAAACTTACCACAACAGTTGGAGAAGCTCTAAGTATCACATTCACATATTCAACATAAATATATGGTTGGAGACTTGGAGTAACAAACTATTGTTATGGTTGCAACCACCAAATACTCTGTGGCTCTCAACAATGCAATCACGCGCCAACGCAACGAAGAGGTCACCGACCTCGAGAGGTAGTTGGAGCTCGAGAAGAGGTACAAGAAGGAGCTCAACAAGATAATTTATTTTTACCGAAGCGGTGGATGATTATAACGCTCTCTTCTGTATGTAATCTACAAATATAAACCAAGTTAGAATTGGAATAAATTTATTTTAAGAAACAATATACATTAAGATGATGAATAACATTTGCAAACATGCATAATCCATTTAAAAAAAAATAGGTAGTCGCATAAACATCGCGCCATCAAATATAGAAAATGCCGCATAGAAGTTAAGTTACGTGAACGACGTGTCAAATATTGAAAATGCTCGTTTGGTTAGGTATAAGCGTCGCAATAAATCAAATATCAAGTTTATTTCTAATTTTATTAGCCTGCATTCCACGAGTTTGTAATATTATTTATTCCACACCAAGAATTCCACTTTCTATATGAGTAGATTTGCTATTATGTGAAGATACTAAACTAAAATAAAAATTCACCCAAAAGCTAGCCAAATCCTTGGTCAGAGATTTTCAATTATATAAGTTTGATAATCACATTATGAAATCTAGCCAAATAATTTTCAAATTTTTTTATTGCAATTAATTGTTGATTTAATTTTTAAAAAAAAATAGCCGCTCAAACAGTGTTGCACCATTTCTGCCCAACGTGAAGACAACATCAGCTAGCTAGCGCAACGGTTCAGGAAACTTGTTGCGCCATTTTTGGCTCAACGTGAGCATCACATGTGCAATAACCGACATGAATAATTTTTCTAATAATTGGTAATAAACTATTATTATGATTTCCCACTTAAAATACAGACACAAAAACATATGACCATATTCCTAATATCCAAATTTATTGATTGAAAATTTTATTCATAATATGTATGCATTCAATAATTTGTGCATCACCTCCTACCAAAAATAACACTCCGTTGTCGATGTCGACAAACACATGGCAAATAATATTAAGTTGAATTAAAATAATTAATTTTAAATATTATAGCGCCATTTTTGGAGCAAAATCGAAAACAACATCAACTTAGAACAAAGGTTGGAGAAGCAATTACCGAGGGTTGCAACCACCAAATACTCAGTGGCTCACAACACAATCAGTACTCGCCAGCGCAACTAAGAAGTCACCGACTTGGAGAGACAATTGGAGCTCGAGAAGAAATATCACAAGGTATTGGAATTATTGTTATAATTAAATAATTCATGTGTATTTTTTACCAAAGTTTGTAATTTTTTATGACTAATAAAATGTATTCGATTTCGAGTTTAATCGTTACAATAATTATTTACATGTTACGAGGTAATTATGATATTTTATTTCGTCAAAATCCGTTAATTGGTAAATGAGAAATAAATGTTTAAAAGTTATCATAAATACTACTTTGGTAAATGAGAGCAATTATTATTTTATTGAGATTTGTGTTATGCCACGTAGAAAGAATACCAAAAGATTTTACTTTTATATGTTGTGAGAGAGTACTTTTATATGTTGTGAGAGAGTATGAGTGTTCAACAAGTTAGCTAAGTCCATGCACCCTGAGCGGAGCATGGCAAGGGCCGCACGCGCCCGCCCTGACCTGTCCCGGTCACAGTTACCTCGCCGAGACCGGGCTGCTATTGAATTAAAGATTGGGTGCTGGAGCACTCAAGCTAACACTTCTACTGGACCGGGCTGCTATTGAATTAAAGATTGGGTGAACACACAATAAATCCAACACTTAATTTTTAATGTTGCCAAATTAGATTTTTTTTTCCCTAAGATTTAATTGGGGATGCGCCAAATTAGATTTTTTTTTCCCTAAAATTTAATTGGGGATGCAAATTAATTAGTACTATCATTGTGCTGAGCTATAGAGAATTAACATTGAAGAAATCCGTTTATCTCGTCACAAAATTTCAGTTAGGTTTATCCCTTCGTAGCCATAGTTGAGTAAACAAAATGAAGCTCTCTCGATCGACTTGAGATTGGAGGCGTGAATCGTGATGAGTTAAGAAAGAAGTAAAATATTAGAATGGGTTTAAGAAATAATTAAATACTCCACACATATTTTTTGTTTTCTATTTTCCATATATGTGTGGAGCACTAGAATAATAAATCAGTGTGATCACGACCATTCTCAGAATATATATTTCGAAAATGATATAGGCTCTTTCTCTTTAGAATTGTATTCTTTAGAAAACATCGATTACTCCGGGAAATTTCGAAAATGGAGAGCATTGAGTATGACGAGGACCGTCCTTTCATGAACAATTATGACAAGAGATTTAGAAAAGTAGGAAACTAACTAGAGGAAGGAAAAGAAATCAGTATATTATATTTGTTATTACTTATTTCTTAAATTAAGTTATCAATATTTTATTTAGTTACTGAGGCAGTACGTTATTCATTAGGGTTTACTATTTTTCTTTAGTTTATAAATAGCAGTACGGTTGTCCTTATTTCTTAAATTAAGTTATCAATATTTTATTTAGTTACTGAGGCAGTACGTTATTCATTAGGGTTTACTATTTTTCTTTAGTTTATAAATAGCAGTACGGTTGTCTTTGAATATTATGAAGAAAAGTATTATTTCTTTTTGAAATATTTTGTCTACAGCTTATTTCGCTGGTTGCTAGGATAATTCAAGACCTTTGTCTTGGGTTGCTAGAATTACCTCTCTCGAGGTTTTATCACATCCAAAGAAATGAGGGAATGAATTCGAGAGGAGGGATTGCACGTGAGAAACGCAACTCAACGACTCTAAATCGGTTCGGAAATCATCCAAAATGCTGAAATTTGGGTGGTCTTTGTTGGGATTATGATTAGGAGAATAAAATAAAAATATGTGTGGAGCACTAGAACAATAAATTAGTGTGATCACAACCATGCTCAGAATATATATTTCGAAAATGATATGAGCTCTTTCTCTTGAGAATTGTATTCTTTAGGAAGCATCCATAAATTTTGAAAATGGAGAGCATTTAGTAATATATATTTCGAAAATGATATGAGCTCTCTTTCTCTTGAGAATTGTATTCTTTAGGAAGCATCGATAAATTTTGAAAATGGAGAGCATTTAGTATGATGAGGACCGTCCTTTCATCCAAAGAAATGAGGGGTATTGCACGTGAGAAACGCAACTCAACGAATTTCGGAAATCATCCAAAATGCGTCCTTCCATCCAAAGAAAGGAGGGAACGAATTCGAGAGAAGGAATTGCACGTGGGAAACGCAACTCAACCACTCTAAATCGGTTCGGAAATCATCCAAAATGCAGAAATTTGGGTGGTTTTTGTTGAGATTCTGATTAGAGAATAAAACAAAAATATGTGTGGAGCACTAGAATAATAAATTAGTGTGATCATGCTCATAATATATATTTCGAAAATGATATAGCCTCTTTTTACTTAGAATTGTATTTTTTAGTGATCTTTGTTGAAATTCTGATTAGGAGAATAAAACAAAAATATGTGTGGAGTACTAAAATAATAAATTAGTATGATCATGACCATGCTCAATATATATATTTTGAAAATGATATAGTCTCTTTCTACTTAGAATTGTAATATTTAAGAAACATCGATGGCTCCGGGAAATTTCGAAAATGCAGAGCATTGACGTCCTTTCATCCAAAGAATGGAGGGAACGAATTCGAGATGAGGGGTCGAACGTGAGAAACGCAACTCAACGACTCTAAATCAGTCAGAAATCATCCAAAATGCAGAAATTTGGGTGGTCTTTGTTGAGATTCTGATTGTTCCGTAGGAGAAACAAGTCGTATAACTCCGATTGGAGTGTCGCAATGAGATCCATCTTGTTGCGACACTTGAAAAGACGATGAATACATCAAAAACTCTCACCTCTTTCAAAATCGGTTTCGATAGGGTGAAGGATATATCTAACGAAATCTTTGCCTATTGAACTATAAGTTCAGCTTCCTTTGCTCGGCTATTCTCTTTCCCGATTTGGGAGGGTGAAGATCACCGCAACTCAAACCAAGTGAATAGACGAAGAGAGAATGTGTGGATATAGGAGGGGGAGGGAAGAGATGTCTTACCCGATTTCTAAGAGCTCGGGTGATGAGATTCGACATAATCCTCCTTAGAAACGCGGAAAATATAATGTTTGAATTGTAAAGAGGCGGATAGATTTGGGAATTTAGGACTTTAATTGGAATCACAGAACTGTATAAGAGTTAATTTTGGCACAAAACCTTGGACTTTTTTAAAGAAAATAGTGTATTTTTCCTTTATACATTTAATTTATTTATTTTCAATTTTCATGACATTTTTTTTTTACATCAGAGCATCATGAAAGGAGAGTATTTTTTTAGTTATATTCGAGCAAGAAAAAATTCTGGCGATTAGCCCGCCTAAAAATTGCTGGATGAAAATATCTGCAAAATCCTGAAAAACCCAGAGGGAGAACCTCTCCAGCTTGCAAAGTCCAGTAGTTCTCCTTTACGGTTTCTATCTTTTCACTGGATGAAAATATCTGCAAAATCGTCATGTTGCAGCAACTAATCAACTTGGAAAATAAAAATGTTTACAACATCAATAGAGCAGAAAACAAAATACAGTGGTCTGACATCTCTATTCTCTACGGAATCTGGTATTATTTACATCTTAAAGAAAAGAAAAGAAAACAGCAAAGATACAAAACTTGGAATCAGAAGTCCAAGACCTTGTAGATCCTGTGGCTGAATAATTCATTTCCAGCAACCTAAGTTCAGCCCCTGGATGAGACGGCTCCGCCTGTGTAAAATTGGGCCACTTAAATCAAAGAAAGATACGCTACAGTATGCAGAGAACAATAACAATATAGTCCTACAAAAGCAATAAACAAAGACACAAATTCCACGTCTGAGGAATGCACTCCCATTAAATTGCTGGTAAAATAAAAATACACTGACATGATCAGTCACAGAGTTTACCTTCAACCCGAGATCATCAAGTACCTCACTGACAGGGCACTCTATATTGTGAATCTCCATCTAGAAAACAAGAATTTTGTCAAACATGAAATAGCCGATGCATGAGTCAACTAATTCAATCGAATTCCAATTACTGCAAAGTTTGCTTACTCACTTCGTGGCTTTTTTGCATTACGGAAAGCTACTTTCAGTGTTCCTAAAACTTGCAATTCTGACAAAGGGATATCCAAGATTTCATAGTACAATACATCAGATGTCTGAACTCTGAAGGAAATAAAGATGTTAGTTAATGAAATTACGTTTTCGACGTAAGATACCAACTTTTCGCGAAGTCGGTGTAAAAAGCGAAAAAACCTTCGAGGTGACGAACCACTCAGCGCACACTCAATACTGAGCGCCTAAGATTCTGGCGCCTAGGAGAGGCGCGTGAATCAGTACTCGGCGCCTAAGAGGTTCGCGCTGAGTTCCAAGTACGAGGACGCCTGGAAGCAAACACTCTCAGAGAAATATTCAAATCTCTTAGAGAACCACCCTCTCAGAGAAAAATACTCAAATCACAATCTTGTATTCTTGAGAGCAAAGTAGATAGGAGACAAAAGATATGTAATAAGTTTCATTTCATTTAGAATCAAACAAAACTATTACAAGGTACAAAACGGTAGATAAAACGATCAAAGGATGCAGACCAAGTGACGCAACACTCTAGCACACCAAGGATCCACCGCTTTGCGCCTAGAGCTAAATCACATAACTCTCGAGAAGGCGCTCAGCGAAAACAACTACACGAAAACTCTCTCACGAAATGCACAACAGGCGACAATCCTAAAACTCCTAAAAATAAACTAAATAAAAACTCGATTTCAAAAGTAAGGGTGCAAGAAGTGATTTTCCAAATCTGGAACGAGGGTATTTATAGGAGTGCCGCACGTGAGAACGCCGGAAGAAAGTGATCTTCATTGGTTACACGTTCGGCTGGCGTCAAACGGAAATTCTTGACGTCACACTTCCAGAACCATCTTCGAATCTTGAATCTTCGAACCTTGAATCTTCAAATCTTCAAATCTTCGAATTTTGAATCTGGGCGCGCTTCAATGGATGCACAGCTCCAATGCTCGTCTACATTTCAACTTCATTTTGGCATGAAAATCTTCTAAGTGTTGAAGTTGGGCGTGTCGTCATCTTCATTGCATTTGATGAATGTTGATTCAGCGCGGCTTCATTCCGGGGCGCTTAATCCTTCAAGCGCATGTCATGCGCATCCTTAGAGGATTGCATTCTCAGAGAACTGACACCATGCGCCTACACAAGACGCCCCGCGCATGTAACATGAGGAAGGACCAATGCGTCTGATGTGCCAATCAAATGCGCCCCGCGCATGCACCTTCGAGGAGGACTATGCGTCTGATGCATGACACCCGGATCTACTTCAAGGCGCCCCGCTAATGCACTTCATGCGCTCAGCGCCCGATGCGCCCCACGCATACAACCTTTAAGGATTTGAGCTCCAATGTTCAATACTTCGAGACGTCATCCTTGAGCCTTAAACCTGCAAAATTGAACAAGGAGGGAAAAACAAAGTTTTAGCCAAAACATACATTTACAGTTAACATTCCTGATCAACATGTAAATTCTGACTCTCAACAATGAGGGATGGCTTACCTGATTGCAGTGCACCAACATGTCTTACAAATTATCTGCCCCGCGATACTCTATGGGATGAGGTGATGGTTGATGAGAGTATAACTTGTGCGATGTAAACCTAAATTTAAAAGGACCCGTCTACTCCAAGATGGTGAGCTACCCTTTCTACAACTTTGTCATATGTATCAAGCTTTGACCTTGATTTCCAAAAAACAAGAGGCAATAAAATTCATACACAATTAATATACACAACCGAGATAGAAGATGATTGCTTGTTTTCATAATTTGTTTACTCGATTGCACTTACGGTTGTAAACAAAAATTCATCCTCCTTAGGATTTTCCAGGGACCGAAATGAATAGCCTGCAATAGTGCAATGCATGAAGTAGAAAGACAAAATACACTCAGAAACAGGAAGACAGTCATGAGTTATAGTTCAGAGTCCAATGCTAAGAAAATTTTCACTTAATCCTTGTTCAATCAAGAATGTTAAAACTACACATAAGACACAAACTGCAAATCAAATCCAATAGAATACAAGGTAGAGAAGGAGAGTTTCAAAAGTAATATGAGAGCATATCCTGAAGAGAAAAGGATACAGATGTGAGGTTTTTAGCATTCATATGACTATATGAGTTAGTGTGATTTGTGAAGGTCCTGATTTTTTCAAATTCAGATAACCTAAAGTATTGCAAGAAAACTGAAAATAACAGGCAGCTCCCTAAACTGAACTTCAAAACCTTTAGAAAACAATATACTTTTATGAGTGTTTCGAGGAAAGAGAATCGCCGAGCAAAGGAAGTTGAACTTAAAACAAGCAATCAACGGAAACTACAGGATCATTGAACAAATCCAAAGTGATGTGTAATATTATGGTCATATGCACCAATTTAAAATTCACAAGGGCATTAAAGTAGCATACACCCAAATATGCAAAGTTAGCGTTTCTGCACATGATTCATCATCACAGAAAGAAACAATTTCCTTTGATCCCACAAGAAATAAAAACAGAGATGAATTTTGAAAGACCCACACAAAAAATGGTCGCTTGTAAAACCATACCTAAAATATACAGAAACAAATACTAAGTAATGCCAATGTTTAATAGAAAAGTACTTGGGCATTATGCTGGTACTCAAAGAATAATGGAACATCAGGACAACAAAGCTGCTGACTAGCTTGGGCTGCAAGAGGCTTCTGAAAGCAAACTATGTCCCCATCTTCAAGCTGCAGTAGAAGGCGGACAAAAGTCGTAAAAAATATTTCACTACTATAACCTATGGGTGATTTCGATTGAAACAAACCTGGCTAGATATAAATGTAAGACTCTTGTTACTGTGTTCACACATCACAGTAGGATCAAACTTTATTTCCTGAGAACCAGAAACACAAGACAATCTCAATCAGACATATTAACTATTTATTAAGCAATAAAAAAAAATGTGGTCTGCTGGCTTATATTGACAAACCTCATACAGTTCAATGTCTTCATCAGAAACATAGCCTACCATCTCATTTAGTTTAGCCAATATATTTTTTGGCACGCCCATGTAATTAACAAAAACAAATTCCAGCATATCTGGCATGTAATGATAATAATACTAAATGTGAGAGGAAGGGATCTCAACTTTATCATTGGGAATATGTGGAGATAATGTGTAGCTAGGGATACAATTGAGCTGCCCGAGTCAAGCTTGTTATCATAAACGAGCCGAGCATGAGCATCATATTTCTCAGTTCCCGAGCTCGTCAAGCAGCTCGAAAAATTATACTAATATTTTATTATTATATTAAATTTAATAGTATTCAATTAAGAAAAATATAATTATTTAATATTTCAAATCGAGTTGAGCTTGAACTTGTTTAAGGTCAGTGCTCAACTCAGCTCGGGTTAATAAACTTGTTAGCAGCTAGAGATGGCCTTTGCAGCCCTGTGTATAAGTTATAATGTTATAACACAAAAATAAATAGGAAAAGAACAAGAAGAATACCTAAGTTCTTCCTATTCTGGATCATAAAGCTTAAAGAATAACAAAATGTCATATTTATACTTATTCGGTGCGATAGGCCGCAATTCCTAGATGACAACAAAAGGAAACTCCATATTGCCATATTTGAGATGGACAGAATTCATAATGGCACTCTACTGCTTATATAGAATCATTCCATTACCGGTCCAAGCTCTATTTCTAAGTATAACCTCAGCTCTGCATTCTGAACTCTACTATATACATCCCTCAAATATCCAACTGACAATCACATAAACATTAAAAACAAATAAGAACTTTGAAATCATATATCTGATACTAAGGGAAGGGTTGTTGATATATTTGATGTTTCCTCGTGCACATTAATCAAATAAAGAATGCGGAAAATTTAGTTCAAAAGCTAAGTTACTCGGACTCGCCGACACGTGTCGGACACGGACACGTGTCGGAGTGTCAGACACAACATTTTTAGATTTTTAAGACACGCCGACACGGTCAACGGAGTGTCTTGACTGACCTAGTGGACACGACACGACTCGGCACAAAAATATATAAGCCCTTATTTTTTTTATATATAAAAATAAATTTAAAAACATATAACTTCCATTAAATGTATTAACTTTTTAATTTATTAATATTGTTAATTATAGTTTTAGAAAGATGCACATAATTAATATAATAATTAATATTATAATTTAATACTCATTAAAACTAATCCAGCACTAAAAATATTCACAATTAAATTATTTAAGGTTAAAAAGGTAATTAAATATTTCACTAACCCTAAAAATATACTACCGCCCGCTAGAAAAGGTGAAAAGACAGATTCTGTAGTCGTCTTTCTCCGCCAAACCTGTACACGCACATCCGCCAACCCATATTTCAATTCCGTTTCCTTCAATTTTGGTTGGCTTTCCTTCATATCTCATCGAACAAGTGTCAGGTAAGTTTTATACGATTTTTTTTTTTTTTGGGCGTGTCGAGTGTCGTGTCCAGATCGGCAGAGTCTGACTCGTGTCACGTGTCGTTTGGACGTCGTGTCGTGTCCGACACGCGACACGGCACCTATGTGAAGAGTCCGAGTAACTTAGTTCAAAAGTAACTTGACTGTTGATTCAGTTACTGGGACACATTATTCATCTTAACATGCAAGACATTATGAACAAGAAATTCAGAGTAACCTAGGTGCAAGTATAACGCACAACTGCAAACTATTGACTAATAATAGAATAGATAAAAACAATGTGCGAAAATTCCATTGTGGGAGGCTGCACTCATGCAAGCTAAAGGTCTCAAAGTCAGGAGAACTGACACATCACTAACTGTGGGTAGTATAACATAAAAGCATTGCAATGCATAATTGTCGAGTAAAAGTAACTCATGCAAGTGCTCAGATGAATTGATGAATTTCTTAAAACAATATATTATTTCCCAAAATTCTTCATCACAATTATTCTTCAGTCTAAGCTAGTTCATTTGATCACAAAATTGATAATGACAACAAGGAGAAGGTGAAAATCAGAATTGGGAAGGTACCATTAGAACAAAAGTGCTGCAACTGCACCGGTATACTGAATGCTTTTGCAACCTCTTCCTGGGGTTAACTCTACCATTAGTTGATATTAATGTCAACAGCGTCAACCACAATAATAACAACTTTACTCTACAAGAATAAGGAACAAAACACATATATATCAAGCAAAAAGAGAAAATAGCTTCTGGAATCAACAATTACTAACTTTATCTGAACTGGTTCGTTGCAGTTCGTGAAATATTACACATTCATTTCAATCATTTACAAAAATTCAATTGATGTATATCATAATTTATAGGGGGCTGGTAAAAATATCAAAAATGTCGAAATACCAAACTTATCGTACCAAAAATATCGAATTTTTGGTATATTGGAAACTTTGGTACGGTTTATACCGTATCGATAATTTTCAGCATGGTATCAGTATGAAAATTATAAATTTTTGGTATATACCGACTAACCGACATGCCAAAAATAATTGGTATAATTCGGTATTTCGCATAAATATACTTCAGTATGTAAAAAAAATCGGTATCGTTAGGTATATATATATATATATATATATATATATTTTTTTTTTATTTTTTTTTACAGTAATACTTTTAGAAAACTAGGTACGGGAAATCCCTTAGACCTGATTATAGCATACTATGAATTCCTAGATTCATCTAAAAACATAAAGGTTGATTTATCAGAAAACTAGTTTTGTTCTCATATATGAACTATGAAGAGATACAACAGCTAAAACGTAACAACCAATAATTGAAAAGGAAATCTTGTGTTAATCAAAGATAATATACCTTAAATATATTAAATGGCATCAACTTAGGGATAAGAAAGTTCCTATTTTTGTCATGATTCAGTACTAAATCAAAAAAGACATTCCTTCCAATCTGCCAAGCAAAATCTTCATCACGTGCAACCTGAAAGCACCACACTATAAATATAGCATTTAAACAATGGAGAAAACAGAAGTCACAAAACAATATTGTTACTCTGCCCAAGAATAATAAAATAAACTACCTTCACAACTCTGTACAGATGAGTTTCAGCTTTTTCCTTTTTCTTTTGCTCTTTTTCTTCTTGTTCTTTCTTTAGCTGCTCCTGGGTGACATCATCGTAAGAGCTGGTAAGGCCAAAGATATAAGGAGAAGATAAAGTATCTTCCCAAAATTATGCAAAATCATATGCAGATAACAGCATCTAACCCTAAGAGGCTCAGCAATGTCCTTCTCATCAACGTGACACATTATTTTATCCATGTCACTTTCACGTATGTACACCAGCATATAGGCATTTGAGTGCTTTGTAAACTTGAAGGGGGTATTATTGTTTCCAGGGCATGTCTGCATCATGAACTGAGTAGACATTGATGAAAAGGTAAAGTTGCAACAATAAATCATTAGCTACGTAAACAATCTCTATGGCCAAGAGAGAGTGAGGAAAACAATATTGGAAACCTACTTCTTCCTCGCAACCGTACATCTCTTCTAAAGAATTTTTCTTGTCTTCTTTTGTCACTCGTTTATCGTCAAATTTAAACCTGAACCTAATTCATGATAAGTTACATTAAGCAACTCACTATAAAATACATATATAAAAATAGAAAATAACTCAGGGTATTCCTTTTGCAAACCATTACAAGCTATAAGTTCTAAGAGAGCTGAATGACACAAAGATTAGCCGCAGGAAAGATTAATGACAGTCAGCTTTAAATTGACAAGTTCATAGAAAAGACCAAAAATCACAAATCTGACTCCAGAACAATGTCTGTTACGTAAACATAGAAGAAAACTACTAGATTAACTAAATCATGACTACCGGACTTGCTGAAGGTCAATAAAAAATGATTTTATTACGATTCCATTTTATATGTAAACATGATAACTAAGCTTGGGTTTAAGATGCCTACCACTGATTGGAAAGAGTAGGCTGTATGAAGGCATAATAATGTCCACCATGCACACCACCACTGTGGCCAAAACACTGCAGACAATTCAAAGTAATAACGTGGAAAAATAAGAATAATATTAATTATATTATTATTATATTAACAATAAATTAAATAGAAAAAAAGTGGAAACCCCAAATTTCTACCGGTAGAGAATTAGAAATAAATACTCTAGAGAATATGACATATCTATGAAGACTAAAAATATAAAATCTCATATGCAATAGAACTGAAATTTATACATAAGGATGCACTGATTAATTCCAAGGACTGAAAAAATAATATTATGCCATATGTTTGCAGCTTTCAGCCAAGGTGCTATATTCTTGTAAGCTTATAAAGAATTTCAGAAACATTTCAAATTAACTTGTTTTTATAAGATACATATATTCAAAATAATTTATTGATGAGTAAACAAGTTTTGACTTTGAGCCATAAATGGAGCCTGAATTCGGAATCTTTCTTTCTTGCATTCTTTGAGCAAGGCAGCACATGATACGTGAAACAAAGTCGGGTAGAAAGGAATTGCACACATCACAATTTTTACAGTTCAAAGTGAAATATTTTCCGATTTCCATTGAAATGGATGGGTCCATTGATTTTTCTTAAGCAGAGTCTAGATATATAGGTGGAAACAAAGGAATCTGACATTGAAAGAATCCTGAACCAACACATTAAACTGAACGCACTAATCAATCAATCATGTTTGTATTCAGAACTGTACAGTGAAACACATTTTATATTGGTAATTAATATATATATAACAAGCACTTGGAAAAACCATTTCCTCTTCTGACCTGTGAAGTGTGTACAGGTTGCGTACTCTTCTATCAGCATCTGGTGACAAATATTTACTGCCATCTTTGTCCAGATCAAGTTGAAGAGGAAAATCATAGTGATCATTAATCTGCATCATCGGAAACAAGGAAAGGTGAAACCGACCCATATTAGGAATCTTATCGAGTACAATAATAATAAAGTTTTAGAAAGAATGAAGGGCGGACTTTATGGATTCTCCGTAATGCAAATTGTATACAGATACATCAGTTTAATTGAGAAATGACATTATATTTAGTATGGAATCTACCTAAATTGTATGCCAGAAGATTGAGTTTGACTGTGCAGAGTCTTTATTTCACAAAATATTTTCCCCCATTATACCATTAAGTTTTAATCCTGCTTCTCTCCTGACTAAAGTTGTGATGTTCGGTAAATATGTGGAACTGGAAACAAAATATCATATCTAACTCATGTTCCACTATTTTTACCACATAAGTACATAACACAGATATACACACAAATCAGAAGAGAACAAAAAATGACTCATTTCTGCTAGATTTTAGTCCACATTGATGCATTAAAAATAATTTATACGGTGACCCTCAAATAACTATATTATAGAGCCTTCCACAACAGTTCTCTAATGACGGAACCCTAACAGTCAGTGAAAAATAATACCTAATTTAAAGTAATTATGAATAGTAGTAATCTATAGCTAAGGACCTTCATCTTTTCTTCAAGCTTTTCACAAAGAACTCTATTGAGTTCTTGTACATTGTGTTGCAAGAAAGCATCAAATGTGTCCCACCCAAAGGATTGCATCAACTCCCTTGTAGCAAAACTGTCGACACTTTATCGAAGCTTGTAATATAAACTCTGTAGAGCCAGAGAAGTACTTGCAGATGGAATATCATAGACATTAGTTGGCATGTGGTATACAACCTGAACACAAAATCAAGGATATGACTCCATTGTGAACAAACCCTTGATATAAGCAACTCATATATGTCAGAGAGTCCATTATGGAGATCCTAAACTTCTTGAATAAAGGAATATGATATAGTGTTTGAAGGAGTGAGTTCATATAACAGGTTGCCCCTTGGTTTTTGAGTCCAACGAAACCGGTTTCTTTCTTTGAATCGTATAAACATTGATCCATAGCTCTAAAGACAGCAACCTCAGCTTCAATTACACAGATGTCATTGAAAAGATAACCTTTGCTTGGATCATAAAGTTCAGCAAGTAACAAAGGGTGTGGAACCCCGGTCATTTTCTCGGGCATTAAATTGGTGTTGTGTTTGTGCATAGTTTGTAGGAAAAAGTTTAATAACAACAATCAACATATGATAACAGAAACAACTCATGCCAATAAACCATGATTCTAACTTAGTATGTTCACAAGGTAATGTAACATGACTTACGACAGAAGTTCAGTTGTAACACCATTGTGTAAAATAGATTCATAGTGATTCTCCAACAAATATGTCATAATAACGACTTAATAACATTTCAAGCTAAAAAAATGATATATATCATTCTTGACGGGGAAAATGAAACAATGACTAATATTCAAACTCAATGGCTTTTAATGGTTAAAAATGTGTCTCGTATTCAAGGCATTTTGATTGAATGAGGACAGACATACGTCTCGAGGCGGAATGAAGCGAGAGTCTCGACTTTTGCACAAGCATGCTTCTCCTACCACCTTTATGGTTCTAAAAAACACACAGGTTTAACAAGCCAGACCAGTTCCTTCATTCCACCCCATATAAATTGTTGGAAAATCAAGGCCTTAGCAACTAAGACAATTGCTTGTGCCTTATGGTGTGGACCAAAATCTAGACAACGAAATATTAAATGATTTTTCAATACCTTTTCTGACTGAAAACTTTGTATCGATTAACAACAGTCAAACTGAACTGAGCATATCTACTACATCCATTAGGTAAAGTAGAAGATTCGGCTAATAAGTGTTCAAACCATCAATATCAGATTCTTAATTACCATTTAGATTCACCGACTTCAAATGTTTCAGAGAAGAGCTTCTTCGTTTTCACCCTAGAAAAAATTTCAATCGTCCGACTGATCTTGGTAGGACCTGGAACCTCCATTGGCTGATTTTGGAATTATTGTTTATTGCCTCAAGTGCTACCACAAATGAATGGAAAATCAAATGAGAGATACAACGATATCCAAAAGCAATAATCAATCCAAGAAAAGCCCGATCAAGTTACCTTCCACCGAAACCCCAACGACGAAACAACATATCCACATTTTCTTTCTGTCAAGAGAAAAAAAAAACAGAAGAAAAAACATCCACATTTTCTTCATGTAAAGAGAAAAAAAAAACAGAATAAAAAACATCAACCATCAAAACACATTCACTTGATCGCGGACCAAACCAAATAGAAAAACGAACCGAAACCATTTCTTAAACGCAGTTCAAAAAAAAGTTACTGGTCGGTGCTTGTGTGTAATGACGAACCTCATTGGAAGCTGGTGGAGGAGCCATCGCAGTCACGTGAATCGCGGTTAATCCTCGAAATCCAGCCCTAGTTCGAGGGAAAATTGATTGGATTTTAGCGCGTATTTGGGTGGACGTGGACTTGGGTGGAGGCGTTGAATTTAGAGTTTTTCTTTTTTCTTTTTATATTATTTTCAATTTGGGTCATTTTTATACCATTTCAATTCAATTTATTTAAAAAAATGATTTTCAATAAGCAATCTAATTTATACTAAAATTTTATTTATAATTTTTGAAAAATCAATTTATTCACTTTCAGATACATTGAATTCAAGTGCACTACAAAAGAACTAAGTGCACTATTCATCTCCTCTCCAACAACAAATGTATCTTATTTTGAACAACTTATTATAAATTATAAAAATTATTATTATTATTATTATTATTATTATTATTATTATAAGAAAATCTTTCGGTTAGATTAATTCAAATTCATTAAGTTGAATTAAATTCAACTAGTTTCAGTCCAAAAGTAATAAGGAAGATGTCCGATTTACGGGATTAACTTCTCATCTACTGATCACAATATCTTCTATATATTTATGTATATTGTGTAATATTCTTTTACTGTATTTAGGAGATATATTTTCATGTATATATAGCTTAGGCTCATGGAATGAATGGAGACACGAAATTCTTCCCACAATATTTTCCTTTCATGGTATCAGAGCTTTGATCAAAACCCTTCGGTTTTTATTTTTTTTCGACGAGGCAGCCATGGCTGGCGACGATGCCTCCAAAAACGAAACCCACAAGAAAATCACCCCCTACACAATCCTTTCAAATGATAATCCCGGCAGCCTCATTACCCACGTCGAATTTAACGGCACCAACTACGATGAATGGGCTCGAGGAATCAGAATTTCTCTTCGAGCCAAACACAAACTTGGTTTTATAACCGGGGCTGTAACTGAACCCTCCTCTACTTCAGAAGACTATGAATCTTGGTGGGCGATTAATGCGATGGTGATTGCGTGGATCTTTAATACTATTGAAAAAGAACTACGCAAAACCATCTCATATCGTGATGTCGCCAAACAATTGTGGGACGATATCCAGCAGCGTTTTTCGGTCGGAAGTGGAGCCAAGATTTATCAATTAAAATCTGCCATTATCGACTGTAAGCAAAAACCCAATGAAACCATTATGGTCTACTTTGGACGGCTAAAAAGGATATGGGATGATCTCCATGACTGCGATACCTTGCCTACTTGCACATGCACAGGCTGCAAGTGTGATCTCGTTAAAATTCTTACCACGCGAAGGGAGGAAGAACATTCTCGTGAGTTTTTAATGGGTCTCGACCCACGGTATGCTATTTTACGTTCACAAATTCTTGGTACAGACCCTCTCCCTACTCTTAATCAAATTTATAATAAATTAATCCAAGAGGAAGCTGTCCATAATTTTACTCAGAATCAAATCGATGTTCGACCCGAACCTATGGCCTTTGTAGCACGGGTTCAAGGGGGGGCTCGCACCGCAGGGGGGGCTCGTCAAGACACAAGAACAGATGATTCAGCGACCCCAAAATCCGTGTGTGAAGCTTGTAAGCGCGAGGGACATACAGTGACGACTTGCTTTCGAGTCACGGGCAGGTTTCCGGAATGGTGGGGAAATCGACCTCGTGATAGAATTGTTTTGCCTCAATCGTCTACTAGTGACCGAAATAATGGAGGACGTACACAAGGTAGACGTGAGGGCAGCAACAACATCCGTGCTAATGTTGCTGCTGGTGGCGGACAAACCTCACATACTGCCACATTAACTAATGCGGACCGTGTTGATTTGAAAAATCTGAATGAAGCAGAATGGAAAGAACTAACCCAATTGTGGCAGGCTCACAAAACCAACCATCCAGGTGACGATCATCTAAATGGTAAAGTCTCTAATTACCCTTGGATAATTGATACAGGAGCCTCTCATCACATGTCGGGTAATATAACATATTTTAAAAACATTGTCGATATTGATCCCTCTCCGGTTGGAATGCCTAATGGTGATCTCGCCGTTGCTACTAAAAGTGGTGACATCGAACTTACCCCGAGCCTAGTACTCAAGAATGCTTTATATGCACCAAATTTACATTGCAATCTCATCTCTGTGTCTAGTTTGCTACTTGACGCCACACTTACAATTCAGTTCACACATAAACTCTGTGTAATACAGGACCGTACCTCGAAGATGGTGATTGGTGCGGGTGAGCAGTGCGAGGGTCTCTATTATCTTCGAGGTGTGCGTGAGGTTGGAGCAAAAGCTTTGTCTATTGGTTCAATTGGTAATGCAGACTTGTGGCATCGACGATTGGGGCATCCCTCTTCCAAAATTATTCGGTTTTTACCTTTTATCGACGGTAATAAATCTTTGTTTGATTGCAAGACTTGTGATGTGTGTCTTCGAGCTAAACAAACACGTGAATCTTTCAGTTTGAGTAATAATCGTGCAGCTGCGATTTTTGATCTTATTCATTGTGATTTATGGGGTCCGTACTCGGCTAATGGTTATTGTGGTTCTCGTTATTTCTTAACAATTGTTGATGATTTTTCCCGATCGGTATGGGTCTATTTGTTACGAGCTAAGAGCGAGGCTGGTCAGAAAATAAAGAACTTCTTTCAACTAATCCAACGACAATTTCACAAGCAGATAAAAATTCTTCGTAGCGACAATGGGACTGAATTTACTACATTGCAGCCGTATTTCGATACACATGGAATTATTCATCAAACCTCCAATGTGGATACTCAACAAAATGGTCGTGTCGAGCGTAAACACCGTCACATATTAAATGTTGCTCGTGCATTATTATTTCAAGCTAGCTTACCGATAATGTTTTGGGGCGAGTGTGTTTTAGCCGCGGTTCACCTCATAAATTGAACTCCGACTCCACTGTTAGGTGGGAAAACACCATATGAAGCATTGTTTCACGTTCCACCGCCTATGAATACTATTCGAGTTTTCGGGTGTTTATGCTACGCAAAAAATATTAATCGACATCGGGATAAATTTGCGAGCAAAAGTAGAAAATGTCTTTTTTTGGGGTATCCCTTTGGTAAGACAGGTTGGCGTGTTTATGACTTGGACACGGGCGATTACTTTAATTCTCGTGATGTTGTGTTTGTCGAGCATGAATACCCCTTTCAATCTTTACATATTACCGAATCACGGGACGAAAATTCTACTTCTACGAGTAGCATAGAAGACATTGTCTCTCCTGTTGTTCCACTGGTTATTTCTTCTACCAACTCTTCCTCCCTCTCATCTCAGTCTATCATAACAGGAGACTCTAATTCAACAACTCTATCTACTGAACCTAGCAGCACTAATGATGTCGGTCGTGGTCATCGTCTCAAAATTCCAAATACACGACTCACAGGATATGTTCGACATACAACTTTGCTTCGTCCCTCGCACATCTCACCCGCCTCGCCATCACCTTTAGGTACGCGTTTTCCTATTTCGAACTTTGTGCATTATGATAAATTTTCACCTCGCCACCGGGCCTTTTTATCCGCTGTGACGAATGCCCGCGAGCCTACCTCTCTTCGTGAAGCCATGCAGGACCCTAAATGGCAGCAAGCAATGAAACTTGAAATCACCGCTTTGGAAGATAACCAAACTTGGACCGTCGAACCATTGCCTCTCGGTAAGACCGCTATTGGATGTAAATGGGTTTACAAAATCAAATATAATGCTGACGGTTCTATCGAACGTTATAAGGCTCGACTCGTTGTCTTGGGTAATCGACAAGTTGAGGGCATCGATTATCATGAAACATTTGCCCCCACCGTAAAAATGGTTACGGTCCGTACGTTACTTGCCGTAGCTTCCGCAAAGAATTGGGAACTTCACCAAATGGACGTGCACAATGCCTTTTTACACGGTGACCTCAATGAAGAAGTCTACATGCGGTTTCCTCCAGGTTTTGAACATTCTGTTAAGGGGCGCGTGTGTCGATTGCGTAAGTCTCTTTATGGATTAAGACAAGCGCCACGTTGTTGGTATGCAAAACTATCTTCGGCTCTTTCCTCTTATGGATTTATTCAGTGCTCCTATGATCATTCATTATTTTCTTACAAGCGTGCCGACATTGAATTACATGTGCTGGTATATGTCGACGATTTAGTAATTGCGGGCAATAATAATATTGCTATTTCAAAATTCAAAACTTATTTGAGTTCCTGCTTTCATATGAAAGACTTGGGTTTTCTCAAGTATTTTCTTGGTCTCGAGGTTGCTCGCAACGCATCTGGTATTTTTATTTCCCAACGTAAGTATGCTCTTGATATTCTTACGGAGACTGGTTTGTTGGGAGCTAAACCTGCTACAATTCCAATGGAACCAAATCATAAACTTGCTCTTGCTGATGGACCACCTTTGGAAGACCCTCTTCGTTATCGCCGATTAGTTGGACGCCTTGTTTACTTGACAATTACTCGCCCTGAGTTATGTTACAGTGTTCATATTCTCGCACAATTCATGAATGCACCAAAGGTTGTCCACTGGGAGGCTGCACTTCACGTAGTTCGTTACATTAAACAACATCCAGGCCAAGGCATTTTTTTACACGCTGCATGTGATCTTCGGTTGCGCGCATATTGTGACGCTGATTGGGCTAGCTGCCCCTTGAGTCGACGGTCCCTCACAGCCTATATCGTTTTTCTTGGTTCCTCGCCTATCTCTTGGAAAACAAAGAAACAAACTACTGTTTCTCGCTCTTCAGCAGAATCGGAATATCGTTCGATGGCTTATACTACTTGCGAACTCAAGTGGTTGCGTGGCCTTCTACAGACTTTCGGCCTCTCCACTTCAACGCCGATTCAACTCTACTGTGATAGTCAATCTGCTATACACATTGCCCGGAATCCAGTCTTCCATGAACGTACTAAACACATAGAAGTTGATTGTCACTTAGTTCGCGATGAAATCAACCGTGGCACTATAACACCATCATATGTGCATACCAAGAATCAGTTAGCTGACATCCTTACAAAAGCATTGGGTCGTACTACATTTGAAGATCTTCTGTCCAAGTTGGGCACTTTGAATCTCCATGCACCAACTTGAGGGGGGTAATAAGGAAGATGTCCGATTTACGGGATTAACTTCCCATCTACTGATCACAATATCTTCTATATATTTATGTATATTGTGTAATATTCTTTTACTTTATTTAGGAGATATATTTTCATGTATATATAGCTTAGGCTCATGGAATGAATGGAGACACGAAATTCTTCCCACAATATTTTCCTTTCAAAAAGAACATACAATAAGTCTCATTAAACAAATAAAATACTATTATTCAAATAATTTCAATCATATAAATCTTAATATACACATTAAAAAAATAATGTGTTGAGACATTTTTATAATGATGGATAACTAAAAAAAATCATATCAATTTGTTTCAAAATGTTGTAATAAAAAGTTCTATCAAACAATTATATTGAAATAATAATTACATACAAAATTTAATAATGACAAAAATTGTAATTATAAATTGACAATTGATTGGTCAAACAAATGTAAAAACATCTCAAATTTTAAGATGAAACTTTATTTTGAAAAGACGAACACATAAAGTCGGAGTTTATCGAAAAAAATAAGTATCAATATTTTTTACGTTTTTTGCAAATATTTCGAAAAAAAATATTCAATGGTAATTTTTTTACCATAATATCAATATGGTGGTATTTGATTTTTTTTATTTAATTGATAATTATGACGATAATGAGATATAATTTAATTATACTCCGTTTTGAAATTTAAAATAATTAATATCACTGTTCGTGCGATTCACGTGATTTATTTGTTTAAAATAATCTAAAATTTTATTTAACCTTCTTGGCCAAAAATTTATTAATAGATTAAGAAATTATTTCATTTAATAATCGAACTCACTTAAATTTGTAAACTCGTATTAATCTCATTATTATCATTATCTCAATTATGAAATTTTTATTATTTTCAAAGATTACGCTTGCTTGTTTAATGTAATTTATAGTATGTAAGCTTTTTGGGGCATAGTCGAGTGGTAAGGTCTGTTGTGATGTTGGTGTAATTCTCCGGCGGCGCAGAGTTCGAATCTCGGATATAATAAATTTTTCATTGAAATATTATAAAGTTAGTCCTGGGATAAGACATATTGGCTCTCTCCCACATGTGTCGTCTGCTACTCGGGCACATCTATCGATTTACATCCTACTCGATCGAGGAGTCCACATGTGTCTGCTACTCGGTTATATCTCTCGATTTACATCCTACTCGATCGAGGAGCCTCTGATGAGAGGAGTTTCTTGTTTATGAGTGTCAAACGCATCTAACACATACCTAAAACTGGTGGAGAAAAATCAAAATAAATAGAAAAAAAACCAAAAATATATAATTTCAAATTATTATTTAAAAATAAATAAAGAATACATAGTATAAGAGCCCGTTTGGGCGAGCTTATTTAAAAGAGCTTATAAGATGTTATGTCTTATAAGTTGTTTTAAGAGCTGATAAGCTGTTACGTGTTATTTAATAAATAAGTCGTTAAACCGTTTGGATAAAATAGATATATAAACTTATAAGATGTTAATTTGTTTGGCAATTTAAGATCTTATATAAATAAAATTACCAAAAATAAATTGTTATATATGAAAAAAATAATTTAAAATATTTATATTAACTAAATAATAAATTTGGATTTTTTGTATATATATAAAATATAATAATTATAGGGGTATTTTGGTCTTGTATGGTTTAAGCTACAAGAGCTTATAAGCTGTTGAAAAAAAAGTACCTCCCCCCTTACTTTTTTTTTAACAGCTTATAAGCTGTTAAACGGCTTATTTTTAAGTTTTTTAAGATCTTTTTTTAAAATATTACCAAACAAATTTTAAGAGCTTATAAGCTTTTAAACAGCTTATAAGCTGTTTTAAAGAGCTTATAAGCTCAGCCAAACAGGCTCTAAATGTTACAAGTAAAATAAATGAAGAATACATAGTATAAATGTTACAAGTAAAATAAAGTAAAATAAATGCCCGCAACAAAATAAAACTTATACTAGTAGTTTGCAAACCAAACCCTAACCCCTCAAAATCCCCGATTGCTGCCGTCTCCGACACGAGCCCTACACTCGCCGCCCTGCAGAAATTTCGTTGAGCAAAGAGAGATGACGAAGGCCAAGGAGGCGTTGCTTCCATCCATGATTAAAAACAAGGAGAAGAGGTCCGCAGTCCATGCGAAACTGAAGCAACAGAAGAAGCTCGAGAAGAAGAAGAAGGCCAATGCACGTGACGCTGCGGAGAAGAGGGCCCTGGAGCTCGGAGAGGAGCCCCCTGCCCGGCAAATCCCTCGGACCATCGAGAACACTCGCGAACTCGACGAGACGGTTTGCAAGCCCGATGACGAGGAGCTGTTTGCTCGGAATGATGCTGACGAGTTCAGTGCCATCTTGAATCAGGGTATTATCCCCAAGGTCTTGATCACCACATCCCGCTTCCATTCCTCGGTATTATTTCTCTGACACTTCCGAAGACTTTTTGGAGTAGTAATTTGTTTAGCTGTATGTGCTCTGCTAATGATGGTTTTTTTTGGGGGGCGATGAACCACAGAGAGGTCCTGATTTTATTTCGGATCTTATGACTATCATCCCGAATTCTCATTACCACAAGAGGGGAACTTATGATCTGAAAAAGGTTCGTCCGTTATCTTCATTAGCGTTGCTGTCAGTTAGCATTTGATTAATTGTACTGTCTCATTGCTCGTGTCCAGATTGTGGAATACGCGACGAAGAAAGAGTTTACATCCGTCATAGTCGTCCACACCAACCGACGGGAGCCAGGTCGATATCTGTTTAGATTCTTGCTTACCTCTTATGTTGAGGGATGTTTCTTTTTATTTTTTATAAATAGTATTTAGAGATTGATATTGTGTATTTGTGTTCCCCCTTCGTTACTAATAGATAGGACTGATTCATTTTTTACACTGTTTAAGAAGACATCGATTAATGCTGGGAAAGTAAACTCAGAGAGTATTTCCTAATACTAATTGCAACCAAACTTATATTTGGTTGATGGAGGAGGGATCAGTTTATAAATGTATGAGTTGATTGTTTTATCGACTTAAAAGACAAAAGTCAATCCATCATATAGTTGGTTAAATTGGAAGACGGGACCCGGTATTGTGAGTGTAAGAGAGGTTTAGCATATGTTGGGGCTATCAAGTTGCAAATATTAGTTATGTACTCTTTTGTTAAACTCTTGTAAGTTAATGTTGATGCAGATGCTCTTCTAGTTATTGGATTACCCGAGGGCCCTACTGCCCATTTCAAACTTTCTAAACTGGTTTTGCGGAAGGACCTGAAGGTATTTTTTTTTCTTTTGCCCATTTCATTTCTCATCTTTTTCTCAGTCATAAACTGCTGTGTTTCTCCATTCCCCCGATCATACATAATATCTTGTGAATTTGAAGTCCAAAACTTATGATATGTCATTGCATTTCTCATGATTTCACAGAATCATGGAAACCCAACGAGTCACCAGCCTGAGTTAATTTTGAATAACTTCACCACGCGTTTGGGGCATCGTGTAGGCAGGTAAGGTCCACTTTTACTTGGTGATTTACGATAGATAAATCAGAATTACTTAAACACTCTATTTGATTATTTTTTCTTATCATTTTTTATACAATAAGTCTTTGTTGCTACAATATGCTCCTTTAGAGGTTATTTTCATTTCAATCTGGCACCTCACCCAATTTTGATAAACATTTGCTATGATTTGATATTGATATGGTTGATAGACTTCTTCTGAAAGATTGTAGCACTTTCCTACTTAATAGAGTTATGTACTTCTTTTGGTGACGATTGATTTAAAAAAAGTCTCTTCCCCCCTGCTTTCTCTTTTCTACTTCCGCTTCTTGTCTTATCTAAATATAACAATATATATATATATTCACATTCCAGGTAACTTACATTTTGCTTAAATTTAATCTTCAAAACCCTAGTAATAACCATATACATATATATTGAGTAAAAAACCCAAGATGAATTTTGAGATTTCATACAATCTAGCAACAGGGAAAGCTTTTCAATGCTGCATTTTAACATTGTTCTATGTGATTCCTCATTTATTTGTGACTTTATATTTGTGTTTAGAACTTAACTGATCATTTGTTAATTAATTTAGGCTATTTCAATCTCTATTTCCACAAGACCCAAACTTCCGTGGTCGGAGAGTTGTTACCTTTCACAACCAACGTGACTTTATATTTTTTCGCCATCACCGGTATGTGAACCTACCCTTCTCTATGTATACGCTGCTCTGTATTGTATTGAATTATGACCTCTGTATCTGATTCCACCTTATTATTGCTTTGTGACAGTTACATTTTCGAAACTAAGGAAAATAAGGAGCCGGTATCGAAAGGTAAGGAGAGCAAAGATAAGGTGGCTAGTCCCAAGGAGAAAGTTATTGCCCGGCTCCAGGTTTGTTTTTCTCATCCCTAGGCCCGATTTCAAAGCATCTCAGTGACGCCTTTTAAATTCAGTCCAACAAAATTTGCAGGAATGTGGTCCCCGCTTTACATTGAAGCTAACTAGTCTTCAGCATGGAACATTTGATACGAAAGGAGGCGAATATGAATGGGCACATAAGGTAATCTCTCTATTTAAAGTTAATTACCAAAAAAGAAGCAGAATTACACTTGCTACCTTGAGATTTGTACCTATATACAAATTACACTCGATCAATTTGTATTTGTATGTTTCCTTTTTTGAAAAATGTGTTTCCTTACATTTGTTCTTTCTTTGCAATGGCAGCCGGAAATGGATACCAGCCGCAGGAGATTTTTCTTATGATCGATATTAGCTGTTTGATGCTGCGACAATTTAGAAAACTAAGTTTTGATTCGATATTCCCTTTTATTTTTGTCTCGAGCTTTTATAGTCTATTTTACTCAATGGTTTTGGAGAATATGATGATGCTACGCACCTTTATGTTTATGCCATCTGTTAATTATATTGGATTTCTTGTAGTATGTTACAGTATTATGCTATGTTCTTATTAGATTGAATGGTCTGAACGGAACGAATTAACATTAAATTGAATTGATTTTTTTTATAATAATAATAATCATCATGATTTATATAAAAGCATTACTGTAATTTTAGAAATTATTAAGATAGTGGACAAATTGGTATTTGAAATTACAAAACAAGAGTATACATAGTTTAGTTAACTAGGTAGCAAGGCAGGTAACTGTGTAACTATATTCTACTACTTTTCAAAATGCACCTTAATTTTAGTATTTGTTTTTATATTTTATAATTACTCATTTAATATGAGTATATTAAGAACTTTTTTAATTTGCGCACCTATTACACATTAAAACAAAAGTGTGTTTAATTATTTGAGATTAATATTTTTTCAATCAAATTTGATCAAATTAATTTAAAAAAAACATAATGACGATTGATACGAGATACTTTATTATTAGTTTTTGATAAATTTTACAAATCACATAACACATTAATAATTACTGCATACTACAGTATGAAAGTCGGATGAATTCACCAATTATTAATTTATTATAGTGAAAGTATTCAAAAATTATCCTACTACGGCAACGGGCCTTGAAGCCCACATTAGGCCCAATTCAATCTCCATCCTTCTGTTGTCCTCTCTCTCATTTCCAATTAGGGTTAGGGTTAGAGTTTTGCTCGTACGATTGTGAATCTCTATAATCTATATTTCCATTCCCCTCCTTTTTTAATTCGCTTGCGATATCGCCGTACTAGTTCGAACTGAGATGAGGAGACGAGTGAAGAAGGCGAAAGGACAGGAGAATTCCTCATCGGGAGAAGATAGAAAAAGAAGGAAAACTCCAAGTGACGACGAAGCCAACGAAGATCTCAGCTTGAAAATCGTTCAGAAATCCATTCAACGGGGTGGTGGTAGCGGTCCCCGAGACGACGCCGTGTCCGTCGTAGTCACGGATTTGATAAAGAAGAAAGAGAAAAGGAAGAGGAGAACGAGCAACGAGACTGAATTTCCTGAAGTTTTCGTAAGTGTAGAAAATTTGTATTATATTATCATTGATTATGGTCGTATGCTAATTTAAATATTTCATTTGAACATCTATTTAGGTTTCAAGCGACATTGATACATGTTTTAGAGATTTCTGTGGGGATTTGGTAAGAGTAGTAAAGCTTGAACCTTCTTTTATTTTCAGTGCATATTGGTTTATCTTAAGTCTAGTGAGCAATCTTTATAGCTCATGCTATAATGAAATGAGTGAAGGTGAGTAAAATGTACTATACAAACGTTCTTGTGTCAAACTATGGAATGGGATACAAGCATGTGAATCTAACCTGGAACGTATTGGGGGCAGTTTGTTAAAAGATTTTGCCTTCTATAGTTTTATGTTTATCTAATGGGTGGTTCTGGATTTTGCTGTTTGATCTTATTCCCAAACTATTTTAGGTGGATAATGTGAAGGACGAAGATAAGCCAGAGACTGATAAAGCCACCAAGGTTTCTGTTGAATCAGTTGAAGGTGAAGCGAATCCTGTTGAGGAGCCAGATAATACTGTATTGAAGAAGCTTCTTGTAAGTTTCGAATGATTTCCGGTCAAACATCAGTTTTTTAGATCATGGATAAGTCATTTAATATTATTATTATGATGTCAGCGGGGGCCCAGGTACTTTGATCCTCCAGATAGCAACTGGGGGTCATGCTATAATTGTGGAGAAGAGGGTCATACGATTGCCAACTGTACCTCAGCCAAGCGAAAGAAACCTTGTTTTGTTTGTGGAGGTTTCGAACATAATGCTAAGCATTGTACCCAGGTGTGTGTTCCAAAAGGACTGTTTGACAGATTTTTTAGATAGCATAAGCATAGTATTGCACTGAAGCTCGATGCTGAACTAACAGGTTTATTATATAAAATTTCTAAAGCATGTTGCTAAAGTAGCAACAAGTTTATTGTAGAATGATATCTCTCATGCAGTATTTGTGTAATATCTTTCGGTATGATCTGATGAAGTGCTTTATTTTATATTTATACTGTCATTGCTTTATTTGGGCAGGGACGGGATTGCTTTATCTGTAAGAAACATGGGCATCGTGCAAAAGATTGTCCTGAGAAATACAGTAATTCAAAGTTATGTCTAAAATGTGGAGATTTGGGGCATGAAATATTCTCTTGCAGGAATGATTATAGCCCTGATGATATCAAGGTCCTTATTTCTCTTTATAATGGTACTATGTGTCTTTTCAGATCTATTTAGTTCTCTAATACATCCCAACTGTTTTTGTAGGACATGCAATGTTACATTTGCCAAAATTTTGGCCACCTTTGTTGTGCAATTTATAGCGATTATGGTCCAACTGAGGTTTCCTGTTATAGGTGTGGTCTATCTGGACATACTGGTTTGGTAAGTTCTGTCAATATCCCATTCTTGGCCCGTTCATCCAATCTTCTTTATTCATGTAGATGGGAAAGGTCCAGAGTCTTTCTTGTTGCATTGAATGTTTTCATAATCTTTCCCACAGAATGTATTTTAATGAGTTAGCTTTGAACCAAGCATGTGGTAGCTTTTTATTTTTGTTCAGTGACTTCTCAAGTACCACCTTTTGCGTTTACTGTGTTGCCATGTTATGATAGGATATTAGGATCTGAAGGTTCGACTATCCTTGTATGAGTTGTATGCATTAAACCTTGTATGAATTGTATGCCTTTTTATGCTGTATCTTATAATGAGGTTGCCAACAATATCATCATAATTTTGTTGGGTTTAGCCATTTCATGTCTAATCTCGAGCATCTTATTTTACTTACCATGCAGGCTTGCATGGTGTCTATTAGGGATAATAATAATCATAATAATAATACGTACAGCACACCACATGTTGCTAGTTCATGCTTCAAGTGTGGTGTAGAAGGGCATTTTGCTCGTGAATGCACAACCTCAGTGAAGGTATATTACTTCCTAACTTTAATGGTCTTGCTCTTAAATTTTGAAACAAAGGAATAACTGCTTGTTTGGTGTAATTACAAGCATATCCAGTTTTATTTTGAAATTGGGATTTGGCCCTAACATAGATATATATTTGTAAGTTTAGAAGAGTGTTGTATTTTCTGTAAAATACTCTGTTTAAATAAGGAGCAATTACATGACCTTCCTTGGGGGCTTGATTTAAGTACAAGAATATCCAGTTTTGTGAAATTACACATTGCCCTTTAACTTTTATTACATACATGACAGTGTTTGTATTGAGGGCAAAACACAAATTTGTAAACTAGAAAGAAACCTGAAGGGTGTATTTTTGTTATTAGCATAAACCTCAAGGTATTTTTTTCTAAAACTACGTGATATATACACCGCAGACTAGTAAGAGGAAGCGTGAGCCGTCAACACCCAAGCAAAGATCTTCAAAGAAGATTAAGGAGCGCATGGGGCCCTATTCTGCGCCGCCCGATCTCGTCAAGCCACGGAAAGTGAAGAAACCCCAAT
The DNA here is from genome assembly GCA_954870475.1 of Euphrasia confusa. Lineage (NCBI taxonomy): Eukaryota > Viridiplantae > Streptophyta > Magnoliopsida > Lamiales > Orobanchaceae > Euphrasia > Euphrasia confusa. Next base: position 13,464,239 of record OX940968.1, read on the forward strand.
TCAGAGAATTTGCTTCACCCTCGAAATCGAAACAACACAGGCGAGGCTGGACATCTGAACACCCTGAAGATTATAACTATAGTAATCAAAGCAGTGCGAATAAATGGAGATCCCCAGGCAACTCTAGTTACGACAGGAGAGATAGGTTTCCCAGACCAAACCGTGATTATGCATCTCCTTCCCATTCTTTTAAAAGGCCGCGTAAGAAATTATTTAATAGTTCCCCAGCTAGTGGATCGCCCAGATCTTATCAGCACAAGTATTCAGCGTCAAGATCTAACTATAATCATGGTAATAACAGTAGGGGAAGAAACAACGATTGGTGGTAAGACAAGTATTTGAGAAGATTCGTTATTTGATGTGTTTGTGCCCCTGGTTAGCGCCATGGTCATGGGCTTTGTAATCGGTCGAGTGATCTGTAAAATGTATAGATCAGTGGTTAAATGTATTCTTTTACAAATACCCAAAATTGTTATTTTTCATCTACAAATTGTTGTATTGACTACTGAATATCATTTTGATTAATGTTCCAATTCACAGATGATGTTTTTACACAGCTTGTGTGATAACTTCTGGCAAGGTATTGTGATCTGTAAAATGTATAGATCAGCTGTTAAATGTATTCTTTTACAAATTCCCAAAAATGTTGATTTTTCATCTTCAAATTGTTGTATTGACTACTGAATATCATTTTGAGAAACTGAATTTATTTCTTTATAAAAATAATAATAAATTTATAAATTATTAAATATTTTTTTTAAAATATTAATAATATTCTATTATTAATTATATACTTAAAATTATTGATTTAAATTATTTTTTTATTAATTTTATTTTAATTTATTTTGAAAAAAAAATTAATCGAGCTGAATTGATCTTGATCCGAAACAAATTAAAATTAAATAAAAAAGAACAGGTCTTTAGACATCCAAATTTTAACCATTCAATATGATTTCAATTGAGATTTTAGGTCGTAACCTAATGCTCTGCATCTCATGTTTCGATAGTTCTTTACAATTCGAGTTCAACTCAGTGTTCAAGCAGAGCTTCGTGAGACACGTGTTTAAGCAGAGTTGCTTCGTAGCTAATTTTACATTTTAGAGTGATGTATTGTGTGACCAAATACAATGAAAAAATAAAAATTAATTGTATTGCTTTTTCGTTATTTCAGAAAATAGAAATACAGCAAACCGAAAGCGCAAAGCCCCTCCTAAAACCTCTCCTAGGGTTTTAAAGCATTCCACAACACTACATCAATGGCGTCTTCTCTCTACAGAAAGCTCTCCGGCGCCATTTTCTCGAGATACAGACCGAATCCCTCATTTTCAAACCCATCACCTTCTCTTCGTATCCGCACCAGAAGCCTCTCTTCCGCCGAAACCGACGCTCACTCCGATTCCGACCTAGAACCAACCCCTCTCACCTCCGATTATCCTCCTTCGAATCCGAAACCAGAACATGTCGACCGGAAGCTGGAAGACGGTTTGGACCTCGGCATTTACAAGGCAATACTGGTGGGGCAATTGGGGCAATCGCCCATACAGAAGAAACTCAAGAGTGGGAAAATAGTTACCCTGTTGTCTATCGGAACCGGAGGCATTCGGAATAACCGGAGGCCGCTGGATCACGAGGAGCCGAGGGATTACGCCAACCGATGTGCTGTCCAGTGGCATAGGGTTTCGGTTTATCCGGAGAGGCTGGGGGACCTCGCCGTGAAGAATTTCGTCCCTGGTTCGATTTTGTATATTGAAGGGAATCTGGAGACGAAGATCTTCAGTGACCCGATAACTGGCCTCGTCCGAAGAATAAGAGAGGTGGCCGTGCGAAGAAATGGCCGCGTTGTGTTCTTAGGGAATGGGACTGAGTCGGATCAGTTGTCGAAAGCTGACATTGGTGGAGTCGGTTACTACTGAGGTGATTATTTATGTTTTTTCTTTTTTGAACTTTTGCTTATGTTCTTGTATTGCTTAAGAGAAAAAGTCTATCCTTTTTATGTTGGCCATGAATTTGTGTCTATTGGATTTGTGATCTGCTTCTTTTTTTGATAAATAGTTAGTAGAATGAAACACTAATATAGTTTGAGAACTATAATTTAAGCCTTTCTCTAATAGGATTTTTCATGTAGACAACTTGAGTAGAAGGGTCAATTGTAGTTTTTACTGAATTTAGGATTCTAATTCATGTAAAGGTCAGTAAAGGATACTATATTTTTCGTAATCGGCAATAAACTGGCTCTCAGATTTGTTAACCAAGCTAAGGTTAGCCAAAGGTTTCCAGAAAACCCCATATTGATCTTGACCCGTTATATCCTTTGTTCAGCATCATCTATTCTTCTCACTGGAATGATTTTATTCTTTACATGGAAAGTCATCTCATTAAAATTCATTAGGAGCATAAACCCGGATTAAATACCCTTGAGGTTTTACCTAGTTACACAGAAACCCCTGAAGTTTGATTAAGAAGGGTTTTCATTTTTATTTATTTTTTTTTTTTTTTTTGCTTTTGAAGTTGTACATGTCCAAAATAAAATCCCAGGCATGATTCTTGCAATTTTGAAAGTTAGTTTTTTTTTTTTTTTTGTAGTTATGTCGAACTTCGAGAGTACTTTTTGCAATTCTCCTTCTGATTAGTAATGCTTCCACTTATCTGTTTTACTACTATTATCTAATTATGTAATGAATTTCCCGAGAATGAGTTTGAACCTAACCATGTCTATTCCTGCAATAACCCTGGTTTTAACGGAATAGGAAAAGTTTGATGGGTAGGATTCCGTAATTCTATCTATGCCTTTCCAACCAAACATAACAAAGCCCTGAAAATGCATATCTAGCTCAGTTAAACATCATTTCATTGATCTATTGTAACAAAGTCGGACCGTATCCATTCTATTTTCCCTGAATTCTTAAGCTTGTTCCTGATGATATCCTTAACAAGGTCACTGTTAGCATACATATAAAGGTGATAAAGGTGTTATTCGCATCCATGCCTCCCGACTATGCCACCATCTCCCACAAAGTGCTTGGCATAGGCTGCGAATTTTATCTTAAGATAAATATGGATATGATTATGAATACAATTGAATTACCTGATCTATAGGCATCAAGACAGACAGGTTGATCAGATCTCATCATACTAACCTTTTTATATTTTTATTGTGTTTAAAAAAACATTTATATATGATTTTGGGATTAAGTTTGCTAATCTTGTTCACAGCAAAGCCTAGGTGCGATATTTACTTTAATCCAAGTTCAAGTGCAGCGAGGCTCAGCGCTCCAATCTTTTCACAAGGGCTGGACTATATGTATTTAATTATCGAACTTTTTGTTATTTTCCAAGAATATTAGATTCAGCAGCATGCTTTTTTAAGTGTGTTATAATTTTTATTGCTTGTTGTTTTTCTAACAAGAACTCTAGGGCTAATGGTAGTAAAGTATCGTCATTTGTTCGTATGTACTTGCCTTGTGACCCTGACGAGCATGAATGCTTGTCGCGGAGCAAACGCGCTGCCAAAATAAATTTATAATTCTGCCAACACCTAACACTACAAGATAGATAGTGATAAGTATGAGGGGTCGGTCCCACGAGGAAGCAATTGCAATAAGGTGATCTCGACTATCCCAAGGGTTGTCACGTTTTAAAAAGGTTTTGATTGGTTGCTGTGGGCACAGCGGTTTTAATCACGCTACCAAACTCAAACAATTAAATATAAACTCACTATAACTAAACTGAACAGACAGAAAATATACTAAACACTATGACCAAACTGAATGCAAATAGAAAACGAAAATAAATAATGGAAAACAAACATCTGGGCATACAACGTCTCTCAGGGTCATCTGGGCACACTACCGGTCATAGGCACTAAGGATTTCTACCAGTGGTTTGTCAGTGGTTATAGGGTGCTTTAACAAGACAAAAGTGGTCCTATTGCGTCACGCCCCCAGTTGCCCCACCCCTCATCTATCCTTACTGTATAAAGAGAAGGCAAGCTAACGTTATGCCTAAACTTCTAGATCTGAACAATTCGATAACCTATGCGGCCAAACATGGATCTAGTTTGCCCGAACCCGCATTACCCTCTAGACAGACCCACTCGGCCAATAGCATGCCCGGAACTCCGAGTCATACGACCGCAATCACCAGCAAGTTCTAGTGCTATGGCCTCAACAATACCACAAGGTACATCTATGCGGTTTGCCAAATCACCAGTATCCCAGATTGTAAAGGTTCACTAGTGGCCGTCATAGTTTACCCAAACTCCCTGAAAATATTCCTCAACCAACTTTGCTTCGGGAACAAACCCACAACCGGCTACTCTAGCCCCATCAGCCTCTCGGTCTCACTTAGCCCAAAATCTCCCTCGATCTGCCTTTGGCCAGACGCAGATTACTAGCTATCCATAATCAAATAAAAAATGAATAAAATAAAAATGAAACAAAACATGCTGGAATTAAATCTTAAATTAAAGTACTGAATGTCTAGAACATAAAGAAATTATTTGACGAAATTAAAAGCATTAAATCGAAACGAATTCGCCTTGCTATGCCCGAAGGCCCATAACCGGCGAGAACTCGACTCCTTCTTCAGCCCATCAATGGTGTTTTTCTGAATTTTTTGGTGTTGATTTTGTCCCTCTTGTGTGGTGTATCTCGTTGTGCCTCTTTTGCTGATCAGGGATTATATATGTGCGGTCTCTAGGGCATCAGATTTGTATTAATGGGCTGATGGGCTCATGGGCCTGGTGGGCTTAGGCCGTCTAGGCGTAGTCCGTCCAAAGTTTGTTCTTGCTGGGACTCTTGGTGGTCAAAGAAAGTCCTGGTCTTTAGGGATTCTTTCCTTATCAGCTGACCGGATAGAGATAAGGGATTAGGCAGAATCCCCCAATTTTCGGACTTTGTTGCTCTGGTATGCCCGATACTCGCCGTTTGCCCAAAGTGTGTCTTCACCCAAAGTCTTGACTTTGCCCAAAGTGGTGACTTTGCCCATAGTGGTGACTTTGCCCATAGTGTCGACTTTGCCTCCTTTGGTAAAACTGCTCCAGTCACTTTGCCCATAGTGTCGACTTTGCCTCCTTTGGTCAAACTGCTCAAGTCACTTTGCCTTGGATCCCCGTGTTTGCCCAAACTGGGCAACTTTCTGGCCTCTTTCACACAATCCACCACCTACTACCTGTAACATTGCATACTTTGCCCAAACACTCCATTGTGCCCTCCCAGACACACTAAAGACTCAAACTGACTTAATAAAAGAATAAAAAGTGCTCTAAGATGAACAAATAAAATGGCTCATCACACCCAAATTCCGACATTCTTGAGTTGAGAGTGTACCCTTTTGAAGGTCATTTACCATTTTCACCCGATCCCCTCAGGCATGAATTCGGTGGTGACTAATGTTTTGTCACACTTATCAAACTCTTTGTAGAAAATCATGTGTACGGTTGGTTTTGTTTATGTCCTTTATGGGGATCGACTGTGTCATTTTCCTTGTTGAAAATATTTGATTCTCACATGCTGTGCAGCTCTAGCTGTTTGAGATTAATATATTTTCAAATATACTTAAAACTTAAAAAGTTTCAATTTTTTCTTTCAGTGTTTAATAAAAAGATTATCATTTTTCCTTTTTGATTATTTTTAAATAAATTATTATAACCACAAAAATTCATTGTGTACTTAAAACAAATTATTTTCGCGGAATTAATTATTAAACTTTGAGAGAATCTAAGATATTTAATCAAATATTTAAAAACAAAATACTAATAGTGTAGTAGTTAGTACTATTTGACAGAAGTAAAAGTTGTAATAATATATGATTAAATTTTCAGGAAGGATGAGTAGAAGTTTTCTCGAAACAAAATAAGAAATTCGAGAGTAATGCTCTAAGAGTAGTTTTTTTATTGGTAGTAATGCATCTTTTTTTTTTTGTTTACTAGTGTATTTTTTATAGGTTAGAGACTAGAGTTATGCTTATACAGAGAAAAATAATTTTTTCAATAAAAAATAATATAAATATAAAAATAATATAAATACAATATTATCTATATTTAAATTTACAAAATCAATTTAATAGTCTTAAATAATAAAATTTGACCATATATAAGTAAAAATTGTGTTTAACATACAAATTGAATAAAATATTAATAAATCTAAGAACTATAAACTTTGATCTTATACTATATTTTATTGATTTTGATAAATATTTCAAATTATTTTAAATATGTTATTGATTTTAATAAATAAAAATATTATTAATAAATATTTTTATTATATATTAATCATTTATTTTTATACAGTGGTATAAATCTTTATGAAAGGACCTAAAAAATGTATAACTTGGGACAATGGGGAATTTATTCCTATTTATAACTGTTCTCAAGTTGGAACTTAAATTTTTTATTACTATAGGGAGTTTATTCCTATATGAATTATGGAGTATTACTATATAGAATTTCTACTATACTGTATTTTTTTATAGATCAATTGCAGAAATTTAAATATAATATTTATTTTGGATTTAAACCTTGAACCTTCAATTCAAGTGATCAACTAATTGAGGTAACAACCCTTAACACATCTCCTAGACCGTGTAGTTTGAATAGTGTTGTCGTGTATAGTTTGAATAGTGTTGTCGTATAGTCTTCATATACGAGTATTGTTTAATTCAAGTAAAGAAAAAACCGCCAGATTTTAACGAAAAAACATTATAACGGTACTTTTGTTTTGCTGCTTGGTCTATTTTTCTCACTTTAAAATTATGAATAAATATAATCATTGTAGTCAATAATTAATCATTTAGAAAATAATAACTGGTTTAACTTCTAGCCAGGTTTGTTTGTTAGCATCACACTCACGTCATGTGTTGACAAAAATGTTTCATAATTCAACATTTTTCTTAAAATCAAATTAATAAATCAATACTTTTTTTAAAATCGAATCATGATAAATTGAAATAAATTTCGCTCGTGCTCTAAAATATCCTCTCTTGATTCTTTTTTGAAGTGTGGGGCTTATTAGCCAGCCTTATGATCTTGATCAACAATAAATAAATATATTAGGGGTGAAAATGAGGCAAGCTACTCGATCAACAAGAGCTTATGGTTTGGCTTAAAAAACTCAGCTTGACTTAGTTCTAGTAATCTATAAGGCATACTCAATTTTTTTTAAAAACTCATTTATTAATAAAATATTTATCTAAACTTGTAAAAAAATACAATATTATTAGTTGTGATTTTTTTATAAAATACTTATTGATCAATAAAGTATCCAACATTGTTAGAAAAAAAATTATAATTAAAAAGTGAAATTTGATTATCCCACATTGATTAGAGAATATTTTTTTAACAATTTTTTGTTTTTATAAAATGTGTTTGCTTATATAAAAGTTAAAAAGAATTTTATGAAATGAATTAAATATAATTAAATTAATTAAAAAAAATAATTGAATTTTTCGACTTATCAATTGAGGTTCATATTGTGTTTAAAAAAGAGTTTGCATGTTGATCCTATTACTAAAAAGACTCAGATCGATCTTCTTACAAAAATTATGATAAATAATAGGCTAGACTTGAATTTAAAAACTCCACTTCAAACCCAGGGCTCGACCGACTCATTCCTACACCTAATCATCAATATATATATATATATATATATATATATATATATATATATATATATATATATATATATATAATATTTGAACAATGCATGTACAATTGTATAGTATAGTTGACCATAAATTATATCGTTGTCGAGTTTCTATGCGAGTTTCTATGCAATAATACAATGTATCTTGCACGTATTGTGTTCACCTAGATCGACCGAGGTTACAATATAATTTCTTCCCCCTCATCATTAAATATATAATAATATCAAAGAAAATGGAAAACAAGAAAAATGATGACAGCGTATCAAGATTTGCATGATTTTATATTAAATAAATATTTTGATAATCATACGGTAAGAAAGAAAGCAAGACGTTATTTGTGTGGCTTTCCCCAATTCAAAAAAAAATTATTTATTTTTATATTTAGTGCACATAAATAATATTTATTTCAAATGACAGTGGTAATTAAAATTGCAATATAGTTACATGGGCTATCATAGTTTAAAAAAATCCAAAAAAAAAAATAAATTAAATTAAGGTGTATTTACGAAGAAAGTGTTGGGTGGCATTTGCATTTTTGTTTTTTGCAGTCAAGAAAAAATGTGAGTTGTTGGTCAATAAGTGGAAAATTGAATTTCATTATACTAGGATAGGACTTTATACATTCTCTATAATTTTGAACAAAAATGATACTATATGCGACCAAGTTTCTATTTGACGAGTGCACACCTAACTTATGCTAATTTCACGGAACAATAATATTTAGTAAATTTTCTTAAATAATTCTTTTATTATAATATTCACACTTTAAAATAATAGTACTCCGTCTCATATTAGTTGTTTTATTTTCTTTGTAATTTATAAATGAAGTGCGACAACTAAACACATGTAGTACAATTTTATTATAAATTATAAATACAAAAAATGAATCCATTTTGTGGAATATTCAATCATAAAAACTGTATTTAAAATTAAAAAAAAAATTAGAATAATTAAATTTAAAAAGTGGTTAGATAAAATAAAAGTATGTGCAATAAATACCAAAAACTCAATTTGAAGTAGAGAATATGTTGCGACCATTATCAAAACATAAATCTATCTACAGTACACCATATAAATTTATGCTACTCCCCAGTGGAGTACATCGTATAAATCTTAACAGTTGATTTAATATTATTATATTCAATACACACATAATCACACACACTCGACGTGTATTGTGTATGCATCTACAGTTAATATGCCACCAAGTGTATTGAAATTAAAGTATCATTTCCTAGACCCTAGAGTACTTATACCGTGCAACTAGATTTACAATAAAAACTAATAAAATAAACTTTATTGATGCAAAAATATAAATTTAAAACACGTATTTAATCTCTACATAATAAAAAAAATCATTTTTTATTTTTTATTATCATTATTAATATTCATTATAAAATTATATATAAATTTATCAATCTCATTTACAATCAATTAATCAAATCTTCATTCACAACAATCTTTATATCCTATAATCAAATCTTAATACAAATCTTTATTACATAAGATTTTTATTAACGTACAATTTTCAACATGAAAAATATATAAAAAATAATTCTTATATTAAGGAAAAAAAATATTACGCAAAAAAATTAATTAAATTAATTAATTTTTATATTAATGCAATAAAATATTAGAGAAAAATAAAGGATTAAAAGAATGAAAAGAGGTAAAGAAAAAAAGTCAAATAAATTAATATATTTATATTTATATAGTAATCAACTAGATTTAGCATGACATCTAGTTATAAACATTTTTTATGCAAACCAACAATTATTCTTTATTTATAAAAAAAACTTTTTTCTTTTACAAATTAATGAAAATAACATATCAAGTTAATATTTTTTTAGTTTCTGATTTAGTTTTTTTAGTAATGTAATTTTTTTAATAATCATATTATTAATAACTAAAATAAATTTTAATAAAAATATATTTAATAATGAAATAAAAATACATATTATGATTAATGTAAATTTTTTAATATTTAATTATTAATTTATTTAATATTTTTTATATTTATTATGTTTGAAATTTTAAATTAAAAATAATATTATTATATTTTTTAATGTTAAAAGTTAAGTTAATTATAAATTTCTAAAAATTTAGTATAAAAAAGTGGCATAGTAAAAATAATTTGAAAAATATTTTTTGAAGTTTGATTATTGGTTTGTTAGTTGAGAATAATATTTAAAATAAATTTTATGATTAAGTACAACTTTTTGGATAAAAACTAAGACTTTATCAGTTTTTATCCAAACAATTTAATAATTTATAAGTTGTTTTAACTAAAGTTTTTTGTTTTTCTAACTCAATTGTAGAAATTTAAATACTCACACACAAATGTTTCTGGAACATACGGTTCTCAATTCAAGTGCTCAACCAACGGAGATTTGAGTACTTGAATTGAGAACCATAAAATCAAAAGTCCCGAAAAAATAATTAAATTTTTGCAATTGACCTATAGGCTAGTCAAAAAAAAAACAACTTATTTATTAACAAAAAAAACTTATTTATTAAATAAAATATACTGTGATAACTTATCCGTTTTCAAACAAAAAATTAAAAAAATATAAAATATAATTATATCAAGCTTTTTAAATAAACTCATCCAAACAATTTAAACATATAAGTTAATTTTTAATTTTTTTGATAATTTAGTTAGAGAGCTAGTATGTGAGTTGTGTGGGGACGCGGTAGGAAATTTTCTTATGCGCATTCTTATACATTTACATTTTTTATTTTATATGAAAATGATCTTTAGCAAAAGAAAAATATTTTTTCTAGCTCCACCTCGTAACTGAGGTGCTAAAGGTATGTGCAATGCGGGTGAAATTCTCGATCAAACTCGATTTATGACACTTGATCGAGAAGTCAACTATGAAGTGGGGTAAAAAATTTCTTCTCTTTTAATTATAAAAAATATTAATAATAATAAAAGTAATAAATTATTTATTTATGTGCCTTTGCTGTAAAATACTGCTGCCCCTACTTTTCATTCCCTACGCATTTTATGTATTGATGCATATTTAATACTACAGTACAAGAGTAGTATATCATCATCATCACACGTCACCCCACCTATTTTTCTTTCTTTTTTAGTTTCACAAAAACAAAATTATAAAATACCACACTGCTACAAAATCCCAAGCCATCTTTTTTTCAGGTTGGGCTTCTCTCTCTCTCTCTCTGTACTTTATCTAAGGAGGGTCAGTAACTCGGAGAGGAAAAGGGGTTTCTGGTAAAAGCTCTTTCTTTCTTTCTTGTTTTTTTTTGTTCAGCTTTTTTATTTTGAAATTGATTGCTAAAGGTTTTTTTTTGGCATGAGTTTTTCTTGTTGATTATGGTGCTCAGTTTAGTACCTACTGTATTTGATTGTAAAGGTTTGATCTTGGCAAACAAAATTAAAAATCACGTCTTTAGTTAATTTTTTTATTTTAATTTTATTTTTTAGTACTACTATTTGATTGTAAAGGTTTGGTCTTGGCAAAAATGAAATAGTACTAAAAATCATGTCTTTAGTATAATTTTTATTCAATTTTTGAATAAAAATAAAAAAATGAGGGTTTTTGACTTGAAAATCTCATGAGCTGCTCTGCTGGTAGTTAGGTCCAAGAAGTAGGAGTTGAATTATGAGAGTATTCAATGTCAATATGTTGTCATGGCATTTATTTATTTATTTATGATCTTGTTTTACCACTACATGTTTCAATGTTTTTCATATTGTTTGATCTGTTGCTCTCATCTCTAATCAGAATGGTTTTGTCGATATTCCTAACAGAACATGATGTTATTCGACGACTTGGGTTTGGGCGCCGATTTCGATTTCTTCTCATCCAAGAAACCCGACGACAAGGGCCTCGTCCCGAAGCCCGAAGACTACACCGATGACATCGACGAAGAAATCGAGCTAGCCGAGCTCGAAAAGCGCATGTGGAAGGACAAGATCCTTCTGAAGAAGCTCAAGGAATCCTGCAGCCGCAACAACAGGGAACGGCACTCCTCGTCCGAAGAGCAATCTCGTAGGAAGAAGATGTCGCGGGCCCACGACGGGATCCTCAAGCACATGCTGAAGATGATGGAAGTCTGCAACGCCCAGGGCTTCGTCTACGGCATCATCCCGGAGAAAGGCAAGCCCTTCTCCGGCTCCTCCGACAACCTCCGCCGCTGGTGGAAGGAAAAAGTCCGCTTCGATCGAAACGGGCCCAACGCCATCCTCAACAACGACGAGGCATTGGGCCCAATTACCTCGTTCGGCCCAATTACATCATCATCATCATCCCACACCCTGCACGAGCTCCAGGACACGACCCTCGGCTCTCTCCTGTCGGCCCTCATGCCCCACTGCAACCCACCTCAGAGGAGGTACCCGCTCGAGAGGGGGCTGCCGCCCCCGTGGTGGCCCACGGGGGCAGAGGAGTGGTGGGTCCAGCTGGCGGGGGGCCCGCCGCCTTACAAGAAGCCGCACGACCTGAAGAAGGCGTGGAAGGTGGGAGTTCTGATGGCCGTGATCAAGCACATTTCGCCCGACATAGACAAAGTTCGGAGGCTTGTCCGGCATTCCAAGTGCTTGCAGGATAAGATGACGGCGAAGGAGAGCGCCACCTGGCTGGCTGTGATTGGTCGAGAGGAGGCCCTGGCCAAGGAGCTCTACCCTGACCTCTGCCTGCGCACTTCCCGCGGCTCGTGCTTCGAGGATTTCGGAACGGACGATTGCGGGGAGTATGACGTGGAAGGGCCCCACGTGGATTGTCGAGACTTCGATGTGCAAGAGCAGAAGCTAGATTTCTCGAGGAAGAGAAAATCGAGAAACGAGACGAGCCGACAGGTGTACACGTGCGAGTTTCCTCGGTGCCCGCATGGCGAAATTCGATACGGATTTCGCGACAGAGATTCTAGGGACAACCATCGGCTTTCCTGCCCGTGCCGACCAAACGAAGCAGTGAATGTTCCGGAAGAAGGGCGGACGAGGATAAACGAGCTTATGTCGATGTACAACAATAACAACACGCAGAATAATAATAATAATAATAATAACGGCTCGATATTCCAACAAGCGGACAGGTTCGATCATTCCAAGCCTATAGTGAACTCTCCGTTCGGTGATAATAATATCTCGATGATGTTCGGTTCTCCGTTCAGTATGCCCACGGTTGATTACACGGAGGGCTTTTCTGGGGTTGTTAGTGATAACTCGACGACGATGCAAGACTCAACGATTTGGTACTACCCTTAACCATGTTGAAGTTTGTAAGGTGTTTTTTAATTGTTAAACTAATTACCATGTACTCCTATACTAGATTAAACTAAGTAGCAAAGAGGATAATTGAATAAACATGTTAAGTTTCTTTCTAAGCTTTAGTTTGAGTAGCAGCAGCAGCAGCAGCACACATGTTGAGATTGATTATGTGCTGTATTTTGTTGACTGGTTTTTCTGTGTTTTTTTTCCTTTCTTTTTCAATACCACAAGGACAATCATTTTCAACTATATTATTTTCATTAAATTACATGTCAAGAGAAAATCGAGAAACGAGACAGTGGGGCCCGCAGGGCCGTCTTTTGATTTGTCCAGAGTCGGTGTTCCGGAGGAAGGGCGGACGAGGATAAACGAGCTTATGTCGATGTACAATGGTAACGTTCAAGGAAACAGTGGCGTGGCTGGAAAAGAGGGATACGTGTTCGGAGACAATAACAACAATGGTAACGTTCAAGGAAACAGTGGCGTGGCTGGAAAAGAGGGATACGTGTTCGGAGACAATAATAACAACTTGCAGAATATATTCCGACAAGCGGAAAGCTTTGATCATTGCAAGCCTATAGTGAACTCTCCATTAGGTGATAATAGTATCTCGATGATGTTCGGATCACCGTTCAGTATGCACGCGGTTGATTACGTAGAGGGATTTTCTGGAGTTGTTAGGGATAACTCGACGAAGACGATACAGGACTCCACGATTTGGTAATAGCCTTAAGTCTCTTAACCATGTTGAAGTTTGTAAGGTGTTATGATTATTACACTAATTACCATTTACTCCTATACTAGATTAAACTAAGTAGCAAAGAGGTTAATTGGAATTTGAATGAGAGTTGGGTTGAAATAAACATGTGAAGTATCTTTCTTATATACAGCAGGTCTTTGTTTTTCTAACTTTAGTTTAAGGTCACATTGTGAGATTGGTTATGTGCTGTATTTTGTTGACTGGTTTTTCTTATCGAAAGATACTGTTTTTTTTTTCCTCCTTTCTTTTTCAATGCCACAAGTACAATAAAGTTCAATTATATTATTATTATTAAATTACATGTCAATTGGTATATTTTGTTCATAAATTGAATGTAAAAATATCTTCACACTAAATGCATACGGTGTAGGTGATTGCGTTTGTATTCAATATAATAATATTAAATTTACGACTAAGATGTACATAATGTACTCCATCCATCTGAAGTAGCATAGATAAAATCTATGAAATAGGAAGAGATTAATTTTAATTTTGGAATATACATATTGTTATATATACTATACTATAATATATTAGTATTTGACTTGAGGCAAATGCCATATACAAGTTGCTTTAATTTTCAATTTCAAATCTCACACCATATTTCAGAATAGAATCAATTCAAATTGAAATTGAGTGTAACTGAATCAATAGTCCAAAGTCCAAATCATTAAACTCATTTCTTCTCACTCAAATTTTCTTTAAAATATGATGTAAAAACTGAATCCAGCCTGTAGGTCATCCTTTTTAGGTTACAATATAAGTAGGTTTATCTCTACACACAATAACATTCTTAGTAAATACCAAAAAGATCAAGACAACATAGTACAGTGTACGAAAACATCTGCAACCTCGACAGATCATAGAGAGATGATTTTTCTATGCAAGTGTCCTCCGGACGAGCCCACATCCCCTTCATGGTCATGATGGTGAAAAACAAGGGTCAAAACCCCGACTAAACATAGAACGGACCCTACAAGAAGCTTGTCATAACGCTCAACCCAGTGGAACTTGAGCTGACTCGCACCGTAGAACGAGAGGGCCACTAGGGATGTCATTACGGTTACTGTGCTGCAATGTGAGGGTTTGTTCATCGATGTTTAGCAAAACTTAGTGAAAGTTAATTGTGTACACACACATATAGCAGATAATTATTATTCCACTAATGCTATGATTTCTCCGACTGTCAAAAATAATGCAACTTTGAGAATGATAAGATGAAAGGAAAATTCATAGCAGGGCAGAAAAGGAATAATCATAAAATAAGAAATACTAGAATTGAGGTTTGGCCAAGTCACAATAAGAAGCCAACTATCTTCAAAAGATACAAAAACCACCCTTGAGACTACACTTATGTTACCTTTAGAATTGAGGTAGTGGAACTAATAGAAGTTGTTGATGTCATCAGAGTTTTGTTTTACAATTAAATCCCTTTAATTATCATAATATTACAAATATCCCAAACTTTACACCTTGCATAATTGCATTTATATTTACCCCCCTCAAAGTTTCTAGCCCGCTTAAGAGTTAGGACTATTGTGATATATTGAAAAGTTGAGGGGTTAATTGTCATCAACATATTATGTCAGGGGAACTAAACCAAGAATATAAGCAATACAGTAATGATTACCTGAATAACAAAACTATGATAGCAAGCACCATCATAGAGGACGAGTTTCCAACAGCAAGAAATACCGGAAGAGTAGTCGCACAGGGAGATAAGGCGGGGACAAGAACAAGACCAGCAACTGCCATTTTCTCCATAGGCTGGTTGTGAGAATGGGTGTGTCCACCCTTTCCTTTGAGGAACAAAATAATGTAACTACCCCCAAGAATGACGAGCAACAGAGATGCGAGTTTATGCACAGTTTCTTCTCCTGCTATAGTGTTTGATATTGTGATTGCGGTTATGCCGAGCAGTGAAGTGGACAGGACATGCAATACTGCTCCGAATGCAGCTGCAGGCATGCAGACAACCAATCAGCATACGACAAATCACATGCGGGATATTTTGTTAATGGTTTTCAGTTGATGTAAAAATAAGTTTAGAAACATTGAGAAATATAATAGCCATTCAAATGTCAAATAAATATCAAATTTAACGATTCAAAGACAGTATAGACCGAAATTAATATAGGGCTGATACCCTTGAGGTTTGACTTAATTACAATAGCACTTAGTAAACTTTTAAAATCACAAAAACTACCCCTGGGGCTTTAGTTTGGTATTACATTACCCTTTCGTAAGCAATATTTTTCCAAAACCTTTCTTTACATCGATAAAAATATTATAACCATTGAATAACACTTTTTAAGTTGTTCTCATTGATGCACATTATATGCATCTGGTTTGAAAACTCAAATTGTTGCACCAATGCCCTACTCTTTCAGATATATGATGCAAACAGATTGACTTCAGTGCGGAAGAACTATTCCTTTAGATATGCCAGTGTTTAGGAAGATCGATGGGTTTTCTCCCGACTATTTGGCTTCATGAAAATCAGATTTCAACTTGCACTTTTCGATCTACACCTGTTACTGGCCTAATGTGTATCTTTCTTCGACTATGGTTACGAATAATCCAATATGCATAATTATTAGAACATAAGAATCCGATAAAACTTTTTCACACAGCTTCCCTGAATCCCAAAAGCAAGATATCTCCACAACTTCACTCCATTAAAAAAAAATCTAATTTATTGCCAAAAAATATGTTTTTATGAATGCAAAATCAGTCAAACAAACTCTCTTGCAACGAACAAAAAGAACAAGCTCTCGTGGATCTTACGAGTTAATCGAAACCTCAAAACACCATTTTCCCCTCTCTCGCTAAAAGGATCGAACCCTAATTCAAGGGAAAAAACTCTAAATCCTAAAAGAAAAAGCGCACAAACTTACTAACGAGGAGTGTACGGGAAAGGGTCCATTTCTGAGCACGGCCGACGATGGAAAACGGGAGCCAGTGCGTAGGGATGAATGAGTGCAGCAAGGAGACGGTGGCTATGCCGCCGATCGTCGATAAATCCTCCGCATTGATGCTGAATTTTCCAGACTCCATGATTCCTCTTCCTATTTTATTTTTCCTCTTTCTATTGACTGTTTCGTAACCCTTATTTCCGACAGGGGTTAATGAAATTCAATCAGATTTGCAGGATTTCATAATAACTTTTATTAAGGAAAATTAGAAAAAAAAAAATCTCATGTACTACCAATATACTATTGTAGTTGACAAACTTAGGTGCGTCACATATATTAGTAGTTCATAATAATAAGTGACCCCTAAAGAAAAAACCCATTTTAATTTTTTTTTTTCAAATTAAAACACAATTTGATCTCTATTTTAAATACTACTATTATTTTTAAGAGCATTTTTTTTAATTTTCAACCCATAAACTCAATCCCCACAACCCACCCGATTGTTGGCCCTCCATTTTGTTCTTTTGTTCCATTTTTTATTAACATTTATTCTTATGTATTGTCGTTGTATTGTGTCGAAGCGTTCCTGTTAGAAACCGCTTCATCTAAAAGCTCGAACTGGTAGAAAAATTGGACTTTTTTACACTTATATTAATGGGTCGAATATATTCGACCAATACTCCCCCTCACTTGTGGGCCGATTTCAACCTCTTTGGGGAGGCCCAACAAGTGGATAATTAAATCGGATAGAGTCGCCACTGGCGGGAGTCGAACCCAGGACCTCGGGTTATCCCAGGGCTCTATAGCCATGTTAGATGCCACATCATTCAACACCTCGAATTGTTAGAGAAGTTGGGCAACTAAACATTTATAGTAGGTCGAATATATTCTCCAATACTCCCCCTCACTTGTGGGCCGATTTCAACCTCAGGGGAAGGCCCAACAAGTGAATAATTAATTCGGGTGGAGTCGCACATGGCGGGAGTCGAACCCAGGACCTGCCACAAGGCTAGGTTCTAATACCATGTTAGAAACCGCTTCATCTAAAAGCTCGAACTAGTAGAGAAGTTGGACTTCTTTACACTTGTATTAATGGGTCGAATATATTCTCCAATAGTTCCGAGTCTTCTAGGACTTTTGAAGCTCTGACAATACAAACTGGTGAAAAGCACTTTTGGACTTCGAAGCCGTGGGACGACTTCGAAGGCATGCTGAACCAAGACCCCAGAGAGTTTGAAGTCTCCCAAAGAGGACTTCAAACGAGCGTCATACCAAAGACATGTGGCCAGGAGCGGACCCAAAATTCTTATCCAGAGTGGGTCAATTTTATAAAATAATTTTTTTAAAGAAAATTAATAAATAAAAATTTTTGTGAGAAAAATGCTTTTACTTTAATTTTTTTATTGTAAAACCCAATTTTATTTTTTCATTTTTATTTAATTTTTAAAAATATGTTCATAACTATCGGTATACTTTATTAATTTAAAAATATTTTTTTAATTTATACTCTCTCCATTTCACAAAAATAGCACATTTCATTTGTAAAAAACAAATGAATCGTGCATACCTTTTAAAAAAATAAGAAAAAAATTAATCAAAAAATTAATATTTTTATTTATTTTCTTTTACGAACCCATGTTTTTATTAATTTAAAACAAAAATAATATATATTATTTATAATCTCATTCAATTTCTTTTTACCAATTTTATAAGTAATGAAATAAATATGCACAATTTAAATAAGGGTCATTCCCATTTAGGAGCACTCGTAAGAGTTATATTATGGACACCAACCATAGTATAGCTTATTTCTATTCAAGGGCACACTTCCAATTTTGACTTTGAATCGTATTTGTTATTCAAAAATTACATTAATATTGCTCAATATTTTCACAGATTTCACGCATTTTTTCCCAATATTTTTGGGAATTGATCTTCTCCAGATTGCAAGGAGATGTATCCCCGATTTCTAGATAATTTCCGAACGCTTTCTTCACTTCTTACCGTGAACACACTATTAATAGATCTAAAGAATTGTCGTGTTCATCAATCCCGCAGAAACAAAGAAAATTGTTATCGAATCAATCACCGTCGTCATCCACCACATACTCGGCCGCGGCTACAAGGTATGAAGAGCTTTGTTTTTTTATTTCAAATTCAATTGATACTATTTACAGATTATTTGGGGGTATGTATGTTTGACGATCACAGAGTGATTATTTTGCAGCAAACCCTAAAATTGTTTTGTGAGGTTAGGCATTGAAGTGAACAATCAGTCCGAAATTGTGCTATTTCTTTTCATGTGGATAGTCATGAAAAAAAATTGTTTAAACATTTGTATCTTTCTAAGATTGTCATGTATGAAATCTGTTGCGTGTAATCATAGATACAATGTTAGTGGAAAATATTTTTGAGGAATAGTTGTTAAAGGTATTTTTGAATGTAATTAGGTAGTTGTGTTTATTTTGTTATGATGAACCTATTGGATAATTATGAGTCCTTATTTGTTAAGTTTTTATTATTAATGCAATCTAATGGTGATACTGACATATTTTTTCTTTGCTACTTTTGTGTTTTTTTTCAGATTACATAGATTCATTAAAGTTTAGATGTTTGTGGTATCATTATTCGAAATCAAGGAACATATGTTGAATGACGAGGGGAGGAAAGCGTGGTCATCTGAGAAGTTGGTGAAATCTTTGATAGCTTTGACACCTGACCAGAGCATGAACACTACTTCAACAGACAAAGGGGTGAATACTAGGTCAGTTAAGAGGAGACTCGCCGAGGAATTTGAACAAAGATCCCCTCCTACATCAAAAAAAGATAAGAAGGTAAATCATGCTGAAATAAATGCAAAAAAATCTAGTTACTCACTGCCGACTTTGCAGGTTACAAAAAAGGGAACAACAATTAAGATTAAAGAGAAGATCATGAGGCTACATAAAAGGAAGAGTCCTGAAAAGGGTAGGAGAACACCTATTCAGCTTTCAAAATCTAAAAAGGCAAAGGTACAAAATAGACCTAATTTCAATATTCATAACATCTGGTTTTCTGTGATCTATATGTTCACTATCATTTGTACTATATTATAGGTAATTGAAGATAATGATGAATCTAGTGATAGTGATTTTGTTAATGTGAAAGTCAAGACAACTAAAAAGATGAATGTAAGTTTTAATTATAACTTTTTTTTCCTAATACCACCGGTGATTGCAATCTATATAGAATCACTCATCACCTGAATATCTACATTTTGCATACGTTGAGATTGTTAGAAAATCAAGCAAGGCGAAAAAGGTGAAGGGTGGAACCACAAAAGTGAAGGGTATCGCAGACCCTGTGAGTATATTTTAAACTGAATCAAATTTCAGTAATTGGATATAGATCTGTTATAAAATGTATGACAAATTTTTAGTTTTTAAAAGTTTTGTAGAAACTCTTTTTTTTTTATTAATTGATTTTTTTTCATTTCTAACAGATTTATCAGTTTCGGTCAATCATCCCACATTTTGGCGACTACATAGACCCAATACCAGAGGGTGTCCAAGCTATCATAGCTAAGACTCAATTTGCGAAGTTGTTCGTTGCTATCAATGATGGTCACATACATTCACAGAAATCCAACATACAATTGGGGATGATTCTACAAGCATACGACCATAAGGAGGATGTGTTCGTTTTTGCAGGCAAGAAATTCAAGTTGAAAACATCACACATTTCAAAGATACTAGGCCTAAATTGTTCTGGAGAACCACTTAGCGAGATAAAACTCCCAGAATTAAGTTTTGCACAAGAAGTTTTTGAAAAATGCAAAGAAGTGCAAAGATCAAAAGTAATAAATGCCTTTAAGGAGCTGATGCATGAACCAAATAACTCCATTGATCTTGGAAGAAGAAATGAGAGATGGCAAGCTTGCTTATAATTGATATTTTCATCAAGTTCCTCTTCCCGAATGGTAGATGTTCATTGAGCTTGGACATGGTGGAGGTTGCAGGAGACGAAGTTAACAAGTATTAATTGGGCAAGCGCAGTTCACTTGGCCTTAAAGATTTCTCTGGACCGTTACAAAAGATTTCCCGAAACAGATTTTAAGAGCACTGGAGGATGCACACTGGTGATATTGGTACAAAGAATAATTTCCTTCCTTAGTAAATTTTTATCATAATTTCTTGTATACTAAATGTTTTGGTATATCTAGAATTGGTTTTGCTTGAAGACCAACATTATAGCACCAATTTTGGGGAGAGAACAAGAAAAACATCTCATTAGGAAGTGAGATCTTAACGCACTGAAAAAGAAGTTGTCGAAATACAAGTTCGAGGACTTATCTGTAAGTTTATCACTGCAATGCTTTTTATTATTCAACATAATTACTGGCAGGGTTGAGATGTATGCTAATATGTTTTTCAATTGCCACTACTTAGGTGCATTTCAAAAATCTTAAAGAAGATAACTTGGATGAGAGTGATGACGAAGAGTGATGACGAAGATGACGAAGGTGACGGCACAGAACAAAGTATAACTTCCTAAAAGCTTAGGGTTGGATCTGTTTTAGTGACACGACCATATCAAAATGAGAAATCTTTTCAGCGTGTGATTTGTTCCATTTTAATTACAAAATCAAAAATTTTAAATATTTAATATACTAAAATTATTTGATTACCAAAAAGGATAAAAAAGACCATTTGATTTTGAGATCTTCCCCTAATTTAGGATTTCCAAAATATCATAAGCCTATTAAATAAGGAATGACATAAATATTTGCCCTAGATAATAATATCACATATTTTAGGGTGCGTAAACTAATTTCATAAACCAATCTACTCTAAAACCTTAATTACTCTTTAAATAAATATATTAACAGTCTTTAATTATTACATAAGTGCTATTAAATTAATATAACTAAAATCTATTTAATTAATATATTTAATATTTTTCATAATTTTTTTGTTATAGTATACAGTGGTATTATACTGTATTTGATAAAACTAAGCGTACAATACATATGTATTAAGAATGCATAAATATTGTAATTAATAAACATATAATTGAACAATAAGAAATGTGAATGGTGGGCCCATGTTTTTATTTATTTACTTTACAAACTTAATACCGCAAAGAGGTCAACAGAGAAAAATGATTGAAACTTTAAAAAGCCCAAATAATCACATACTTTATATATAGTAAGCATTTTTTTCTAAATCTCAGGGTGGGCCTTGGCCGACTCTCGTCCTGAGCTGGGTCTGCCACTGCATGTGGCAGTACTACATATCCCTGGAGGAAACATGCTAAAGTGTTGATACCAGGAGCGCGAAGAGTAAGAAGGAACTGCTAAGGGACTTCATACTCACTAGTGTGAAAGACAGAATTGCTACATGCATCAAGCCCGTGGTGCGAAGTCTCGCTAGAGCCGAAGAACCCACAGCTTTGTCGGTGATGGAATCTTGAATATTCCAAGGAAGATGCTATGGGCTCGGCCCATGAAGCGGAAATTCCGGAAGCCCATTAGGGTTTCCTTCACGAATTCTATAAATAGTCGCTAGATCATTTGTAATTGTAGAGCTCAACACTTTTTTTTGGATAATTTTAGAGAGAGAAATATTGTAAGAGCTGGGAGTTCGTTAGAAGGCCCAGTAGTACACTCTGTGTGAGGCATCTTAGGATGAATTTGCTAGGAGTTCGAGGTCTGCCTTTATAGTCTACTAGGACGAAGCCCCGCTAGGATCGCGCGCATTGTAATAGTTAGACTTGGTTTTTGGTCGTGTGGCTTGTTTACAAATTCGCTAGAATTTGTAAATGTGTGTTTGAAAAGTGTTCATCCACAGCAATATAACGAAGTTTAATTGAGAATCTCTTATTGTGTTATAGTGCTATCTTTATCAGTATTGTGCTCCGAGAATATTTGTTTACGACACTACTTAGTCCCGCAACACAACACACTACTAGAAAAAAGACTTTTAGCGACCACACTATTTGCGACCACAGGGCGTGGTCGCTAATAAGCGGTTTTAGCGACCACACGCGGTCGCAAATACATGTGGTCGCTATTTGTTCCGCGCCAGCTCCCCGCGTATTTATTAGCGACCACGGCGCTGTCGCTAATAACAGTCTTGGTCGCGAAAAGTATTAGCGACCACAGTCGTGGTCGCAAAAAACATGTTTCTGAAAACCGGAATTTCCACGGTGGAAAATTGCTAATAATACTTGCCACGTTGACATTCTTTTGCGACCACGAGTGGTCGCAAATATTGTGATCGCTAAAAGTTTACAGATATGAGCGGGGCAGAGGGCTTTTCTTCCTCACTTTTCTCTTCCTCTCTTTTTATTTAGACCAACGGCGATTTTGACTCCTCTCCGAGCACCGCTATTAACTCCGGCAGAAGCGCATCTCCGGCGGCGGCGACGACCTGAATCCGACCAGGTATGCCTTTGTCTCCTTTGGCTTCGATTTTCTTTGATAAGGGTTTACGTTTGATTAGGGTTTTCGATTTCAATTTGGGGGTTTTTCGATTTGGTTTAAATTCATGAATTTTTAGACGAGGTATTCCTTTGTCTCCATCTTATTCTTGCTCAAATTGGTTACTCGGTTAGATATTGAGGTTTGGTTTTTCGATTTAAGAGTATATTATATTACAGTTGTTCAAGCTTATTTGTATGTGGAATTCTGAGTATATATAGTTGGAGTAGCTTGGACGACATGAATTTCTGCTCTATACTATATTTAGAATTTCTGTTATTTGTGTTATGATAAATGGCAGCCATACGTTTTGAATTTGGTACGAATCCATGATTGCGAAATACGTTTTGAATTTGGTACGAATCGATAATTTTCGTTTGATCTGTACGATTTTTATTTTTTTTCAAAATGTGGTATACCTTTGATATATACCAGACTTGTTTTCAGTGTTTTTCCTTTATTAAATACACTTTGAAAATTATAAGCTTGTGAAAATTAATTTCCTTTATTAAATACACTTTGAAAATTATAAGCTTGTGAAAATTAAAGTTGATGATGTAAATATGATCAATTATTTTTAAAATGAAAATTATGTCACGTTTATAGGAATAGTGTTAATTAAATACTTTGAAAAAACATCAAAATGAAAGAATTTTCATCCGGAAAGACAAGATAAAAATAGTTGAATACTATCTAATTATATGAAGTACTTTTTTAATGATGAGTTTTGATATAAAACTGAAAGCAAAAAAAATAGGCATTTGAAATATATTTTAAAATAGGGGGTGTTTGTTCTTGTGACAAGATTTAGACATGTATTTATATTAAATTAATTTGGGGTATTGACAATATTTATAAAGTTGAGAGGTTGTAGTCATTTAAAACTAATATTCATTATTTTAAAAGCCAGTATAAAATGACATTTCTTTGAATATTTCTGATCGTATAACTTTTGTTCAGATAGTTATGACTCTCTCTATGATGCTACATTACCTTTTGGCTCTGGTATTTTTTCTAAAAACCTTACTTTAATTTTTTTACCATTTCTATGTTTTTATGAACTATGAATGCTATATGTGTTAATTAATTTATATGTTCGAACAACAAAGATGTTTCTTATGATATGGCTTCTATTTTTAATCTGAAGACTTTTCTAACTAAAACATTTTTTGATTTTTACATAGATATAGTAATACAGTTGTGTGTGGTTAATTTCAAAATGTCGTTGGATAAGAGTTGAATGCAAATACAAAATCGATTGTCTCCAGAATTCCAAAACGGTGTACGTGGCTTTATAGAATTTGCAAAAAACAGTGTCAATGAAGAAGGTCCGGGTTCGGTGTCCTTGCAAATATTGTCTACATACCAAATTCTATCCTCTGGACACTGTTCGCAAACACATAATTTGCAGTGACATTGATCTGACCTACACAACATGGTCTCACCATGGTGAGCCTCGAATGCCTAG
Source organism: Euphrasia confusa (assembly GCA_954870475.1). NCBI lineage: Eukaryota > Viridiplantae > Streptophyta > Magnoliopsida > Lamiales > Orobanchaceae > Euphrasia > Euphrasia confusa. The sequence continues at coordinate 13,488,719 of OX940968.1, forward strand.
AAGACCACGAGAAGAACAACCTGTTCAAGAACAACCTGTGAACGAGATGGAAGACATAGTGCAAGACTTTGTTGGGAATTCAGGAGTAAATCTCGACGCAGACAATGATGCTGATTTAACATCATTATTCTCAACACTTGAAGAAGAGTTGTACCCCGGTTGCACCGGACCTTCGACTTTGCACTTTATTGCTCAGTTGTTGCACATAAAAGTTCTGTATAAGTGGCCTAACGAGAGCGTTGACGTGTTGCTGAAATTACTTCTGGAAGTTTTGCCTGCTGGTTGTAAGTTGCCGACTTCATTCTACGAATGCAAGAAACAGCTGAAGAAGTTAGGATTGGGATACGAAGTAATACACGCTTGTCCTCATGATTGTTGTTTATATTGGAAAGAAAACTCTAAGATGCAGAAATGTCCAGTGTGTGACACAGATCGTTGGAAGAGAACTAAAGGAAAGAAAGTCCCACAGAAAACTCTACGTTACTTTCCACTTAAGGACAGACTGAAACGATTGTATGCTTCGCGTCAAACGGCTAAACATATGACATGGCATTTGAAGGGGCGGTCAAATGATGAAGATGTAATGCGCCATCCGGTGGATGGGAAAGAATGGAAAGACTTTGATTTAAAGTTTCCTGACTTCTCTAGAGAACCGAGGAATGTACGGTTGGGTTTGGCAACAGATGGATTTAACCCATTCGGAGATATGAGTTTGTCGTACATCATGTGGCCTGTTATTACCACGGTGTACAATTTGCCTCTGTGGTTATGTAATAAAGACCCGTACAGACATCTCACATTACTTATATCAGGTCCAAAATCACCTGGTAAGGACATTGATGTTTACCTGAGACCTTTGATTGATGAATTGAATGGATTGTGGTCTGAAGGAATGTTAGTGAAAGATGTTGAGTCAAAAACTACGTTTCGAATGAGAGCGGCTTTATTGATGACTATAAATGATTTTCTGGCTCGAAGTATCCTATCCGGTTGGAGTGGTCAAGGTTACATGGCATGTCCCACCTGCAACGATCAAACTCCTTCTGTGCCCATCACGAGTAAGTTGTGTTATGTGGGGCATAGACGGTGGCTAGATATGAATAATCCTATGAGAAAGAAGAAAATCTTTGATGGCAAACCCGAGAAACGCCCACCTCCTGTTCCTAAAACCACCGAAGAGTTATTGGCACAGATGTACCATCTGGAGAATCGGATACCTGGAAAACATGAAGGATACGGTGGCAAAAAACGTAAACGTCAGGTAGGAGATTTGAACTGGACAAAGAAGAGTATTTTTTGGACATTACCTTACTGGAGTTCGCTGTCTCTGAGGCATAATTTGGACGTCATGCACATAGAGAAGAATGTATGCGATAATTTGTTAGGTACTCTACTTAACATAGAAGGTAAAATGAAAGATACTGACAAAGCACGCTTAGATTTGCAAAAATTGGGGATCAGGCCGAACTTGCATCTCTACAAAGATGGTAGTCGAATGATGAAGCCGCATGCACCATACACATTGACTCCTGACCAGTGTAAGAAATTCGGCGAATGGTTGATGAATATAAAATTCCCCGATGGGTTTGCTTCGAATTTGAAGAAGAATGTCATTGTAAGTAACAACAAGTGGAAGGTTTCTGGGTTGAAATCTCATGATTGTCATGTTTTAATTCAAAGACTGCTGCCAACTGGAATACGCAAGTTCATGGATAAAAACATTGTTGACACTATAACAGAGTTGTGCAATTTTTTCAAGCTTATATGCTCTCGAACTTTGAATGTTAGTGACTTACAGAAGGCATGTGATGACATTGTAGTCATATTATGCAAACTAGAAGCAATCTTTCCTCCGGCGTTCTTCGATGTGATGTTACACTTTTTAGTGCACCTCCCAGATGAAGCAATACGTGGAGGTCCTGTATATCTCAGGTGGATGTATCCGGTTGAAAGATTTATGGGTACATTGAAAAAGTATGTAAGAAATCGGGCGCGAGCTGAAGGGTCGATTGCTGAAGCTTACATTGCGAATGAATCTTTGACATTCTGTTCGATGTATTTCGAGGGTATTAAACCAAATTCAACAGGCCTGAAAGAAATTGGGTGGAGAATGACGGTGCCGACAAGAAAAAATTTTCTGTTTTTCGAAATCAGTTTCGCCACATTGGAAAATTGAGTTTGGTTTCGTGGGATTACAAGACACGGACTAAAGTTGAACATTTTATCTTGAAGAATTGTCCAGAAGTTGAAGACTATCTCACTCGTACTTCATCTCAGTTAGATGTCGACCATGTTCCCGAGACCGAGTTTGGAAATTGGTTTAAGAAGAAGGTATTACAACTATATTTAATAATATATCCCAATTTTTCACTCTTTAATATCTTAAACTTAATTTATGTCTCAGATACATTCCGATATTACACAAGCATCAGTACAGGATAATCAATTGCTTTGTCTGGCCAAAGGATCCGGCCCGGGAATCAAATCGTATCCTGGTTGTGTGGTGAATGGTGTTAAGTTCCTTGTACATGATAGAGATGCAAATCGATCAACGCAAAACAGTGGTGTATACGTGCAGGATGCAGACAACCAACAATATTATGGCATATTGACAGGCATTTATGAAGTACCGTATGTTGGGAACAACTCTGTCATCCTCTTTGAATGTACTTGGTTCAATACCACTCCTAACCCACGATACGTACGGGATTTACAAAACCCGAATCAGCATCAACACTAAGGCCATTTGGTATAAAAATGACCCTTACATACAGCTTCTAATGCTGAAACAAGTGTTCTACGTGGATGACTTGTTCAATGGAGAAGGGTGGAAAGTCGTTGAATATTTCCGACATCGTCATATTTGGGATTTACCAAATGATGAACAAGCAGAAGATATTCCGAACGAGGGAATTCAATTGTGTGTTGAGCTTCCTAACCTCGACACAATCCTCTCTACTCAAACAATAACACAACCACAGCCTGTGACATCCAATGTTGGAACACTTGATGATGACATTTCAGAAGATGACTTCATCAATGATGATGATGATGAACCAGAGATTGATGTACATGCTGACGAGGAAGAGGATGTTAGAGATGATTATGATTTGACTGATTCTGATTCTTACTCAAATGACATTGACTAGAAGGTTCACATTAGAAATATCTCTAATACTCTGTGTACATATATATATATATATATATATATATTGTTATTATATTGTGATAAATTTCCAGGCTGTGATGATGCTAGCGGGCTCTTCTGGTGGAGGCGAGCCACCACACGGGCATCCACATTCGTTCGGTGCTCCTTGCCAGACAGGTAACATTTTACTTTTAGTTTATATCCATATGTAGCATTATATATAATACTTTCTTTTTTTTACGAGTTGATTAATGTTCGATCGTGTAGGTGGAGACCCCGATGAGGCGACACCTCCAGCACGTAGGAAAAAGTCTGGGCGAGGGATAGCAAAAGGCGCTCGGAGATTGCTGAGGGTGGCGGAGCAAGGTCGTCCTGTCCCATTAGCTTGGGAAGACCAGAATGGTACGATGAAAGCGGTTGGAGAGAATGGTGCTGCATATTATTCCGCTGTCGGGATGCAGGTAAGCTAACTACATGTTGTGATTATAAATAAACATTTAATGTTAAAAGATCATTCAAGTTTTGTATGTAACAGGTGAGACACTATTGCGATCCTCTCTCTACGAATTGGTCTTCGGTACCAGTGGAGCAGCGAAATGCTGCTATTTTGCACCTACAGGTAATTTATGATCTTGATTATTGTAAATAACTCATTATGATTCTGTAACACGATTGAATATTTTGTAGGATTTGTTTGAAATCGACATGAACGACCCTACGATTTCAGCTGTTGTGAATCGAGATTGTAGGGAGCGTTATACATATTGGAAGCACATGCTTCATAAGCATTTCAAAAAAAATGGTGGAGCAGATGACCTGGTGTTAGCTAGGAGAACTAAGCCCGACTCTATCCGTTCAGATCAGTTGTGGAATCGGTGCGTGGATAGGTTTATCGATCCAGCATTTCAGGTAACCATGTATTTATATATATATAAAATATTTTGGGTCAAATTAATGAATATACGTGTTTTAATATTTTGAATGTTTGAAACAGACCCGTTCGCAGAAGTCCAGTCAGAACTGGTCGAAGAATACTATGCGTAGTCTTCATGGTCGATTGTCTTATGCTGGACATATGGATAAATCGGTAATAAATCATTTTATTCATTGTTATGTATGTTAAATGTAGTGAATATTACATAACATTTGTTTTCTTTTAATATATAGGTTGATCCGCAAACCCAACAAGGGGTTACTCCGGTTGAGAACTGGATCAAGTTTCATGTTAGGCCAGATGGTCAACCTTTAGATGCCGATTCTGCAGCTAAAATTGTAAGTAATAAGTGATTTTTTGATATAAAAACTCCTATTGTTTAAGAATTAGCTAATCGTGAATTTGAATATTGTAGGCTGAACTAAATGATAGGTCGACACAAGCATCTGCCAGCGGTACACCTGTGGATGATGTTGCCATATTGGAGGATGTTTTAGGGACTACTCGTGGATACCGTAAGGGCCTTGGTCCTTCAATTCCAGGTTAATTTTAATATATATACAACCTTTAACTATTTGAACTTAAATCAAATTAACAACTACTAAGATCACATTTTATATTGTGTGTTATAGGTTCTTCTCCATCGGTATCGTCTCGTTCCTCGTTTTCAAGTGCATCTCAATCTTCTGCTGCATTATCCCAGGCTGAGTACGACAAGAGAATGACTGACATGCTCTTCTGGAACCAGCAAATGGCTAGAATGTTTCCGGATCTTCGACCTCCTTCCATGTCAGGTGCAGGTGGTTCGACTACTCCTCCTGGTTCTCCAAGCTCGTGATTTGACCCGTGACTCACCGTAGCTTATTTTTAGTTTGATTACGGATTGTACTATTTGTCTATTCTATTAGGATGGTGTTGATGAACTTGAATAGTTGTTTTGATGATTTTGGATTGTATTTGTATTTGAACTGTATTTTGGATTCGGTTTGTATTGCGATTGGGATTGATTTGCAAGTCGGAAATTGCAATTTTAAAATATTTTTTTTTTCAGAAAAATAGGTATTTGCGACCACGCGTGGTCGTTAATACTAAGGAGCTGTTTTTAAAAACATGTGTATTTGCGACCACGCGTGGTCGCTAATGCTTTTAGACCGAAAGTTTGACCATTAGTATTTGCGACCACGCGTGGTCGCTAATAATCTGACACGTCACCGCTCAGTGCCACATCAGCATGGAACATTAGCGACCACGTATGTGGTCGCTAATAACAAGCGTGGTCGCAAATGTATTAGCGACCGCGCTGTTGTCGCCAAAAAAACATTTGGGACCAACTATTAGCGGCCACGCATTAGCGACCACGCGTGGTCGCAAATACCACTTTGGCGACCACATTCCGTTTTTTGCAACCACATTGTGTGGTCGCAAAACCCCCTTTTTTTTGTAGTGACATAACTGCAAGGCTTCCAACGCCGCGGAGTCGTTCAATACATAGATCATGGAAGCCCGGCATCTTCCGATCACGGCGTTGGTCAACAACATCAGGCTGAAGCTGATGACCTTTTTCCACGGTATGATGAGGGGAAAAAAAAAATAACACATTTCAAACACTGATGGCCCTTTTTTAACACTGTTTTCCCTTGTTCAAACACTGATTGGCCTTGTTTAACACTGAATCAGACAGGGGGGCCAGGAGCAGGGAGTGGACTTCGGCTTTCTGCCCGTCCGTTGAGAAGAAGCTGGGTAAAGCCATCAACGAAGGCAGGAAATGGGTGGTTGTGGGGTCGTCCGAAACGTTTTTCGAAGTGCAGTGCGTTCCGTCCGTCGTGGTCAATATTGCGGATCAGATGTGCACCTGCTGTCAGTGGCAGATTACAGGGGTTCCGTGTTCCCACGCAGCTGCGTGCATTCTGCGGTCCGGGAACTCGATGGCCTCGTTCGTGGACAAGTTTTACCATGCAGAGAGCTACGCCAGGTCTTATGCCGATCCCCTTCAGCCGGTTTCCATGTTTGATCAACCTTCGAACGTGGCAGAGAACGTCATGATCGAGCCGCCAACATCGAAGAGGCCTCCCTGGAAGACCTAAAAAGAAGAGGATTTCGTCCAGGGGTGAGCACATCCCGAGAGCCATGAAGTGTGGGAGGTGCGGACGTGTCGGCAATCACAACAAGAAAGCGTGCACGGAGCATATACAGTAGTTAGTAGCAGATGCACCCTAGTTAGTAGGCTTTTTCTTATCGGATTTTTGTTTTGTTTTTTTTCGACATGATTTCTGAAATCAGTGACACTGAATGGGGTGAAAAAACACTGACTGTCAGTGACAGACACTGTTAGGCTCATAAATACACTGACTCACTGTAATTTAAAAATCGCAGGATTTAACAACATCATGTGATTTGCTTTTGCTCAGTTTATGCTCTTCGAGTGTTTTTAATTGTTCTTGTATTGTAATTTTTGCATTTGGTTGTTTTTTAATGTTGCAATTCAATAAGTTTCAACTGCTGACACTGAGTGGACAAGATTAACACTGTTAACAATGAAATGAAAGAATAAACACTTATAACACTGAACAGTCAATATTAACACTGAATAATAGACAATATCAACACTGAATAGACAATATCAAGACTGCCCAGAAATATGAACAAAAAACATGTTTTGTTTTTTACAGAAACTAAATCCAAAACACAATCACATGATTCATGTTCATAGAATTACAGAAAAATACTTCTTGTTTTTTTCAACCAAAACTAAACAAAAACGCACAGCCCCACAATCACTACTTTTCCTTCATGGTCAGGATGGTTCGTATCACGTGACCCTTGAATACTTGGAACTCTTCCGTCCTGACCTTGTCCGGAATGGCCTCTTTCTTCAGAATCTTCTCCATGTAGTAGCATACGTACAAAGCACATTCATTCCTAGACAGTAACAGACGTGGAGGAGTCAAAGGAAAAAAAGGAAGAAAAAAAAAAGAAACACTGACACTGAATGCATAAATATAACACTGAACAGGCATAAAATGAAACACAGAAACACAACACTGAATGGGTTAATTATGCACTGATACTTACAGAGTTGGGGCTTGCTGTGGGAGAGGCTTCACGGCCTCGATTTCATGTATCGGGAAACCATCCTTCCCCGCTTTCTCCAGCATTTGGCCCACGTTGGTGTCCACCTTTTCCTTCAGAAACGTATGAAACAATACAGTTTGTCAGTTATCGTTAGAAAGGGAACATTTTTTAAAAATCCACTAAAATACAATAGACGTACCAATTCCACTGCATTCGCCATGTAATGGTCCTTCAAATTCGACCGCCTGGGTTGAATAGAGTTGTAGAATCGCCATTTCTGTTGGACGAAGTCGCAGACGAGCAGCGTAAAATGGTTGGGAGTTGTAGTCTTTTTCAACCCAGGCGACAAAATCGGGAACATTATAATCCCTTTTCGCACGCACGGGATCATATCTGTGATTGTTTGGTACAATTTCTGGTTGTCATGACGTCCCATGACGATGGAAGTCTGCGAGAAAAAAAAACAAAGAAACAGAATTTTTATTAAGAAAGAATGAACTCAATGAGCACTGAACAAGACATTATAACACTGAACAGCACATAAAAGCACTGACTGTTGATGATAAACACTGATCAACCATCAATAACACTGAACAGAAAATACACACACTGAGTATCACATTAAAACACTGAACACCACACACAAACACTGAATCAACCATCAATAACACTGAACAGCAAACACAAACACTGAGTAGCACATTAGAAACACTGAACAGCATATATAAACACTGATCAACAGCAATAACACTGAACAACACATATTAACACTGACAACCCCTAACACACTGTACAACCACTAAAAACACTGAATACAAAGGCAGAAAAGACTCACCCAACAGTGCGCGGGGAGTATCAGAGCCTCCAGCTTCTTGTTGTGGTCTCGATGCAGCGACTCAGCAAAGGCGTCGACCACATGATTGCTGATGAAGGTGCACTTCATTATGTCGGTTATGTCAGACACCGTCACAACTGTGTTTATACGGGGAAAGTACTTCATTGTCCACCTGATTGTCAAAAACGAAAAAAAAACACTTTCTTAGCACAAAAAAAAAAGAAAGAAAGAAATAAAAGAAACTTCACTTACATTTTTTGGTCGCTGCCACGCAGGATGATTTTGTCGAGGATTTCCGGCTCCAATTCAAATCCGCAGTTCAGGTCAAATTTATTGTTCACGTCGATCAAGAATTTGATATGTTCGTCATTGAAATCACAGCGGATCGGTTTCTGGCTTGCCTCCTGCACCACCTTTTTACCCTTCTTGATCGCCTTTTTCTTGGCGGCAGGGGCAGGGGGATCGTACTGAAAATCGCCGTCATCGCCGTTGGCTGGCTTCCTTTTCCTGCCCTTGACCAGTCGTACCATCGACCTGGTCTTCGCCTTGCTCGAAGGCTCTATTTTTTCGGCTTCCTGTCTCAACGGGCTCCCTTCTTCTTCATCACCCTTGTTGCCGTCAATCTCGTAGACGCACAACTCTGCCTGGAGAGTTAATATTTCGTCTTCCCGTGCCTTGACAGTATTCTGCAGAGTCTCGATCTGGACTCTGTGGACGGTTTCTTGTGCTTTCATGTCCGCCTCTAGACACTCGAGCTGGACTTTTTCGTAGTCGTTCATGACCGACGACATCTGAAGGTCAGCCAACGCGTTCTTCAAAATATTCACTTCGTCCTCGAGCTCTTTCACTCTAGCCCTCAGAAGTCGCACTTCCTCCTCACCGGAGCTTCGAGCCTCTCCCGCCCCGGGGTCCTCGGTCACCGGATGATTCTGATTATTCGCCTTGATCAATTCTTCCTCGAGCTCTTTCACTCGCGCCCTCAGAATTTTCAACTCCTCCTCCTCCTCGGAGCTTCCACCTGCCTCGCCTGCTGCCCCGGGGACCTTCTCCGTCTCTGCGTCGATCTTCGCAAGCTGCTCCGAAAGCTCGCTCTTCAGACGCTGGTTTTCACCTTCCAGCTCGACGTTAGCACTTGTCAGTTCGTTCAGCCGAGAAGTCGTGCTCTCAAGCTTGGATTGGAGATCCCTCACAGTGTCGGAGAGATCTTGATTCTCCGAGAGGAAGTTGTTGAGCAACTTCTCGGCTTCAGCAGCAGAAACAGCGGGGCGTTCCTCATCGGGCTGCTGTTCGGAAGGCCCACCCTCCTCCTCCGTCTCCGGGACTATGCAGGCCATATCCTGATGCCCCCCGGAAGAACTGTCGTCGTCGTCTTCCCCATCGGACCACTGCTCGTCTCCAGAAGGCCCGCCCTCAGGGCCTTTTCCTTTACGTTCCTCTTCCTCCTCGCTCGACGAATCAGAGCCCGGATGCTCGTCACCGTCACTCTCCTCTCCAGAAGGCAGCTCCTCAGACTGCTCTTCGTCCTCGCTCTCCGCCGCACGCGGAGTGTTCACGATTGCTTTATAAGAAAGGTGGCCCTTGTACGCCTGGATCTCCGCCACCGTCTTGCCGTGTTTCAGAAGACGAGCATCCACCTGTCAGACACTGACAGCACGCGTTAGAACTAAAAAAAAAAACATCATACTCCTCAAGTGAGTGACACTGACACTGAACAACATTAATAAGCACTGAACATCACAGTTATCCTACTTTGACACTGAATGGCATAAATAAGCACTGAACAGACAGACTTAAAAGAAGAAGAAGAAGAAAGAGAGAAGATATTTACCGCCTCGTCCGTGAGGCTCTCTAGAGTCTCCTTGGTCACATTCGAAAGATCAAGGAGATGCCAGTTCAGGACTCGGGGGAGGTGCTCGTTCTCCAGCCTGTTTGCAAGGTTCGTGTGCTCACAAACCCAGAACTGCACAAAGACCAAAAAAAAAACCCAAGGTAAATATCAAGGAATGAAAAATAAAAAAGACGGCAAGTATAAGTAAACAGCAAGACGAATGTGAAGCACAGCAAGTAGAAGCACATACCAGTAGCAGTATCGTGCAGCTTTGTGTTTTCTGCGGGTTGTCCCTGTGCACAGCTGCCGAGTCGCAAAGGTCCTTCAGAATCGCCTCGCCCCAGTTGTAGCTCTGCATCGAGTCCAAATCCACCACATAATCCAACCATTTCCATTGGATTGTGACGGAGGAAGTGGAGAAGAAGACAGTGCCGATCAGTATCAACGACAGGAGCCGAGCTACATCAGCAAGAGCCTGAGGCTTGCGACTCCGACGCTTCACCAAACTATCAAGCTTTTCCTTCAGCATCTTCGGGTTCAGCGTCTTCTCTCCTGGGAACATCCTCTCCCTGAATCTTTTGTTATTACTCTTGGACCTCGAACTAATATCGAGATTCCTACTGCCGCCTACGATTCCAAAAATAAGATCGACATCCTCGGGAGTGATCCCGACATCTTTGCTGCCCAGCTTAATAGTACGAGCACCGATATCCATCTGCTCCAGCACGGCAGCTATCGCAGCGTCGCTCTTTCGGGTGTGGAGGATGGTCAGCCTCTGATCCTTTATGCTCTTGAAGAGATGGTAGAAGGGGGTCTTCTTCAAATACCTCGTCGTGCCTCGATTTCAGCTTGTCCTTGATATCATCAATAGCCCGGATGATGGTCAGCAAGTTGGACCTCATCTGTTCATAGGACCTGGAACACCAAAAAAACACACACCGATGTGAGTACAAAGCACTGAGTGGCACACACAAGGCACTGAACAGACATATACAACACTGAACAGGCACATACAACACTGAACAGGCACATACAACACACAATCAGCACTGAGTGGCATGCAGAGGCACTGAACAGGCATGAAGAGGCACTGAACAGGCATACACAACACTGAACAGAACATTTTAACACTGAACATACACCAACACACACAATCAAAAAACTGAGTGGCCATGCAATGACACTGAGTGGCATGCGTAGGCACTTAAATGGCATGTACAACACTGAACAGGACAATTTAACACTGAACAGAACATATTAACACTGAACAGGCACCAACACACACAATCAACACTGAGTGGCCATGCAATGACACTGGGTGGCATACAGAGACACTGAACATGCATAATTTAACACTGAACAGGACATTTTAACACTGAACAACCACCAACACACACAATCAACACTGATGAACACATAATCACACCGAACCTCCATCAAAACACATAAAATTCATTCATGCAATGGAAATTAATAGATTGAAATTGAAAATCGGTTGAATTAGGGTTTGAAATACTTACTTCCTCTCCTTCTTCTCGCCGGCGGCAGGCTGAGGGATAGGGCTCGCCTGCTCTTCACTCGACGGAGTGTACTGAACAAGCCTCCGTTCAGTATTTTCGGAAGCAGCAGCGGCAGTTGGAGTCGATTTCTTCCCGGCGGTTCTCTTCGCGGCGGCGGTTTTCTTCGACGGAGCCATATGATAATCGAACTGAGCTGAGAGATGAGAGGATTTCGTGTGTGTGTTGGTGGTGGTGGTTACGAAGCTTGGTTTTGTTTTCTGTGAGTTGTTGTAGCGGGAGCCGAGAGAGAAAAAAGGAGAGAGTAATTGGAGAGGTGTGGGTTTCGTGGGGGAGTTCGTGTGCGGGAAATGAAATTAATGCTGAAACCGTTTGTTCAAATGTGTATATATGCGAGGGCAACGATGTCTTTGCACATTTTAGGCGGCCTAATTGGCACGCGTAATTTCTCGAAAGCCTTATTGCCGAAAAAAGGTTGAAAAATGACCTTATTGCCATTTTTCCCAAAAGTTCACTATATATTAAATCATTAATACTTAATATAATTAATATAACAAAATAATTTATAAATAAATAAATAAAACTATATTTTTTAAATTTAAAAATATTTTATTTACTTAAAAATGATATTTTATTTTTATTGAATAAAATTTAAAATTAATAAATATAAAAATTAATTTTAATTATTATTTTAAATTTAGTTTATTAAAATTTTAATTATTCCGGTTTTAGCCGGTCTAAAACCGGATCGGACCTGAATTTACCGGTCCGGTTCGGTCCAGACCGGTATTATTCCGGTCCGGTTTCCAAGTCATGATTTTTCACGATTCCGGTTTCGGTCCAAGCCGGTTCCGGTCCGGTTCGATCCGATTTTGGACCGATGAATACCCCTAGTCATAGATAAACAAGACTAGTATGTACACTACGATGGAAAATACACAATGCCCAATTTTAAAGAGAGATACGAGACGAGATTCCTTACAATATATTTTAATCTCATTAGGCCATCTCCAACCGAGAAACCAAAACTTAAACCAAAAATAAGTTTAAGTTTAAGTTTACAGTAATTTGACTCCAACCGAAAAATCAATATTCAAACTTAAAAGAATATTCTTTAAATATTCTTTTTATACAATTATTTATACTATTTTTATAAATAACCAACATCTTTATAAATTTACTATTTAACCACATAACTTTTGACATAACAAAATTTAATAAATATTATTTTCAATTTAAACTTTTGACATAACAAAATTTAATAAATATTATTTTCAATTTACTTGCTTATCGATCAATTTTGTTGTTATAATTTATAGTTTATTTATTTTTGTAATTTGTAGCATTTTATTTTAAGTATCTTATTTTTATTTTATTTTATTTTATTTTTATTATCAATTAAATATTTAATATTTAATTATATTTCATATTGTGATATTTATTTTTTTATAAAATAATTTGTTTTAATTATTAATGATATGATTATTTAAAAACATTACGTTACAAAAAATAATAAATAATAAACAAAAATGTTTAATGAGTCATTTTTATTAATTTATAAAAAAGGATTATTTTATAAATAATAAATAGTTTTTGGTGGGTCCCACCATAAAACCTATAATAGATTTATGTTTTGGTATCGGTTGGAGCATCTATCCTACTCTAAAATAGGTTTTTGGTATCGGTTGGAGATGCTCTTAAACGATGATGTAAAGTGTATAGAGTGGGGTTTTTATGTCATTTACTTACAATATTCCTTTTAATTTTTTCAGTCAAAAGACTCAAAACCCTCGCGCCCTCGCTCTCTCGCTCTATCCCCATCACAGAACCAGAATTAGGTTTCCACCTCAAAACTCACCGTCGCCGATGGCTGAAATTCCGACCGCCGCAGAAGAAAAACCTGAACTCCAAACAGAAATAAACCCCAGTATCGACAATCCCTCCGACGCCGCCCCTTCCGAAGCTGGTCCAGACGCTGCTTCTCCGTCACCTCCTCCGCCTCCGCCGCCGAGACGAGGAATTCGAGACCGTGAACGTGATTCCAGAGAGCGGCGTGATGTCCGAGATTTTGATCGTCCACCGCGACGGGAGAACTATGACCGCAATCGATCGCCTCCTCCGCCTCCACCGCGCGAAAGGGATTATCATAAGAGGGGAAGGATGAGCCCCAGCCCTCCTCCCCCATACAGAGACCGACGCGGAGGAGGTCCGCATTCTCCGCCCCCGAGAAGATCGCCTCCGCTTCCTCCATATAAGCGGAGAAGGGATGATGGTTATGATGGAAGGAGAGGAAGTCCCAGAGGCGGATATGGGCATGGGGACCGAAGGTGAGCATTGAATTTGGTTCATTCCGATAAAGTTGCTATATAATCCATGCTCCGAATGGCGTGATTCTCTTAATTTGTTTCTGATTAAGTTGCCGATCAAGATTTCATATTATTGCACAACTGCTGTGTGTTAGTGTGTTTGATGATGTTATCGTTTATATCGTCGGTATACGAGCTATAATTATCATTGTTCTATTAATATTCAGACCTCATGAAGTCTCGAGAAGCTAGTGGTTTGAGAAACTTAAAAAATGTATCTTTTGGCGCATGCATATTTAAATTTGATATTTTTACTTAAAGGGGACATGGACATATAATGATGATATCACATTTGAATACCAGAACACTAATTGGCATTCCTGTTTTGAACTTCACTCGCTATCTTAGATTTGTACTGCTTTGTCAGCATAGACACTTCGAATATATTTATTTTGTTGAATTTACATTTCCAAATTGAATATTACCCCATTTGCATTTGTTCTTGCTAATCCCCAGATTTGTGTACAAAATGGCAATAAATTTCTTCTGTTCATAACTCTTTTTATCTGGTGTTAAATTTCGTCTGTTCATAACTCTTTTTATCTGGTGTTTAATTTCTATTCTGCAACATAGGGTCTCTGCTTTGGTGTCGTAGTAAGTAGTTGTAATATTAATGTTCACTCTCTTCAGATTTGGTAATGACTACCCCGGTGGATACGAGCGAGACAATGGAGGTAGATCTGGTTATCATGATGAAAGGCCTCATGTTCGATTTATGGGCCGTGGTGGCTACCAAGGTGGTCCATCTGGTAATATTGCAGACCTTGTTTTATATCATTTTCTGTGTGGTTTAACAATTGATGATGTAATCTTTCCAGAGTTGATATGCACTTTATTAATTGATTTGGCTACTCCAGTTATATGATCTCATCCGTCTATTATCATTTTAGTGATTCTTCACCATTCATCAATTGTTTAGGCTGTTTTTGTTACACTATGCAGTACCATTAGATTTAATATGTTGTATTGTTTGTCTGTATTTATTTTAACGATTTCAATGAAGATTGGGATTCTGGGCGTGGTGGTTTTGCTGATGCTTTCAATTCAGGGGGAATGCAAAGGTATTTATCATTTCATGTTCTGTTGTTAGTATCAATCAGATTTCTGGTTATCATTCTATGTGCTTCAAGCTAGCACCTTCACTTGTCGTTAGATTTTGTCTCCTGTGTCTATGAGATTGGCTTTCCTTGTCCTACTTGTCAGGATTTACTTGATGTGCTTATCATTCTTGGTATTTTAAATGATGTGTGTCATGATTTGTGCTGACAAACTTATTCATGAGAATTATATAAATAAATCCCCGGGGAGCTAGAATGCTATGGTGTCAGCGTCGGGTATACCTTATGGATAGATACATCTGGGTTACATTTCAATACATCATACGCAGCGGGCACCATAAGGCATGGCCATCTCTGTCACCATAGCATTCTATATACCATTTGGAAAATGAGGCGGTATATCATTAGCCGATGGTTCCATTAGGTGTGACCATCTCTGTCACCATACCATTTCTACCCTGTAGATGATGCTGGACTTGTTGTGTTTCATGTTCCTAGATCTGTTATATCTATTGGTTGTGTCTACAAAGATTGTGAGCCTTGTTGTATCGTATCTCTTGACCTGTGTTCTTTGTCTCATGCTGCCTGCACCATTTATTTTTTCTACTCGTGTTGATATGTCCATGGGACATTGAATATTTGTTGACTGCATAGTTTTTTCCTCTCTTCCCCCTTTTTTAAAATTCACGCTCAAGTATTTTAAGCAATTCACATTCACTTGGTATGAAAGAAAATTGTTCAAAATGCTAGATTTGTAATATGTTTTGATATGTTCAATGACATTTCAGATAAAATAATTTATTGTTATTTGTAGTGTTTTATTTTCTTTATTTTATGCAAAGCAAAATATATTTTAATGCTCAAGTTGTTCAATTTGTATCAACATAAATCATTTGAAAATTTTACTTGATAATTTGTGGGTTGCTTACTATGAATAACAAAGTACTAGTACTTTTTTTTTTATTGAAACAAACAAATCTATATGTAGTGAAGTGATTGAAGTTCATATATATTTATTTTATTTCAATTTTTTATATTTTAAGAGTCATATTAGTATTAAATAACTCTAAACATATTTTAACGTGCATTTTCATGGACTCCTGTAAATAAATAACGAGGCCACAATCAAAATCAATATATACTGTATGTGTATCAAGAATGAAGCTAATTTGTATCTTGATAATGAAATTAATCAGTTTTTGTTTCATAATTAGTTGAAATTATTAAATGATAATAATAAGCTATTACATGGGGAAAAAGAAGAGTCGGACAGTAAAACCGGAGAAAAAGAATTATAGAAGTCATATATTTAAATGATCAAAAAATATTAAATGCCCGATTACAATGCATTGACAATTATTAGATTAAAAGTTGGTGTGTCAAAACTATGCAGATGCGTCTGCTTTAAAGTGAGATTTGATACTTGACATAGTTTGCTGACTCTTTTTAGGGAAGGGATGCTGTCTTACAAGCAGTTTATTCAGGAGCTTGAAGATGATATCTTGCCAGCTGAAGCTGAGCGCAGGTGAGTTTCAGTTTGATATTTTGCTCGTTTGACTTTTTTCTACATAAATGCTTGTCTTCATTTTGTTCAAATTTTATAGTTTTCACTTTTTCATTCTATTGATAATTTTACTAACTGGCTAAACTTTATCAGGTACCAAGAGTACAGGACAGAGTATATATCAACCCAGAAAAAAACTTACTTTAATGCTCATAAGGATGAAGAATGGTACACACTTTATTGTCCTTTTTTTGGCTTTTTGGCTTTTACTTGTCATCTACTTTGCCTAATACGAGCTTGCTTGTTCAGGTTCAAAGACAAGTATCATCCACAAAACTTGATTGCTGTTATAGAACGGTAAGCATGCCCTGATATTTGGGTGGATGTTTGCACAAACTTGTGCCTTACTCTTACTATCAATTTCAGATGTCTAGAAAACCCCTTTATTAACTCTTTTTTGTTCCTATTTTCGTTAATTTGATTCTATTGAAATATCTTTGTCAATGCTCTTTGCAGGAGAAATGAACTTGCAAAGAAATTGGCTAAGGATTTTCAGGTTGATCTGCAGAGCGGTACTTTAGATTTGTAAGAGCTTTTTGAAAATATTTTTGGATCTTCCATTCTTTCACATTCAAAGGATATTAATAATATTTTATAATAACTCGACCTAATTCTGTTTTGTGTAATAAACAGAGGTCCTAGTTTTAGTCCTTCCTCGTCAAATAATGCAGAACAGCCAATTGAGCCTAATTCTGACGATGAAGCTGATGTGGCTGGAAAAAGAAGGCGGCCTGGTCGTTTAGGTTCCAAAGAGTCTGATGTCTCGTCTGCCCCTAAGGCTCCCCTGGTATGTTCCGAGCCTAGACGAATTCTAGCCGACATCGAACAAGCACTGGCACTTGTACGGAAACTCGACTCCGAGAAGGGAATTGAGGATAATGTCTTGTGTAGTAGAGCTGATAACGACAGAATGAGCAGAGATAAGTCTCATGGAAGTTCAAGTGGCCCCACCATCATCATCCGGGGTGTAAATACAATCAGGGGTCTTGAGGGTATTGAGCTTCTGGATACGCTTCTGACTTATCTCTGGCGTATTCACGGAATTGATTACTATGGGTTGGGTGAGTCAAATGAATCCAAAGGGTTCCGTCATGTTAGAGTGGATGGAAAGAGTTCAGAGAATATTGTTACTGGTAATGAGTGGGAAAATAAATTGGACTCTCGGTGGCAAGAGAGGCTGAAGAGTTTGGATCCTCTGGAGATTATGACTGGGAAGGAGAAGATTGAAGCTGCTGCTGCTGAAGCTTTGGAACCATTTGTCCGTAAG
This sequence comes from Euphrasia confusa, assembly GCA_954870475.1. Classification (NCBI taxonomy): domain Eukaryota; kingdom Viridiplantae; phylum Streptophyta; class Magnoliopsida; order Lamiales; family Orobanchaceae; genus Euphrasia; species Euphrasia confusa. The sequence goes on from OX940968.1 coordinate 13,506,308, forward strand.
ATCAGAGACGAAAAATACGGGTGGAAGTATGGGTGTGGAGCAAAAGGATGTACAAAGCTTTTCCATGCATCCGAGTTTGTTCTCAAGCATTTAAAGTTGAAACACCCAGAACTCATGACGGACCTGACAACAAAAGTGCGTGAAGAGTTGTATATTCAGAACTACATGAAGTAAGTATCATGAGGTTTAAAAGAATGTCTATGATTGATGGTTTTTTTTTATTATTATCTATAACTTCTATATATTTTGCAGTGACGAAAATGCACCTGGAGGGTCACCTGTGATGCAGCCATCTTTGGTACGATTATCTTTTGCATTTATAAATGTTTTGGTAACATTGTTATGAAATATGAGCACGTCTTTCTCTGTGCAGAAGGATAATCCACAAAGGCGTAGACCTGGTTTTGATAATAGGATAAAAGATGATAGAGGAGGAAATCGCAGGGAACGAGATAATCGTGTCAATGGCAATGAACGCTTTGATAGGTCTGAGAATCCTCAGTCGGGTGATTTTTCCAATAACGATGGCAACAATGTGGACCAACAAATGTTTGATTCTTATGGTGGGCAAGGCATTTCTTCGGCCTTCTCTTCGGATATACCTCCTTCGGTGCTGATGCCTGTTCCTGGTGCCGGGTAAGTGTTTTGTTTTTCTCGTTTCATCACTCTTCTATGATGTGTGGACATGTATTTTTCCAGAATTGGCTTATGGCAACTGTTCTGTGAATTTATTCAGAGTTAGCTTATGGTAGTAAAGTGCATCCGCTTGACAGTGGATAACTATTGTGTTTTTGTCTTTGAAAGAAAACTTGTGTTCTATAGATATTAGCTAAAATTGTGTATTCCAAACCTTATGAAGAATTGTGAATAAATAAGGAATATCTTGGTTAAAATAATTCAATGTATTCAATTTCTATTCCTTATTAGTAGAGGACTATTTTGAAAGGCATCACTTGTTCTTTTACTTTAATAATCATAATCTATATTATTTCTAGTGTTAGAACAAATGCTTTAAGACCAAGGATTCTATGACGTCAAGATTAATGCTTTTCTTTTATGAAGGATCTATAGGTCCACACAAAAACTCAAAAGAAACTCTCAAGCTGTTCATGTTTTTTTTAATTATGTTGTTATATGGACATGTCTGATTGAATATTTGCGTTTCTATTTATCACAGTCCTCTGGGTCCTTTCGTACCTGCCCCTCCTGAAGTTGCCATGCAAATGATGCGAGACCAAGGAGGCCCATCCCCTTTTGAAGGAGGCAGAAATAGTAGGTCTGGACCCCAGCTAGGTGGACCTTCCCCAATAATTGCGATGCCTCATAATCTTCGGCAGGATCCTAGGCGCTTGCGGAGGTCAGTAATTTTTTTTCCTTTTTTTAAACCCTTACCGAGTATTGTACAGCCAACAAAAGTATTGATTAGCGTCATTTTAATGTTTAAAAACCAATATACATATGTTGCTACTGCATAACACATTTGAGAAAATGAGAAACATGTAAAATTCTACTAAAAATCATTTGACTTAGTTTTTATCCACTGCTTAAGTAGACACCTCTTTCTGTAGAAAAGATGCAGCTATATTATAATCTCATTTTGTTGGTTCAGTATAAAATTTGCTACTGGTTTAAACAAAATTTTAATATCAGATTATTCAAGTGACCTGGTTTTTAACTATTCTGCAGCTATAATGACCTTGATGCTCCGGATGATGAAGTCACGGTTATTGACTATAGGAGTCTATAGGGTTGTTCCCATACGAGATAATAGGTGCAATTCTCTTGTTTCTCAAGAGTCACATCCTATCCGTATAAAAGAGGCAAAAAATCTCCAATGCAATGTCTACTCAGCGTATGGAGTTCCCTCGTTTTGATTTTCATATTGGGACCCAACCGGATAATATATATCCATCTACTTGGGGGGAATTCGTGGTGTTGTTCTGAATTGTTCTAGACGTCCTCGCCCATCGAAAATTATTGGCAAACCACACTACAGCTGAGGCGTGTACAAGCCAAGCCAATTATTTTATTATGGAATATACCTGGAACGAGATGTTTGTGTTGTAGCTTGTTTTTCTTCGCTCTCTGTGGCGTGAGATAAATTGTTTGATTTTATAGTTAATTGACATATGGTTGATCTATAAATTATACTTTCTCAGGTAACCATTGTTCAAAACTCCAAACAATAAACCATTTACTCACTCGATGCTTTGCCATTTGTGTTGGATTTATATGTTTAAAATCTATTACTAATTGATTTCATTGCCAAAAGCTGATGTAAATTTGGGTTCATCGGGTCGTTTTCGAGGTAAATGAAATCAGGGTGAAAACATAAGAGAAGTATGTTTCAAGATAAATCGTTTGTATCGTGTTCTAATTGAGTTGCCCGTGTCATTCATTAGTGTCTGTAGTAATCTCATCTGTGTCATCAAGCTTGTCCACTCTGAATATTGCTAAATTGGTGTCTCCTGGCAAATAAAAACATCAATCCATAAAAAACGAGCTATGTCAAGGGAAAAACACTAAATTTATAAGTGTAATGTTGCAAAATAATACTGTAAGTGCTCGATCGAGCGTACCAAATGCAACGAGATTTCCAGGCGATGCAGCATAAACTATTCCAGGTTGGAGCCGCTTTTCATCTATGAATGTACCATTTGTGCTGTTTAAATCCATAACTAACAGATTCTCTTCCGCCTTCTGGATCCGAGCATGCAGACCAGAAACTGTATCGGTTCAAAAATACGAAAACTTCATCAGGGCGAAATTAAGGAACTACTAATATTTTCGTAAAATGTACACGCTTTAAAGCTATAAAAACGATGTCTTTTCCATAGTAAGTCGTTCTGTCTCATGTTACCCGAAATTTGCATTTGGCTCAAGAAAAAAGCACATGTACAGAGAGATTTCTCATACCTGTCGGCACAGGAATCACGATATCGGCTTTGTCACCAACGCGCCCAATAGTTACCACAGTCTAATTAAGTCGTGTCAATAAGATTTCGCGCATTCATGAAAATTATATATGTTTTAAAACACACAAAAAATAAAAAATTATTGACAAGTGATGCTTACGGGAACTATTTCAAATGCGCCGGGCCTGGGGATCTTGTAGCCTATGTGCCGCGAATCTCCATCACCTGTCAAGAAACCATATATATTGTTCGAGTTTCTTGAAAATGCTTCTAGTGAAGAAAACTATTTAAGCATCAAAAATTCACAATCACATACAAAGACTGACCTATGGGTTGAAGGAGCCATCTTACAGATCCATCGCCATTGGAACTAATTTCAGAATCGGAAGCTCTAATGGCACGGTGATTTAGTTTTCGGGGCCGGCAGGCAAAATTGACTGAGCTGCGGATTGATTTGCCTGGAAAAATGGGCGGAGACAAATAGTAGTTCATATTAATAATATTAGCCAATTCCATTTCCAAATACTTGATAGTTGTTCTTTTTTCAGCTGCAAATTGTGTGATGGTTATGTGAGTGAGTGATTCTTGAAATTAATATCTTTTGAAATTATCAACTTTGGGGATAGGTGGTGGTGAGGGCCATTCTGTTATACTAGCTAGTATAGTAGTATGTCCAAATTTACTAAAAAACCCTCAATGCTCGGACACCGATCTAGGTTGGAGTAAATTTGTTTTTTTTTTTTGTTGGATGTTATGTTATGTTTAAATCAAGGTTTGTGTAATGTCAAATTAGATGGTAGCTAGTGATTTTCAGTTTTCATATTTAATTAATAGTATTGTAATTTATTTTTTTATAAATAAAATATACTTCCTTCGTCTCCGATGCAAATGGTGCATAATGGTGTAGAGTGTTGTAGTTGTAGTAAAATTCATGTTTTATGTGTTGTGATCCACAACAATGTAATGTTAATTTATTGTCATTTAAAAATATGCATTATTTTAATTCAATGGGACATAGAGTCTAGTATATGCTAAAATCTTTGAAAGAATAATAAGGTGTTTTAATTTACAAGAAACACAATTTCTTGATAATTTAAGTGAAGTTATTGGCTATTATGTAATTGAAATCATTAAACATTTAATATCAGATTAAAATGTGACTTCGAAAGGAAAAATGAGCACATAAGAGTGGTTTATGTGGTATGGATCGGTGAGTTGGATGAGTAAATGAGTATGCTGAATTAGTGGATACGTGAAATGAATGGTTGAAATTAATCTTCATATCGTAAAATTATATGAATGATTTGTGATTGAAGAAAATAAATAAGTTGTTCTTTTGTGAAAATGTGTATATTCATTAAAAGTGTGCTTATTTCAAAGAAAGATTATCTAGTCAAAATGTGTTTTTACCTATAAAATATTGTAATTATCAAATTGAGAAACATATAAACTAACAAAGCATTTAGCAAACAAAGAAAATAAGATGCTTGTCTAACACTAAGGAAAAATGTGTTGATATTGACTCTAGATTTTATAAGAATTTTTGTAATAAGTTGAACATTCGAATTCTTGAGTCAAAACGTTGAACATTCGAATTCTTTGGAGTCAAAGTACATGCATGGACGATTGAACAAAGATGTTTCCAATTAAAAAAATCTTGTTTGTAATTTTTCTAATTACAAAATGAAAGATTTCATCAAGCCGGTAAATGTAATGGAACGATACAACGAATTGTTTCAAATTTTGAGACAATTTACCTAAAATAATATGAGAATAGATGAATTATCGCCATCATGAACACACATCAAAATCCAATGAAACATAAAAATGAAAATTATATTTAATACAAATCGATAGTCATTTGCACATATATAAATAATTAATGATGCTTTGACATATAATTAGGAGTAATGGACGTATACGGGTAGAACTTTTATTAAAATTAGTACTAAAATAGAAATGAAATGTAGATAAACTTTTAATTTTGTATTTATAACAATCTACTTTAATTAATTAGATGTGAAAATATAATATATACACAATTCCTTAAATTTTCCTTTTTTTTAATAATGTTTGAATCAACAATACAGCTCGGGGTATTGATTTCCCTTTCGTTGTCCTCACTCACACACACACACACACACACACTTTCGTTTGAGTTAAGAGTTGTGTGGCCAAATTTCCTTGTGCTGAAAATGAGTTGTTGCTCAACCCACAAAATTCTCATCTATCTTGCCTCTTCTATGCCCATCTCAAAATTGGATTTTTCCTTTTGGGCCCTTTTTCTTTTTTCTTTTTAATTTAATTTATTTTAATTTAATTTTTATTCTCTCTTTTTATCTACAATTTCAGTTCCACACTCTTTCTTCCATCTTTTTTTCCGGATCTTGGCTTCATCCCTTTAGGGTTTCCTGTTTTTCATTTTCATTTTCACTTTTTGTAGCTTAATCTCTTTCTTTAAAGAATAAAAAACAATAAAAATCGAAGCTTTACTTTCTTGATTATCTTCTGATGTTTTTGTAGCTGGCATGCTTTGTTCTTGTGTGATTCGGGCCGGGCCCAGCTTCCAGTTTGAGCCATTCTCGATTCTCATCTCAGCAAGAAGTTGATTTGAAGTCTTCATATCTGAAAAGAGGTAGTGAAAAATGTGCATGAGAAAAATAAATAAGGAATGAGCTAAGAGACATTAGTGAATTTCTTTCATTTTGATTTTCAATTGCTCTTGATTTTTGTTTGTGATTAAATGCTACTAGTATTTGTTTTGCTGAATTGCAGATGGGACTTTGTGTTCACTGACTGCTACTACTACCCATAGATTTATTGTGAAGATTCGTTTTGATATCGAGATCTTGGGCACGATTGTCTGAAATCGTAAACTAGTTACGTATATGTTGTTTGATATCAAGACTTTTTTTTTTTTTTTTTTTTCGTTTTGCCTTCCATTTTGTGGTTTATTATAAGAGGCTTTAATTCTGGATTCTTATTGTTTTGTGTGTTTCTGTGATGTGCACAGATTGTGGATCAATGCTCTTAGTGTATCAATCGATAATCGTTCGTCAATGGTAATTAGTTTTTATTGTTTTTGTTATTTTCTTGGCTGAATAAATACGTGAGGCCTTGTTCGGCGTGTGTCTTGTGTTTAATACTACCGGTTTTTAACGTATGATATAATATTGTTCTTACCTCAGCAGTAATGTGCTTAAAAACTATTGGTCACTTTTAGGTAAAATTTGAAATTTTAATGTATACATGCTCATTACTGATCATGCAGCATTTGTCGTTTGTTGTCGGAAGCTTAGAATCTCCGTTCAACTTCTTTCCTTTATGAGCTGAAAACTGTTTTCAATTCCTTTTTAGTCAAATCTGTCACTTGTAATGTTCCGGGTTGTTATATGTGACACGAGCTATGTTTCGACATTAGTGATTTTCCACATGTTTTGTAAATTTGACTTGTAAAAATAAGTTGAAATTCTTTCCTTTGTAGCTCTATAAGTCGATTTTTTTTTATATATTTCGACAAACTAGGATATAGTTTCAGTTGTCGCTTGTTACATGTTTACACTATACGGATAAACATCTTGCCGTCATTAATATTGTCCTCTTCCGAGAACTGTCGTTTCTTCTTAATTTCAACATTGAACTCATACTGCTTCTTACTCTTTAGGAGATATGAGCATGACGAGTGAAAGTGATGATAAAATGCTTTTACCCAACGGCTTAGACTCTCCGCCTACTGACGACGCTAACAGCAGCGGGGCCCACGTGGGGAACCATGGTCCACTCAAAAAGGGTCCCTGGACTTCTGCAGAGGATGCAATCTTAGTAGAGTACGTTACCAAGCACGGAGAAGGCAACTGGAATGCAGTTCAAAAGCACTCTGGTCTCGCTCGGTGTGGGAAAAGCTGCCGTCTGAGGTGGGCCAATCACTTGCGACCTGACTTAAAGAAAGGGGCTTTTACCCCCGAGGAGGAACGCCACATAATCGAACTCCACGCCAAGTTGGGAAACAAGTGGGCCCGAATGGCTGCTGAGGTTTGCTCGTTTTTTTTTTTTTTTTTTTTTTTTTTGTTTTTTTACTACAACTAATGCTATGCATGTAGTAACTAACAGCTCCTTCCCCCTCTCTTTCAGTTACCAGGCCGTACGGATAACGAGATAAAAAACTTCTGGAACACTCGAATCAAGAGAAAGCTACGTATGGGTTTACCCATCTACCCACCCGACATCTGCTTCCAGCAGTCACCGAACGGCAATCAACAACTGACAGACGATCCCAACACCCTCTCACCCGGCGACGGGCCCCACCCGGATTTCATGCCCCTCAACAACACCTTCAAGATTCCACCAGTCGAGTTCAAAGGACTGAACAAATTGGATTTCAAAAACCCTTTCGACTCGCAAGCTCTCAACTTTTCCGGTTTCCCTCCGGGCAGTACCCTTCTCGCATCCCAATGCTTCAGCCATCCTTCCTACCACAACAAATCTCTCGTCTCGACCCTTCACCAGTCCAAGCGCCTCCGTGGGCCCGACCCGCTCTTCGACAGCGCTTTCGCCGGAGGAAGTCAACTGTACCAAAGTCAGATGTCCAAACCTTTTGTCTTTCCTCAATGCGATCACAACCCGGCTTCCAGTTACGCGTCGAGTATGTACGAGCTCCCTTCACTCCAAACTCAAACGGGCAACGTGGGTCCCCCTTCGTCCCCGTCGCTGCCGTTTTTCGAGTCTGTCGACATTTTGATCCAAACCCCTCCGGACAAGCACGGCTCGTCCTCGTCGTGCCACCTGTCGCCGAACAACAGCGGGCTGTTGGAAGACGTTATCTACGAGTCGGAGACTCTGAAAAGCTCCAGCGCCAATCATGTTTCGCCACGTGTCCACGACGAGGCGAGGTGGTCTGGAGCTTACGATGATGAGGGGCTGTCTCCTTTGGGCCATCATTCTTCTCCATCGGTATTTAGCGAGAACAGCCCAATCGCCCCCTTCAATGGGAACTCGTTGGATGAGCCCCGTTTGGGTCAGGACTTACCAGGTTGGTTATATTTATTTATTTATCTTCGTGCATTGATTTGTTTTGTTTACTTGACCTTCATTGGTAATGTTATAAAATTGTATTCTGGTGTGATTACAAATGCTACTCCATTGGAGTTTAGCCTAATCGAGAGAAGAAGAAAGTAACTCTCAAGTATTTAATTGAAAATGCATAAAGCTATTATTAGATTTGGCCATAATTAGACTAAACCTTGGGGTAGTATTGTAAAGATTCCTTTTTCTTTTTTGTTTTTGGTTTGCTTTGATTTGATATTCATATTGTAATACCCATTCTTGTTATGATGTGATGTTATAGAAGAAGCAAGCAACCTAGGTACATTTCAATTTCATGGCAAAGTCGAGATGCCAAACCAGTTGATCTTCTCAAGGCCCGATTACTTGCTTGCCTCAAACTGTCTTGGCCCGATGAAATGCCCAGCAACTAATGACCATTCCTTTCTGGAAAACGCAATGGGAAAGCTTCTCGGAGACGATTTGAGCAAAGACTGCAAACAAATGGATACGGGCGTAAGTTCGTCGGCTAAAGGGCGTGTTCGTGAATCTTGTGCATGGAATCCTATGCCGACTGTCTAGTCAACTGCGATGAAAGAAAAAAGGATGTATGAATGTCCCTCCTGCGATTTTGTTGTTTTGTTTTTGTGATGTGAACAAGAAGAGTAAGAGTAGTTTCATGATTCAGGGACCATCCTTTGTGATGCTTTTTTTTTTTTTAATCAGGACTTTTCCCATGTTTTTGTTTGTCAGACATCTACTACTACTAATACTATGTTGTTTTGTTGTGAGAGTTGTATGAGAATGTTTTGATACAAAGTGTGACTACTTAAGAAAATCGAAAATTTAAGAAGACTATTTAAAGAATCGATTTTAAGGGAATACGTGAATTTATCTCGGCTGGATATTGGAGCTACGTTTGTAATTGAATTTATCTCGGCTATACATTGGAGCCACGTTTGTAATTGAACCCTGTTTTTTTTAGTTTTGATAAATTATTAATTTTTATTAATTTAATTATATTACCATACTTTTAAAAAAATAATAATTTAGTATAATTTATAGTATTTTTTTTAGGATTAAATTTATGGATATTTTTCGAACAAAAAATTTATATACAGTTGTTAGTTTGAGCTTTAATATTTGTAAGAAATTTATTTCTAATTAAATTATTTTTTTAATATTTTTTATTTTATAAAAGTAATGAATTTATTTATAAAAAATATATAACAAATGAAAGGTTAATTGTTTTATGAGGAAATATTAGAAAAACTGTCTCATTAGGAGAGGATCTCAGTCCGTGTTGCAATGGTTCGTATCAACAAATGAAAAATTCCACAATCAACCAAACAATTAGATGAAAAAAAAATCAATCAACCAAACAATTAGAAGAATAAAAAAATTGAACAATAAAAAACTTTGATATATAAGTTATAAGTTATGACTTAATTATAAATGAATGTAAATTGTATACACTTTTATTTCTCATTAAAGTTAATTTGTTTAGTTCTTAATCTGATTTAACTAGGGAATTATTATATTCTTATTCGTATAAGTGCTTAGCCATGAGAATTGAGAAAAAAGTGGGATGAATTGATTTTTTTATTTCCTTTTTGTTATTTATTTTGTTGAAATGTACACAAAAATCCAACTACGGGTGCAAAATGTACAAGAAACGAGCTCAGGGGCATTTTGATAATTTCAGCAGGAAATTTGAATTTCCCGCATGACAAAACGACGCCGTTTTGAGTCGAAATTGGGGCCGGATGCAGCTGGATTGCGTGGGCGTTTTCTCACTCGATTCTACACCATTTCACATGATTCTTGTTGGAGCGTGATCCTTGCCAGCTCGTCTATCGATTGCAATTGGAATTGCAAGATTTGATCGCACGGCTTGGAAACGCGAGGCAGTTACAGAGGGACGGCCTAGATGATGGTTTTTCATTTTGTGCGTTTCTGTTTTAGTATATAGTCGCAAGTGTTAGCGATTGATATGCAATCCTTGAGCTACAGAGAACTTGTTGTAATCGCTTTTGTGCCTCGTATAATCTCAGAACCACCCTCCCCTCCACCGTGCACGTAGATCGTCTTCCCAGCGATCGAAGCACGTAAAATCCTTGTGTTTATTTCGATTTTGCAGCGTGAGTGTGTTCTATATACTTAATTCTAACTTCGTGAGTGGTGAGAGTTGAGTTTGAAGTTCGCGATCGAGTTTTGGTATTTTGTGTTCGATTGTTCGATTTGAGTTTGAGTTTGATTCTCGCCGGAGCTCGCGGTTGTTTCCGGCTTGATTCTCAACAAGTGGCGCCGTCTGTGGGAAGGTGATACATCGAACATGAAGACCGGATCTGCAAAGTTCGAGGTGGAGAAGTTCACAGGGAAGAATGACTTCAGTCTATGGATAATTAAGGTGCGAGCTGTTCTGGTTCAACAAGGGTTGATTGCAGCTCTTACTCCACCTGATTCTGAAGCTGAGAAGAAGGGGAAAGCAAAAGCGAAGGATAAGGATGGATCTTCTTCTGGTGCAGTTGATGAAGATGATTTGGAGGAGATATCCATAAAGGCTCACAGTGTCATCATACTCAGCCTTGGTGATAAGGTTTTGAGAGAGGTATGTAAAGAAACCACTGCTTATGGCCTATGGAAGCAGCTTGAATCTCTGTATATGACCAAGTCACTTGCAAATAGATTGTACATGAAGCAGAAACTGTATTCCTTCAAAATGTCAAGTGATAGGTCAGTGGTTGATCAAATGGATGAGTTCATTAAGATTCTAGATAATTTGGAGAACATTGATAAGAAGCTTGATGATGAAGATCAAGCTCTATTGTTGTTGAGTTCTCTGCCTTCACAGTTTGATCAGTTTAGAGAATCTATGATTTATGGTAGAGAGCATGCTCTTACTCTTGATGAAGTTCAAATTGCATTGAGAACTAAGGAGCTACATAAGAAGGATTCATCATCTAAGAAGGATCATCCAAGTGCCCCTGAGGGATTGGTCACCACTGGGAAGAAAAACTTCAAGAAAAAACAGCCACAGAACAAGCCAAATGCAAGTGGAGGTGGAGCTTCTACTTATGGAGAGAGTAGAAAGTGCTATCACTGCAAGAAGGCTGGACATCTCAAGAAGAACTGCTATGCTTGGAAAAAGCTCCAAGAGAATCAACCTACTCAACAACAGGCTGATGTCACAGTTGGAAATGATAATTGTGAGGATGCTGAGGTGTTGAATGTGACTTTGGGTGGAAAGGAGACTGAGTGGATATTGGATTCAGGTTGTACTTTCCATATGAGCCCAAGGAAAGAATGGTTTGAGCAGTTTGCGGGTTCTGATGGTGGTTGTGTAGTTCTGGGGAACAATGTCACTTGCAGGGTTCAAGGTGTTGGCTCAGTCAGGTTAAAACTTCATGATGGATCTACTAAGCTGTTAACCAAAGTCAGATACATACCTGAGTTGAAGAGGAATCTGATCTCACTTGGCATGCTTGATAGCATGGGGTTCAGTTTTAGTTCTCATGGTGGTTGTTTGCAGGTTAAGAAAGGCTCAGTAGTTGTTCTTGAAGGGTTCAAGAAAAATGACCTTTATTTTCTAAAAGGCAATGCTGTGGCTGGGGAATCATCACATGTTGCAGAGAATGAAAAGGTTGAGTTATGGCATCAAAGGTTGGGTCATCTCAGTGGGAAGGGCTTGAATGAACTTGCTAAACAAGGGTTGTTTCATAAAGACAAGTTGAATAAGTTGAGTTTCTGTCAAACTTGTGCTTTGGGAAAGGCAGTTAGGGCTTCTTTTGGAACTGGGAGACACACAACAAAGGGTGTACTGGATTATGTACATTCTGACCTTTGGGGACCTGCCAGAACATGTACTAAAAGTGGTGGTAGATACTTCATGTCTATCATTGATGATTTTAGTAGAAAAGTATGGGTGATCATACTTAAAACCAAATCTGAGGCATTTGAAAAGTTCAAAGATTGGTTGGTTGAAGTTGAAAAGCAGTCAGGGAAGGAAGTGAAGCATTTGACAACTGACAATGGCCTTGAGTTTCTTTCTGAAGAGTTTAATGACTTGTGTAAAAGCAAGGGCATTGCAAGGCACAAGACAGTTGCCTCTACTCCTCAACAAAATGGAGTGGCTGCGAGAATGAACAGGACTCTTTTGGATAGAGTGAGGTGTATGTTGCTGAGTTCTGGGTTTCACAAGTCATTTTGGGGTGAGGCTGTAAGTTCTGCAACTTATCTAATAAATAGAAGCCCTGTAGCTGCTTTGAGTATGAAAACTCCTCAAGAGATATGGACTGGTGTTGTTCCAAATCTGGATAAATTGAGAGTTTTTGGTAGTCTATGCTTTTCTCATGTGAGAGGTGATAAACTGGAGGCAAGGGCACTTAGGTGTGTGTTTCTGGGATATCCTAAAGGAGTTAAAGGGTATAGACTATGGTGTATTGAGCCTGGGCAACAAAAGTTTATCATAAGTAGAGATGTGACTTTTGATGAATACACTATGCCTATGCTCACTGATAAAAATCTAAAGGAGACTGAGTTGTTTGAACTTGAGCTAAGTGGTAGAGAGAATGTGTCTCTGGAAGAAGGTGGAGTTGATGAGTACGATGAGCTTGAGACTTCAGAAACTCAGGATGATCTCAATGATTATCAACTGGCAAGAGATAGAGAAAGAAGGGTGATTCATCAACCTCAGAGATATGTGACGACGCAAAAACTTTGTCGTGGAAGCTAACGCGCCCAAAATAAATTTATAAAGTTCCTAAACTCAACACAAGATAGCAAGTGGTAAGTATAGGGTCGATCCCACGAGGAAGCAATTGCAATTTAGTTAATCTCGGCTTTGCCCAAATAGTGTCACAATAAAAAGGTTTTAAGTTTGGTTGCTGAGTCACAGCGTTTAATCAAACTACCAACTAATAGAAACAATTAAACTAATTAACCCAAACTAACATGCAGAAATAATAAACTATCACTTTGACCAAACTGGAACAGAAAACAATTAATCAAACTAAAATCAAATAAGAGAAAGTAGGCTTCTGGGCTTTGGCTTCTCTCTGGGTTCTCTGGGCAAACTACCGATCCCTGGCACTTATGGTTTTAACTGATGGTTTGTCAATTGGTTATAGGATGTCTAACAAAGTGAAAGCAGTCCTATTAAGTCACGCCTACAGTCACCCCACCCCAATCCGTCCTTACTGGGTAAAGAAAGGCAAGGTATACTTATGCCTAATCCCCTGAGCCTAGACAATTCGATACCTATGTGGTTGCATGGATCTAGTTTGCCCAAACTCGCATTACTCTCTCGACGAACCCAATTCGGCCAATAGCATGTCCGGAAATCCGAATCATAAGACCGCTACTCCAACACGTTCTAGCGCTATGCCCGTAGTACATCTAACGCGGAATACTCGGTTGATCAATCGCTGGTATCTCAAAGTGTAAGGGTTTCCTAACGACCAAATTAGTCTGCCCAAACCTGCAAGAATATGGTTAAACCTCAACTGTGTATCGGGAACAAACCTCCAGGCAGTTAACTAAAAGCCCTAACAACTTCACGGTTCTATCTTAGCCCAGAGTCCCCTTCGATCAGCCTTTGCCCAGACGCCCTGCAAGTTTAGCTACTCATACGTGAAGAAATAAAACAAGAAATAAATTGGAAAACGAAACTGAAATTCATATTAACTGAAATCTGAAATCGTTCAACTGGAATAGCAAAAACAAAGCAATAAAAACATAAAGCAATAAATTGTTTTAATGCCCGAGGGCTCGATCAACTTCAAAAACAAAACAACTTGGCCGGAAATCTCCAAGCTTCAATCGCCGGCGGCTGCTTCGTGAACGGGGTCGGAATTGTGTGTCTCGTACTTCTCCAGCTTCTCTTCCTTATATAGGCGTGAATTAGGGTTGCGGAATCGCAGTTGCATGGGCCGCTGCATGGGCTTCCTTTTCCAGGCGCCGCTAAGTACTTTCCATCTTTAGCTCCAGCCGCCTTTGACTTTGCCCGCTGGCAACCCGCTTCCCAAACTCTCTTCAGGTATTCTTCTCCTCCACAGGTGAACGGACCAGGCACGGTACTTAGTAGTCGATTTGGGTCTTCTGCTTCATGACTCAACCCCACGTGGTTTGACTTGCCTGTAAGGCCTTCTTTGCTCAGTCACTACACACTCCAGATCGCTATTTGCCCAAAGAAGGGGTTTTCCTTGCCTCTTTTACCCAGTGCGCCACCTGTTACCTGTTTGCCTGCATACCCTGACCAAACACTCGACTGTGCCCTCCCAGACACATAAAACAGACTCAAACTGACTCTAAAAAGGGCTCAAGATGAGAAAATAAAATGGCTCATCAATATCCGAGACTAGTACCGTTCAACCTTAATTATTGTGCGGAACGAATCCACTCATGAGGTTTACACAATAATTCCTTATGAACTCATCTCGGGGATATTATCAACCCTTCCGGGATACACTTTCCCGTCAAGTATTCACGGCATGTCATATATAAAATATAGCGACCCAATTTTACCGGTAATTAACCCAATAATTAAATCGGTTAATTCCTTTGGAAAATCAAAGTCTCTAATATTAAATATACACACCCGCAATAATATCGGGGATTAAGAATAAAATACTCTGAGATTTAAATTGATTATCCAAGGCAATCCTAATCAATAAATCTCAAGCGATCCGCCCAATACACCAAGTGTACAAGTGTGATAAAATAATTAAGATAAATTATTTTCTCTCTCACACAACGACTATACCGATGGATTGGTCCGTGTCCATCTAGGTCGTGAGCAACTGTTCGATTAAATACGAGTAACCGATAGTATGATCTTCTGTGCGCCCATGCACACCATACTAACTACAACGTATAAAATCCAGGACTATATTTTGCATATTTAATTAATAATTAATTAAATGCAAATAATTGTTTATTAATTAAATAGGTTAAATGCTATGACCGGGAGTTTACCGATACTTAAATCTAGACATTAAGTACACAACTCCAACAATCTCCCACTTGTACTAAGGTCTAGTCATTTCCTCCAAACTCCCGACTCCCATACTCATCACGTGCTTAAGTTATACTTCCCAGAAGTATTATGTGAATGAGAAATCTAGGTTGCCGCTCTGAAGTTATCTTGGTGACTACTGCGTCGTCTCTCTAGACGATGACTCGAATCAGGTGGTACTTGCTCTATGTGTTATCATCACCTTTTGAACTTATGACTTCTTCCAGTTTACCATGCACCACTATTTACATAGCTTTTGGTGAACCAAGAATCATGTCCAAGCTCAGAGGTCATTCCGGAACCTAACCAAAAAAAACTTCCGCTGCCTCTGAGGCTGCTATTCGGTTTATGATGGAGTCCGAGAAGCATCATGCTTATCACTCTTTCATCCTTAGGTTCCACCTCTTTTTAAAAGTGAACACATAGCCTGATATCGACTTACACTGGTCTTTCTCTGATTTTGGATCTGAGAAAATGTAATCCAAGAAGATTTCGTCTTGCTTAGTAATCTAGTACTTCCAAGTACTTTTACAGCATTCGAATATCTCTTATCCAGATTACTTTGATATCCTCCCACTACGCTAACCGCATAGTTGATATCAGGTTCTTGTTTTACAACACTGCATCTACAAAGCTCTCCACACTCGAAGTGTAGGAAAATGCTTTGTCTATATCTATCTCTTTTATGTGTTCAAGACACATACCTTTAGATAGATGCATTCTGTTCCCGAAAGGCAATAACCCTTCTCAGAATTGTGCATGTTTAAAACAAACCATAATCGCATAAGATATCTTAAGAGAAGTACAAATGTTCTTATCTAGAGATCGAAAGATTCTGAGAACATGATCCAACTTCATCTTAATCTTATATCTCGATTTATTTAGACAACCTCTATTTTATGTCTGACAACACTTTTTCATTGTTGCCAACGATGAAGTGTTATCTACATAAAATTCCGAGAAACACCACCTTGTTTCCATTACGTCTCTAATACACCTTTCTTTGTCTCATGCCCTTTGATGAATCCATCACATGGACTATCTCATCAATCCGCAAGTTCCACAATTTACAGCTTTGTGATAATCCATAAATGGATTCACTAAGCTTGTACTTCTAAATGATCTTGCCTCTTAACAATGATACTTATTGCTATCCAAGTAGGCACATTTAGATTAGTACTCACCCTTATGCAGAGCTAGGGATCGATTTCATGTCTACTAGATCCAGAGTTCAAAACTCCTCTAGTCTTATGAACATCTCTGGTTGCTTAACAACCTCCCACTGCAATGGCGTACCGGTGTATAACAGTAATAACATTAGGTGCAGTTAGTGGTGTACTACTACTCGGTTAGGCTGGTTCTCAGTCTTTCCTTTCCTCATTTTAAAGTACTTTGTCAGTTAGGGCATTGTAGTTCATCTAATAGTCTTCCTCTAAGAACCGGGCGAGGACACCCCTCTGGTTCATAGTACTATTGAACATACAATTACTTGTTCTCCTAGGATATTCTACAACCACATTGAATGTGCCGTCGTATCCCGAAATATCCATAGAACATAGGTAGTTCTGAATAAACTTGTCCTTTTAGTTTTAGAGTTCCATTTCTTATTCCTGACACACCATGTCTACACATCAGTGTATGGTGTAGTCCTTTGAGACTTAATCTCAATCTTTGATTTATGCTATGTGTTATTCAGATAGGTGATAGCCTCCGCGAACAAGTCGCAGGCTTCTTATGGATATACTTTGAAGGTTCCCCATAATAGCTTTGTGTCGAAAAACACTTCGCTTTTATGGCACATCAAGTATTCTAATCCATCTTCGAGTATTCTTTGAAAGAACGACTCGTACCTTTCTAATTACGCATGTCACCGCATTAATCATAAATCATTCTCAATACTTGTCCGAATTCCATCCTTTATCCAGAAAGGTTAACTTAGTTGTATCATCTTCCAAAAATTGATTCTTAGGTCGGGAGGTCCATTCCTCCAACTATAATTGATCAAATCAATTTCGACCTTTTGAATCCTTCTTGAATAAATACTACTAAGTTCAAGAATTCACAAGTATAATGATTGATAAAGAAATACATCTAATAAGTAAAGCAAGTTATACATAACGGTTTGTTGCATCGTGGTAGACTAAGGATTCATCATTCATATATTGCTATCTAATGTACCAGAATAGATAACACCATTATTTCTTATCTAAATCACTGAATGATTAAAGAAATAAATATCCATTCATTAATAAAGAAAAAACCAGAACAAAATTTCTTTTTCAAAATAAGGGGTACATAAAGCAATAACCTTGAAATGAAATCCTAAAACTACTAAAAGCAGATAAATGTCTTCCACTGCAACCGCTGCTACTCCAACAGCTTCTCCCATGTAGACTCAAACTCTTCTTCTTTAAGTCGCTGGGTTTTCTGGAACCCCTGCATTCAAAACAATGCACATACCGTCAGTGGTTCCATATCTACACACCAGAATTCTGGTAGATAATACCGCTGACTATGTTTTTACGACTAAAGAAAAATTCGTACCTCTGAGAGGACATTCAGACTTCCAGTGTCCAGACTTGTTGCATCGGAAGCACTTGCCCCTTGGCTTACTAGCCCCCACTCGTGGTCCATTCCTCTTGGCACCACTGGGTTTCCAGGCTTGCTTCCTTTTCTTGCCCCTACCTCCAACAGCTTTCAAGCTTTTGGACTTGGTAGCTACAAGCGCTTGAGACTTGCCCTTCTTGTAGATCCCCTCTGCCGCCTTCAGTTCAGTCAGGAGTTGCGCAAGAGTATAAGATAGTTTACCCATATTATAGCTCATACGAAACTGCTCAAAACTAGGGGCCAGAGACTGGAGTAAGATGTCGACTTGCATCTCACCATCAATCATAGCTCCTAGGACCTCCAATTCATTCAACAAACTCATCATCTTAAGAACGTGGTCCCCAACGGGCGTTCCTTCAGATTGAGTAGTCGACATGAGGACTCTCATGGCTTCTTGCCTACCCGCACGGTCATGATGTCCAAACATCTCCTTGAGGTTAAACAACATATCCTCGGCACTGTTCATCGACTGATGCTGGGTTTGGAGTACATTTGAAATGGAAGCCAAAATATAGCACCTAGCCATTTCATCTGCCTTTTTCCACTTCCGATATGTTTCCTTTTCCTCATCAGTTGACGCAGCCGTGGGTTCAGCAGGGCATTGCTCATAGAGTACAAACTTGTACTCTTCAGCAGTCAGGACAATGTCTAAATTTCTCTTCCAATCAATGTAATTGGGACCAGTGAGTTTTTGTTCCTTGAGTATCACAGAAAGTGGATTCATAGCTATTCTCTAAACCTATAAGCACATGTAAACAAACAATCAATTTAATGTCCGATATTATCTCCTTCAAATAATATCATTAAATTACTAATTGCGTCTAAAATCCCATCAGGTAAGGCAAGCCACGTGGTGTGGACGTTTACCCACCCAAATGACTTAGCAACTAGGTTTTCTTTGGTCATACATCGATTATAGCGTAACTTCGTGGTGAAGAATACTATAACGCGTATCTAAGTGTAAACCATTACTCAGCACTAAAGTACATCGTTTGGAATTGCTACATCACCGCAAGCCACGTGGTGTGGACGTTTACGACAATTTCACAACTCTTCACAATTACTTATAACTGTCTACATCAATTAATCCAAAATCCGTTAGCGTAGCAAGCCACGTGGTGTGGACGTTTACTACACCAAGAGACTTTTATAATTGACTCCCAATTTCAAGAACCATTCGATTTCCGCAAATCAAGACTCGGAGAATCATAAGTGAAACTCGAAGTTTCTAACCAGTGATTCACAATGCGAACGACCCTATCTCTCATAAATGAGGGAGCCGAGCAGACAATCGATCCATCTATCAAAGAATGGTACGAAGGTCTCTAATTTGTGTCATCCACATGACCAAGTGGCTTTGGCTCCATTCCACTCCCCGGGGTGAGAATGAGTCGACTTGAAGTCAGTTTCAGAAAGACAAATTAGGCATTGTTTGATAAACTTGATCAATGTTTCTTGTAAAAGGAATTACAAGAATTCTCCTCCAATGACTCGTCTATACGAACTTCGGAAGTCCATAAGAGTCACCAAGAGAACAGCAATGGAGACCATGGGAATGTTTCCATCCCCTCTCCCACTTAGCCTTTTATAATAAAGGGATACGCTATCTAGTGCATAAAATAAACACATATAGCATGCATACAAGCAATAAAGCACATAGTATCACATAGTCAAAATAATGCTAGAAAATTATTTTCCCGACTATCATGGCTTTATTCCATCTTCATATGCATCTTCTAGTCTCCAGTCTTCGTTTCTTGAATGCTCCATGTGACGAGAATATTAATCTCCAATATTTAAATCTATTTATTTTCAATTAATCCAAAAGTTACTTAATTCGAAAATTAAGTCAATTGAATATATCAAAAATAAAATTAAATATTATTAATACTTTTATTTATTTTTATTTTCCTTTTCCACTCCATTAATTTTCTAGAATAATCTATCCAAGATACTCTTGGAATATTCTAGATGATATCCATAATGAAATAAGGAAATAAAATAATTTAGGACTCTTATACTTTCCAAATTTATTTTATTCCTAATCCATGAATATTCCCATGAGTAGGAATAATCAAATAGGAAAATAAATTTAATACTAAATTAATTCTTTTCCTATTCCATGAATATTCCATAAAAGAAATAATCAAAATAGGAAAACCGAATTAAAATAGGAAAGTAAATTTCCGGACCGGGATAGCATGGGGTGGGAGTCCCCACGCCACCCTCAACCCACGCCTAGGAGGTGGCCGGCCACCATCGCCGGCGGCTCCTCCATGTGAGGGTCGATCGATCCTCATGGATCGACCATGGGGATGGTCGATCCGAGCCCTAGCCCCCTCTCGTCACCTCGTCTTCTCCGGCGGTCTTTGATTCATCGATCCAATCGTAAAATAAATTACAATAATCTAAATTACAATTCCGGTATCGATTCTATACATGAAATCGACCCTATACATTTTCCGGAAAACAAAGAACGTAATAATAAATCCTAAATTTGGTCAACCCCCGAATTTTTACTATTACAAACATTCATCCACACAAAACGAATCTCGACATGTTCGAGAGTTTAATAAACGAATAATCATGATAATTAATTAACACAATAATTAAATCCAACCATGATAGCCGGAAATCCCTGCAAGGTAGAACAATAATCGAACATATACATGAACACGAAACCAAACGCTCTAATACCAATTGCTGGGAATCGATGTCCCGGGCTATCAAAAATTATGCGGAACCGATAACCCGACCGAAACCCTATCGCCGGAAGACCCGAACGCGAACCACCTCACGAGCCGGGGCCCGACCGAACGCCCAGCGAGGCCCGAAGACCGCGTGCGCCAGCCGAGCCCCCGCGAGGGGCTCGCGATCGTCTACGGACGATCGCTGGGATCGCTACGGGCGATCCCCGGGCTGCTCGCAGCAGCCCCGCAGCGAGTCGCGTGACTCGCTGCTCGCGAGGGCGTCGCCCTCGCACGCCTCGCTACGGGTGAACCCGTAGTGCATACGAGGCAGCTACGGGTCATCCCGTAGCACGCCCGCGATCGAGCTCACGGGCTCGATCGCCCCTCGGCTCCAGCCGAGGGCTTCGCGCGAAACGCGCCGCCGGCAAGGGTGGCTGGGAGGTCCACCCGCCGTGGCACCAGCCCACGGCGAACCTCCCGGCGATCGACTTCACGTCGATCGCATGCTCCGGCGTCCAGCCGGGGCTCCCCTTCGCCGCGCGTCCGGCGGTCCGAACCCTAGGGTTCGACCGCCACTTCGATCCTCGCCGGGGATCTCGAATCCCCGTCCCCGAGGTTCGTCGTTTTTCCCGGATCGTCTTGTTCATGTATATGTCACAATTAAACGAACACATAAATCATAAAAGGGGGTTTATGATTTTACCTTCGATTGGTTGTACGGAGAAACGAATTAACGTGTTGATGACCTTGCGATCTTCCTACGTATTCCTTGCACCTCGTCCGAACGTCGTGTGGGCGACGATCTATCGAACTCCTATGGATCTCCTTCACTCTTCAAGACTTTATGATTGGCGTATCTTAGGTTAATGAATTGTGAAGACCATGTAGTGCTTTTATAGGCTACGTAGGAGATCAAAAGGAGGTGGAATATTGGGCTTCCAATATTGAAGATTAAATTGAGCCCAGCCCAAATCTATTAATCCTTATCAATATTAATTAATTTATTTTCCACTATATAAATTAATTGCACTCTCAATATTAAACCATATTATATCAAATAATATTTCTCTGGTAGTATTATTTATTCCGTGTATTTAAGATTTAAATATCCATGAATAAATTTATTTATTGCTTAATAAATTATATTCATCTCTTATATCCGAGACTAGTACCGTTCAACCTTAATTATTGTGCGGAACGAATCCACTCATGAGGTTTACACAATAATTCCTTATGAACTCATCTCGGGGATATTATCAACCCTTCCGGGATACACTTTCCCGTCAAGTATTCACGGCATGTCATATATAAAATATAGCGACCCAATTTTACCGGTAATTAACCCAATAATTAAATCGGTTAATTCTTTTGGAAAATCAAAGTCTCTAATATTAAATATACACACCCGCAATAATATCGAGGATTAAGAATAAAATACTCTGAGATTTAAATTGATTATCCAAGGCAATCCTAATCAATAAATCTCAAGCGATCCGCCCAATACACCAAGTGTACAAGTGTGATAAAATAATTAAGATAAATTATTTTCTCTCTCACACAACAACTATACCGATGGATTGGTCCGTGTCCATCTAGGTCGTGAGCAACTGTTCGATTAAATACGAGTAACCGATAGTATGATCTTCTGTGCGCCCATGCACACCATACTAACTACAACGTATAAAATCCAGGACTATATTTTGCATATTTAATTAATAATTAATTAAATGCAAATAATTGTTTATTAATTAAATAGGTTAAATACTATGACGGGGAGTTTACCGATACTTAAATCTAGACATTAAGTACACAACTCCAACAGGATTTGGGTGAAGCCAGGAGAATTTTGGGTATGGATATAATCAGAAACAGTAGTTCTGGTACTTTGAGTTTATCTCAAACTTCATATCTTGAAAAGGTTCTTAAAAGGTTTCATACGGATCAAGCTAAAACTTCAGCAACTCCCATGGCTCAACATATAAAACTTTCAGTTGATCAAAGTCCAAAATCACAGTCAGAAATCAATGCTATGAGTGATGTTCCCTATGCTTCTGCAGTTGGGAGTATCATGTATGCTATGGTGTGTAGCAGACCTGATTTGGCTCATGGGATGAGTACAGTCTCTAGGTTCATGTCAAATCCAGGGAGAATGCATTGGGATGCAGTGAGATGACTGCTAAGATATATAAAGGGGGCTGTGAATCATGGTTTGGTGTTTAAACGAAATGTATCTCAGTGGAGATCCTTTGATTGGTTATGTGGATTCTGATTTTGGAAGTAATTTGGACACAAGAAAATCCATAACAGGTTATGTATTTACCTTGTTTGGAACTGCAGTTGTGTGGAAGGCTTTTCATCAGGGTGTGGTTGCTTTGAGCACCACTGAGAGTGAGTATATGGCCATAACTGAGGCTATAAAAGAGGTTATGTGGTTAAGAGGGATCCTAAAGGAGTTGGGAATTGATCAAGACACAGTTAAAGTTAACTGTGATAGTCAAAGGGCTCTACACTTGGTCAAACATCAGGTGTTTCATGAAAGGTCCAAGCATATTGATGTGAGGATGCATTTTGTGAGGGATATTGTGGAGAAAAAGATAGTCAAAGTTGAGAAAATAGCAACTGAGGGAAATCCAGCAGATTGCTTCACTAAGGTGTTGTCTGTGGATAAGTTCAAATTATGTCAGGATCTGGTCCAATTGGTGGACCTTTCACAATCTCAGTGAGGTTGGGGAACTTTTGACTGCAGTTGAAGAGAGAGGTCAGCTGTGGTTGTGGAGTTATGCAACAAAATACTCATACTGGCAGTTTTGAGGATTTTGAAGTGTGACTCAGTGATTTTGTTGCTCAGTGGTTTTCTGAGTTCTGTGGTTGTGGCCTGAGGTTCACAATTATGTATATGACTTGTGTAGATTGAGCTTTCTGCATGGATGTCAAGAATTCTTGAAGTCAATGGTGATGTTGACTTGACAGGTTTTCTGATTTGAATTACCTTGGTGGTGATTCTGAGTAGGAGGCTTGTTTGTGGTTGTTAGTGTATGTCCTTCGATCCTACGTGTGCAATCGATAAAGTCATAAGGTCGTCTATGGATGTTAAATGATTATTTGATAATATTAAATTGTTGGGAACAATATAATATTGATCGATAAATCATACCTACAGGGTCACACACGGACTCAAAGATGATGTACGATGCTTGATATATATATATTGATTTAGAATCAATATTTACGTGGATTTAATTCACATGCATGGGATGCATGACTTGCATGGATGCATGTCACATAGTGTGACATGGCATGCCACACAAGCAAGTGGGACCACATACAATGCATAGTGGCATGTGTATGTGGCATGACCTTTCACCTCCTTTGTAACCCCTTTTGCATGTTAATGGTGCATTATGATGCCCATTATGTTGTAGGTTACAAAGGGGAGTAATGTGGTGAATAATGAGTTCATTATATGGATGAAAATCAGATTTTCATCACACATTATCTTTACCCACGAAATTCACACCAAAGAGAGAGAGGAGAAAGTGTTCTTGGAGAACCGACTCGATCAAGCAAAGTGTTCGTCATCCGGGTTCGTGTGCAACACGTAGAGGCCGGGCCATTTGTACGACTTCAACATCCGGGCGATCCAAAGCTGTGACGAGGTCATTCCAAAGGTGAACAATTTGTGGCTGATCCATTAAGGTGGTTCAATCGACTCAACACCACCTTAACCAATTTCAATGATCACCAAATGTAAAAACTCGTTGATCCATATATATATATATATATATATATATATATATATATATATGTATGTGTTCTTATACACATTATGTGTGCACTAAGATCCAAGCATGATAGAATTTATATGCTTTACACGCTTTCGCACACACGGTATATCGATCAGATCGGTATATCGTAACCATCAATTGGTATCAGAGCCTAGGGCTCGTGCACACTTTTGTGTTGGACACGAAGGTTAAATCAACATAATTGGATTATATGTTTAATTGTGATCATGTGATTAGATGTAAGGCCGGCCACCGTTAGTCGTCGGGTGAATGAAATCGTGTTTTTTACGTGTTGAATGACCATAGTTTTGGAGGGCTGCGTCCCTTGGAATCTTTTGTAATAGATAGGTTTTTTCTATTCAAAATGTATTGTTCAACATGTAAGCTATGGATTTATCCATGTGTCGAAGTTGGATTTCGAAGCCCAAACAAAAACGAGAAGAAACGAAGCAAAATGAAGCAAACCGAGCAAAACCGGGGCTGCTAGAGCAAAACGGCGGGCGCCGTTTGTGCTCCAGCGGGCGCTGTTTTGGTTTGGCGGGCGTCGTTTTGGAAACGGCGACCGCCGAAAGCTCTTTTTTGGGTCAGACAGGTTTTTTGCCCTTTCGGCGGGCGCCGTTTTGGAAACGGCGACCGCCGGTGGTGTTCAGCGTCCGCTGGTTGTGAAACGGAGGGCGCTGTTCGTGGTTTTTGGGGTAATGACTTGGTTTGACCAAAATCGGCGAGCGTGGAATTGAAATGGCGGGCGCGGACCAGTCCAGAAGATGTTCAAGACCTTGTTTGTTGCTTTTAATCTTTTGTTTGAGAGTTGTGAGGTTCTAGGGGCCTTTCAATACATATTATTTGCTTTGCTAGCTATAGATTGTTTTATGTTATAAATGTTCAACTTACATATAAACACCTATGCATGCAAGTTCCCAAAACAATGAGTATAATGTCTTGTCCAAAAACATCACACTCATGAAGCCCTCGATCATAAGTTGGTAGGTTTGCCTCAGCGGGGTACTACTTGTTATCTTGGGATAAATGGGAGTAAAGGTTAGACCTTTACACGTTAATTTGGTTTTCTCACCGATAGATCCACTGCAGGCGTGGCTATCAAGACATGATATAAGAATGGGACTCTCATCGACCAAGAGTGACATTAGATGTCATTGACATGGGATGTCTACTTATCTTGGAGTTCTTAAGTGCGGACTCAGTTGGCTTAAATATTTGCAAGATGAGGGTCTTGGGATCATTTTGTTCTAATTTATTAAAATTTAAAAAACAAATGCCTAATTTGTCTTTCATTTGGTGGATTATAAGGTTAGGATTATTTACACCTCGGGGAGTAATTTAATCCAAAACACTTAAGTTCATCAATGAAACAAATTAGAGACTTTCGAGCCATTGGATGACGTGAATCGATTGTCTGGTTGGCTCCCTCATTTTAATGAGAGATAGGGCTTCAATTACATGATAAGATCGCTGATTAGAAAACCTCGAGTTTTCACTTACGATTTATCACGTTTTTTTGTCATTGAAATAATTGGGAACGACGATATTGGATATCGAATGAACAAAATGGAACAAATAAAATAGTTTTGATAGACAACCTTATTTGTTTACAGCTTTGTGAATGTTTACTTGCTTAGTTTATCTTTCTTGTGTAGTATACTATGTCTGTCTCAAATCAATTCAAGTTCAGCTCTATCTTGGATAGAGAAAAGTTGAACAACACCAATTTCCTTTATTGACAACGTAACTTGAGGATAGTCCTCAAATACGAAGAAAAGGAAAGTGTGTTGGACAAACCCTTTCCCGTGCTTCCCGCTGATGGGGGCACGAATGTCCAAAAGGCATCATATGCCCTTGCTAAGAAAGCCTCGAATGAAGTGACATGTTTGATGTTGGCATCTATGGTACCCGAGTTGCAAAAACAATTAGAGTTCATGGAAGCCTATGGCATCATAGAAGAGATCAAGAGCATGTTCGGGGAACATGCTAGGATTGAGCGCTTCGGTGTCACCCGGGCTATAGCAACAGCTAGGCTGGAAAAGGGTAAACCCGTGGGACCACATGTGCAGCAAATGATTGGATTATTTGCTTCAAGTGCTCGCCTCGGTTTTGCATATGATGACGAGTTGGCTATCGATTTCATTCTCCATTCTCTTCATGATGGTTATGATGCCTTTAGGCTGAATTTCCACATGAATGGACTGAAGAAATCGCTTCATGAGCTCCATGGGATGCTTAAGGCTGCTGAGCCGGTGATTAAGAAGGACCCTAGGAGGGAAGTTCTTATGATTCGGGAAGGAGGTACCAAAAAGTTCAAGGGGATTAAGAAACCGGAAGTGAAAGGCAAAGGGAAAGGGAAAGCTGTGGCAGCTCCTTCCAAAAGGTTCTTGAAAGCTTCTAAGGTTCCTGGGGAATCTGAGTGTTTCTACTGCAAGAGTGTTGGACACTACAAGCGAGATTGCCCCAAGTTCAAGGAGGATGTACAGAACGGTGTCGTTACTTCATCTTCAGGTATTTATGTCATAGACATAAACTTTACAAATTCTTCTTCTTGGGTATTGGATACCGGATGCGATGCTCACATTGTTTCACATGTGCAGAGACTGCAAAGAAGTAGAACTTTTGTAAAGGGAGATGTCGATCTGCGGGTTGGAAATGGAGCGAGGGTCGCTGCATTAGCCGTAGGATCTTATGATTTGTGTCTGCCTTCGGGCCTTGTTTTAGTATTGAATAATGTTTATTTCGTACTAAGTATTACCAAGAACATCATTTATATTTCTGTATTGGATACTGAAGGATTTTCCTTCACTATAATAAATGGTTTGTTTACTATTTCAAAAAGTGGAGTGTTCTATGGTTCGACACGATTAGAACATGGTTTATATATACTTCAACTTGACAATCATATATATAACATTGATACCAAAAAGGCCAAATCGAATGAATTCAATGAAACATACCTTTGGCATTGTCGATTAGGCCACGTCAACATTAAACGTGTAGAGAAACTTCTTAAAGAAGGTATTCTCAAATCTTTTGACTTGGAGTCATTTGATACATGTGAAGGGTGTTTGATGGGCAAAATGGCAAAGTCACCTTTTCTAGGGAAAGGAGAAAGTGCAAGTGATGTATTGGGTTTAATCCATACTGATGTATGTGGTCTAATGAGCTCACAAGCACGTGGAGGTTATTTCTACTTCATAACTTTTACCGATGACTTAAGTAGATATGGTTATGTCTATTTAATGAGACATAAGTCGGAAGCCTTTGAAAAGTTCAAAGAATTCCAAAATGAAGTTGAGAATCAACTTGGTAAGAAGATAAAAGCCATTCGATCGGATCGAGGTGGTGAATATCTTAGCCAAGAATTCGATGATCATCTTTTGAGTTGTGGTATTCTATATCAACTCACTCCACCTGAAACACCCCAGATGAATGGTGTTTCCGAAAGGAGCAATAGAACCTTATTAGATATGGTTCGATCGATGATGAGCCTTAGTGAACTACCAAAATCTTTTTGGGGACACGCACTTTTAACAGTGACCTATACACTGAATAGGACACCGTCAAAAGCTGTTGATAAGACACCATACGAAGTATGGAAAGGGAAGGTCCCTAACTTGTCTTATATCAAGATTTGGGGATGTGAAGCTTATGTGAAGAGAAATATCTCTACAAAGCTTGAACCCAAATCGGATAAATGTTTCTTTGTGGGTTATCCAAAAGAAACACGAGGGTACCACTTTTACAACCAATCCGAGAACAAAGTCTTTGTTGCTCGAGATGGTGTATTTCTTAAAAAGGAATATCTTTCCAAGAAAATAAGTGGGAGCTCAGTTGAATTGGACGAAGTTCAAGAAAACTTGAACGAGGTTCAAGAAGAACAAACTGAGATGGAGACTCAAGACTTGGTCGAGAGTACTCCAGTGGTTTTGGAAACCACACCTAACCCTCAAAGGTCCGGAAGGATTAGAACTCAACTTGACAGATACTTAGGTATTCGGACAAATGAGAGCTATGAAATCATGCTTTTAGAAAGCAATGAACCTTCGACCTATATCCAAGCTATGACGAGTCCAGATTCCGAGAAATGGCAGGGTGTCATGAAATCCGAAATAGAATCAATGTATGAAAATCAAGTTTGGAACTTGATCGATTTTCCTAAAGGGGCTAGGCCCATTGGATGCAAATGGATTTATAAGATAAAAACAGACATGGATGGAAAAACTAGTGTTTTCAAAGCAAGGTTGGTGGCAAAAGGATTTAATCAAATTCACGGAGTGGATTATGACGAAACCTTTTCACCAGTTGCTATGATTAAATCCATTCGGATTCTCTTAGCCATTGCTGCTCATTATGATTATGAGATATGGCAAATGGATGTTAAAACCGCCTTCTGGAATGGGATTCTAGAAGTGGATGTGTATATGACACAACCAGAGGCTTTTTTTTTCCGATCCTAATCAGGCTAAGAGAGTATGCAAGCTTAATAAATCCATTTATGGATTAAAGCAAACATCTCGGAGTTGGAATCTTCGATTCGATGAATCCATACAGGGTTTGGATTTCATAGAAACACAGAAGAATCTTGTATTACAAGAAGTTCAGTGGTAGTTACGTTGTTTGATTATTACCCAAAGTATCGTATGCTTTGATAATGACGAATTGATTTCAAGGAAAATCTGGTGAGGCACAATGGATGTGGCCAAAACAATTCTAAAGTGCCGTTTACGGACTAAAGAATATTATCTTGTCTTTGGAGGACAAGATGAGTTGATATTAACAATCTATTTGATGCATACTTCAAAACAGACTAAGATAATTTCCGATTTTAATTTGGTTATATCTTTTGTCTGGTTAGAGGTAAAATGTGATGGAATAGTTCCATGCAATGCAATAGTTGATTAAACTACAGAAGCTGAGTACAACACTGCGTTGCATGTAGTGATGTTGGCAGTTCAGATTTGAAAGTTCTTCGATGAACTAGGTGGCATAACCAGCTCAACCCATCCGATAGTTCTCTATTTATAGTAGAGCTATCGCGCAAGCCAATGAGCTAGGAAGCACCACAAGTCTAAAACTGGTGCTCAGGAAGTTCTACATTATATGGGAGATAGTTTTGTGGAGACATCTGTTGGAGTTGTGTACTTAATGTCTAGATTTAAGTAACGGAAACTCCCGATCCATTGCCATTAATCTATTTAATTAAATAAACAATTATTTGCATTTAATTATTATTAATTAAATATATGCAAAAATAGTCCTTGTAAATGTTGATTTTTGCGGCAACGTATTTTTTCCTTGTGTTTTTGTTTTTGTTGATTTTCAGGGTCACAGGTTAAGAATCCGAAGTCAACTACCTTGCGCATGGAAATGGAGACTTGAGTCTTCACTTTTGGATTTACATGAAAACGGCGACTAGAGTCGCCGCTTTTGGTGATGCAAGGAAACGGCGACTCCTGTCGCCGGTTTTGATGCAAGGGTGAAGTGACAAGGAAATGGCGACAACAGTCGCCGCTTTTGGTGACGCGAGGAAAACGGCGACTCGTGTCGCCGCTTTTGGTGCAATGCTGTTGTGCATGGAAACGGCGACTAGTGTCGCCGGTTTTGGGTGTGACAAGAAAACGGCGACTGGAGTCGCCGTTTATGTGTGTTGTGGAAACGGCGACTGGCGTCGCCGTTTTTGGTGCTTGCAAGTTTTCCAGCGACGCTGGTCGCCGGTTTTGGGACATGGCTATGAAAACGGCGACTCATGCCCTTGACATTTTTTTTCGGAGAATGTAGTCGCCGGTTTGGTGTTACATGAAAAACGGCGACTCTTGTTTTTTGTGTTTTGATTTTAAGACTAAGTACTTACAACGTGATTTCTTTCACCAGGTACTCAGTTCAAGGAAATGAAGAATTGTTCCAAGTTTGCAACTTCAACAATATCGACGACCATGAAGACGATGAAATTCTGAGGTTTCAACACTTAAAGATTTTCACAAGAAAATGATGATGAAGAATTGAGATCGATGGAGTCAAGATTGAAATTGAAGTTTGTTTTTAAAATTGAAGATTCAAGATTCGAAGATTCAAGAATCGAAGATTCAAGATTCCAAGATTCAAGAATCCAAGTTCTACAATAATGATGTCATCCATGGAAAAGTGACATAGGCCAAGCATGCGACGAATGAGAACGTGCCACGTCATCACTCTCACATGTGCGGCTCTACTATAAATACCCATGGATTTGATTTTCATCATTTTGACGATTTTGAGAGAACGAAATCTGATTTTTAGAATCGTAGTTGAGCTTCGAGTTTGTGTAGTAGCTTTTGCGCCTTGTGCCAAGATTAGAGTTAGGAGATTTAGCTCTAGGTACTCGTGTGCTAGATTGCAAGTTAGTGGGAGTTGTTGCGACACCCGGGAAACTTCTTGTAATCGTTTTGCCTACCATACTCTTCAAGTGTAATAGTTCAGTTTTGTTGATCAATGAAATGAAAAACTATTACATAACTTTGTCTCCACTTTTTATTCTACAAATTGTGTGAGTGTTTTACTTTGACGGAAGCTGCTATCTGTATGTTCAAGACCAATTTCACGAAAAATTGGTATCCTACGCTGAAGGCGTAATTTCAATTGGTATCAGAGCGGGACGTCTTACGTATAAGACGTGATCCGTTACTTGACTTCATATTTCCGCTAAAATGGAGTCGCCAATGTTTGTTCAGAAACCGATTATGCTTACTCATCAGAACTACTCTAACTGGAAAGCTAAAGTTTCTGCTAGAATTAAAGGACATGACTCTCGGGCATGGATGGCTATCTTGGAAGGTTGGGTGTGTCCGTATACTGAAGATGCCGATGGAGTAAGAACTCCCAAACCTGAACGTAACTGGACTAGAGAAGAGCATGATTTGTCTACTGCGAATAGCAAGGCTCTACTTCTTATTTGTGAATGGTTGGAACTAAGTATGTACCAACTGGTGAAAAATTGCACTTCAGCGAAAGACGCATGGGAAACTCTTCAGAGAACATGCGAAGGAAGTAAGGCCGTGAAGCGCTCTAAAATTCGAACTATCACTGCTCAGTTCCATCAACTCCGTATGAGAGAAGATGAAGACATAAATGAGTACTTAGACAAAATCATGAGATATGTGAACGAAGTTCATGAACTTGGAGAAACTTTTTGTTGGAAATCGATATCCCAGAATTAATAAATTAATTAAAATTAATTATCTAATTAATTCCGACCGAAATCCTTCGGAAATCGAATATCCGGAGTTGTCAAATTTGCGGAACGACAACTCCAATCGACTCCCGGTTGCCGGAATCAATCCGCCACGAACCACCATGAATATCCGGACCCAACCAAACCCTAACCGCGACTAAGCCGCGGCTGTTCGGTCGAGCCCATGCACGGGGCTCGCGGCTGATCACGACAGCCACCTAGGGCTGCCTTTGGCAGCCCACCACGCGTGCCCTAAACCCTCGCCGGACAGCCCAAGCCATCCCGAAGGTTCGCCCCATCCGATCAAGCCCTAGCTGCGGAAGCCGCTGCTGCTCGACCGAGGCGTGCGCATGTCGCCGGACATGCGCTAGGGTTCAGCCCCTGGAAGCCCGCACAGCCCCGGCGAAGCCCCTTGGATCCGCCGCTGCCAGGCCACGCCAAGCGGGCGCCTGGGTACGAAGCGCTCGCGCGCGACATGGACAAGGCGGGCGCCTGGTCCTCAGGCGAGCGCTTTCCCTCCCAGCGAACGTGGTTCGCGCGATCCTCGTCGCCGGATCGCTCCAGCCGCGGCGGTCCGGTGATCCTCGATCACCACCGCCCGGCTCGACCCCGATGAGGATTCCAAATCTCGGATCTTGGTTCACGATATTTTCACGATAATTAAACGATAAAATCATAAAGGGGGTTTTACGATTTACCTCGTTCTCGTTGTTCGGAAAAACGAAGAACTCAATTTGAAGACCTTGAGATCTTCCCACGTATTCCTTGCACCTCGTTCGAACGTCGTGTGGGCGACGATCTATCGAACTCCTATGGATCTCCTTCACTCTTCAAGACTTTATGATTGGCGTATCTTAGGTTAATGAATTGTGAAGACCATGTAGTGCTTTTATAGGCTACGTAGGGGATCAAAAGGAGATTAAATATTGGGCTTCTAATATTGAAGATTAAATTGGGTCCAATCCAAATCCATTAATCCTTATCAATATTAATTTTATTTATTTTCCACTATATAAATAAAATTGCACTCCCAATATTAAACCATATTATATCAAATAATATTTCTCCGGTAGTATTATTTATTCCGTGTATTTAAGATTTAAATATCCATGAATAAAATTAATTTATTTCTAATTAATTTATTCATCTCTTATATCCGAGAATAGTACCGTTCAACTTTAATTATTATGCGGATTAAATCCACCTGCAGGGTTTACATAATAATTCCTTATGAACTCATCTCGGGGATATTATCAACCCTTCCGGGATACACTTTCCCGTCAAGTATTCACGGCATGTCATATATAAAATATAGCGACCCAACTTAACCGGTAATTGACCCAGTAATTAAACCGGTTAATTCCTTTGGAAAATCAAAGTCACTTATATTAAATATACACACCCGCAATAGTATCGGGGATTAAGAATAAAATACTCTGAGATTTAAATCGATTATCCAAGGCAATCCTAATCGATAAATCTCAAGCGATCCGCCCAATACACCGAGTGTACAAGTGTGATAAAATAATTAAGATAAATTATTTTCTCTCTCACACAACGACTATACCGATGGACTGGTCCGTGTCCATCTAGGTCGTGAGCAACTGTTCGATTAAATACGAGTAACCGATAGTATGATCTTCTGTGTGCCCATGCACACCATACTAACTACAACGTATGAAATCCAGGACTATATTTTGCATAATTAATTAATAGTAATTAATTGCAAATAATTATTTATTTAATTAAATAGATTAATGGCAATGGATCGGGAGTTTCCGTTACTTAAATCTAGACATTAAGTACACAACTCCAACAATCTCCCACTTGTACTAAGGTCTAGTCATTTCCTCCAAACTTCCGACTCCCATACTCATCACGTGCTTAAGTTATACTTCCCAGAAGTATTATGTGAATGAGCAATCTAGGTTGCCGCTCTGAAGTTATCTTGGTGACTACAGCGTCGTCTCCCTCGACGATGACTCGTATCAGGTGGTACTTGCTCTATGTGTTATCTTACACTTATGGACTTGTGATTTCTTACCATTTGCCATCGCACCGCTATTTACATAGCCTTTGACAAATTAAGAATCACATCTAAGTCCCAGAGATTATTCCGGAGCTATACCAAAACTTCCGCTGCCTCTGAGGCCGCTATTTGGTTACTCATGGCAGAGTCTGAAAAGCATCGTGCTTATCACTCTTCCATGTTAAAACTCCTTCTCCTTCTATAGTGAAACACATAGCCTGATATCGACTTACACTGGTCCTCATTCGATTAGAAATCTAAGAGAATGTAATCCAAAGGAAATGCTTGTTTGCTCCGTAATCCAGAACATAGTTTCCAGTACTTCGAAAGTACTTAAAATGTTCATTACAGCAGTCGAGTATTCCTTTCCAGGTTTACCTTGATATCCTCCCACTATACTAGCCGCATAGCAGATATCAGGTTCTCGTTTTTAACATCGCATTTATTAAGCTTTCCACACTCCAAGTGTAGGAAACCGCTTTAATTGCTTCTATCTCCTTTTGTGTTCCAAAACACATATCCTTAGATAGATGCATTCCGTATCTGAAAGGTAACATACCTTTCTCGGAATCTTGCATGTTAAAACGAACCATAATCATTTATATGTAAGATGTCCAGGAGAAGTACAATGTTCTTTCCTAGAGATCCAAGATCTCAAGAACATGTCCAACTTCTTCCTATATCTTTCATAATGATTTATCCAGACAACCATCATTTCATGTCTGATTACATCTTTACATTGTTGCCAATGATAAAATGTTATCTACATAAAACCCGAGAAACACCACCTTTTTTCCATCACGTTTCCAATACACACGATTCGTCTATGCTTTGATGAATCCATAAAATGGACTATCTCATCAATTTGCAAGTACCACGAACTCAAAGCTTTGTTTCAATCCATGAATGGATCAACTAAGCTTGTACTCTAAATGATCTTGCCTCTTAGCAATAATCCTTATTGCTTTCCAAGATGGCACATTTAGATCTAGTACTGCCTTCATGTAGATCCAGGGATCGATTTCATGTATACTAGGTCCAGAGTCCGAAAACTCTCCTAGCCTTATGAACATCTCCGGTTGTCACACAACCTCCCACTACAACGGCATTCCGGTGTATTAACAGTAATAACAGTAGGTGCAGTTAGTGGTATACCGCTACTCGGTTCGGCTGGTTCTAAGTCTTAATCTTTCTCTCTCATTTCAAAATACTACGTCACATTGGGCTTGTGGTTCATCTAATAGTCTTCCTCTAAGAACCGGGCGTTAGAACTTATAACGTCCTTCTGGTTCATAGTACTATTGAACACACAACTTTTGTTCTTCCAGGATGTTCTACAACCGCATTGAATGCGCCGTTGTTTCCAGACATATCCATAGAACATAGATAGTTCCGTATAACTCATGCTTTTACTATTTCTATAAGAGTTCCATTTCTTATCTCCGATACACCATTTCTACACAAGAGTGTATGGTGTAGTCACTTGGGATCAAATCCCAATCTCTGATCAGTATGCCATGCATTCCTCAGACAGGCACTTGCCTCCGCGATTAGATCGCAGGCTTTCAATGGATATACCATGATGGTTCCCCACAATAGCTTTGTGTCCATTGACTTGTCAAAACACTTTGCTTTTGTGGCACATCAGGTATGCTAATCCATCTTTTCGAGTAATCATAAAATGAAGTACTCGTACCTTATTGTCTGAGTAAACAAAGGTCTGCATACATCAGAGTGAATCTATTCTAATACTTGTCCGGATCTTATACCTTATATCCATAAAGGATTGCTTAGTTATGTTATCTTCCAAATTAGATTCTTAGGTCGGAAGGTCCACTCCTTCAACTTAATTGATCAAAATATCAATTTTCGACCTTTGAACTTCTTATTTGAATAAACATGACTTAGCATAAGAATCCACAAGTATAATGATTCATTACAGAAATATCTCTTAAAAGTAAAACGAGTTTTATGCTACGGTTCGTTGCATCGTGGTGGACTTAGGATTCATCATTTATATATTGCTAGCTAATGTACCAGAATAGATAATATCCTTATTTCTTCTTATAACCATCAAATGATTAAAAGAAATAAAATATCCATTCATTAGAAATCCATGATAGAGTAGTATACTTAATGTCTAGATTTGAGTATTCTGAACTCTGTATGCACTTTCATTTACCTATTTATAATGAACATTCATTTGCTTTTAATTATTGTTAATTAAATATATGCAAATCATAGTCCTGGATTTTATACGTTTTAGTTAGTATGGTGCAAGCATGGGCGCACAGAAGATCATATTATCGGTTACTCGTATTTAATCGAACAGTTGCTCACGACCTAGATGGACACGGACCAATCCATCGGTATAGTCGTTGTGTGAGAGAGAAAATAATTTATCTTAATTATTTTATCACACTTGTACACTTGGTGTATTGAGCGGATCGATTGAGACTCATCAATTAGGATTGCTCGGCGATAATTGATTTGAGACTCAGTGTATTTTATTCTTAATCCTCGATGCAATTGCGGGTGTGTATATTTAATATATGTGACTTTGATTTTCCAAAGGAATTGACCGATTTAATTATTGGGTCAATTACCGGTTGAGTTGGGTCACTATATTTTATATATGGCATGCCGTGAATTATTGACAGGACAGTGTATCCCGGAAGGGTTGATAATATCCCCGAGATGAGCTCATAAGGATTTATTATGTAAACCTCGCGAGTGGATTTATTCCGCATAATAAATAAGGTTGAGTGGTACTAGTCTCGGATAAAAGAGATGAATAAATTTATTAAGCAATAAATAAATTTTATTCATGGATATTTATATCTTAAATACACGGAATAAATAATACTACCGGAGAAATATTATTTGGATATAATATGGTTTAATATTGGGAGTGCAATTAATTTATATAGTGGAAAATAAATTAATTAATATTGATAAGGATTAATGGACTTGAGCATTGGGCTCAATTTAATCTTCAATATTGGAAGCCCAATATTCCACCTCCTTTAGATCCCCTACGTAGCCTATAAAAGCACTACATGGCCTTCATAAATCATAAGACAAGATTATCACACTTGATATTCTAGAGAGTTGAAGGAGATCCATAGGAGTTCGATAGATCGTCGCCCACCCGACGTTCGAACGGAGTGCAAGGAATACGTGGGAAGATTCAAGGGTCATCTTGATTTCGTTTCTCCGAACAATGAATCGAAGGTAAAATCTAAACGCGCTTTATGATTTGTTTTGATTCGATTATTGAGAATACCGTAGAACGCAAGATCCGAAAAGTCGAACCCGGATTAGACGAACGATCACGCGGTTGTGGCGAAGCCACCGGACCGCGCGATCGCCGCCTAGGGTTTCGGCGGTAGGCGCATGGGGCGATCCCCGGCTGGACGCCGGGGCGCGATCGATCACATGATCGATCGCGAGCAGCTGCTGGGCACGACGGCCCAGCTGGACGCGGGCCACCCCAGGCGGCGGCGGGTCGCCGGACCCGCCGCGGGGGCTGCTGGGCAGCCCCACCTCGATCGATCGCTCCATGCGATCGGTCCCCTCGATCGCGCGGTGGCGCGATCCTTTTGATCTCATGGACCCCGGCTCGCGGGGGTTTGGGTGGGGGCGGGCTATGCGTCTTCGGATGCATGGTCTCCAAAGCCCGGACTCCGGCGGATGAGTCGGCGTGGTTTCCGGCGAAGGGTTCGTTCGGGTTATCGGTTCCGCAATTTTGATAACCCGGGATATCGAATTCCAACAATTGGTATCAGAGCGTGGTTTACGTTCGCGGTATTCTCGATAAAATTGTTCTACCTTGCAGGGATTCCGACTATTATGGCTTAATTAATTTTTTTAATTTATTTTGTCATGTATGTTGGATTGATTAAACTCTCGGACATGTCGAGATTCGTTTTTGGTGGTGAATGCTTGTAATAGTAAAAATTCGGGGGTTGACCGAATTTAGGATTTATTATTACGTTCTTCGTTTTTCCGGAAATTGTAAAGGGTCGATTTCATGTATAGAATCGATACCGGATAGTGTAAAATTTATTTTGTAATTTATTTTGCGTTGGATCGATGCCGAAACGACCGTCGGAAAAGACGCGTGACGAAGGAGATGATGGTGAGGGCTAGGGCTCGGATCGACCTACATGGTCGATCCATGAAGGATCGAACCATCGATCGGAGAGGCGCCGAATTCGCGCCTCCCGGCGACGATACCACCGGCAGCGGTGGTGCGCCGGCTGGGTGGCGGCGGCGGTGGTCCTCGGCCGGCGATGGCGGTCCGATGGGGGGCGCGGGGGTCCTTGTGATCTTCGTGCTCTCCCGGTGATCCGCTTTCCTAATTGGTTCGGGTTTTTCCTATTTGAGAATTCCTAATTTTTGGGAAGTCTCATGGATTAGGAAAAGAATCAATTTGGAATTAATTAGGATTCCTAATTGATTATTTCTATTTTTATGGAATTATTCATGGATTAGGAAACTAATTAATATGGAAAGTAGAAGAGTCCTAATTATTTTATTTCTTTATTTCATTATGGATATCATCTAGAATATTCCAAGAATATCTTGGATGGATTATTCTAGAGATTTAATGAAGTGGAAAAAGAAAATAAAATAAATAAAATATTAATAATATTTAATTTTATTTTTGATATATTCAATTGACTTAATTTTCGAATTAAGTAACTTTTGGATTAATTGAAAATAAATAGATTTAAATATTGGAGATTAATATTCTCGTCACATGGAACATTCAAGAAACGAAGACTAAAGACTAGAAGATGCGTACGGGGATGGAGTAAAGCCATAATAGTCGGAAAATAATATTCTAGTAATTATTTTGACTATGTGATAATATTATGTGCTTTATTACATGTATGCATGCTATATGTGTTTATTTTATGCACTAGATAGCGTATCCCTTTATTGTAAAAAGCTAAGTGGGAGAGGGTATGGAAACATACCCATGGTCTCCATTGCTGCTCTCTTGGTGATTTTTATAAACTTTTGGAGTTTGTATAGATAAGTCATTGGAGGAGAGTTCTTGTAATTCCTCTTACGAGAAACATTGATTAAGTTTATCAAACAATGCCTAATTTGTCTTTCCGAAGCTGATTTCAAGTCGACTCATTCTCACCCCGGGGAGTGGAATGGAGCCAGAGCCACTTGGTCATGTAGAAGACACAAATTAGAGACCTTCGTACCATTCTTTGATAGATGGATCGATTGTCTGCTCGGCTCCCTCATTTATGAGAGATAGGGTTGTTCGCATGGTGAATCACTGGTTAGAAACTTCGAGTTTCACTTATGATTCTCCACGTCTTGATTTACGAGATTAAATGGATCAAGTAATTGGATTTCAATCGTATAAGTCTTTTGATATAGTAAACGTCCACACTATCGTGGCTTGCTATATTAAATGGGACTTTAGATCGATTGATGTAGACAGTTATAGAAGGGAGTGGGGATCCGTGTGTCAACGTAAACGTCCACACTATCGTGGCTTGCGGTGATATGCGAGTCTCAAACAAACTTCTTAGTACTGAGCGATGGTTAACACTTAGGTACGCTCCATAGTATTCCTCCCATCGAGGTAACGCTATTGATGATGTACGACCGAAGGAAATCTAATTGCTAAATCATTTGGGTGGGTAAACGTCCACACTATCGTGGCTTGCCTTACCCGATGGGATTTTAGATGTGATTAGTGATTTAATGATATTATTTAAGGGAGATAATATCGGATATTAAATTGTTTGTTTGTTTTATGTGCTTATAGGTTAGGAATGACTGTGACCCCACTTTGTGATATACTTAAAGATGAAAACTCGCTGGTTCCATATAGTACTGATTGGGAACGAAATCTGGACATTGTTCAGACTGTTGAGCTTTCCGAATCCACTGTTGTCCCAACTGATGAGGACATTCGAAATGACCTCAGGATGATGTTGAGACATAGCGTGGAAGCTGGACAAGAGGTGATTAACATACTCACAGATTTCTCTCTCAATGAATCCCTTAAAAAGGATTCGGCGAGAGCGGAGTTTGTGCGTAGGTTAAGGAAATCACAAGCTTTTGTGGCAAGGCTAGAGGAAAAGCGTGCAAAGAAACCCAGTGGTTCTAAACCACGGATTGGGAAGAGCAAGCCGCGAGGCAGGTGCTATCGATGCAAGCAGTTTGGGCACTGGAGGTCTGATTGTCCTCTCATCAAAGGTACGAAATTTTCCTTAGTCACTGAAACATTATCAGTGGTGTTATCTACCAGCACCTGGTGTGTAGATACGGGGGCCACTGATCATGTCTGCAATTCATTGCAGGGGTTCCAGGAAACCCGGAGACTTAGAGAGGGAGAGATCGTGGTCTACATGGGCAATGCTGCAAGGGTAGCGGCGGTTGCAGTGGGAGACGTTCACTTACGCTTCAGTAGTGATAGGGTTTTAGTTTTACAAAATTGTCTTTATGTACCCAACTTTAGAAAGAATTTAATTTCGGTTTCTAAACTCATTATGAATGGATATTCTGTTTCTTTTGATCACTCTGTGGTCATAAGAAGAAATAGTAAGATTATCTGTTCTGGTACATTGGTGGACGATTTGTATGTTCTAAATCCTGAGTCTAACACGATGCAACTAACCGAGAGTAATAACACTTCTACGAACACCAATAAGAGAAAGGAACCTTCTAAAATGAATCAATTATACTTGTGGCATCTAAGGCTAGGTCATATAAATTCGAATAGAATTCAAAGGTTGAAAGCTGATGGTCTCATTAGCGGCATAGAAGGAGAGGACCTTCCAACCTGCGAATCCTGTTTGGAGGGTAAAATGACCAAGCGTTCTTTTTCTGGTAAAGGACATAGAGCTGGACAAGTATTGGATTTGATTCACTCTGATGTATGCGGACCTATGTCTACTCAGGCAAGGGGAGGGTACGAGTACTTCATCACTTTCACTGATGATTACTCAAGATATGGATTTGTATACTTGATGCGCCGCAAGAGCGAGTCCTTTGACAAGTTCAAGGAATTCAAGGCTCTTGTGGAGAACCTTCAAGGTAAATCCATTAAATGCCTGCGATCTGATCGCGGAGGCGAGTACCTGTCTGGAGAATTCAAGGCATACTTGGCAGAGAATGGGATTGATTCCCAAATGACATCACCATATACTCCCCAGCAGAATGGTGTGTCAGAAAGAAGGAATAGGACTCTTATGGAAATGGTGCGATCAATGATGAGTTACTCGGACTTACCTATCATGTTCTGGGGATATGCCTTAGAAACAGCAGCGCACATTCTAAACTTGGTTCCATCAAAAACGGTTCCTTCAACACCCATGGAACGATGGAGCGGGCGCAAGCCTAGCTTAAGACACGTTCGGATCTGGGGGTGCCCTGCACATGTGTTGAAGGTAGGTGCCGATAAATTAGAACCTCGTACTGAAGTGCGGTTGTTTATAGGATATCCTAGAGGAACTAAGGGTGGCATGTGCTATAGTCCTACGGACCAGAAGATCGTTATAAGTACTAACGCTCGGTTCTTAGAGGAAGACTATGTCATGGACCACAAGCCCATGAGTGACATTGTACTTGATGAGTTGAGAGGAAACAAGGAAGACCTAAATACAGCCGAACCGAGTAGTGATACACCACTAGAACCTGCACCTACTGTCACTGTTGATACACCGGAACGCCGTCGTAGTGGGAGGGTTGTTAAGCAACTAGACCGATGGATTGGACTGGGTGAGTCTTCGGACTCTGGACCTGGAGTTCATGAAATCGATCCCTGGACCTATGATGAGGCGGTACAAGATATAGATGCGCCTTCTTGGAAGAAAGCGATGAGATCCGAAATTGAATCTATGGATTCTAATAAAGTCTGGGATCTTGTAGAACCACCAAGCGGCGTAAAGCCAATTGGGTGTAAATGGGTCTACAAGAGAAAGAGAGGATCTGACGGAAAGGTTGAAACCTTTAAAGCTCGGCTTGTTGCGAAAGGATATACTCAGAAAGAGGGAATCGATTATGAGGAGACCTTCTCGCCGGTAGCCAAGATAAAGTCGATCCGGATTCTCTTATCCATAGCAGCTCATATGGATTATGAGGTGTGGCAAATGGATGTCAAGACAGCTTTCCTAAATGGAAGTCTTGACGAGACGATTTATATGAAACAACCAGAAGGATTCATTGCTAAGGGGCGAGATCATCTAGTGTGCAAGCTAAATCGATCCATTTATGGATTGAAACAAGCCTCGAGATCGTGGAACCTGCGGTTTGACGAAGTAGTCCAATCTTTTGGATTCAGTCAAAGCATGGACGAATCGTGTGTGTATTGGAAACGTGATGGGAAGAAGGTGGTGTTTCTCGTGCTTTATGTAGATGACATTCTTCTCATTGGCAACAGTGTGAAAATGTTATCAGACATAAAGGGATGGTTGTCTAGACAATTCGATATGAAAGATTTGGGAGAAGTCGGGCATGTTCTAGGGATCAAGGTTATAAGGGATCGCCGGAATAGAACATTGTACCTATCCCAGCAATCTTACATAGACACGATTCTGGCCCGTTTTAACATGCAAGATTCCAAGAAGGGTGATCTACCCTTCAGCAAAGGAACTTATCTTTCTAAGGAGATGTGTCCTCAGACACAAAAGGAGAAAGATGAAATGAAAGCAGTTCCCTACGCTTCGGCCGTGGGAAGCTTGATGTATGCAATGTTATGCACGAGGCCTGATATCTGCTATGCAGTTGGCGTAGTAGCGAGATATCAGAGTAACCCTGGAAGGGCTCATTGGACTGCCGTAAAGAGCATTTTCAAGTATTTGCGAAATACTAGGGATTATGTTCTGAGTTACGGGGCAGACAATCTGATTCCCTTGGGTTATACGGATTCGGATTTCCAAGCTGATAAGGACCGGCGAAAGTCGACATCAGGCTATGTGTACACTTTGGGAGGTGGAGCCGTATCATGGAGGAGTGTTAAGCAAAAGTGCATTTCAGACTCTACCATGGAAGCTGAATATGTTGCAGCCTCAGAGGCAGCGAAAGAGTCAGTATGGTTCCTTAATTTCCTCCAGGACTTAGATGTGATTCCGAGTTTGCCCAAAGCTATGACAATTTATTGTGACAATAGCGGTGCAGTGGCAAACAGTAAGGAACCACGGTCCCATAGTGCTACGAAACACATAGAGCGCAAGTACCACCTGATTCGAGACATCGTCAAGAGGGGCGATGCGATAGTCACCAAGATAGCTTCGGAGGACAACCTAGCGGATTCTTTCACCAAGATACTTCCTAGCGAAGTATATTACAAGCACTTGGAGGGTTTGGGAGTCAGAAGTTTGAAGGATAAGACTAGACCTTAGTATAAGTGGGAGATTGATAGAGTAGTATACTTAATGTCTAGATTTGAGTATTCTGAACTCTGTATGCACTTTCATTTACCTATTTATAATGAACATTCATTTGCTTTTAATTATTGTTAATTAAATATATGCAAATCATAGTCCTGGATTTTATACGTTTTAGTTAGTATGGTGCAAGCATGGGCGCACAGAAGATCATACTATCGGTTACTCGTATTTAATCGAACAGTTGCTCAGGACCTAGATGGACACGGACCAATCCATCGGTATAGTCGTTGTGTGAGAGAGAAAATAATTTATCTTAATTATTTTATCACACTTGTACACTTGGTGTATTGAGCGGATCGATTGAGACTCATCAATTAGGATTGCTCGGCGATAATTGATTTGAGACTCAGTGTATTTTATTCTTAATCCTCAATGCAATTGCGGGTGTGTATATTTAATATATGTGACTTTGATTTTCCAAAGGAATTGACCGATTTAATTATTGGGTCAATTACCGGTTGAGTTGGGTCACTATATTTTATATATGGCATGCCATGAATTATTGACAGGACAGTGTATCCCGGAAGGGTTGATAATATCCCCGAGATGAGCTCATAAGGATTTATTATGTAAACCTCGCGAGTGGATTTATTCCGCATAATAAATAAGGTTGAGTGGTACTAGTCTCGGATAAAAGAGATGAATAAATTTATTAAGCAATAAATAAATTTTATTCATGGATATTTATATCTTAAATACACGGAATAAATAATACTACCGAAGAAATATTATTTGGATATAATATGGTTTAATATTGGGAGTGCAATTAATTTATATAGTGGAAAATAAATTAATTAATATTGATAAGGATTAATGGACTTGAGCATTGGGCTCAATTTAATCTTCAATATTGGAAGCCCAATATTCCACCTCCTTTAGATCCCCTACGTAGCCTATAAAAGCACTACATGGCCTTCATAAATCATAAGACAAGATTATCACACTTGATATTCTAGAGAGTTGAAGGAGATCCATAGGAGTTCGATAGATCGTCGCCCACCCGACGTTCGAACGGAGTGCAAGGAATACGTGGGAAGATTTAAGGGTCATCTTGATTTCGTTTCTCCGAACAACGAATCGAAGGTAAAATCTAAACGCGCTTTATGATTTGTTTTGATTCGATTATTGAGAATACCGTAGAACGCAAGAT
Organism: Euphrasia confusa; assembly: GCA_954870475.1. NCBI lineage: Eukaryota > Viridiplantae > Streptophyta > Magnoliopsida > Lamiales > Orobanchaceae > Euphrasia > Euphrasia confusa. Next base: position 13,550,180 of record OX940968.1, read on the forward strand.
CCGAAAAGTCGAACCCGGATTAGACGAACGATCACGCGGTGGTGGCGAAGCCACCGGACCGCGCGATCGCCGCCTAGGGTTTCGGCGGTAGGCGCATGGGGCGATCCCCGGCTGGACGCCGGGGCGCGATCGATCACATGATCGATCGCGAGCAGCTGCTGGGCACGACGGCCCAGCTGGACGCGGGCCACCCCAGGCGGCGGCGGGTCGCCGGACCCGCCGCGGGGGCTGCTGGGCAGCCCCACCTCGATCGATCGCTCCATGCGATCGGTCCCCTCGATCGCGCGGTGGCGCGATCCTTTTGATCTCATGGACCCCGGCTCGCGGGGGTTTGGGTGGGGGCGGGCTATGCGTCTTCGGATGCATGGTCTCCAAAGCCCGGACTCCGGCGGATGAGTCGGCGTTCGTGTGATTTCCGGCGAAGGGTTCGTTCGGGTTATCGGTTCCGCAATTTTGATAACCCGGAATATCGAATTCCAACAATCCAGAACAAAGTTCTTTCTAAAAGGTACATAAAAGCAATAACTCAAAATGAAATCCTATATAATTGTCCTCCACTGCAACAGCTGCCTCCTCAACAGCATTGCCCATGTAGACTACGATTTATTCTTTTCTAAGTCGTCAGGTTTCCTGGAACCCTTGCATTTAAAATGCACATACCGTCAGTGGTTCCATATCTACACACCAGGTTCCGGCAGATAATACCACTGACTATGTTTTACGACTAAAGAAAAATTTCGTACTTTCTTTGAGAGGATAATCAGACTTCCAGTACCCAGACTGTTTGCACCGAGAAATCTTGCCTCATGGCTTTCTCGTCCCATCTCGTGGTCCAGGTTATCTTAGAACCACTGGGTTTGTTTGCTTACTTTTTCTATCCCCCGGTTTTTTCCCTTAGGTTCGAAACCTTTGGCATTGACTACAAGAGCTTGCGATTTCCATCTCAACTCGTCCAAAAGGTCCATCATCTTAGAAACGTGTTCAAGCGCTTCCTCGAATGAATGACCTTTATGAGTATCCTCATCGCCTCTTGTTCAGCCACTACGTCATGTCTAAACGTCTCCTTGAGTTTGAACTTGATACCATAATTAGTGGTTATTGCAAAAGCATTTTCCCTCTTCTTAAAATCAGTTCTTTCCTCATCAGTTAAGACATTGGTAGGCTCGGGAGGACAAAGCTCACTGAGTACAAACTTGTACTCTTTAACAGTCTGGGCAATGTCCAGATCTCTATTCCAATCAATACAATCAGGGACCAGTGAGTTAAAATCCTCAAGTATCACATAAAGTGGGTTCAAAGCCATCCATAATCTATGAGCACATATAACAACAAACAATTGATTTAATTTCCGATATTATCTCCCTCAAATAATATCATTAAACCACTAATCACATCTAAAATCCCATCAGGTAAGGCAAGCCACGTGGTGTGGACGTTTACCTACCCAAATGATTTAGCAATTAGATTTGCTTCGGTCATACATCACTTATAGCGGAACCTCGTGGGGAGGAATACTATAATGCGTATCTAAGTGTAAACCATTACTCAGTACCAAAGTAAATCGTTTGGAATTGCTACATCACCGCAAGCCACGTAGTGTGGACGTTTACGATAACTTCACAACTCTTCACAATTACTTACAACTGTCTACATCAATTAATCCAAAATCCGTCAGCATAGCAAGCCACGTGGTGTGGACGTTTACTACACCAAGAGACTTTTATAATTGACTCCCAATTACTTGATCCATTCAATCTTGTAAATCAAGACGTGGAGAATCATAAGTGAAACTCGAAGTTTCTAACCAGTGATTCACCATGCGAACAACCCTATCTCTCATAAATGAGGGAGCCGAGCAGACAATCGATCCATCTATAAAAGAATGGTACGAAGGTCTCTAATTTGTGTCCTTTACATGACCAAGTGGCTTTGGCTCCATTCCACTCCCCGGGGTGAGAATGAGTCGACTTGAAATCAGCTTTGGAAAGACAAATTAGGCATTGTTTGATAAACTTAATCAATGTTTCTTGTAAGAGGAATTACAAGAACTCTCCTCCAATAACTTATCTATATAAACTTCAAAAGTTTATAAAAGTCACCAAGAGAGCAGCAATGGAGACCATGGGTATGTTTCCATACCCTCTCCCACGTAGCTTTTTATAACAAAGGGATACGCTATCTAATGCATAATTAAACACATAAGCATGCATACATGTAATAAAGCACATAAATATTATCACATAGTCAAAATAATACTAGAATATTATTTTCCGACTATTATGGCTTTATCGCATCCCCGTACGCATCTTCTAGTCTTCAGTCTTCGTTCTTGAATGCTCCATGTGACGAGAATATTAATCCCAATATTTAAATCTATTTATTTTCAATTAATCCAAAAGTTACTTAATTCGAAAATTAAGTCAATCGAATATATCGAAAATAAAATTAAATATTATTAATATTTTTTTATTTATCTTTATTTTCCTATCTAATTCTATTAAATCTCTAGAATCCCATCCAAGTCAAACTTGAAATATTCTAGAAGACTTCTATAATAGAATAAGGAAATAAAATAAATTAGGACTCCTCTTCTTTCCATAATTAATTAATTTCCATCTATTAAAAGTTCCCAAGAATATGAATAATCAAATAGGAAATAAATTAATTCCAATTTAATTCTTTTCCTATTCCATGAGAGTTCCTAAAAATAAGAACACTCAAATAGGAAAACCGAATCAAATAGGAAATTCGGATTATGGTAGGAGTAGCATGGGTTGGGAGACCCCACACCACCCCCACCTTCGACCGGCCGGCCACCGGGGAGGAGCACCGCCGCCCAGCCACGCCGGCCAACCACCGAACCGGCGGCAGCCCGCGGCTAGGGCAGTCGAGCCCTCGCCCCTAGCCCTCGATCGATCCATGGGGTCGATCATGGGGTTGATCGGCCCCTTCGTCCCCTTCGTCTTCTTCGTCACATCTTCGTCTTCCGGCGATCGTCTCAACATCGAACCAACGTAAATAAATTACAAGAATTTAAATTACAATTATCCGGTATCGATTCTATACATGAAATCGACCCTATACATTTTCCGGAAAAATAGAACGTAATAATAAATCCTAAATTCGGTCAACCCCCGAATTTTTACTATTACAAACATTCACCACACATAAAACGAATCTCGACATGTCCGAGAGTTTAATAATCAAGAACAATATTATGACAATAATTAACACAATTATATCTAGCCATAATAGTCGGAAACCCTGCAAGGTAGAACAATTTTATCGAAAAATACCGTGAACGAAAACCAACGCTCTGATACCAATTGTTGGAAATCGATATCCCGGAATTAATAAATTAATTAAAATTAATTATCTAATTAATTCCGACCGAAATCCTTCGGAAATCGAATATCCGGAGTTGTCAAATTTTCGGAACGACAACTCCAATCGACTCCCGGTTGCCGGAATCAATCCGCCACGAACCACCATGAATATCCGGACCCAACCAAACCCTAACCGCGACTAAGCCGCGGCTGTTCGGTCGAGCCCATGCACGGGGCTCGCGTGTTGGGATATGTCCTTCGATCCTACGTGTGCAATCGATAAAGTCATAAGGTCGTCTATGGATGTTAAATGATTATTTGATAATATTAATTGTTGGGAACAATATAATATTGATCAATTAAATCATACCTACAGGGTCACACATGAACTCGAAGATAATGTACGATGCTTGATATATATATTGATTTAGAATCAATATTTACGTGGAATTAATATACATGCATGGGATGCATGGCTTGCATGGATGCATGTCACATAGTGTGACATGGCATGCCACACAAGCAAGTGGGACCACATACAATGCATTGTGGCATGTGTATGTGGCATGACCTTTCACCTCCTTTGTAACCTCTTTTGTGTGTTAAATGGTGCATCTTTATGCACATTATGATGGAGGTTACAAAGAGGTGTAATGGTGTGCATAATGATGTGATTATATAGATGAAAATCTGATTTTCATCACACACAATATTCAGCCACGAAATTCCACACAAATAGAGAGAAAAGAGGTGATCTTGGAGATCCATTCTCAAGCAAGCAAAAGTGTTCATTATCCGGGTTCGTGTGCAACACGTAGAGGCCGGGCCATTTGTGCGGCTTCAACATCCGGACGATCCAAAGGAGTGAAGAGTTCATTCACAAGGAGATCTTTGAGTTGCTGATCTATTAAGGTGGTTCAATCGACTCAACACCACCTTAACCGAAATCAATGATCACAATAAGTAAGTAATCGTTGAACCTTATATATATATATATTGGATGTGTATATATATATGTTTATATGTGTTCTTATACACATTAAGTGTGCACTAAGATCATGGCATAGTAGATCTATTGCTTTACACGCTTCCGCACACACGGTATATCGATCGGATCGGTATATCAGTACCTTCAATTGGTATCAGAGCCTAGGGCTCGTGCACACTTTTGTGTTGGACACGAAGGTTAAATCAACATAATTGGATTAATTGTTTAATTGTGATTATGTGATTAGATGTAAGGCCGGCCACCGTTAGTGGTCGGGTGAATGATTTCGTCGTTTTTTTACGTTTCGATTGGCCGTAGTATTTGAGGGCTGCGTCCCTTGGAATCATTTGTAATAGATAGGGTTTTCTATTATATTTGTATTGTACTACTTGTAAGCGATGGACTTGGTCCATGGTTCGATGGAGGATCTCGGCTCTCCGGCGAAAACGAGAAGAAACGAAGCAAAACGAAACAAAACGAAGCAAACCGGGGCTGCTGGAGCCAAACGGCGGGCGCCGTTTTGATTCGGCGGGCGCCGTTTTGGAAACGGCGACCGCCGAAAGCCCTGTTTTTGGGCAGATTTTTTCCGAACCCTTTCGGCGGGCGCCGTTTTGGAAACGGCGACCGCCGGTGGTGTTCGGCGACCGCTGATTGTGAAACGGCGGGCGCCGTTCGTGGTTTTTTGGGTACGGAATAGATTTGACCAAAATCGGAGGGCACGGAACTGAAATGGCGGGCGAGGAGCAGTCCAGAAGATGTTCAAGGCTTTTGTTGTTACTTTAATTCTTTTCTTTTGAGAGTTGTGAGGTTCTAGGGGCCTTTCGATTTCGTATTTATTTGCTTTGCTAGTTATAGGTTGTTTTATGTTATAAATGTTCAACTTACATATAAACAAACCTATGCATGCAAGTTCCCAAAATAATGAGTATAATGTCTTGTCCAAAACATCACACCCATAAAGCCCTCGATCATAAGTTGGTAGGTCCGCCTCAGCGGGGTACTACTTGTTATCTTGGGATAAGTGGGAGTAAGGGTTAGACCCTTACAAGTGAGTTTGGTTTTCTCATCGATAGATCCACTGCAGGCGTGGCTATCGAGACATGAGATGAGAATGGGACTCTCATCGACCGAGAGTGACATTGGATGTCATTGACATGGGATGTCTACCTATCTTGGAGTTCTTTAGTGCGGACTCAGTTGGCTTAAGGATTCGCAAGATGAGGGTCTTGGGATCGTTTTGTTCTAATTTATTAAAATGTCAAAAACCAATGCCTAATCTGTTTTTCAAAGACTAAGTTCAACTCGACTCATTCTCACCTCGGGGAGTGGAATGGAGCCAAAGCGCTTGCTTATGTCGATGACACAGATTAGAGACATTCGAACCATTGGATGCGTGAATCGATTGTCTGGTTGGCTCCCTCATTTTAATGAGAGAAAGGGCTTCAATTGCATGATAAGATCGCTGGTTAGAAAACCTCGAGTTTTCACTTACGATTTATCACGGTTTTGATATTAAGATAATTGGGAACGACGATATTGGATATCGAATGAACAAAATGAAACAAATAATGTAGTTATGCGAGACAACCTTATTTGTTTAAACGCTTTGTGGATGTTTACTTACTTAATTTATATTTCTTCTGTAGTTTAATATGTCTGTATCAACTCAATTCAAGTTCAGCTCTATCTTGGATAGAGAAAAGTTGAACAACACCAATTTCCTTGATTGGCAACGTAACTTGAGGATAGTCCTCAAATACGAAGAAAAGGAAAGTGTGTTGGACAAACCCCTTCCCGTGCTTCCCGCTGATGGGGGCACGGATGCCCAAAAGGCATCATATGCCCTTGCTAAGAAAGCCTCGAATGAGGTGACATGTTTGATGTTGGCATCCATGGTACCCGAGTTGCAAAAACAATTCGAGTTCATGGAAGCCTATGACATCATAGAAGAGCTCAAGAGCATGTTCGGGGAACAGGCTAGGATTGAGCGCTTCGGTGTCACCCGGGCTATAGCAACAGCTAGGCTGGAAAAGGGTAAACCCGTGGGACCACATGTGCAGCAAATGATTGGATTATTTGCTTCAAGTGCTCGCCTCGATTTTGCATATGATGACGAGTTGGCTACCGATTTCATTCTTCATTCTCTTCATGATGGATATGACGCCTTTAGGCTGAATTTCCACATGAATGGACTGAAGAAATCGCTTCATGAGCTCCATGGGATGCTTAAGGCTGCTGAGCCGGCGATTAAGAAGGACCCTAGGAGGGAAGTTCTTATGATTCGGGAAGGAGGTACCAAAAAGTTCAAGGGGATTAAGAAACCGGAAGTGAAAGGCAAAGGGAAAGGGAAAGTTGTGGCAACTCCTTCCAAAAGGTTCTTGAAAGCTTCTAAGGTTCCTGGGGAATCTGAGTGTTTCTACTGCAAGCGTGTTGGACACTACAAGCGGGATTGCCCCAAGTTCCAGGAGGATGTAAAGAACGGTGTCGTTCCTTCATCTTCAGGTATTTATGTCATAGACATAAAATTTACAAATTCTTCTTCTTGGGTATTGGATACCGGATGCGGTGCTCACATTGTTTCACATGTGCAGGGACTGCAAAGAAGTAGAAGTTTGGTAAAGGGAGATGTCGATCTGCGGGTTGGAAATGGAGCGAGGGTCGCTGCATTAGCCGTAGGATCTTATGATTTGTGTTTGCCTTCGGGCCTTGTTTTAGTATTGAATAATGTTTATTTCGTTCCAAGTATTACCAAGAACATCATTTCTATTTCAGTATTGGATACTGAAGGATTTACCTTCACTATAATAAATGGTTTATTTACTATTTCAAAAAGTGGAGTGTTCTATGGTTCGGCACGATTAGAACATGGATTATATATACTTCAACTTGACAATCATATATATAACATTGATACCAAAAAGGCCAGATCGAATGAATTCAATGAAACATACCTTTGGCATTGTCGATTAGGCCACGTCAACATTAAACGTGTAGAGAAACTTCTTAAAGAAGGCATTCTCAAATCTTTTGACTTGGAGTCATTTGATACATGTGAAGGATGTTTGATGGGCAAAATGACAAAGTCACCGTTTCTAGGAAAAGGAGAACGTGCAAGTGACCTATTGGGTTTAATCCATACTGATGTATGTGGTCCAATGAGCTCACAAGCAAGTGGAGGTTATTTCTACTTCATAACTTTTACCGATGACTTAAGTAGATATGGTTATGTCTATTTAATGAGGCATAAGTCGGAAGCCTTTGAAAAGTTCAAAGAATTCCAAAATGAAGTTGAGAATCAACTTGGTAAGAAGATAAAAGCCATTCGATCGGATCGAGGTGGTGAATATCTTAGCCAAGAATTCGATGATCATCTTATGAGTTGTGGTATTTTATATCAACTCACTCCACCTGGAACACCCCAGATGAATGGTGTTTCCGAAAGGAGGAATAGAACTTTATTGGATATGGTTTGATCGATGATGAGCCTTAGTGAACTACCGAAATCTTTTTGGGGACACGCACTTTTAACAGCGGCCTATACACTGAATAGGACACCGTCAAAAGCTGTTGATAAGACACCATACGAGTTATGGAAAGGGAAGGTCCCTAACTTGTCTTATATCAAGGTTTGGGGATGTGAAGCTTATGTGAAGAGAAATATCTCTACAAAGCTTGAACCCAAATCGGATAAATGTTTCTTTGTGGGTTATCCAAAAGAAACACGAGGGTACCACTTTTACAACCAATCTGAGAACAAAGTCTTTGTTGCTCGAGATGGTGTATTTCTTGAAAAGGAATATCTTTCCAAGAAAGTAAGTGGGAGCTCAGTTGAATTGAACGAAGTTCAAGAAAACTTGAACGAGGTTCAAGAAGATCAAACTGAGATGGACACTCAAGACCAAGTCGAGAGTACTCCAGTGGTTTTGGAAACCACACCTAACCCTCGAAGGTCCGGAAGGATTAGATCTCAACCTGACAGATACCTAGGTATTCTGACAAACGAGAGCTATGAAGTCATGCTTTTAGAAAGCAATGAAACTTCGACCTATATCCAAGCTATGATTAAATCCATTTGGATTCTCTTAGCCATTGCTGCTCATTATGATTATGAGATATGGCAAGTGGACGTTAAAACCGCCTTCTTGAATGGGATTCTAGTAGAGGAAGTGTTTATGACACAACCAGAGGGTTTTATCGATCCTAATCAGGCTGAGAGAGTATGCAAGCTTAATAGATCCATTTATGGATTAAAGCAAGCATCTCGGAGCTGGAATCTTCGGTTCGATGAATCCATACAAGAGTTTGGATTTTAAAAGAACATGGAAGACTCTTGTGTTTACAAGAAAGTCAGTGGGAGTTACGTTGTATTCATTGTGTTGTATGTCGATGACATACTCCTCATTGGAAACAATATTCCTATGCTTAATTCTGTTAAAGAATGGCTGGGAAGATGGTTTTCAATGAAGGATCTTGGAGAAGCACAGTACATATTGGGCATCAAGATCTGTCGGAACAGATCACAAAGGATGCTTGGACTTAGTCAAGCAACCTATATTGATAAGGTTCTTGACAAGTTCAGAATGAAAGACGCCAAGAAGGGTCTCATTCCAATGACTCATGGCACATCTCTGAGCAAGAGGCAGTGCCCTTCGGGACCTGATGAGCAAATGAGGATGGCAAATATTCCTTATGCTTCGGCAATAGGGTCTATTATGTACGCCATGATATGTACACGACCGGATGTATCGTATGCTTTGAGCATGACGAGTCGGTTTCAAGGAAACCCAGGTGAGGCGCATTGGACTGCGGCCAAGAATATTCTTAAGTACCTTAGAAGGACTAAAGATTATTTTCTTGTCTTTGGAGGACAAGAAGAGTTGGTTATGACAGGCTATACGGATGCAAGCTTCCAAACAGACAGAGATGATCTCCGGTCTCAGTCCGGTTTTGTCTTTTGTCTGAATGGAGGTGCGGTGAGCTGGAAGAGTTCCAAGCAACCCACTGTAGCTGATTCTACTACAGAGGCTGAGTACATTGCTGCATCTGAAGCAGCAAAGGAGGCCGTTTGGATAAGAAAGTTCTTAGATGAGCTTGGTGTCGTACCTAGTTCGGCCCATCCGATATCTCTCTATTGTGATAATAGTGGAGCTATCGCGCAAGCCAAGGAGCCTAGGGAGCACCACAAATCCAAACATGTGCTCAGGAAGTTCCACATTCTCAGGGAGATAGTTAGTCGTGGAGACATCGAGATAAATAAAGTTGCAACTGATGATAATGTTGCAGACCCGTTAACTAAACCACTCCAGCAGTCAAAGCATGATGCTCATACGACTGCAATAGGGATACGATATCTTAGAGATGGATTGTGATTCCTATTATTGTATTGTCTACTTTTGGAGTTTATGTAAACATTCACTTATCTTTTATGATATTCAATAATTTCTTCATATAATTGTGGTTTAAATTGTATGAATTGTCCAAATGATTAAATTATATTAATTGGGTTATGAGGTCGATTTACCACATAATGAAGTCCCAATTGTTGAACTAATATAATTAAGTCATAAATTGTTCCTAGTTCGTATCATCGAGTATGGACAAACTGACGATACAAAGAACTAGATTGTAATGTGTACTATAGCGCCGCTTCATGGTCTAGTGATGTGGGACATCAAGTACAATTACATAGATATTAGCTGGGAGCTAATGATCGAACAGACCCGAGTGGAATAGTATTTAAGATTTCGAGTCATAATACTATTTCATTGACTGTCGAGCAATTTCCTCTGACCTGAGTAGTCCAGAGTGATTCCATTGTGAAATGGTGTACTTTGATACAAGTAAACGCCTTTCGTAAAAGGAGGTTATAAAACTTGTTATTGGGTATATCAGGAAGCAAGTGGGAGAGCTTGGATTGACAAGATGGGATTGTCCTCCATTCTATAATGGGATACATGTCTTACCGGCCACTTGGAGAGTCGAGACTGTGGAAAATACGTGGCCACGTCCAGATTCGTATCATAGTGATAAATCTGGTTTTACAGTCTGTCTCAAAGTCCAAGAAAGGTTTGAACCGATTGAGGATGACTCGAGTCTTGCCTCAAGTTCAAATTAAGACATAAAGTGACAACAGGAAATTGGCAGCACACTGGCTCTGAAGGCCAAGTGGGAGATTGTTGGGATATGTCCTTCGATCCTACGTGTGCAATCGATAAAGTCATAAGGTCGTCTATGGATGTTAAATGATTATTTGATAATATTAATTGTTGGGAACAATATAATATTGATCAATTAAATCATACCTACAGGGTCACACATGAACTCGAAGATAATGTACGATGCTTGATATATATATTGATTTAGAATCAATATTTTCGTGGAATTAATATACATGCATGGGATGCATGGCTTGCATGGATGCATGTCACATAGTGTGACATGGCATGCCACACAAGCAAGTGGGACCACATACAATGCATTGTGGCATGTGTATGTGGCATGACCTTTCACCTCCTTTGTAACCTCTTTTGTGTGTTAAATGGTGCATCTTTATGCACATTATGATGGAGGTTACAAAGAGGTGTAATGGTGTGCATAATGATGTGATTATATAGATGAAAATCTGATTTTCATCACACACAATATTCAGCCACGAAATTCCACACAAATAGAGAGAAAAGAGGTGATCTTGGAGATCCATTCTCAAGCAAGCAAAAGTGTTCATTATCCGGGTTCGTGTGCAACACGTAGAGGCCGGGCCATTTGTGCGGCTTCAACATCCGGACGATCCAAAGGAGTGAAGAGTTCATTCACAAGGAGATCTTTGAGTTGCTGATCTATTAAGGTGGTTCAATCGACTCAACACCACCTTAACCGAAATCAACGATCACAATAAGTAAGTAATCGTTGAACCTTATATATATATATATTGGATGTGTATATATATATGTTTATATGTGTTCTTATACACATTAAGTGTGCACTAAGATCATGGCATAGTAGATCTATTGCTTTACACGCTTCCGCACACACGGTATATCGATCGGATCGGTATATCGGTACCTTCATCGCGGCTGATCACGGCAGCCACCTAGGGCTGCCTTTGGCAGCCCACCACGCATGCCCTAAACCCTCGCCGGACAGCCCAAGCCATCCCGAAGGTTCGCCCCATCCGATCAAGCCCTAGCTGCGGAAGCCGCTGCTGCTCGACCGAGGCGTGCGCATGTCGTCGGACATGCGCTAGGGTTCAGCCCCTGGAAGCCCGCACAGCCCCGGCGAAGCCCCTTGGATCCGCCGCTGCCAGGCCACGCCAAGCGGGCGCCTGGGTACGAAGCGCTCGCGCGCGACATGGACCAGGCGGGCGCCTGGTCCTCAGGCGAGCGCTTGCCCTCCCAGCGAACGTGGTTCGCGCGATCCTCGTCGCCGGATCGCTCCAGCCGCGGCGGTCCGGTGATCCTCGATCACCACCGCCCGGCTCGACCCCGATGAGGATTCCAAATCTCGGATCTTGGTTCACGATATTTTCACGATAATTAAACGATAAAATCATAAAGGGGGTTTTACGATTTACCTCGTTCTCGTTGTTCGGAAAAACGAAGAACTCAATTTGACGACCTTGAGATCTTCCCACGTATTCCTTGCACCTCGTTCGAACGTCGTGTGGGCGACGATCTATCGAACTCCTATGGATCTCCTTCACTCTTCAAGACTTTATGATTGGCGTATCTTAGGTTAATGAATTGTGAAGACCATGTAGTGCTTTTATAGGCTACGTAGGGGATCAAAAGGAGATTAAATATTGGGCTTCTAATATTGAAGATTAAATTGGGTCCAACCCAAATCCATTAATCCTTATCAATATTAATTTTATTTATTTTCCACTATATAAATAAAATTGCACTCCCAATATTAAACCATATTATATCAAATAATATTTCTCCGGTAGTATTATTTATTCCGTGTATTTAAGATTTAAATATCCATGAATAAAATTAATTTATTGCTAATTAATTTATTCATCTCTTATATCCGAGAATAGTACCGTTCAACTTTAATTATTATGCGGATTAAATCCACCTGCAGGGTTTACATAATAATTCCTTATGAACTCATCTCGGGGATATTATCAACCCTTCCGGGATACACTTTCCCGTCAAGTATTCACGGCATGTCATATATAAAATATAGCGACCCAACTTAACCGGTAATTGACCCAGTAATTAAACCGGTTAATTCCTTTGGAAAATCAAAGTCACTTATATTAAATATACACACCCGCAATAGTATCGGGGATTAAGAATAAAATACTCTGAGATTTAAATCGATTATCCAAGGCAATCCTAATCGATAAATCTCAAGCGATCCGCCCAATACACCGAGTGTACAAGTGTGATAAAATAATTAAGATAAATTATTTTCTCTCTCACACAACGACTATACCGATGGACTGGTCCGTGTCCATCTAGGTCGTGAGCAACTGTTCGATTAAATACGAGTTACCGATAGTATGATCTTCTGTGTGCCCATGCACACCATACTAACTACAACGTATGAAATCCAGGACTATATTTTGCATAATTAATTAATAGTAATTAATTGCAAATAATTGTTTATTTAATTAAATAGATTAATGGCAATGGATCGGGAGTTTCCGTTACTTAAATCTAGACATTAAGTACACAACTCCAACACTTTTCCTGCCGTCATGATTTATGAGAAAACTCTTCATAGTCTAAGTTCTCGGTTCGAAAGTAAAGTGCTAACTCTTGAAGCACGAGAAGAAAGGGATCAGACATGGGACTATGCAGACTTAATGGCTGATTTGAGAAACTACGATTTGACTTTAAAAGTGCGTAGCAATCCTGAAATGTCTCTTGTTTATGAGCCGATGACTGCTCTAAAAATTTCTGAGAAGGGTAAGAGCTCAAGAAGTTCGAAACCACAGAAAACTCCTTCGAGAAATGAGAAATCTGAATGTAGTTTCTCAGCTGATGTAAATGAATCTGATGACGATGAAGCAGAGGACATTGAACGGTTGATGAACTCGAATAATCCTGATAAACTTGCTGCACTGACTGAAATTGTCACGTATCTTGTGAAGCAAGAATTTAAGAGAAAGAATCGTGCCCGAAATTTTCGAAAGTTTCAGAAAAATTCTAACTCTTTTCAGAGAAATTCAGACAACCGATATCAAACTTCATTCACTGACAAAAAATTTAAGGAGACAAAACTTTCTCCATATTCTTCAACTAGCAAGGATGTTTCTAAAATGCAGTGCTTCGAATGTAAGGGATTTGGACATGTCAAGAATGAGTGTCCCAACTTGCATCGCAAAAAGAAACTGCCAGTGAGCTATGTTGTATTTGATGATGAAAATGTAATCTCAGAAAGTGAGGAATCTGAGAATGAAAATTCTGATAATGATGAGGACAACGCTTTAGTTGTCACTTTTGATGAAAATTTCGACCTTGAAAATGTGGAGGTTGAAAACTTTGTTTTTGATGGTTTTCTGAAAGATACTGCAACTGCTGACAATATCTTTCGTGTTGCTTCAGCAAACCGAAACTTCTGTGACGATGATATTTTCTCGGATGTTGAATCCGTGTCTGAGACTGATGAGATTGTAATGACATCTGAAGTGTCTCAAACTGAAGATGTATGTGTTAAGTTACTCACTCTAAGAGAGAGTCTTTCTGAACTCAAAACTTTACATGACACTGCTATCACTAAGAATAGCACTCTGGAAGTGTCTTTGAAAGTTCTTACGGAATCTTGTAACGAACTCTCGATTGCTAACCGAAAGATGTATGATGAAGTTGTTGAGTTGAAAAACTCAGTTGAGAAGACAACGGACGAGAAAAAGAGGTTGAACAACTCTCTAACTATACTTAAAAGCAAGTTTGATGACCTCTTCGAAGAAAAACATAAACACTACAAAGAAGTTGTCGAACTGAGAGAAGTGTGTGAGAGGTTGAGTTCTGAAAACTCAAAACTAAAGACTTCATTGAAGAAGGAAACGTCCGAAGTTAAGAAACTTCAAATTCTTTTCAAAAACTCTGACTCTGAGAACGATGATCTGAAATCATCACTTTTAAAGACTCAAACTGATCTTGCTATGACAGATAAAGAGTGCTATGTTTTGAAAGAAAAACTTCAGATGACTGATGAGCTGTTGAAAAAGATGAACACAAATTCTTCGGTGTTTGACAATGCTGCTTCGTACATGAATCCTAATCGCTATGGACTTAGATTTCAAAAAGTGTTTGAATCTATTTACTCTACACCTGAGAAGAAAGATGTGACCTTCGTCAAAGCATCAAATGATCAACCAAAGGATGAACTTAAAGCTGAGTCTGAAATATTGAAACGAAAAGAGATTGCAGAAGGGAAAAAGATTGTTAAGTCTCCTGAATCTAAACCTCAAAAATCAGTCTCGACTTCGAACTCTAAATCTGAGACATATCAATTTCCAAGGAATATTGTGAAACTTGCTCGTGGTATTCTGCCATATGAGAAAACTTTGTTGAAAAAGTTGAACAAAACTCAGAGTGTTAAGCCGAATGTAGGACACTCTCAATCTAAACCTGTTTTTGTCAAGACACCTGTGAATGTTGAAACTCGTCAACGACGAGAATATGTCTGTCACTACTGCAATGTGCTTGGACACATAAGACCTTTTTGCTACAAACTTAAAGCTGACATGAACCGTGAGTTGATGACGAAGAATGAAAAATCACGAAATTCTCAAAAGCTGAGTGTTGAGAAAAATAAGAACACGATGGTTCAAACAAAGTCACAAAATTTTGATAAGAAGAAAGTTGAGGTTGCTAAGGACATAAAAAAACCCATTTCTCAAATTCTGAAGACTGTGACTGAGAGAAATGTCCAAATTTTGAATGACAAAAAGATATGGGTGCCTAAGTCTCAAAAGAGTAAAGTTGAACTTAACTCTAACTCCAAAAATTGTTGGCAACCAAGAGAACTCATTTTCTGCAATGTTGCTCTTAACGCATCTGAGACTGGAACCAAAGGAATTTGGTATTTTGATAGTGGTTGTTCCCGCCATATGATTGACACGAAAAAGTTTCTAAAAAATTACGAGCCTATGACTGGTTCTCCCGTAGTGTTTGGAGGGGGAGAAAAAGGCGTTGTAAAGGGAAAGGGGACTCTACAAATCAAAGGATTACCTCCTATCAGAAATGTAGTCCATGTTAAAGGACTTGTTGCTGCTGGGATTCGATGTCCCGGGCTATCAAAAAAATTGCGGAACCGATAACCCGACCGAAAACCCGTCGCCGGAGATCGCACGAACACCAACTCATCCGCAGGAGTCCGACCTTTGGAGACTACGCGCCCGAAGACACGCAGCCCGCCCCCAGCCGAAGTCCCCCACGAGTCGGATCCACGAACGCGAACCACGGACGAGCTAGAGCATGACCAAGGCGTCGCCGCGGGAGAACCCGCGACTAAACCCTAGCCACGCCCACGCCCGGGCTCGCGATCGCCGTGTGTGGCGATCGCCGGGGA
The DNA here is from genome assembly GCA_954870475.1 of Euphrasia confusa. Taxonomy (NCBI): domain Eukaryota; kingdom Viridiplantae; phylum Streptophyta; class Magnoliopsida; order Lamiales; family Orobanchaceae; genus Euphrasia; species Euphrasia confusa. The sequence continues at coordinate 13,566,020 of OX940968.1, forward strand.
TGCGAGGCATCCCCGCGGGGCTGATCCGATCAGCACCCGCCGGCGGTGAGTCCGGCGACTCACCGCCACCACCTCACGGGGTGGAGGGCCCCCAGCCGCGGCACCAGCCCGCGGCTGCCCTCCGCGATTGAGCTGGGCTCGATCGCTCGCTCCGGCTTCGGCCGGAGCTCTCCCCGCGTGCGCACGCCACCGCCGAGGGGTGGCTGGGGTCCGCCACGGCACCAGCCCGTGGCACCCCAGCGATCGACCGAAGTCGATCGCGTACCCCGGCGTCCAGCCGGGGCTTCGCCCCTCGTCGCGCGGTACCGGCGGTCGAACCCTAGGGTTCGGCCGCCCCTCTCGATCCCGACGGGGATCGCGTGATCCCCGTATCCCGGTTTCGACGCTTTCCCGGATCGTCTTGTTCATGTACATATCACGATTAAACAAGCACATAATCAAAGAGGGGGTTCTCGATTATTACCTCGATTCGTTGTACGGAGAAACGAATCTTTATTGACGACCTTGCGATCTTCCTACGTATTCCTCGCACTTCGTCCGAACGTCGTGTGGGCGACGATCTATCGGATTCCTATGGATCTTCCTCACTCTCAAGACTTTATGATTGGCGTAACTTAGGTTGTGAAAAGTGAAGACCATGTAGTGCTTATATAGGCTACGTAGGGGATCATAAGGAGAATAAATATTGGGCTTCTAAATATTGAAGATTAAATTGGGTCCAACCCAAATCCATTAATCCTTATCAATATTAAATTTTATTTATTTTCCACTATATAAATAAAATTGCACTCCCAATATTAATCCATATTATATCAAATAATATTTCTCCGATTAGTATTATTTATTCCGTGTATTTAAGATTTAAATATCCATGAATAAATTTATTTATTGCTCAATAAATAATATTCATATCTTATATCCGAGACTAGTACCGTTCAACCTTTATTATTGTGCGGAACGAATCCACTCATGAGGTTTACACAATAATTCCTTATGAACTCATCTCGGGGATATTATCAACCCTTCCGGGATACACTTTCCCGTCAAGTATTCACGGCATGTCATATATAAAATATAGCGACCCAATTTTACCGCTAATTAACCCAATAATTAAATCGATTAATTCCTTTGGAAAATCAAAGTCTCTAATATTAAATATACACACCCGCAATAAAATCGGGGATTAAGAATAAAATACTCTGAGATTTAAATTGATTATCCAAGGCAATCCTAATCAATAAATCTCAAGCTGATCCGCCCAATACACCAAGTGTACAAGTGTGATAAAATAATTAAGATAAATTATTTTCTCTCTCACACAACGACTATACCGATGGATTGGTCCGTGTCCATCTAGGTCGTGAGCAACTGTTCGATTAAATACGAGTAACCGATAGTATGATCTTCTGTGCGCCCATGCACACCATACTAACTACAACGTATAAAATCTAGGACTATATTTTTGCATAATTAATTAATAATAATTAATTGCAAATAATTGTTTATTAATTAAATAGGTTAAATGCTATGACCGGGAGTTTACCGATACTTAAATCTAGACATTAAGTACACAACTCCAACAATCTCCCACTTGTACTAAGGTCTAGTCATTTCCTCCAAACTCCCGACTCCCATACTCATCACGTGCTTAAGTTATACTTCCCAGAAGTATTATGTGAATGAGCAATCTAGGTTGTCGCTCTGAAGTTATCTTGGTGACTACTGCGTCGTCTCTCTGACGATGACTCGTATCAGGTGGTACTGGCTCTATGTGTTATCATCACCTTTTGAACTTATGACTTCTTCCAGTTCTCCACGCACCGCTATGTACATAGCCTTTGGTGAACCAAGAGTCATATCCAAGTTCAGAGGTCATTCCGGAACCTAACCAAAACTTCCGCTGCCTCTGAGGCTGCTATTCGGTTTATGATAGAGTCCGAGAAGCATCACGCTTATCACTCTTTCATCCTTAGGTTCCACCTCTTCTAAAAGTGAACACATAGCCTGATATCGACTTACACTGGTCTTTCTCTGATTTTGGATCTGAGAAACTGTAATCTAAGAAGATTTCGTATTGCCAGTAATCCAGCACTTCCAAGTACTTTACAGCATTCGAATATTTCTTACCCAGATTACTTTGATACCCTCCCACTACGCTAACCGCATAGTTGATATCAGGTTCTTGTTTTTCAATATTGCATCTACAAAGCTCTCTACACTCGAAGTGTAGGTAACTGCTTTTTCCATATCCATCTCCTTCATGTGTTCAAGACACATACCTTAGATAGATGCATTCTATTCTCGAAAAGCAATAACCTTTCTCAGAATTGTGCATGTTTAAAACAAACCATAATCGTATAAGATATCTTAAGAGAAGTACAAATGTTCTTATCTAGAGATCGAAAGATTTCCAAGAACATGATCCAACTTCATCTTAATCTTATATCTTGATTTATTTAGACAACCTCTATTTTATGTCTGACAACACTTTTACATTGTTGCCAACGATGAAGTGTTATCTACACAAAATTCCGAGAAACACCACCTTTGTTTCCATTACGTCTCTAACACACCTCTCTCGCAAATTCCTATGCAGAGCTAGGGATCGATTTCATGTATACTAGATCCAGAGTTCAAAACTCTTCCAGTCTTATGAACCTCTCTGGTTGCTTAACAACCTCCCACTGCAATGGCGTTCCGGTGTATAACAGTAATAACATTAGGTGCAGTTAGTGGTGTATTACTACTCGGTCAGGCTGGTTCTCAGTCTTTCCTTTCCTCATCTTTTAAGGTACTTTGTCAATAAGGGCATTGTTGTTCATCTAATAGTCTTCCTCTAAGAACCGGGCGAGGACACCCTTCTGGTTCGTAGTACTATTGAACATACAATTACTTGTTCTTCCAGGATATTCTACAACCACATTGAATGTTCCTGTTGTATCCAGAAATATCCATAGAACATAGGTAGTTCCGAACAAACTTGTTCTTTTACCATTAGAATTCCATTTCTTATTCCTGACACACCATGTCTACACTTCAGTGTATGGTGTTGTCGTTTGAGACTTAATCTCAATCTTTGATTTATGCTATGTGTTATTTAGATAGGTGATAGCCTCCGCGAATAAGTCGCAGGCTTTCAATGGATATACTTTGATGGTTCCCCATAATGGCTTTGTGTTGAAAACACTCCGCTTTTATGGCACAGCAAGTAGTCTAATCCATCTTCGAGTATTCTTGAAAGAATGACTCGTACCTTCTCTAATTACACATACCGCATTAATCAATAATTTTCTATACCTGTCCGAATTCCATCCTTTATCCAGAAAGGTTGACTTAGTTGTATCATCTTTCAAGATCGATTCTTAGGTCGGGAGGTCCATTCCTCCAACTATAATTGATCAAATCAATTTCGACCTTTTGAATCCCTTTTGAATAGATACTACCAAGTTCAAGAATTCACAAGTATAATGATTAATAAGAGAAATACATCTAATAAGTAAAACAAGTTATACATAACGGTTTGTTGCATCGTGGTAGACTAAGGATTCATCATTCACATGTTGCTATCTAATGTACCAGAATAGATATCACCATTATTTCTTATCCAAACCATCAAATGATTAAAGAAATAAAATATCCATTAATAAGAAAACCAGAACAAAAAGTTCTTTTTCAAAATAAGGGGTACATAAAGCAATAACTGAAATGAAAACTTAAAACAGATAAATGTCTTCCACTGCAACCGCTGCTACCCCAACAGCTTCGCCCATGTAGACTCGAACTCTTCTTCTCTAAGTCGCCGGGTTTTCTGGAACCCCTGCATTTAAAGAAATGCACATACCGTCAGTGGTTCCATATCTACACACCAGAATTCTGGTAGATAATACCGCTGACTATGTTTTTACGACTAAAGAAAAATTCGTACCTCTGAGAGGACATTCAGACTTCCAGTGTCCAGACTTGTTGCATCGGAAGCACTTGCCCCTTGGCTTACTAGCCCCCACTCGTGGTCCATTCCTCTTGGCACCACTGGGTTTTATGGCTTGCTTCCTTTTCTTGCCCCTACCTCCAATAGCTTTCAAGCTTTTGGACTTGGTAGCCACAAGCGCTTGAGACTTGCCCTTCTTGTAGATCCCCTCTGCCGCCTTCAGTTCAGTCAGGAGTTGCGCAAGAGTATAAGATAGTTTACCCATATTATAGCTCATACGAAACTGCTCAAAACTAGGGGTCAGAGACTGGAGTATGATGTCGACTTGCGTCTCACCATCAATCATAGCTCCTAGGACCTCCAATTCATTCAACAGACTCATCATCTTGAGAACGTGCTCCTCGACAGGCGTTCCTTCAGACTGAGTAGTCGACATGAGGACTCTCATTGCTTCTTGCCTACCCGCACGGTCATGATGCCCAAACATCTCCTTGAGGTTAAATAACATATCCTCGGCAGTGTTCATCGGCTCATGTTGGGTTTGGAGTACATTTGACATGGAAGCCAAAATATAGCACCTAGCCATCTCATCAGCCTTTTTCCACTTCCGATATGCTTCTTTTTCCTCATCAGTTGAGGCGGCCGTGGGTTCAGCAGGGCATTGCTCATAGAGTACAAACTTGTACTCTTCAGCAGTCAGGACAATGTCCAAATTTCTCTTCCAATCAATGTAATTGAGACCAGTGAGTTTATGTTCCTTGAGTATCACAGAAAGTGGATTCATAGCTATTCTCTAAACCTATAAGCACATGTAAACAAACAATCAATTTGGACAAGTGGGAGATTGTTGGAGTTGTGTACTTAATGTCTAGATTTAAGTAACGGTAAACTCCCGATCATAGCATTTAATCTATTAAATTAACAAATAATTGTTTTGCGTTTAATTATTATTAATTAAATATATGCAAATTATAGTCCTGGATTTTATACGTTTTAGTTAGTATGGTGCAAGCATGGGCGCACAGAAGATCATACTATCGGTTACTCGTATTTAATCAAACAGTTGCTCACGACCTAGATGGACACGGACCAATCCATCGGTATAGTCGTTGTGTGGGAGAGAAAATAATTTATCTTAATTATTTTATCACACTTGTACACTTGGTGTATTGAGCGGATCGTTGAGATTCATCGATTAGGATTGCCGGCGATAATCGATTCGAGTCTCAGTGTATTTTATTCTTAATCCCCGATATTATTGCGGGTGTATATATTTAATATAAGTAACTTTGATTTACCAAAGGAATTAACCGATTTTATTATTGGGTTAATTTCCGGTTAAGTTGGGTCACTATATTTTATATATGACATGCCGTGAATAATTGACCGGACAGTGTATCCCGTAAGGGTTGATAATATCCCCGAGATGAGTTCATAAGGAATTATTGTGTAAACCTCATGAGTGCATTCGTTCCGCACAATAATTAAGGTTGAATGGTACTAGTCTCGGATTAAAGAGATGAATAAATTAATTAGCAATAAATTAATTTTATTCATGGATATTTAAATCTTAAATACACGGAATAAATAAATACTACCGGAGAAATATTATTTGAAATAATATGGTTTAATATTGGGAGTGCAATTAATTTATATAGTGGAAAATAAATTAATTAATATTGATAAGGATTAATGGACTTGGGCAGTGGGCTCAATTTAATCTTCAATATTGGAAGCCCAATATTCCACCTCCTTTAGATCCCCTACGTAGCCTATAAAAGCACTACATGGCCTTCATAAATCATAAGACAAGATTATCATACTTGATATTCTAGAGAGTTGAAGGAGATTCATAGGAGTTCGATAGATCGTCGCCCACCCGACGTTCGAACGAAGTGCAAGGAATACGTGGGAAGATCCAAGGGTCTTCAATTTGATTTCGTTTCTCCGCACAACGAATCAAAGGTACAATCATAAACTCCTTCGTGTGAATTTATATGAATTAAATTGTGATACATGCATGAACGCACGATCCGGGAAAACGACGAACTTCGGGGACGGGGATTCGAGATCCCCGGCGAACGTTCGAAGGACCCTCGGCTGGGAGCCGAGGGGTGCGATCGAACCTAGGGTTCGATCGCGGCGATCCGCGCGAAGGGACCCCGGCTTGACGCCGGGGCGTGCGATCGAGCTGGGCTCGATCGCGGGGGCGAGCCGCGGCTGTTGCCGCGGTGGTCAGCTGGGCTGACCGCCCCTCCCGACGGCGTGGGCGGTGAAGTCGCCGGACTCACCGCCCCGGGGCTGCCGGAGCAGCCCCATGCGATCATCGTCGATCGCGAGCCCCAGCGGGGGCTCGGCTAGGGTTTAGCCGCGGGTTTATCCCGCGGCGATGCTCGGGTCGAGCCCGGCTCCGTTTGTGTGGTTCGCGTTCGTGGATCCGACTCGCGGGAGAAAATCGGCTGGGGGCGGGCTGCGTGTCTTCGGGCGCGTAGTCTCCAAAGGTCGGACTCCTGCGGATGAGTCGGGGATCCAGTTTCCGGCGACGGGATTTCGTTCGGGGTTATCGGTTCCGCAATTTTTGATACCCCGTGACATCGAAACCCAGCAATTGGTATCAGAGCGTTTGGTTTCGTGTTCATGTATGTATTCAATTGTGTTCTACCTTGCAGGGATTCCGACTATCATGGTTTAATTAATTGTTAATTATTCGTTTAATTAATTGCTATTTAATTCACCATGATTGTTCGTTTATTAAACTCTCGGACATGTCGAGATTCGTTTTGTGTGGATGAATGCTTGTAATAGTAAAAAATTCGGGGGTTGACCGAATTTAGATTTATTATTATTGTTCTATGTTTTTCCGGAAAATGTATAGGGTCGATTTCATGTATAGAATCGATACCGGAATTGTAAATTTATTTCTTGTAATTTATTTACATTGGATCGATGCCGAGATGACCGCCGGAGAACGCGTGTGACGAAGAAGACGAAGAGGACGAAGGACCGGGATCGATCAACTCCCCTTGATCGACCCCAATCGATCGCCCAAAGGGTGGGGGCGTCGCGCCCCTTCGGCCGTGGGTCGTCGCCGGCGACAGTGGCGGCTGGCCGGCTGAGGCGGCGGCGGCGGGTGCTCCCTCCCGGCGGTCGGCCGATGATGGTGGGGTGGTGCGGGAACTCCCATCCCGTGCTACTCCTACCTAGATTCGCTTTCCTAATTGATTCGTTTTTCCTATTTGAGTTTTTCCTATTTTTGGGAATTCTCATGGATTAGGAAAAGAATTAATTAATATTAATTTTATTCCTTATTCTATTATGGAAGTCTTCTAGAGTATTCCGAGTTCTACTTGGAATAGGATCCTAGAGATTTAATAGAATTAGAAAGGAATAATAATTAAGTTAGGATTAATTTATTTCCTAATTGATTATTCCTATTTAATGGGAATTTTCATAGTAATGGAAATTAATTAATCTTGGAAAGTAGAAGAGTCCTAATTTATTTTATTTCCTTATTCTATTATAGAAGTCTTCTAGAATATTCCAAGTTTGACTTGGATAGATTATTCTAGAGATTTAATAGAATTAGATGGGAAAAATAAATAAATAAAAATATTAATAATATTTAATTTTATTTTTTGATTTATTCGATTGACTTAATTTTCGAATTGAGTATCTTTTGGATTTATTAAAAATAAATAGATTTAAATATTGGGATTAATATTCTCGTCACATGGAGCATTCAAGAACGAAGACTGAAGACTAGAAGAAGCATACGGAGATGGAATAAAGCCATGATAGTCGGAAAATAATTTTTTCTAGCATTATTTTGACTATGTGCTATGTGCTTTATTACTTGTATGCATGCTTATGTGTTTAATTATGCATTAGATAGCGTATCCCTTTTGTTATAAAAAGCTAAGTGGGAGAGGGGATGGAAACATTCCCGTGGTCTCCATTACTGTTCTCTTGGTGACTCTTATGGACTTTTGAAGTTCGTATAGATGTGTCATTGTAGGAGAATTCTTGTAATTCCTTTTACAAGAAACATTGATTAAGTTTATCAAACAATGCCTAATTTGTCTTTCTGAAACTGACTTCAAGTCGACTCATTCTCACCCCGGGGAGTGGAATGGAGCCAGAGCCACTTGGTCATGTGGATGACACAAATTAGAGACATTCGTACCATCTTTTTTAAGGTGGATCGATTGTCTGCTCGGCTCCCTCATCTAATGAGAGATAGGGTTGTTCGCATGGTGAATCACTGGTTAGAAACTTCGAGTTTCACTTATGATTCCCCGCGTCTTGATTTACGAAATTGAATGGTTCAAGTAATTGGATGTCAATTGTATAAATCTTTTGGTGTAGTAAACGTCCACACTATCGTGGCTTGCTGCATTGAATGGGATTTTAGAACGATTGATGTAGACAGTTATAGAAGAAAGTGAAGGATCGTGTGTTAACGTAAACGTCCACACTATCGTGGCTTGCGCTGATATGCAGTCCCAAACAATCTTCTTAGATACTGAGTAATGGTTTACACTTAGGTACGCTCTATAGTATTCTTCCCATCGAAGTAACGCTACAGTGATGTACGACCAAAGCAAATCTAATTGCTAAATCATTTGGATGGGTAAACGTCCACACTATCGTGGCTTGCCTTATCTGATGGGATTTTGGATGTAATTAGTGATTTAATGATATTATTATGGGGAGATAATATCGGATATTAAATTAATTGTTTGTTTAAATGTGCTTATAGGTTTAGAGAATAGCTATGAATCCACTTGAGTTAATACTTGAGGAATTTGACGCACTGGTTCTATACTGTGTTGAATGGAAGGAAGGATTAGACATTGCTCAGACTGTAAAGGAGTACAAAGACGTACTCAGTGAAACTTGTCCTCCTGGACTCACCATTAACTCAACTGAGGATGAGATTTTTGACTTTGAAAAATGGGATAGTGCTCGTTCATTAGCCATTAATCATGATGTCATGCTTAAACTCAAGTTGATGTTTGGACATGATGGGGAGGCTAGAAAAGAGGCGATGAGGATACTCATAAAGATCTGTTACTTCGATGAAACACTTGATCATGTTTTTGAGATGATGGATCTTTTAGACGAGTTGAAACAATCGCAAGCTCTTATAGCCAAAGCCAAAGGTTTCGGACCTAAAGGCAAGGGAAAGGAGAAGAAGACAAGGGGGTCCAGTGGTCCTAAGGGACTTGGACCAAAGGGAGGGATAAAGAAGCCTTCTGGCAAATATCCCCAAGGAAAGCAGTCTGAGTACTGGGGGTCTACATCTTGTCCACTCAAAGGTACGAATTTTTCTTTAGTCGTAAAAACATAGTCAGCGGTATTATCTACCAGAAATCTGGTGTGTAGATATGGAACCACTGACGGTATGTGCATTTTGAATGCAGGGGTTCCAGAAAACCCGGCGACTTAGAGAAGGAGAGTTCGAGTCTACACGGGCAAAAGCTGTAGAGGAGGCAGCTGTTGCGGTGGAAGACATTTATCTGCTTTAGTAGTTAAATAGGATTTCATTTCAAGATTATTGCATTATGTACCCTTTATTTTAGAAAGAACATTTTGTTCTGGATTTCTATTATTTATGAATGGATATTTTATTTCTTTAATCATTGGATGATTTTGATAAGAAATGATGGCATTATCTATTCTGGTACATTAGATAGCAATATATGAATGATAGATCCTAAGTCTACCACGATGCAACGAACCGTTCTATAACTTGTTTTACTTGATTAGATATTTCTTTATTAATCATTATACTTGTGAATTCTTATACTTAGTGGTATTTTCAAATAAGATTCAAAAAGTCGAAATTGATTTGATCAATTATAGTTGAAGGAATGGACCTTCCGACCTGAGAATTGAATTTGGAGGATAATACATCTAAGCAAACCTTTCTTCATAAAGGATAGAATTCGAACTAGTATTAGAAATGATTAGATATGCAGTCACATGTGTGAATTAGAAAGGCACGAGTAGTTCTTTCAAAGAATACTCAATGATGGATTAGAGTACTTAAATGTGCCATAAAAGCAAAGTGTTTTGACTAGTCAATGGACGCAAAGCTATTATGGGGAACCATTAAAGTATATCCATTAGAAGCCTGCGACTCGGTCGCGGAGGCCATCACCTATCTAAATAACACATAGCATAATCAAAGAATGGGATTCAATCCCAAAGGGCCGCGCCATACACTTACGTGTAGAGATGGTGCGTTGAAAATAAGAAATGGAAATCTAAAAGTAAAAGAGAACAAGTTGTTCGGAACTACCTATGTTCTATGGATATTCCTGGATACAATAATGGTTGTAGGATATCCTAGATGAACGAAGTATTGTGTGTTCTATAGTACTATGAGCCAGAAGAACTTTCGTTCGGTTCATAGAGGAAGACTATTAGATGAACCACAAAGCCTGAACTGAATTAATACCTTGGAATGAGAAAAAGGACAAAAGACTAGGAACCAGCCAAACCGAGTAGAAGTACACCACACACTGCACCTATTGTTATTACTGTTATACACCGGGACGCCATTGCAGTGGGAGGTTGTTGAACAACCAGAGATATTCATAAGACTAGAGGAGTTCGGACTCTGGATCTAGTAAACATGAAATCGATCCCTAGCTCTGCATAAGGGCAGTGCTAGATCTAAATGAGCCTGCTTGGAAAACAATAAGGATTATTGTTAAGAGGCTAGATCATTTAGAGTACGAGCTTGGTAAATCCATTTATGGAGGGTTACAAAGCTATGAATCGTAGAACTTGCGTATTGATGGGATAATCCATTCAATGGATTCATCAAAAGGCAGAGACGATAGGTGTATTAGAGACATAATGGAAACAAGGTGGTGTTTCTCGGAATTTTTGTGTAGATAGTATTTTATCATTGGCAACAATGTAAAGATGTTATCAGGCATAAAATAATGGTTGTCTAAATGAATCGGGATATAAGATTAAGTAGAAGTTAGAACATGTTCTTGAGATCTTATGATCTAGGGATAAGAACATTATACTTCTCCTGGATATCTTATACGATTATGGTTTGTTTTAACATGCATAATTCTGAGAAAGGTCGTTGCCCTTCAGAGACAGAATATGTATATCTATCTAAGGTCATGTGTTTCGAACACATTAAGGAGACAGATGATACTAAGCAGTTTCCTACACCTTGTATGGAAAGCTTAAATGCAATGTTAGAAAACAAGAACCTGATATCAACTATGTGGTCAGCGTAGTGGGAGGATATCAAAGTAATCTGGATAAGAAATATTCAAACGAAATTTTCTTAGATTACATATTCTCAAATTTCAAATCAGAGAAGGACCAGTGTAAGTCGATATCAGGCTATGTGTTCACTTTTGGAAAAAGGTGGAACCTTTAATATGAAAGAGTGATAAGCGGGATGCTTCTCAGACTCTCTCATAACCGAATAGCAGCCTCAGAGGCAGCGGAAGGTTTGGTTAGGTTCCGGGATAACCTCTAAGACTTGGAAATGACTCTTAGTTTATCAAAGGCTATTTTATAGCAGTGCGTGATAAACTGGAAGAAGTCATAAGTCTAAAAAGTGATGATAACACATAGAGCAAGTACCACCTGATACGAGTCATCGTCAGGGAGACGACGTAGTAGTCACCAAGATAACTTCAGAGCGGCAACCTAGAGTGCTCATTCACATAGTACTTCTCGGAAGTACACCTTAAGCACGTGATGAGTATGGGAACCGGGAGTTTGGAGGAAATGACTAGACCTTAGTACAAGTGGGAGATTGTTGGAGTTGTGTACTTAATGTCTAGATTTAAGTAACGGTAAACTCCCGATCATAGCATTTAATCGATTAAATTAACAAATAATTGTTTTGCGTTTAATTATTATTAATTAAATATATGCAAATTATAGTCCTGGATTTTATACGTTTTAGTTAGTATGGTGCAAGCATGGGCGCACAGAAGATCATACTATCGGTTACTCGTATTTAATCAAACAGTTGCTCACGACCTAGATGGACACGGACCAATCCATCGGTATAGTCGTTGTGTGGGAGAGAAAATAATTTATTTTAATTATTTTATCACACTTGTACACTTGGTGTATTGAGCGGATCGTTGAGATTCATCGATTAGGATTGCCGGCGATAATCGATTCGAGTCTCAGTGTATTTTATTCTTAATCCCCGATATTATTGCGGGTGTATATATTTAATATAAGTAACTTTGATTTACCAAAGGAATTAACCGATTTTATTATTGGGTTAATTTCCGGTTAAGTTGGGTCACTATATTTTATATATGACATGCCGTGAATAATTGACCGGACAGTGTATCCCGTAAGGGTTGATAATATCCCCGAGATGAGTTCATAAGGAATTATTGTGTAAACCTCATGAGTGGATTCGTTCCGCACAATAATTAAGGTTGAATGGTACTAGTCTCGGATTAAAGAGATGAATAAATTAATTAGCAATAAATTAATTTTATTCATGGATATTTAAATCTTAAATACACGGAATAAATAAATACTACCGGAGAAATATTATTTGAAATAATATGGTTTAATATTGGGAGTGCAATTAATTTATATAGTGGAAAATAAATTAATTAATATTGATAAGGATTAATGGACTTGGGCAGTGGGCTCAATTTAATCTTCAATATTGGAAGCCCAATATTCCACCTCCTTTAGATCCCCTACGTAGCCTATAAAAGCACTACATGGCCTTCATAAATCATAAGACAAGATTATCATACTTGATATTCTAGAGAGTTGAAGGAGATCCATAGGAGTTCGATAGATCGTCGCCCACCCGACGTTCGAACGAAGTGCAAGGAATACGTGGGAAGATCCAAGGGTCTTCAATTTGATTTCGTTTCTCCGCACAACGAATCAAAGGTACAATCATAAACTCCTTCGTGTGAATTTATATGAATTAAATTGTGATACATGCATGAACGCACGATCCGGGAAAACGACGAACTTCGGGGACGGGGATTCGAGATCCCCGGCGAACGTTCGAAGGACCCTCGGTTGGGAGCCGAGGGGTGCGATCGAACCTAGGGTTCGATCGCGGCGATCCGCGCGAAGGGACCCCGGCTTGACGCCGGGGCGTGCGATCGAGCTGGGCTCGATCGCGGGGGCGAGCCGCGGCTGTTGCCGCGGTGGTCAGCTGGGCTGACCGCCCCTCCCGACGGCGTGGGCGGTGAAGTCGCCGGACTCACCGCCCCGGGGCTTCCGGAGCAGCCCCATGCGATCATCGTCGATCGCGAGCCCCAGCGGGGGCTCGACTAGGGTTTAGCCGCGGGTTTATCCCGCGGCGATGCTCGGGTCGAGCCCGGCTCCGTTTGTGTGGTTCGCGTTCGTGGATCCGACTCGCGGGAGAAAATCGGCTGGGGGCGGGCTGCGTGTCTTCGGGCGCGTAGTCTCCAAAGGTCGGACTCCTGCGGATGAGTCGGGGATCCAGTTTCCGGCGACGGGATTTCGTTCGGGGTTATCGGTTCCGCAATTTTTGATACCCCGGGACATCGAAACCCAGCATAGGTCTCCATTGCTGCTCTCTTGGTGACTTTTATAAACTTTTGGAGTTTGTATAGACAAGTCATTGGAGGAGAGTTCTTGTAATTCCTCTTACAAGAAACATTGATTAAGTTTATCAAACAATGCCTAATTTGTCTTTCCAAAGCTGATTTCAAGTCGACTCATTCTCACCCCGGGGAGTGGAATGGAGCCAGAGCCACTTGGTCATGTAGAGGACACAAATTAGAGACCTTCGTACCATTCTTTGATAGATGGATCGATTGTCTGCTCGGCTCCCTCATTTATGAGAGATAGGGTTGCTCGCATGGTGAATCACTGGTTAGAAACTTCGAGTTTCACTTATGATTCTCCGCGTCTTGATTTACAAGATCAAATGGATCAAGTAATTGGATTTCAATTGTATAAGTCTTTTGGTATGGTAAACGTCCACACTATCGTGGCTTGCTATATTGAATGGGACTTTAGATCGATTGATGTAGACAGTTATAGAAGGGAGTGAAGGATCCGTGTGTCAACGTAAACGTCCACACTATCGTGGCTTGCGGTGATATGCGAATCTCAAACAAACTTCTTAGTACTGAGCGATGGTTAACACTTAGGTACGCTTCATAGTATTCCTCCCATCGAGGTAACGCTATTGATGATGTACGACCGAAGGAAATCTAATTGCTAAATCATTTGGGTGGGTAAACGTCCACACTATCGTGGCTTGCCTTACCCGATGGGATTTTAGATGTGATTAGTGATTTAATGATATTATTTAAGGGAGATAATATCGGATATTAAATTGTTTATTTGTTTTATGTGCTTATAGGTTAAGAATGACTGTGACCCCACTTTGTGATATACTTAAAGATGAAAACTCACTGGTTCCATATAGTACTGATTGGAAACGAAATCTGGACATTGTTCAGACTGTTGAGCTTTCCGAATCCACTGTTGTCCCAACTGATGAGGACATTCGAGATGACCTCAGGATGATGTTGAGACATAGCGTGGAAGCTGGACAAGAGGTGATTAACATACTCACAGAATTCTCTCTCAATGAGTCCCTTAAAAAGGATTCGGCGAGAACGGAGTTTGTGCGTACGTTAAGGAAATCACAAGCTTTTGTGGCAAGGCTAGAGGAAAAGCGTGCAAAGAAACCCAGTGGTTTAAAACCACGGATTGGGAAGAGCAAGCCGCGAGGCAAGTGCTATCGATGCAAGCAGTTTGGGCACTGGAGGTCTGATTGTCCTCTCATCAAAGGTATGAAATTTTCCTTAGTCACTGAAACATTATCAGTGGTGTTATCTACCAGCACCTGGTGTGTAGATACGGGGGCCACTGATCATGTCTGCAATTCATTGCAGGGGTTCCAGGAAACCTGGAGACTTAGAGAGGGAGAGATCGTGGTCTACATGGGCAATGCTGCAAGGGTGGCGGCTGTTGCAGTGGGAGACGTTCACTTACGCTTCAGTAGTGATAGGGTTTTAGTTTTACATAATTGTCTTTATGTACCCAACTTTAGAAAGAATTTAATTTCGGTTTCTAAACTTATTATGAATGGATATTCTGTTTCTTTTGATCACTCTGTGGTCATAAGAAGAAATAGTGAGATTGTCTGTTCTGGTACATTGGTAGACGATTTGTATGTTCTAAATCCTGAGTCTAACACGATGCAACTAACCGAGAGTAATAACACATCTACGAACACCAATAAGAGAAAGGAACCTTCTAAAATGAATCAATTATACTTGTGGCATCTAAGGCTAGGTCATATTAATTCGAATAGAATTCAAAGGTTGAAAGCTGATGGTCTCATTAGCGGCATAGAAGGAGAGGACCTTCCAACCTGCGAATCCTGTTTGGAGGGTAAAATGACCAAGCGTTCTTTTTCTGGTAAAGGACATAGAGCTGAACAAGTATTGGATTTGATTCACTCTGATGTATGCGGACCTATGTCTACTCAGGCAAGGGGAGGGTACGAGTACTTCATCACTTTTACTGATGATTACTCAAGGTATGGATTTGTGTACCTGATGCGCCGCAAGAGCGAATCTTTTGACAAGTTCAAGGAATTCAAGGCTCTTGTGGAGAACCTTCAAGGTAAATCCATTAAATGCCTGCGATCTGATCGCGGAGGCGAGTACCTGTCTGGAGAATTCAAGGCATACTTGGCAGAGAATGGGATTGATTCCCAAATGACATCACCATATACTCCCCAGCAAAATGGTGTATCAGAAAGAAGGAATAGGACTCTTATGGAAATGGTGCGATCAATGATGAGTTACTCGGACTTACCTATCATGTTCTGGGGATATGCCTTAGAAACAGCAGCGCACATTCTAAACTTGGTTCCATCAAAAACGGTTCCTTCAACACCCATGGAACGATGGAGCGGGCGCAAGCCTAGCTTAAGACACGTTCGAATCTGGGGGTGCCCTGCACATGTGTTGAAGGTAGGTGCCGATAAATTAGAACCTCGTACTGAAGTGCGGTTGTTTATAGGATATCCTAGAGGAACTAAGGGTGGCATGTTCTATAGTCCTACGGACCAGAAGATCGTTATAAGTACTAACGCTCGGTTCTTAGAGGAAGACTATGTCATGGACCACAAGCCCAAGAGTGACATTATACTTGATGAGTTGAGAGGAAACAAGGAAGACCTAGATACAGCCGAACCGAGTAGTGATACACCACTAGAACCTGCACCTACTGTCACTGTTAATACACCGGAACGCAATCGTAGTGGGAGGGTTGTTAAGCAACCAGACCGATGGATTGGACTGGGTGAGTCTTCGGACTCTGGACCTGGAGTTCATGAAATCGATCCCTGGACCTATGATGAGGCGGTACAAGATATAGATGCTTCTTCTTGGAAGAAAGCGATGAAATCCGAAATTGAATCTATGGATTCTAATAAAGTCTGGGATCTTGTAGAACCACCAAGCGGCGTAAAGCCAATTGGGTGTAAATGGGTCTACAAGAGAAAGAGAGGATCTGACGGAAAGGTTGAAACCTTTAAAGCTCGGCTTGTTGCGAAAGGATATACTCAGAAAGAGGGAATCGATTATGAGGAGACCTTCTCGCCGGTAGCCAAGATAAAGTCGATCCGGATTCTCTTATCCATAGCAGCTCATATGGATTATGAGGTGTGGCAAATGGATGTCAAGACAGCTTTCCTTAATGGAAGTCTTGACGAGACGATTTATATGAAACAACCAGAAGGATTCATTGCTAAGGGGCGAGATCATCTAGTGTGCAAGCTAAATCGATCCATTTATGGATTGAAACAAGCCTCGAGATCGTGGAACCTGCGGTTTGACGAAGTAGTCCAATCTTTTGGATTCAGTCAAAGCATGGACGAATCGTGTGTGTATTGGAAACGTGATGGGAAGAAGGTGGTGTTTCTCGTGCTTTATGTAGACGACATTCTTCTCATTGGCAACAGTGTAAAAATGTTATCAGACATAAAGGGATGGTTGTCTAGACAATTCGATATGAAAGATTTGGGAGAAGTCGGGCATGTTTTAGGGATCAAGGTTATAAGGGATCGCCAGAGTAGAACATTGTACCTATCCCAGCAATCTTACATAGACACGATTCTGGCTCGTTTTAACATGCAAGATTCCAAGAAGGGTGATCTACCCTTCAGCAAAGGAACTTATCTTTCTAAGGAGATGTGTCCTCAGACACAAAAGGAGAAAGATGAAATGAAAGCAGTTCCCTACGCTTCGGCCGTGGGAAGCTTGATGTATGCAATGTTATGCACGAGGCCTGATATCTGCTATGCAGTTGGCGTAGTAGCGAGATATCAGAGTAACCCTGGAAAGGCTCATTGGACTGCCGTAAAGAGCATTTTCAAGTATTTGCGAAATACTAAGGATTATGTTCTGAGTTACGGGGCAGACAATCTGATTCCTTTGGGTTATACGGATTCGGATTTCCAAGCTGATAAGGACCGGCGAAAGTCGACATCAGGCTATGTGTACACTTTGGGAGGTGGAGCCGTATCATGGAGGAGTGTTAAGCAAAAGTGCATTTCAGACTCTACCATGGAAGCTGAATATGTTGCAGCCTCAGAGGCAGCGAAAGAGTCAGTATGGTTCCTTAATTTCCTCCAGGACTTAGATGTGATTCCGAGTTTGCCCAAAGCTATGACAATTTATTGTGACAATAGCGGTGCAGTGGAAAACAGTAAGGAACCACGGTCCCATAGTGCTACGAAACACATAGAGCGCAAGTACCACCTGATTCGAGACATCGTCAAGAGGGGCGATGCGATAGTCACCAAGATAGCTTCAGAGGACAACCTAGCGGACCCTTTCACCAAGATACTTCCTAGCGAAGTATATTACAAGCACTTGGAGGGTTTGGGAGTCAGAAGTTTGGAGGATAAGACTAGACCTTAGTATAAGTGGGAGATTGATGGTGTAGTATACTTAATGTCTAGATTTGAGTATTCTGAACTCTGTATGCACTTTCATTTACCTATTTATAATGAACATTCATTTGCTTTTAATTATTGTTAATTAAATATATGCAAATTATAGTCCTGGATTTTATACGTTGTAGTTAGTATGGTGCAAGCATGGGCGCACATAAGATCATACTATCGGTTACTCGTATTTAATCGAACAGTTGCTCACGACCTAGATGGACACGGACCAATCCATCGGTATAGTCGTTGTGTGAGAGAGAAAATAATTTATCTTAATTATTTTATCACACTTGTACACTTGGTGTATTGTGCGGATCGATTGAGACTCATCAATTAGGTTTGCTCGGCGATAATTGATTTGAGACTCAGTGTATTTTATTCTTAATCCCCGATACAATTGCGGGTGTGTATATTTAATATATGTGACTTTGATTTTCCAAAGGAATTGACCGATTTAATTATTGGGTCAATTACCGGTTGAGTTGGGTCACTATATTTTATATATGGCATGCCGTGAATTCTTGACGGGACAGTGTATCCCGGAAGGGTTGATAATATCCCCGAGATGAGCTCATAAAGATTTATTATGTAAACCTCGCGAGTGGATTTGTTCCGCATAATAAATAAGGTTGAGTGGTACTAGTCTCGGATAAAAGAGATGAATAAATTTATTAAGCAATAAATAAATTTTATTCATGGATATTTATATCTTAAATACACGGAATAAATAATACTACCGGAGAAATATTATTTGGATATAATATGGTTTAATATTGGGAGTGCAATTAATTTATATAGTGGAAAATAAATTAATTAATATTGATAAGGATTAATGGACTTGAGCATTGGGCTCAATTTAATCTTCAATATTGGAAGCCCAATATTCCACCTCCTTTAGATCCCCTACGTAGCCTATAAAAGCACTACATGGCCTTCATAAATTATAAGACAAGATTATCACACTTGATATTCTAGAGAGTTGAAGGAGATCCATAGGAGTTCGATAGATCGTCGCCCACCCGACGTTCGAACGAAGTGCAAGGAATACGTGGGAAGATTCAAAGGTCATCTTGATTCCGTTTCTCCGAAAAACGAATCGAAAGGTACAATATCTAAACGATACTTGATATTATTCGATTTTGGTTTATCGATTATACCGTAGAACCAAGATCCGAAGGATCGAACCCGGATTAGACGAAGGACCACGCGGTGGTGGCGAAGCCACCGGACCGCGTGGACCACACGCCTAGGGCTCGACGCGCGCGAAGGAGAACCCTCGGCCTCGGCCGAGGGGGCGATCGCTGGGTGCGATCGCCGGCGGTGATGGGCTGGTGCCATCACCTCCCCACCTCGACGGTGGGGGCTCCTCGACGGCGGGCAGCAGGTCGCCGGACCTGCTGCTGGGGGCTGCCGGATGCAGCCCCATCGAACGCGATGTTCGATCGCGTGGACCCGGCTCGCGGGGGTTCGGGTGGGGGCGGATTGCGCGCCTTCGGGCGCGTGGTCTCCAAAGCCCGGACTTCGGCGGATGAGTCGGCGTTCATGTGATCTCCGGCGAAGGGTTCGTTCGGGTTATCGGTTCCGCAATTTTTGATAACCCGGGATATCGAATTCCAACAGCGAGCGACCCTATCTCTCATAAATGAGGGAGCCGAGCAGACAATCGACCCACCTATCAAAGAATGGTACGAAGGTCTCTAATTTGTGTCATCCACATGACCAAGTGGCTCTGGCTCCATTCCACTCCCCGGGGTGAGAATGAGTCGACTTGAAGTCAGTTTCAGAAAGACAAATTAGGCATTGTTTGATAAACTTGATCAATGTTTCTTGTAAGAGGAATTACAAGAATTCTCCTCCAATGACTTATCTATATGAACTTCGAAAGTCCATAAAAGTCACCAAGAGAACAGTGACGGAGACCATGGGAATGTTTCCATCCCCTCTCCCACTTAGCTTTTTACGATAAAGGGATACGCTATCTAGTGCATAAAATAAACACATATAGCATGCATGTAAGCAATAAAGCACATAGATCAGATAGTCAAAATAATGCTAGAGAAATTATTTTTCCCGACTATCATGGCTTTATCTTCATATGCATCTTCTAGTCTTCAGTCTTCGTTTCTTGAATGCTCCATGTGACGAGAATATTAATTTCCAATATTTAAATCTATTTATTTTCAATTAATCCAAAAGTTACTTAATTCGTAAATTAAGTCAATTGAATATATCAAAAATAAAATTAAATATTATTAATATTTTTATTTATTTTCCTATCTAGTTCTATTAAATCTCTAGAATAATCTATCCAAGTAGAATTGGAATATTCTAGAAGACATCTATAATAGAACAAGGAAATAAAATAAATTAGGACTTACTACTTTCCAAATTTATTTTTATTCCTAATTCATGAATATTCCCATGAGTAGGAATAATCAAATAGGAAAAATAAATTTAGTACTAAATTAATTAAATTCCTAATCCATGAATAATTCCATGAAGGAAATAAATCAATAGGAATAAAATTAATTCCAATTAATTCTTTTCCTATTCCATGAGAGTTTCCTAAAAGGAAAGTACTCAAATAGGAAAACCGAATTAATTTTGGAAAGTGAATATTGGTAGAAGTGGCATGGGTTGGGAGATCCCCGTACCACCACCACCATTGACCGCCGCCACCACGGGAAGAGGGTACGCCGCCGCCACCCCAGCTGGCCGGCCACCACCGCCGGCGGCAGCCCCAGCCGAGGGGTGATCGACCCCTCCCCATGGCTTCGGTCATGGGGTCGATCATGGGGTTGATCGACTCCCCGGTTTTTCGTCCTTTTTCGTCTTCGTCATACGTCTTCGTCTTCCGGCGATCGTCTCATCATCGAACCAACGTAATTAAAATTACAAAAAATTAAATTACAATTCCGGTATCGATTCTATACATGAAATCGACCCTATACATTTTCCGGAAAATAAAGAGCGTAATAATAAATCCTAAATTCGGTCAACCCCCGAATTTTTACTATTACAAACATTCAACCACACAAAACGAATCTCGACATGTCCGATAGTTTAATAATCATGATAATTAATTAAAAAACAATAATTAAATCAACCATGATAGCCGGAAATCCTGCAAGGTAGAACAATAATCGAATATATACATGAACACGAAACCAAACGCTCTGATACCAATTGCTGGGATTCGATGTCCCGGGCTATCAAAAAAATTGCGGAACCGATAACCCGACCGAAAACCCGTCGCCGGAGATCGCACGAACACCAACTCATCCGCAAGAGTCCGACCTTTGGAGACTACGCGCCCGAAGACACGCAGCCCGCCCCCAGCCGAAGTCCCCCACGAGTCGGATCCACGAACGCGAACCACGGACGAGCTAGAGCATGACCAAGGCGTCGCCGCGGGAGAACCCGCGACTAAACCCTAGCCACGCCCACGCCCGGGCTCGCGATCGCCGTGTGTGGCGATCGCCGGGGATGCGAGGCATCCCCGCGGGGCTGATCCGATCAGCACCCGCCGGCGGTGAGTCCGGCGACTCACCGCCACCACCTCACGGGGTGGAGGGCCCCCAGTCGCGGCACCAGCCCGCGGCTGCCCTCCGCGATCGAGCTGGGCTCGATCGCTCGCTCCGGCTTCGGCCGGACCTCTCCCCGCGTGCGCACGCCACCGCCGAGGGGTGGCTGGGGTCCGCCACGGCACCAGCCCGTGGCACCCCAGCGATCGACCGAAGTCGATCGCGTACCCCGGCGTCCAGCCGGGGCTTCGCCCCTCGTCGCGCGGTACCGGCGGTCGAACCCTAGGGTTCGGCCGCCCCTCTCGATCCCGACGGGGATCGCGTGATCCCCGTATCCCGGTTTCGACGCTTTCCCGGATCGTCTTGTTCATGTACATATCACGATTAAACAAGCACATAATCAAAGAGGGGGTTCTCGATTATTACCTCGATTCGTTGTACGGAGAAACGAATCTTTATTGACGACCTTGCGATCTTCCTACGTATTCCTCGCACTTCGTCCGAACGTCGTGTGGGCGACGATATATCGGATTCCTATGGATCTTCCTCACTCTCAAGACTTTATGATTGGTGTAACTTAGGTTGTGAAAAGTGAAGACCATGTAGTGCTTATATAGGCTACGTAGGGGATCATAAGGAGAATAAATATTGGGCTTCTAAATATTGAAGATTAAATTGGGTCCAACCCAAATCCATTAATCCTTATCAATATTAAATTTTATTTATTTTCCACTATATAAATAAAATTGCACTCCCAATATTAATCTATATTATATCAAATAATATTTCTCCGATTAGTATTATTTATTCCGTGTATTTAAGATTTAAATATCCATGAATAAATTTATTTATTGCTCAATAAATAATATTCATATCTTATATCCGAGACTAGTACCGTTCAACCTTTATTATTGTGCGGAACGAATCCACTCATGAGGTTTACACAATAATTCCTTATGAACTCATCTCGGGGATATTATCAACCCTTCCGGGATACACTTTCCCGTCAAGTATTCACGGCATGTCATATATAAAATATAGCGACCCAATTTACCGGTAATTAACCCAATAATTAAATCGGTTAATTCCTTTGGAAAATCAAAGTCTCTAATATTAAATATACACACCCGCAATAAAATCGGGGATTAAGAATAAAATACTCTGAGATTTAAATTGATTATCCAAGGCAATCCTTATCAATAAATCTCAAGCTGATCCGCCCAATACACCAAGTGTACAAGTGTGATAAAATAATTAAGATAAATTATTTTCTCTCTCACACAACGACTATACCGATGGATTGGTCCGTGTTCATCTAGGTCGTGAGCAACTGTTCGATTAAATACGAGTAACCGATAGTATGATCTTCTGTGCGCCCATGCACACCATACTAACTACAACGTATAAAATCTAGGACTATTTTTTTGCATAATTAATTAATAATAATTAATTGCAAATAATTGTTTATTAATTAAATAGGTTAAATGCTATGACCGGGAGTTTACCGATACTTAAATCTAGACATTAAGTACACAACTCCAACAGTTGCTAACCTGATTTCCATCAGTCAACTGTGTGATTGTTGGAAATCGATATCCCGGAATTAATAAATTTAAATAAATAAATTATCTAATTAATTCCAACCGAAATCCTTTGGAGATCGAATATCCGGATTGTCTAAAATTTGCGGAACCGACAACCCAATCGAAATCCCGATCGCCGGAGAAACCACGAACACCGACTCATCCGCAGAAGTCCGACCTTTGGAGACTACGCGCCCGAAGACACGCAGCCCGCCCCCAGCCGAAGTCCCCTGCGAGTCGGAAACCACGAACACACCACGTGACCCGGGGCACGACCGAACAGCCCGCCGTGGGAGAACCCACGGCTGCCCAGCCGAGCCCCCGCGTGGGGTTCGCGGATTGCTCGTAGCAATCCCTGGGGCTGCTCGTAGCAGCCCCGGAGCGAGTCCGGCGACTCGCTGCTCGTGGATGGGGCGCGCACATGCGAGCCGCTGCGGGTAACCCCGCAGCACCCATGATCGATCCCACGGGCTGCTCGCTGCAGCCCGCAGCGCGTCCGGACGGGACTCGCGTCCAGCGATCCCGCTACGGGAAATCCCGTAGCTCGCTGCGGGTCCGTCCGCGGCGATCGAGCATGAGCTCGATTGAGTCTCGGCGCCCAGCCGAGGCTCACGCCCCTTGACCCGTCCAGCCGAGTCGTCGAGCCACCGGCGGTCCGGTGGTCCGCGCCCACCACCGCCCGGTTCGACCTCGTCTTTGGGTCTCGTCCCTCGGATCTTGGTTCACGGTATTTTCACGATAATTAACATGTAAAATCATCGAGGGGGTTTTCAAGATTTTACCTTTGTTCTCGTTGTACGGAGAAACGAGATCTATGAAGACCTTGAGACCTTCCCACGTATTCCTTGCACTAGCTCGAACGTCGGGTGGACGACGATCCTCCGAACTCCATGGATCTCCCTCTCTACTTTCTCTCTCTAGAATTGTGATCTTCAAGTTATGAGAATAGAGAAGACCATGTAGTGCTTTTATAGGCTACGTAGGGGATCTTAAGGAGGTGGAATATTGGGCTTCCAATATTAATGATTAAATTGAGCCCAAGCCCAAATCTATTAATCCATTAATATTAATTAATTCTATTTTCCACTATATAAAATTAATTGCACTCCCAATATTAAACCATATTATATCAAATAATATTTCTCCGGTAGTATTATTTATTCCGTGTATTTAAGATATAAATATCCATGAATAAAATTAATTTATTGCTAATTAATTTATTCATCTCTTATATCCGAGACTAGTACCATTCAACCTTAATTATTATGCGGAACGAATCCACCTGCAGGGTTTACATAATAATTCCTTATGAACTCATCTCGGGGATATTATCAACCCTTCCGGGATACACTGTCCGGTCAATTATTCACGGCATGTCATATATGAAATATAGTGACCCAACTTAACCGGTAATCAACCCAATAATTAAATCGGTTAATTCCTTTGGTAAATCAAAGTCACTTATATTAAATATACACACCCGCAATAATATCGGGGATTAAGAATAAAATACACTGAGACTCGAATCGATTATCGCCGGCAATCCTAATCGATGAGTCTCAACGATCCGCTCAATACACCAAGTGTACAAGTGTGATAAAATAATTAAGATAAATTATTTTCTCTCTCACACAACGACTATACCGATGGATTGGTCCGTGTCCATCTAGGTCGTGAGCAACTGTTCGATTAAATACGAGTAACCGATAGTATGATCTTCTGTGCGCCCATGCTTGCACCATACTAACTACAACGTATAAAATCCAGGACTATGATTTGCATATATTTAATTATAAATAATTAAATGCAAATAATTGTTTATTTAATTAAATAGATTAATGGCAATGGATCGTGAGTTCGCGTTACTTAAATCTAGACATTAAGTACACAACTCCAACAATCTCCCACTTGTACTAAGGTCTAGTCATTTCCTCCAAACTCCCGACTCCCATACTCATCACGTGCTTAAAGTGTACTTCCAAGAAGTACTATGTGAATGAGCAATCTAGGTCGCCGCTCTGAAGTTATCTTGGTGACTACAGCGTCGTCTCCCTCGACGATGACTCGTATCAGGTGGTACTTGCACTATGTGTTATCTTACACTTATGGACTTGTGATTTCTTACCATTTGCCATTGCACCGCTATTTACATAGCCTTTGGAAAATTTAGAATCACATCTAAGTCCCAGAGATTATCCCGGAGTTATACCAAAAACTTCCGCTGCCTCTGAGGCCGCTATTTGGTTACCCATGGCAGAGTCCGAAAAGCATCGTGCTTATCACTCTTCCATGTTAAAACTCCTTCTCCTTCAATAGTGAAACACATAGCCTGATATCGACTTACACTGGTCCTCATTCGATTAGAAATCTAAGAGAATGTAATCCAAAGGAAAAACTCGTCTGCTTCGTAGTCTAGAATAGTACTTCGAAAGTACTTTTACAGCAGTCGAATATTCCTTTCCAGGATTACCTTGATATCCTCCCACTATGCTCACCGCATAGCCGATATCAGGTTCTTGTTTTCAACATTGCATTTATTAAGCTTTCCACACTCAAAGTGTAGGAAACTGCTTTCATTGCTTCTATCTCCTTTTGTGTTCCAAAACACATATCCTTAGATAGATGCATTCCGTTTCTGAAAGGTAACGAACCTTTCTCGGAATCTTGCATGTTAAAACGAACCATAATCATATATATGTAAGATGTCCAGGAGAAGTACAATGTTCTTTTCTTGAGATCCTAGATCTTAAGTACATGCTCTAACTTCTTCTTCATCTCATATATCGATTTTTCTAGACAACCATCATTTTATGTCTGACAACATCTTTACATTGTTGCCAATGATAAAATGTTATCTACATAAAAACCCGAGAAACACCACCTTGTTTCCATCACGTTTCCAATACACACTATTCGTCTATGCTTTGATGAATCCATAAAATGGACTATCTCATCAACTTGCAAGTACCACGAACTCAATGCTTTGTTCCAATCCATAAATGGATCAACTAAGCTTGTACTCTAAATGATCTTGCCTCTTAGCAATAAACCTTATTGCTTTCTAAGAGAGCACATTTAGACCTAGTACTGCCTCTATGTAGATCCAGGGATCGATTTCATGTATACTAGGTCCAGAGTCCGAAGACTCTCCTAGTCTTATGAATATCTTCGGTTGTCACACAACCTCCCACTACAACGGCATTCCGGTGTATAAACAGTAATAACAGTAGGTGCAGTTAGTGGTGTACCGCTACTCGGTTCGGCTGGTTCTAAGTCTTAACCTCTCTCTCTCATTTCAAAGTATTACGTCACTTTGGGCTTGTGGTTCATCTAATAGTCTTCCTCTAAGAACCGGGCGTTAGAACTTATAACGTCCTTCTGGTTCATAGTACTATTGAACACACATCTTTTTGTTCTTCTAGGATATTCTACAACCGCATTGAATGCGCCGTTGTTTCCAGACATATCCATAGAACATAGGTAGTTCCGTATAACTCATGCTTTTACTATTTCTATAAGAGTTCCATTTCTTATTTCCGACGCACCATTTCTACACAAGAGTGTATGGTGTAGTCATTTGGGATCAAATCCCAATCTCTGATCAGTATGCCATGCATTCCTCAGACAGGTACTTGCCTCCGCGATCAAATCGCAGGTGATAAATGGATATACCTTGAAGGTTCTCCACAATTGCTTAGTGTCCATTGACTTGTCAAAACACTTGCTTTTGTGGCACATCAGGTATTCTAATCCATTTCTCGAGTAATCATCAAATGAAGTACTCGTACCTTATTGTCTGAGTAGGCATAGGTCTGCATACATCAGAGTCAATCAATTCTTATACTTGTCCGGATCTTACATCTTATATCCATAAAGGATTGCTTAGTCATATTATCTTCCAAATTAGATTCTTAGGTCGGAAGGTCCACTCCTTCAACTTAATCAATGTTTCTCGTAAAAGGAATTACAAGAATTCTCCTCCAATGACTTGTCTACACGAACTTCAAAAAGTCCATAAAAGTCACCAAGAGAACAGCAATGGAGACCATGGATATGTTTCCATACCCTCTCCCACTTAGCTTTTTACAATAAAGGGATACACTATCTAATGCATAATTAAATACACATAAGCATGCATACATGTAATAAAGCACATAGAATATTATCATATAGTCAAAATAATACTAGAATATTATTTTCTGACTATTATGGCTTTATCGCATCCCCGTACGCATCTTCTAGTCTTCAGTCTTCGTTCTTGAATGCTCCATGTGACGAGAATATTAATCCCAATATTTAAATCTATTTATTTTCAATTAATCCAAAAGTTACTTAATTCGAAAATTAAGTCAATCGAATATATCAAAAATAAAATTAAATATTATTAATATTTTTATTTATTTTTATTTTTCTATCTAATTCTATTAAATCTTTAGAATCCTATCCAAGTCAAACTTGGAACATTCTAGAAGACTTCTATAATAGAATAAGGAAATAAAATAAATTAGGACTCCTAATTCTTCCAAATTAATTCCTTTCCTAATCTATTAAAAATTCCATAAAGGAATAATTAAATAGGAAAAATTAATTAAGGACTTTAAAAATTTCCAAAAATTAATTATTTTCCTAATCCATTTAAAATTCCATAAAGGAATATTAAAAATAGGAAAAATAAATTAATTCCAAATTTATTCCTTTTCCTAATCTATGAAAATTCTCTAAGAATAGGAATAATCAATAAGGAAAAAATAAATTTGTTCTAAATTTATTCTTTTCCTATTCCATGAGAATTCCCAAAAATAGGAATACTCAAAATAGGAAAACCGAATAATTTAGGAAAGTGAATCTTGGCCGAGATGAACGCGGGTTGGGGATCCCCACGCTCACCATGATCGACCACCCACCTAGAGGAGTCGAACTCCTCATGGTGGTCGATCGAGCCTCATGAGATCGGCCATGGGGATGGCCGATCGAGCCCTCCCTCTATTCGTCTCCTCCGTCACATGTCTTCTTCCGGCGGTCGTTTCGGCATCGATCCAACGTAAAATAAATTACAAGAATTAAATTACAATTATCCGGTATCGATTCTATACATGAAATCGACCCTATACATTTTCCAGAAAAAGTAGAACATAATAATAAACCTAAATTCGGTCAACCCCCGAATTTTTACTATTACAATCATTCACCACACATAAAACGAATCTCGACATGTCCGAGAGTTTAATAATCAAGAACAATATTATGACAATAATTAAGAACAATTATATCTAGCCATAATAGTCGGAAACCCTGCAAGGTAGAACAATTTATCGAAAAATACCGTGAACGAAAAACCAACGCTCTGATACCAATTGTTGGAAATCGATATCCCGGAATTAATAAATTTAAATAAATAAATTATCTAATTAATTCCAACCGAAATCCTTTGGAGATCGAATATCCGGATTGTCTAAAATTTGCGGAACCGACAACCCAATCGAAATCCCGATCGCCGGAGAAACCACGAACACCGACTCATCCGCAGAAGTCCGACCTTTGGAGACTACGCGCCCGAAGACACGCAGCCCGCCCCCAGCCGAAGTCCCCCGCGAGTCGGAAACCACGAACACACCACGTGACCCGGGGCACGACCGAACAGCCCGCCGTGGGAGAACCCACGGCTGCCCAGCCGAGCCCCCGCGTGGGGTTCGCGGATTGCTCGTAGCAATCCCTGGGGCTGCTCGTAGCAGCCCCGCAGCGAGTCCGGCGACTCGCTGCTCGTGGATGGGGCGCGCACATGCGAGCCGCTGCGGGTAACCCCGCAGCACCCATGATCGATCCCACGGGCTGCTCGCTGCAGCCCGCAGCGCGTCCGGACGGGACTCGCGTCCAGCGATCCCGCTACGGAAAATCCCGTAGCTCGCTGCGGGTCCGTCCGCGGCGATCGAGCATGAGCTCGATTGAGTCTCGGCGCCCAGCCGAGGCTCACGCCCCTTGACCCGTCCAGCCGAGTCGTCGAGCCACCGGCGGTCCGGTGGTCCGCGCCCACCACCGCCCGGTTCGACCTCGTCTTTGGGTCTCGTCCCTCGGATCTTGGTTCACGGTATTTTCATGATAATTAACATGTAAAATCATCGAGGGGGTTTTCACGATTTTACCTTTGTTCTCGTTGTACGGAGAAACGAGATCTATGAAGACCTTGAGACCTTCCCACGTATTCCTTGCACTAGCTCGAACGTCGGGTGGGCGACGATCCTCCGAACTCCATGGATCTCCCTCTCTACTTTCTCTCTCTAGAATTGTGATCTTCAAGTTATGAGAATAGAGAAGACCATGTAGTGCTTTTATAGGCTACGTAGGGGATCTTAAGGAGGTGGAATATTGGGCTTCCAATATTAATGATTAAATTGAGCCCAAGCCCAAATCTATTAATCCATTAATATTAATTAATTCTATTTTCCACTATATAAAATTAATTGCACTCCCAATATTAAACCATATTATATCAAATAATATTTCTCCGGTAGTATTATTTATTCCGTGTATTTAAGATATAAATATCCATGAATAAAATTAATTTATTGCTAATTAATTTATTCATCTCTTATATCCGAGACTAGTACCATTCAACCTTAATTATTATGCGGAACGAATCCACCTGCAGGGTTTACATAATAATTCCTTATGAACTCATCTCGGGGATATTATCAACCCTTCCGGGATACACTGTCCGGTCAATTATTCACGGCATGTCATATATGAAATATAGTGACCCAACTTATCCGGTAATCAACCCAATAATTAAATCGGTTAATTCCTTTGGTAAATCAAAGTCACTTATATTAAATATACACACCCGCAATAATATCGGGGATTAAGAATAAAATACACTGAGACTCGAATCGATTATCGCCGGCAATCCTAATCGATGAGTCTCAACGATCCGCTCAATACACCAAGTGTACAAGTGTGATAAAATAATTAAGATAAATTATTTTCTCTCTCACACAACGACTATACCGATGGATTGGTCAGTGTCCATCTAGGTCGTGAGCAACTGTTCGATTAAATACGAGTAACCGATAGTATGATCTTCTGTGCGCCCATGCTTGCACCATACTAACTACAACGTATAAAATCCAGGACTATGATTTGCATATATTTAATTATAAATAATTAAATGCAAATAATTGTTTATTTAATTAAATAGATTAATGGCAATGGATCGTGAGTTCGCGTTACTTAAATCTAGACATTAAGTACACAACTCCAACAGTGATGAAGGACTGAACGTGAGTTTTGATAAGGAGTCGTGCAGAGTTTTTGATGGTGAAGGAAAGTGTATAATGGAAGGTCCACGAGCTAAAAATAATTGCTATACAACTGAGTATAGTTGTTTTTCTGTGACCGTTCCTGATGAAGTTGATTTGTGGCATCAACGGCTTGGCCACACTGGCACTCGAAATCTGAGTAAACTGGTTAAGGGGGAGATAGTTCGAGGAATCTCTAAACTCCCCAAAATTGAAAAACGAGTGTGTGGTGACTGTCAAAAAGGCAAACTGACGAGAACTTCTCATCCTGCACTGCCAACTTTAATGAGCACTTCGGCTCCCTTCGAACTGTTACATATGGACTTGATGGGTCCAATGGAGGTTAAAAGTATAGCAAAGAAAGAATATGTGTTGGTTGTCGTTGATGATTTTTCTCGCTATACTTGGACAAGATTTTTGGCTACCAAAGATGAAACTTTTGATGCCTTCAAAGGCATTGTGAGATGGATCAAAACGAATCATGAGGGTAAAGTAAAAAGGATCAGAAGTGATCATGGAACTGAATTTCAAAATGCTAGCTTCAACGAATTCTGTATGATGAAGGGAATTTATCATGAATACTCGGCCCCAAAAACTCCTCAACAAAATGGGATTGCCGAACGAAAGAATCGAACGCTGCAAGAAATGGCACGTGTAATACTTATCTCGAATATTTTGAATCGGATAAGTATTCGATCTGGGACGACCGCAACTGCCTATGAACTGGTAAATGGCAAGAAACCTTCAGTTGCACACTTTCGTGTCTTTGGCTGTACTTGCTATATTTTGAAGGATCGTGATCCTCTGAAGAAATTTGAAGCCAAAGCTGATCGTGGTATTTTTGTTGGTTATAGCCAAAATAGCCATGCTTATCGTGCCTACAATCTTCGAACTAAGAAAGTCATCGAAACTGTTAACATAAATTTTGATGAACAAGACTTTCTTGGAAAAGATACTGAGGAAAACTGGGTTAAAGAAGGAATTTTGGAATATCAAAATTTTCCACCAACACCCACAACTGCTGCTCCTGAGAATGTGTCTCCAGGAAATTTTACTCCAAACACTTCACCTGAAGTTGGAGATTCTAGCAATCAGGACAATGATACTTCATCGTCTGAAGATGAAGAAACTGAGCTAAACATTGAAAACCCAGCTAATGCTACTAGAGAGGCACCTCGACTCGTTCAAAAGAAACATCCTCCGACCCAAATGATTGGGAACTTAAATGAGCGAACTACGCGCTCAAAGAAACCGACAAATTCTCCGAATGAAATCTACAACATCTGCACTTCTGCTATCTATAACGAAATCGGCATCTCTTGCTTTCTTTCGGAAAATGAGCCGAAAAATTACAAGGAAGCCATGCAAGATGATTTTTGGATCATGGCCATGCAAGAAGAGTTGAATGAGTTCACACGAAATAATGTTTGGTCCTTAGTTCCCCGAACTTCAAACATCAATGTTGTTGGAACTAAATGGATTTTCAAGAATAAAACAGATGAGCATAACCAAGTTGTCCGAAACAAAGCTCGTCTTGTTGCCCAAGGATATGCCCAAGTGGAAGGCATAGATTTTGATGAAACTTTTGCTCCTGTCGCACGAATTGAGTCCATCAGACTCTTGATTGCTATTGCATGCCATCTAGGCATCAAACTTCGACAGATGGACGTCAAAGCTGCCTTCTTGAACGGTGTACTGGAAGAAGAAGTCTACGTTGCCCAACCTAAGGGCTTTGAGGATCCGAAAAAGCCAAACCATGTCTACAAGCTTCACAAAGCTCTATACGGCTTGAAACAAGCGCCTCGCGCCTGGTATGGATGTCTCACGGATTTTCTTCTAAAGTTCGGCTTTGAGCGTGGATCGGTGGACAAAACTTTGTTCATCAAGCGAGAAGGAAAACACATGATTGTTGCCCAAATTTACGTTGACGACATTGTCTTCGGAGCTACTTGTTCTAAACTCGTGACTTCATTCACAGAAGCTATGTCCTCAACATTTCAGATGAGCCTTGAGGGAGAGTTGCATCAATTTCTTGGTCTTCAGATTTCTCAACGACCAAATGGGATATTTGTATCTCAAAGTAAGTATGCTAAGAACATGGTTGAGAGGTTTGAGATGCATCATGCCAAGCCAGCTAACACTCCTATGGCAACTACCGAACGCTTGTCTACGTCAACAAGAAGCCGGAGTGTAAACCAAACTCTTTATCGTTCTATGATTGGGAGTTTACTTTATTTAACTGCCACTCGTCCTGACATTATGTTTAGTGTTTGTATGTGTGCCAGGTATCAAGCTGATCCAAAAGAAGACCATCTACGAGCTGTGAAACGGATCCTCCGATACATCTCTGGGACTTCACAGCTAGGCCTTTGGTATGCGCGCGACACTTCATCCAACCTTGTCGGCTTTTCTGATGCCGACTGGGCGACGGACACGGACGAACGAAAGAGTACCTCCGGCTGCTGTTGCTTCCTTGGCAATAATATCGTGTCTTGGCATAGTAGAAAGCAAAATTGTATTGCACTGTCAACTGCCGAGTCGGAGTACGTTGCAGCTGGAAGTTGCTGCACTCAACTACTTTGGTTGAAACAGATGTTGAATGACTATCTTCTTGAGAGTGCTCCATTAGTTCTGTATTGTGATAACCAGAGTGCTATCAAAATCAGCGAAAATCCTGTCCAGCACTCAAGAACTAAACACATCGACATTCGACATCATTTCATTAGAGATTTGGTTGATCGTGATATAGTCAGTCTACAGCATATTTCAACGGAAAAACAGCTTGCTGACATCTTTACCAAACCTCTTGACTTTGAGAGATTTAAGAAACTAAGAAATTCTCTCTGCATGTGTTCTCTCTAAGAATTCACGAAAATTTTTGAAGTCTGAAAGAGTAGTTTCTTTACTTCTGAATATGCACTTGGCATCGTCGTGGATTAGTCTCATCAGTTGAACATGGATTCGAGGCCGCTTTAGTCTTCGGACCTAAGAGTATTTATTCCTCTGAGTGCAAACATGTGAACATGGCTTACAACTCCTCGCTTCATTTGCATAGATCCATAAAGCCAAGTAACGGAGGATGCCGGTTACCCCGGCTCCCCTCTTCGAAAGGTTGTACATGGACGCTGATCCTTAAGACACTCTCCTATCACACTTTGGAGGACGCAAGTGAACCTTGCTCCCCTCTGACTGCTGTAATGAGTGTCTGTTGCATGTCATATAAAGCTATAAACTCGTCTGGAGGACGCCGGTTACCCCGGCTCCCCTCTGATTGAAGTAATGCTAGTACCTTATCGGAGTACCTTAAGTGTTCACCTTGCATTCATGAATTAAAATCTCTTGTGCGGTGCAAACTCTGTCAATATGTTTCGACGAAACACGACTACATCCTTGTGACTGAGACGAAGGACAAGCAAACATGTCTATCACCATACTTCGGTCCATCTCACCGGTTTTTAATATGAGAGATTTTTTCATTAACTCAAAGTTATATTCACCTTGTGTGAAATTTTTGTTTTGGAAAATGATGAACGTGTCTCTTTTCTGGGAAAATATTTGCTCTTCATTGCCTAATATCACCCCTCAAATCTCCACTAAAATGTGTTTGAATGTTTGTGTGTGTTGAACTCTTGAATGACTAACTCGGGATGTGTTGTTTTTGTTTTGGCATTTCTGTAGTTCATATCCAGCGATACGTGGTTTATCATCTCTAAAGTCAAAATTTTGAGTGTAGCGACGGCCAACTCGCAAAATTCAAGTGACAACTTTTTTGGAGACTTAGAACACGTAAAATAAACTAAGTCCAGAGAATGCAAAAACGGAGACACTCAACTACTGACTCAAAAAAAAAAACGGCGACTCAGCTTGCATCTAAAACCGGCGACGCCCAAAACTGGAGACTCAACCCTCACTCCAAAAACGGAGACTCCAAAAACCGGAGACTCGTGTCTCCATTTTCTTGGCATCACTGGCTGTGCAAAATTCCGGAGACTCAACATACACAAAACCGGAGACTCAAGTCGCCAGAAAAACGGCGACTCTCACTTTGGCACAAAACCGGAGACTTACACACAAAACGGAGACTCATGTCTCTGGAATTTTTTACCTTAGCCGAACTTCAGTGTCAACGAAAAATTGACGACTCAACCGATGGTTCTCAACTTCGATTCTCATGTATTTGGTTTGATTTTTTTATTGTTTTTATTTGTTTATTTAATTTTTATTAATTTTGAATATTATTATTTTAATAATATTTTCAAATTAATAATCTTTTGTTCG
Organism: Euphrasia confusa; assembly: GCA_954870475.1. NCBI lineage: Eukaryota > Viridiplantae > Streptophyta > Magnoliopsida > Lamiales > Orobanchaceae > Euphrasia > Euphrasia confusa. The sequence continues at coordinate 13,600,609 of OX940968.1, forward strand.
TCTTTTAGACCTGATTTTCTTCTTGAGATGAGCTGTTTGCAGGTTCTGGACTGGGCTTTTTCATTCCGCCGGGCGGCCCAAAATTTCTCCTATATATAGGTCCTGTTGAAGATCGTTTCATTTACGCTTACATCAAAACTCTATAACTCTCAAGCTCTCGATCTCTCAGCTCAACTGCAAGTTCTGTGGTTGAAGTTCCTTAGTTCTAAGTTCTTGTTTTTCCGTTGCATCAGGCAACTCTAGCTTTGCGCAACCGGCGCCCTGTCCTTGTTTCTGAAGTTGAACTTCGTTTTCGTGATTTACTTTTCTCGCAGCTACCAACTCTCAGTCACTTACCTTAACTTCGAAATGGCTGCCAAAAATTTCGATGACATGATGGCTGACATGACTGCGTATCTGAACGAGCAGTTCGAAAAGGCTACTACTCCTGACTCTAAGAAAGCGGCTTACGAAGAGCTCAAAGCTCATCTTGACAGAGTTGATCGTCGCAAAGCTTCGTCTGCTGAAACTTCAGTTGACTTGACTAGAACTGCTACACCTGAACTCTCGACTGCCCGTCAGCCGGGAAAAGAACCTAAGTCAGGGAAAACAAAAGAGAAAGACTCTTCCCTCCGCATCTACAGTGGAACCGTTTCCAGGGCTGAATATCATCGGTTACTCGCAGCTGGCGAGATAACTAAGGATGGAAAGAAAGTCGTCACCATTCCATCAACCGTGACTGTGACTGCGGGAAAAGTCACAAAACCTGCGAATCCTAAGACTCCATCTGGGAGTCTTGCTGGAAAGAAACCTGTCGTCAGTGGCAGTGGAGTTAAACCTTCAACTCCAAAAACTTCGGCTGGTGGGTCAGCTGCAAAATCCAAATCCCACAGCTCTCAAAAACCGCCCTTGGCGCCTCATTCTTCGGGATCAGCTGGATCCCAAAAATCGACTGATAAATTCCAGTATATTTGAAGGTTTGAAGAGTGTCCCAAAGCTCACTCTGAAGAATTTTTTACGGCGACTGCTGAACGTCGTCATAAACTAATAACCACACTTCCAATCCACACTGACCGAACTATCCTGAAAGAGGATTATGAAAACCATGGAATCATGGATTTTCTGAATCAGATGAAGCTGTTCGACTCTGTACATCTGACTTACCGTTACTCGATTCCTATCATCAACAAGTTTTACGCAAGCTTGTCTCCAGAATTTGCCGATCCGAAAAATCGGTTGTATGGTTGCTTTATCTTTCGCAACAAGCTTTACAAGTTTCGTCCCTTCACCATTAATCATTTTCTGAAAAGACTTGACATAGATGGTACTTGGACGACACCATCTGCTGCGGAGAGAGCTAAAGACTTGGAGATTGGGACCTTTCTCACCCAAAAGAAAGTCAAGTCTGAACTGCCACCGCCCTCCAAGCTGTCTGCTTTTTATGGCATCCTTCATCGGCTGGGGATGTCAAACTGGATAGCTAACAGGGATCCCTCGGTCTTGACTCCAGAACTAATGCATCTGATCTTTCGCCTTGGCTGCGGCGAACAGGTTGACCTTGGCCAAATCATTTTTAATGACTTGTGCAAAATCGCCAAAACCTCGGATGAAAAAATTATTAAGCAAGCTGAGCTGCCTGAAGAAAAGAGAATCCATCTTACACATCCATGTCTGATTTATGGGATGCTCCATGCTCAGGACTTTATCCCAAATCCTGGCCCAGAGAAAAAGATGAAGAAGAATGGGGCTGTCAAGATTACGGGAAAATATCTGAACTCTGCGAAGCGTGTGATCGACTTACCTTGGCGCGAACTTGTCAACCGAAACGCACTTCCAGAAATCTTAACTCCGCCCCCAACTCCTAAGTCTTCCCGAAAGCGCAAGCCTACAACTCCAAAAACTAAGTCCCCAGCTGCTAAGCGCCAGAAATCACAGCCGACTGCTGCTGTCGCAGAATCTGAAGCTGAGGGTGCTAAGTCTCCAAGAGTTGTTCCTCGAGGTTTCGGCCCGACTTCCAGTATTCCTTCATACCTGAATCCTCATCATCCGATCCATAGTCACCGTGCTGTGGTTCCTTCGGCTTTGGTTCAGGAATTTTATGCCGACTCCTTGGCTGTTGAAAAGCGTCAAGCCGAACATGTTGCTGCATACAACAGAATGATAGAGGCACAGGAGAAACAGAAACAATCTTTCAGGAAACTGCAACGGGAAATCCAACAAGGGGGGGGACTTGGAGATGTTGGAGCCCCAGATGCAAGTTTGAAAGATACATTTATTTTGAAGATGGTGCGGGACGCGATTCAGGAAGCTCATACGCAGCTGTCCAAAAGAAATCTGATCGAAGTTGTGAGTGATGATGGAGAGAAGACGGATGAAGATATCTTCGAAGGGATTTTGAACTATCGTGATAAGGGAAAAGGAAAGATGGGTGATACCACAAATCCAGGGGCGTCGTTCGCGATGCCGTCTGATGGTCTGAGAGATGAAGGTGAAGAAGATGTCAATGTTGTGGACGTTGACGAAGCTGCAGGTGATGGTTTGGGTGAGCGAGATATTTTCGGGGATCCGGAAACCGACTCCGATGAAAGTGACGACTCTAGCTCTGACGACGGCTTCAGTTATGAAGACGATGAAGAAGAGTTGATCGAAAGTCCGGAACGTGATCCTTCTCCAACAGCCGTGCCTCAAGACTGAAGTTCAAGTTCTTGATCAAGCTTTAATTTCTGTTTTTTGTTTAACTCTTGAACTCGTTTTTCTTGTTTTGTTTTTGCATGCATTCAACTCTGAACTTATTCGTCCATGCATTTTTTATATATAATTGCTTAACTCTTGAATTCTTGTTTTGAAACTTGGTTTATCTATGAGTTGAATTCTTATCTAAGTTTTGATATTTTGTTTGAAATTTTGTCTAAGTATTTTTATGGTTTTTCATTGATTGTATGATTGATGTTTTTCCATCTTTTTACTTAGTTATTTTTGTGGTTTGTTTGGTTGAGGGGGAGATACTTGTATCTCGTTTTTACTTAACCTTGTTTCTATGAGTTGTGCCAAAAAGGGGGAGATTGTAAATGTTGATTTTGGCGACAACGTATTTTTTCCTAGTGTTTTTGTTTTTGTTGATTTTCAGGGTCACAGGTTAAGAATCCGAAGTCAACTACCTTGCGCATGGAAATGGAGACTTGAGTCTTCACTTTTGGATTTACATGAAAACGGCGACTAGAGTCGCCGCTTTTGGTGATGCAAGGAAACGGCGACTCCTGTCGCCGGTTTTGATGCAAGGGTGAAGTGACAAGGAAACGGCGACAGCAGTCGCCGCTTTTGGTGACGCGAGGAAAACGGCGACTCGTGTCGCCGCTTTTGGTGCAATGCTGTTGTGCATGGAAACGGCGACTAGTGTCGCCGGTTTTGGGTGTGACAAGAAAACGGCGACTGGAGTCGCCGTTTATGTGTGTTGTGGAAACGGCGACTGGCGTCGCCGTTTTTGGTGCTTGCAAGTTTTCCAGCGACGCTGGTCGCCGGTTTTGGGACATGGCTATGAAAACGGCGACTCGTGCCCTTGACATTTTTTTTCGGAGAATGTAGTCGCCGGTTTGGTGTTACATGAAAAACGGCGACTCTTGTTTTTTGTGTTTTGATTTTAAGACTAAGTACTTACAACGTGATTTCTTTCACCAGGTACTCAGTTCAAGGAAATGAAGAATTGTTCCAAGTTTGCAACTTCAACAATATCGACGACCATGAAGACGATGAAATTCTGAGGCTTCAACACTTAAAGATTTTCACAAGAAAATGATGATGAAGAATTGAGATCGATGGAGTCAAGATTGAAATTGAAGTTTGTTTTTAAAATTGAAGATTCAAGATTCGAAGATTCAAGAATCGAAGATTCAAGATTCCAAGATTCAAGAATCCAAGTTCTACAATAATGATGTCATCCATGGAAAAGTGACATAGGCCAAGCATGCGACGAATGAGAACGTGCCACGTCATCACTCTCACATGTGCGGCTCTACTATAAATACCCATGGATTTGATTTTCATCATTTTGACGATTTTGAGAGAACGAAATCTGATTTTTAGAATCGTAGTTGAGCTTCGAGTTTGTGTAGTAGCTTTTGCGCCTTGTGCCAAGATTAGAGTTAGGAGATTTAGCTCTAGGTACTCGTGTGCTAGATTGCAAGTTAGTGGGAGTTGTTGCGACACTCGGGAAACTTCTTGTAATCGTTTTGCCTACTGTGAATGTTTGTTTTGTCATCAACATATGTTTTTCGTTGTTTGATTGGATTTCAGGTGAGTGAGTGAATGGACAAGTGAAGTACATTTACTGCGAATAAAGTCGCAAAATTCATCATCATCATCATATGCGACTGGAGTCGCAAATCCATCACCATGTGCGACTGGAGTCGCAATTCTTGCATGATATGCGACTGGAGTCGCAATTCCTCTCTTCATGTTATGCGAACAGAGTCGCAATTTCACCATCCTTCATGATATGCGAACAGAGTCGCAAATATCGCAAGATGTACGACTGGAGTCGCAAATTGACCATCTCGTCATATGCGACTGGAGTCGCAAATCACGCATAATGTACGACTGAAGTCGCAAATCTTCTATCCGTCATCTCATGCGACTGGAGTCGCAAATATCCACTCCCTCCAGCAAGTGCGACTGGAGTCGCAAATCTAATGCCTCTCTACATTTGCGAATGGAGTCGCTAGTCTTGCATCTCCATCTTTTGCGAACTGGTTCGCAAATCCTCAACCCTCAATAATTGCGACTTCAGTCGCAAATTCTTGTGGCTCTTCAACTCTTGCGACTTGAGTCGCAATTCGTGCCTCATCAACAATTGCGAACGGAGTCGCATTTCTCACATACTCTGTCCTTGCAATGTGGACTTGCTTTTTACTACTTCAACTATATCGACGACAATGAAGACGATGAAATATGAAATGTTCAACGAGGAGTGTTCACCACGATGAAGTTGAAGACGAAGTATTGAGATCGATGGAGTCAAGATGGAGTTGAAGTTTGAAGTCTGAACTTAAAGAATCAAAGATTCAAGATTCGAAGATTCAAGAATCGAAGATTCAAGATTCCAAGATTCAAGAATCGAAGATTCCAAAAGTGATGTCATCCATGGAATTGTTGCATCATCTAAGCATGCGACGAATCAGATTGTGCCACGTCTGATGGAGTTGTATTCTAAATGTCTAGTTTAGTGCAAATACGGAACTCCTTATCTATACCTTAGTTCGAGATATGATTCAAACATGATTGCATTTAATGCAATAGTCCTTGATGTATACGTTGTAGACAGTATGGCGTGAGGAGACACGCGGAAGATCATACTGTCGGTTACTCGTATACTATCGAACAGTAGCTCACGACTTAGATGGACAGGGACAATCCATCGGTACGTCGTAGTGTGACTGGTAGATAGTCGGTCTTGACTATCATGTTACACTCGTACACTTGGTGTATTGAGCAGGACCACGAGAGGGCGTTCGATTTATACTAATCGCAGTAATCGAACTAGACCTCAGATATTACGGATATACGAATTCTTAATCCCTATATAATTATAGGTGCGTGTGTCCAATTCTCGGTTCTTTGACTTGCCAATGAGTGAGACTAAATGATTAGTCGAGATTCTCGGTAAATTGGGAATCGTAATTGTACGCACGGCATGCTATAGATTATAGACAGGAAACCGTGTCCCGTTTATCGGGTTGATGACGTCCCCGAGATGAGCTCATAAAGTTTATCATGTAAACCCTGCAGGTGGATTCGTTCCACATGATAATAAGGATGAGTGGTACTAGTCTCGGATAATAAGAAACGAATTAATTTAATTGTTAGTAATTAAATAAATTTGTGGACGTTCGATATCTTAAACACGGGGAAAGTCGTATATGTAATTTCGGCGGAAATATTATTGGTAAAATAATATAGATTAATTAATTGGGAATTCAATTATAATTTTATAGTGGAATTAATTATAATTAAAATTGGATTTAATTAAAGGTTTTCTTTTAAGGACACCGGTTTAATTAAATTACAATTTAGCCTAATTAATTAATTGTCCTAAGGTCCCTAGTGTGGCCTATATAAACCCCTCGTCTCTCTTCTCTAAACCTACAGAACGCCGCTATTTTATTTTTGCGGAGAAAAATTATTTTGTTAACGCAATTAATTTTTCTGTGAAAATAAATAGATTAGCGCAGTAATTTTTCTGCTCCAGAAAGAAAATTATATTTTTGCGCAATAAATTATTCTGTAGAAATTAATTTGCTAGCGCAAATATATTTCTGGAGACAGAATAATTAAAACGTGAAAAAGAGGGTTTGAGAGAGAAGAAGAAGAGAAGACTCCGGTGGATCGTTGCCCACACAACGTCCGGCGTCGAGGGCTAGGATACACACTAGAAGATCTCAGGGTGTTCGCCTATTCGGCTTCTCCGAATCACGCTTCAAAGGTATGAAATCGAAAACCTTATTCCGCATCGTTTCGATTTCTTTCTCGTACGTAATCATACAACGAACCACCGATCGTGTTCGATGGCTTGGGTTTCGATGGTCTCGGACTGCTGGGCGTTCTCCGATCGCCGGAACAGTAGTCGGATCGAGAAAAACGGCCAGAACAGCCCGAACAGCCGCGACCCGCTGCTGGAACAGCGACGCTGTCGGCCGACATGTATAACTGTCGGCCGACACAGCCCTGTCGGACGACATCTTCCTGGTGTCGGGCGACAGACAGGGCAGAGGCCCTCGGTTTTGCGCGGTTGTGCCTCGGGCATGATGGCTGGGCGTAAACCGGGTCTGGGGCTTCGTGCTGAGTGTAGTAGGGACGCCGGGGGTCGACTGGGCTTGTCCGGATGTTCGAGTAGTCGAACGGACATGTCCCGGGTAGTCGATTTCCAACAATTGGTATCAGAGCCGGTTTATCGGTTTGTTGTATTGTTCGTACGTTTTGTGATGCAGGATGAACCCGATTATTATGGCCAACATTATGGGATGTTGTATGATAATTTGTTGTGGTTTGTTAAACTCTCGGGCTTGTCGAGATTGTTTTGTTTTTGGAATAACGTTGCTTGTTTGTAATAGATAAAAACGACGGGTTGAGTCGTTAGGTTTATTTATTTATTTCGTCGTTTCCGGGCATGTATAGGGTCGATCACCTTGTATAGGATCGATGCCGGATTTAGTAGATTTATTCTTGTAATTTTTCTTACTAATTTTGGTGGATCGAGACGAGACCAAAACCCGGAGAAACGAGGATCGAGGAGGGCGAACCGGCAACGGGCAGCCATCGAACACACCCCGTGTTCGCGACGGGCAGCAGCGGGGCTGGGGTTCGTTCGACCCCACGGACGACTCAACGAGGCTCGAGACGAGGCTCCAGTGGGAGGAGTTCGTCTCTTGACCCTCGAGCGAGTCGGTGGTGGACCGAGATCGAGACGAGCAACGAGATGAAGTTCCAAGAGACGTGCATTGGAGAATACTTAAGGCCATAATAATCGGGGCCACGTTAATTGCTTTTTATGTGATTTACGTGCCTTTTATTATGCTTAATTATTTTATGCATGTTATCCCTCAATCGTAAAATACTAAGTGGGAGAGGGATTGGAAACAATCCCGCGGTCTCCATTCTCTGTTTTGAATGTGATGTGTATTGACTTACGAGTTGGCTTTAGTGTCATCCTCCCTATCGGATAAAGTCGATACACGGATATCACTGGATCAAAATTCGAATTCAATTCCACTTATAAAAATCGAACAATTATATTTTTCAAAAGCAAGTGCCTAATATGTTTTTCAAAGACTAAGTTCAACTCGACTCATTCTCACCCCGGGGAGTGGAATGGAGCCAAAGCGCTTGCTTATGTCAATGACACAGATTAGAGACATTCGAGTCATTCGATGACTAGATCGATTGTCTGGTTGGCTCCCTCACCTAGTGAGAGATAGGGCTCAATTGCATGATTGATCGCTGGTTAGAAACTTCGAGTTTCACTTACGAGATATCAAGCTTTGAATAATAAAATTGTGGTATTTAATAAATGTAAGAGTCAATTAACAAAGTTGTTTGTTTTAGTAAACGTCCACACTATCGTGGCTTGCTAAATGGAAACGGTACTTTGGGTTAATTGAGACTCTATGACATTTAAATAAATGGGATTCAATTAATAAAGTTGTTTGTTTTAGTAAACGTCCACACTAACGTGGCTTGCTAGATGGAAACGGAACTTTAGGATTAATTGAGGCTCGACAGTTATAGAAAGTCGTGGAGGACCGCATGTCAACGTAAACGTCCACATGAACGTGGCTTGCGGTGGGCATGTAGTTCCCGAGCGGTGGACTTAGTACTGAGAAATGGTATACACTTAGGTACGCTTTATAGTATCCTCCCCATCGGAGTCACTGCTATAATGATGTACGACCGAAGTAAAAATCCAATTATAAAATCGTTTGGATTAGTATACGTCCACAAGAACGTGGCATGCTAGTCTGATGGGATTTTGGAAATGATTGGTAGTTTAATGATATTATTTGAGGGAAATGATATCGAATTAAACTAATTGTTTGTTTTATATGGTATTATTCCCATTAAAAGTCAACAAACTCACTGAACCTATTTTGTATGGATTAAAGAAGAAACTTGGACATTGTCCTAACTGCAGAGGAGTTCAATTATGTACTCCAAGTCAATTGACCTGCTGAACCAAATGATGTTTCCACTACTGAGGAAAGGAAGCTCATAGAAATGGATCAAGGCTCTGAGATGAGGCGGAGCTGCATTATGGCTTTCATGTCAAAACATGCTGCGACATCGGGATCAAGCCATGACCATTACCTATGATATGATGCTTAACCTCAAGAAACTTTTTGGTTATCAGGACAGGACAGCCGGGCAAAATGCAATGAGGTAACTCATGACGGCCATCGCATCCGAAGGAACGCCCGTGGGGAATCACGTTCTTAGGATGATGTGCTATCTGAATGAGATAGAGATTCTAGGATCAGTTATCGATGGGGTAACCCAAGTCGATATTGTGCTCCAGTCTCTGCCGAGAAGTTTTGAGCAGTTCCGCCTGAACTATAACATGAATAAGGGGTCTTACTCATTGGCGGAACTCCTGATTGAACTTCAAGCGGCTGAGGGAATCTCTAAGGGCTCTCAAGCACTTGTGGTTGAGAAATTGGCTCTTCCTAGGCCTCCGGGCGGCAAAAGGAAGAAGAAGCAAATACGGAAACCCAGTGGGCCTAATATATCTGGACCACGGAATGGGACAAGCAAGCCCAAGGGGCAAGTGCTTCCGTTGTAAGCAGTCTGGATACTGGGAGTTTTAATTGTCCTCTCAAGCAACAAGAAGTTGACTCTTCCTTAGTCACCGAAACATGTTTAGTGGTAGTATCTGCCAGTACCTGGTGTGTGGATACGGGAACCACTAATCATGTCTGCACTTAATGCGGGGGTTCCAGGAAACCCGGAGACTTAGAAAGGAAGAAGTTATAACCTACATGGGCAATACTGTTAAGGTAACAGCCGTTGCAGTGGGAGATGTTAAATGTTTTAACGGTAGGATTTTAGTTCTAACAAATTGTCTTTATGTGCCGGCATTTAGAAAGAAATTTCATTTCGGATTTCTAAATTGGCTTAGAATGGATATTCCGTTTCTTTGGATGGTTTCATACCTATCAGAGTAGGAAACGGGGATATTATCTATTCTGTTACATTGATAGACAATTTAATACTAAATCCGTGTTCTTCCACGATGCAACACACCGGAGCTAATAACACATTGTCAAAACCCAATAAGAGTAAAGATCCTTCTAGGATGAATCAAATGTACTTATGGAATCTTAGGATAGATCATTTTAACTTGAGTACGATTCAAAGGGTGAAAGCTGATGGACTACTCAGCTAGGTTGAAGGAAAGGACCTTCCAACCTTCGAATCATACTTGGAAGTTTAAATGACCAAGCAACCCTTTACGGTTAAAGGGAAAAGATCCAAGAAAGTACTAGAGTTGATTCGCTCTGATATATGCAGACCTCTTTGAGGAGTAAGGCATACTTATCAGAAAATGGGATTAACTCCCGACAGACTACACCATTTATGCCTCGGAAAAATAATGTGTTGTAAAGAAGGAATAGGACTCTTATAGATATGGGAAAGTAGACAATGAGTTATTCGGAGTTACCTAATTCGTTTTTGGGATATGGCTTGGAAACAGCGGCGTTTATCCTGAACTTGATTCCTTTGGAAACTTGTACTGATATTCGGTTGTTTATAAGATACCCTAAGAAAACGAATTGAGATATGTAATATAGTCCAAAGGACCAGATGTTCGTTGATTGCATCAATGTTCGGTTCTTAGACATGGACTATATATATATGCAATATCACAAGCCCAAGAGTAGGGTGATACTTAATGTGCTTAGAGGGACTGATCAAGACTTAGAACCAGCCTAACTGAGTAGTTCACTACTGTAATCTTTATTCACTAAAGACACACCGGAGCCTCGTCGTAGTGGGAGGGTTGTTAGACAACCCGACAGGTTCATGTTTATAGGTGAGTCTTCGGACTTGTTACCTGGAGAACATGAAGCCGAACCCTGGATCTATGACGAGACGCTGAAAGATCAAGATGCTCAGTCTTGGCAAAAGTCGATTCGGATTCTTTTGTCTTCACATGGAAGATGGAAGTCAAGACAGATTTCCTAAATCGAAGTCTTGACGGGGCCATCTGTGTGGGACAGCCAGAGGGATTCATCGAAAAGAGCCAGGAGCATTCGGTAAGCAAGCTTAATCAATCTTAGGATTGAAGGAAGCTTTAAGATCTTGGACACATGCGGACCTATGAGAAAATCCATTTCATGGATTCATTCAAGGCATGTTTAGGTTCTGTGTGTAATAAAGATGTGACAGAAAAGATGTGGTGTTTTCTCATTATTTATGTAGACGACATCCTTCTAAATTGGCAACAATATGAAGGATGTTGTCGGACATGAAGGGATGGTTGTCCGAGTAATTCAATGTAAGAGACTTAGGAGAAGTCGAGAATGTTCTTGGGATCAAAGTTACAAATGATCGCCAGAAAAGAACATAGAACTTATCTCGAGTCTCATACATAAATACAATTCTTACTCGTTGCAGCATACAGAATTCCAAGAAAGGTCTTTACCTTTTAGATATGGAATTCATCTATCTAAAGTTTTGTGTCCGACACAATAAAGGAGATAGATGAAGATTAAGCAGTTCCCTACACCTTAATGGTGGGAAGCTTAATGTATGTAATGCTATGCATGAGACTGATATCTACTATGCCGTGGGCATGGTGGTAAGATATCATAGTAATCCTGGAAAGGATCACTCGACTGATGTAAAGAACATGATTAGGCTCTTGCAGAGGACCAGGAATTATGTTCTGAGTTACAAAGCAGTCAAGTTGTTTCCTTTGGATTACATAGAATTGGATTTCCAAATCAAACAGGGACAGTCGAAAGTCGAAGTCAGGCTATGTGTTCTCACTGTGAAGTGGAGCAGTCACATGGAAGAATGTAAAGCAGCGATGCATTACGGACTCTACCATGGAAACTGAAAGGATAACGGCCTGTGAGGCAGTTAAAAGGTCAGTATGGCTCCAGAACTTCCTAAGGGACTTAGATGTGGTTTCTAGTTCACCCAAAGCTATTTTGAATAGCGGTATTGGAAAACTTGAAATGCCACGAGTCCACAGTGGGGGATAACATGTAGAGCGCAAGTACCACCTGATTCGAGAGATCGTCTAGTAAGACGATGCAGTTGTCACCTAGATAGCATCGAGAGGATTGCCTGGTAAAACCGGTTCACAGAGGCACTTCCAGCGAAAGCGTTGGGTAGGCGTGATGAGGTTATGGGAATCTGATGTTTGGGAGAGGGCGACTAGACTTTTAGTATAAGTGGGAGATTGATGGAGTTGTATTCTAAATGTCTAGTTTAGTGCAAATACGGAACTCCTTATCTATACCTTAGTTCGAGATATGATTCAAACATGATTGCATTTAATGCAATAGTCCTTGATGTATACGTTGTAGACAGTATGGCGTGAGGAGACACGCGGAAGATCATACTGTCGGTTACTCGTATACTATCGAACAGTAGCTCACGACTTAGATGGACAGGGACAATCCATCGGTACGTCGTAGTGTGACTGGTAGATAGTCGGTCTTGACTATCATGTTACACTCGTACACTTGGTGTATTGAGCAGGACCACGGGAGGGCGTTCGATTTATACTAATCGCAGTAATCGAACTAGACCTCAGATATTACGGATATACGAATTCTTAATCCCTATATAATTATAGGTGCGTGTGTCCAATTCTCGGTTCTTTGACTTGCCAATGAGTGAGACTAAATGATTAGTCGAGATTCTCGGTAAATTGGGAATCGTAATTGTACGCACGGCATGCTATAGATTATAGACAGGAAACCGTGTCCCGTTTATCGGGTTGATGACGTCCCCGAGATGAGCTCATAAAGTTTATCATGTAAACCCTGCAGGTGGATTCGTTCCACATGATAATAAGGATGAGTGGTACTAGTCTCGGATAATAAGAAACGAATTAATTTAATTGTTAGTAATTAAATAAATTTGTGGACGTTCGATATCTTAAACACGGGGAAAGTCGTATATGTAATTTCGGCGGAAATATTATTGGTAAAATAATATAGATTAATTAATTGGGAATTCAATTATAATTTTATAGTGGAATTAATTATAATTAAAATTGGATTTAATTAAAGGTTTTCTTTTAAGGACACCGGTTTAATTAAATTACAATTTAGCCTAATTAATTAATTGTCCTAAGGTCCCTAGTGTGGCCTATATAAACCCCTCGTCTCTCTTCTCTAAACCTACAGAACGCCGCTATTTTATTTTTGCGGAGAAAAATTATTTTGTTAACGCAATTAATTTTTCTGTGAAAATAAATAGATTAGCGCAGTAATTTTTCTGCTCCAGAAAGAAAATTATATTTTTGCGCAATAAATTATTCTGTAGAAATTAATTTGCTAGCGCAAATATATTTCTGGAGACAGAATAATTAAAACGTGAAAAAGAGGGTTTGAGAGAGAAGAAGAAGAGAAGACTCCGGTGGATCGTTGCCCACACAACGTCCGGCGTCGAGGGCTAGGATACACACTAGAAGATCTCAGGGTGTTCGCCTATTCGGCTTCTCCGAATCACGCTTCAAAGGTATGAAATCGAAAACCTTATTCCGCATCGTTTCGATTTCTTTCTCGTACGTAATCATACAACGAACCACCGATCGTGTTCGATGGCTTGGGTTTCGATGGTCTCGGACTGCTGGGCGTTCTCCGATCGCCGGAACAGTAGTCGGATCGAGAAAAACGGCCAGAACAGCCCGAACAGCCGCGACCCGCTGCTGGAACAGCGACGCTGTCGGCCGACATGTATAACTGTCGGCCGACACAGCCCTGTCGGACGACATCTTCCTGGTGTCGGGCGACAGACAGGGCAGAGGCCCTCGGTTTTGCGCGGTTGTGCCTCGGGCATGATGGCTGGGCGTAAACCGGGTCTGGGGCTTCGTGCTGAGTGTAGTAGGGACGCCGGGGGTCGACTGGGCTTGTCCGGATGTTCGAGTAGTCGAACGGACATGTCCCGGGTAGTCGATTTCCAACAACGTCAACGTCTCACATGTGTGGCTCACCTATATATACCCATGAAGTTAGATGACATCTTTTGACGATTTGGAGAGAACGAAATCCGATATTTGAGTATCAACGTTCGTTGTTTACGGCTTATAGCTTTAAGAGTTTTGGTAGTTGTTTTGTGCTGTGCACCGATAGTAGAGTTATGCGATTTAGCTCTAGGTGATATAGTACTAGATCATTAGTTCGTTGGAGTGCTGCGTCACTTGGGATACGACTCTTGATCATTCCGTCTACCTTTCTCCACAAGTGTAATAGTTAGTTTTGTTTATCAATGAAATGAAACTATTATACAACCTTGTCTTCAGCACTTTACTTTACTCTTGTTGAGTTCGAACACACCACATACATCTTACAACATACATAGCAAGCAGAGCTGAGTGTGTGCGAACGTAGTTGCTGGAGTGACTGTGTTTAAGACCGACTTCACGAAAAGTTGGTATCCTACGTCGAAGACGTAATTTCAATTGGTATCAGAGCGGGACGTCATACGTATAAGACGTGATCCGTTACTTGACTACATATTTCCGCTACAATGGAGTCGTCTATGTTTGTTCAGAAACCGATTATGCTTACTCATCAGAACTACTCTAACTGGAAAGCAAAAGTATCTGCTAGAATCAAGGGATTTGACTCAAGAGCATGGATGGCTGTGTTGGAAGGATGGGAGCGTCCTTACACTGAAGATGCTGATGGTCTTAGAACCCCAAAGCCTGAACGTAGTTGGACCAGAGAAGAGCATGATTTGTCTACTGCGAATAGCAAAGCTCTCCTACTTATATGTGAATGGCTGGATCTCAGCATGTATCAGTTGGTCAAGAATTGCACATCTGCCAGAGATGCATGGGAGACATTACAGAGAACGTGTGAGGGTAGTCACGCTGTTAAGCGCTCAAAGATCAGAACTATAACTGCCCAATTTCATCAACTCCGTATGAGAGAAGATGAAGACATAAATGACTACCTGGACAAGGTAATGAGATATGTCAATGAGGCATTTGAACTGGGAGAAGTCTTCCCTGCTATCATGGTATACGAGAAGGTTCTATCAAGTGTAAGCTCGAGATTCGAGAGCAAGGTGCTAACTATTGAAGCACGTAACGATGGTAATCAAAACTGGGACTATGCTGACCTGATGGCTGATTTGAGAAATTATGACTTGACTCTCAAAGTACGAAGCAACCCAGATATGTCTCTTGTTTATGAGCCGATGACTGCTCTTAAGATTTCGGAGAAGGGGAAGAGTTCAAGAAGCACGAAGTCTCAACACTCTCGTATGAAAAATGAGAAGTCTGAAAGTAGTTTCTCAGCTGATATGAATGAGTCTGATGATGAGGAAGCTGAAGATATTGAACGGTTGATGAATTCGAACAACCCAGACAAGCTTGCTGTGCTGACTGACATAGTCACCTATCTTGTGAAACAAGATTTTAAGAGAAAGAACCGAGCACGAAATTTCCGAAAATTTCAGAAAAGTTCTAACTCATATCCGAACACTCCAGACAATCGAAATCAGGGGTCTACATCTGATAAGAAGTTTAAAGGCACAAAGCTATCACCATACACCTCCAATAGCAAAGATGTGTCTAAAATGCAGTGTTATGAGTGCAAAGGATATGGACACGTCAAGAATGAGTGTCCTAACCTGCATCGAAAGAAGAAGCTACCAGTAAGCTATGTGGTGATTGATGATGAAGATGTGATCTCTGAGAACGATGCATCTGATGATGATAACTCCGACGACGAGGAAGACAACGCTCTAGTTGTCACTTTTGATGAATCATTTGACCTCGAAAATGTGGAGGTCGAAAACTTTGTTTTTGATTCTTTTCTAAAAGACACTGCAACAGCTGACAACATTTTTCGTACGACTTCTGTCAATCGAAACTATTGTGATGATGATATTTTCTCAGATGATGAATCTGAGTCTGAAGCTGAAGAGATGAAGATGACTCCTGAAGTAAGTCAAACTGAAGCTGTGAGTAATGAGCTGCTCACTCTGAGAATTGATCTCTCTGAACTTCAAAGTTTGAATGACTTAGCTATCACTGAGAACGTTACACTTGCAGTGTCGCAGAAGTTTCTGACAGAATCTATTGTTGAACTCTCGGATGAGAAACACAAGATGTATGATGAGACCGTTGAGTTGAAAAACTCGATTGAAAAGAAGGAGGATGAGAAGATAAGACTGAATAACTCTCTGACAATTCTGAAAATTAAATTTGATGCTCTCTTCGAAGAGAAACATAAATATTACAAAGAAGTTGTCGAACTGAGAGAATCATTTGAGAAGTCGAATTCTGAAAACTCGAAACTAAAGGCATCTCTGAAGAAGGAAACATCTGAAGTGAAGAAACTCCAAACTATCTTCAAGAACACTGATGCTGAAAATGATGAGCTAAAGTCATCCTTGATGAAAGCTCAAACTGATCTAGCTATGTGTGACAAGGAACGTTATGTTCTAAAGGAGAAGCTTCAGATGACTGATGAGCTGTTGAGAAAGATGAATACTAACTCTTCAGTATTTGACAATGCCGCATCATACATGAACCCAGGTCGTGTTGGACTTGGTTTTCAGAAAGTTTTTGAATCTATCTATACTGCACCTGAGAAGAAAGAAGTGAACTTTGTCAAAGCTTCTACTGACTCTACTGAGAGTATGAACATAGATGATTCTGAAAGGTTGAAACGAAAGGAAATTGCTGAAGGAAAGAAAGTTGCTACATCTCCGAAAGCTGAATCTCAAAAGTCGATCTCGACTACTAGCTTGAAGGCGGAGACATATCAATTTCCTAAATCTATTGTGAAACATCCTCGTGGTATCTTGCCATACGAGAAGACGTTACTGAAGAAGTTGAGTAAATCTCAGAACGTAAAACCAAATGTAAAATTCTCTCGCTCTAAACCTGTCATGGTTAAGACTTCGATGAATTCTGAAGTTCGTCAAAAGAGAAAATATGTGTGTCACTACTGCAACGAACCTGGACATATTAGACCTTTCTGCTTTAAGCTGAGAGATGACATAAACCGGGAGTTGGTGACTGAAAAGAAGATGATTGGGGCAGTTAAGAGTGTGAAGAAACACACGTCTCCAGTGGTGAAAGCTGAAAAGAATGTAAAACCTGTGACTGAGACTAAGTCACAACACATTGGTATGAAGAAGAAATGGGTTCCTAAGTCCCAAAAGAGTGAAATAAAACTTAACTCTACCACTTCAACAGCCTGGAGACCAAGAGAACTCATATTTTGCAATGTTGCACTAAATGCCTCCGATTCCGGAAACAAAGGCATTTGGTATTTTGATAGTGGTTGTTCCCGTCATATGACCGGAACCAAGAAATTTCTGAAGGAATACGAGCCTATGACTGGTTCTCCCGTGGTGTTTGGAGGGGGAGCTAAAGGCGTCGTTATGGGGAAGGGAACACTACATATCAAAGGTTTGCCACCAATCCGAAATGTTGTTCATGTGAAGGGACTCGTGGCAAATCTCATCAGCATCAGCCAACTGTGTGACGAAGGGCTGAATGTCAGTTTTGATAGAGACTCTTGCAAGGTTTTTGATGCTGAAGGGAAGTGCATCATGGAAGGTCCGCGTGCTAAAAACAACTGCTATACAACTGAGTATAGTTGTTTCTCAGTGACTGTTCCTGATGAAGTTGATTTATGGCATCAACGCCTTGGACACACTAGCACTCGAAATCTGAGCAAATTGGTTAAGGGAGAGATAGTTCGAGGAATCTCTAAACTCCCCAAAATCGAGAAAAGAGTGTGCGGTGACTGTCAGAAGGGTAAGCTGACGAGAACTCCTCATCCCGCACTACCAACACTGATGAGCACTTCTGCTCCTTTCGAACTGCTTCACATGGATCTCATGGGTCCAATGGAAGTGAAGAGCATTGCTAAGAAGGAGTATGTACTAGTGGTAGTCGATGATTTCTCTCGTTACACTTGGACGAGATTTCTTGCAACAAAGGATGAGACTTTCAATGCCTTCAAAGGTATTGTGAAATGGATTCGTACGAATCATGAAGCTAAGGTCAAAAGGATCAGGAGTGATCACGGGACTGAATTCGAAAATTCCAGCTTCAATGAATTTTGTTTGACGAAGGGAATTCATCATGAATACTCGGCTCCTAAGACACCCCAACAGAATGGGATAGCCGAACGTAAGAACCGTACGCTGCAAGAAATGGCTCGTGTCATGCTAATCTCGAAAAATCTTGCTCGTACCTTTTGGGCGGAAGCCGTCTCTACTGCTGGATACATTCTGAATCGTATAAGTATTCGATCTGGCACATCGGCAACCGCGTACGAACTTGTGAATGGCAAGAAGCCATCTGTCTCGCACTTTCGTGTCTTTGGCTGTACATGCTACATCTTGAAGGATCGTGATCCACTTAAGAAATTTGATGCCAAGGCAGACCGTGGTATCTTTGTCGGCTATAGTCAAAACAGCCATGCATACCGTGCGTACAATCTCCGCACTAAGAAGGTCATTGAAACAGTGAACATAAACTTTGATGAACAAGACTTTCTAGGGAAAGATGTGGATGCTGATTGGGTTAAGGAAGGAATTCTTGAATATCGAACCTTCCCATCTACACCTACTTGTGTGACTCCTGAAGTATCTTCACCAAACACTCCACTTGAGGTTGGAGAAACTAGTCATCAAAACAATGACACTTTATCATCTGATGAGGAAGAAAGTGAAGAAGTGGATAACCCAGCTGATGCACCTAGAGAGGGATCTCGTATTGTGCAGAAGAGACATCCTCCAACTCAGATGATTGGAAACATGAACGAGCGAACTACACGCTCGAAGAAACAAATTCCCTCTCCCAACGAACTCTATAACATCTGCACTTCTGCTGTGTGCCATGAAATCGGAGTCTCTTGCTTTCTATCTGAAACGGAACCGAAAAATTACAAGGAAGCTATGAAGGATGACTTCTGGATTATGGCTATGCAAGACGAACTAAATGAGTTCACGAGAAACAATGTTTGGTCCTTGGTTCCCCGTACTTCGAACATTAATGTTGTTGGGACCAAGTGGATTTTCAAGAACAAAACGGATGAGCATAACCAAGTTGTGCGAAACAAAGCTCGTCTCGTTGCACAAGGCTATGCCCAAGTAGAAGGGATAGATTTTGATGAAACTTTTGCTCCTGTTGCTCGCATTGAGTCTATTCGTCTTCTGATTGCTATTGCTTGCCATCTCGGTATCAAACTTAGACAAATGGATGTCAAAGCTGCATTCCTAAATGGAGTACTAGAAGAAGAAGTGTATGTTGCTCAACCGAAAGGCTTCGAGGACCCGAAGAAGCCGAATCATGTTTACAAGCTTCACAAAGCTTTATATGGGTTGAAGCAAGCTCCTCGTGCTTGGTATGGGTGTCTGACGGACTACCTACTGAAGTTTGGTTTTGAACGCGGCTCTGTGGACAAGACTCTCTTCATCAAACGTGATGGGAAACACATGATCGTTGCCCAGATTTACGTCGACGACATTGTCTTCGGTGCTACTTGCTCTAAGCTTGTGAAAGCATTCACGGATTCTATGTCTTCCACATTTCAGATGAGTCTTGAAGGCGAACTACACCAATTTTTGGGTCTTCAGATATCTCAACGACCGAATGGGATCTTCGTCTCACAAAGCAAATATGCGAAAAATATGGTTGAGAAGTTTGAGATGCACCATGCTAAGCCCGCCAACACTCCCATGGCTACAACTGATCGGTTATCTATGTCGACTAAGAGTCAAAGTGTTGATCAAACACTCTATCGATCTATGATTGGGAGTTTACTTTATTTAACTGCTACTCGTCCTGATATAATGTTTAGTGTTTGTATGTGTGCCAGGTACCAAGCTGATCCTAAGGAGGACCATCTACGAGCTGTGAAACGGATACTCCGCTACATCTCTGGAACTTCTGACCTCGGTCTTTGGTATGCATGTGACACTACAGCAAATCTTGTCGGTTTCTGCGACGCGGATTGGGCGAGTGACAATGATGAACGAAAGAGCACTTCTGGATGCTGCTGCTTCCTTGGCAATAACATAGTGTCATGGCATAGTCGGAAGCAAAATTGCATCGCTCTATCGACAGCTGAGTCTGAGTATGTTGCAGCTGGGAGTTGCTGCACTCAATTGCTTTGGCTAAAGCAGATGTTGGATGATTATCTTATCGAGAGTGCTCCCTTGGTGCTGTACTGTGATAACCAAAGTGCTATCAAAATCAGCGAAAATCCTGTTCAGCATTCTCGCACTAAACACATCGACATTCGACATCATTTCATTAGAGATTTGGTTGATCGTGATATAGTCAGTCTACAGCATATTTCAACAGAAAAACAACTCGCTGACATCTTCACCAAACCTCTTGACTTTGAGAGATTTAAAAAATTAAGAAATTCTCTCTGCATGTGTTCTCTCTAAGAGTCCACGAAAATTTTGAAGTCTGAAAGATTGTTTTCTTTACTTCTGAATACGCACTTTGGATCGTCGTGGATTAATCTAATAAGATGAACATGGATCGAGGCCGCTTTAGTCTTCGGACCCAAGTGTATTTATTCCTCTGAGTGTAAACATGTGAACTTGGCATATAACTCCCATAAGCTCATTTGCATTGATCTATAATACCGAGTAACGGAGGACGCCGGATCACTTTGTCCGCCGGCTCCCCTCTTCGAAAGGTAGCACATAGACGCTATAATTTAAGATGCTCAACCATCACACTTCGGAGATGCAGGTTGAACCTTGCTCCCCTCTGACTGCTGTAATGAGCATCTGTTGCATTTCATTTTAAAAGCTAAAACTCGTCTGGAGGACGCAGGTCGAACCTTGCTCCCCTCTGATTGTAGTAACGCTTAGTCCCAAGTGGAGTGCCTTAAGAGTTCACCTTACACTCACGAATTATATTCTCTTGTGCGGTGTTTAACTCACCATATATGTTCCGATGAAACACGATTGCATTCTTGTGTTTGCGACGAAGAACAAGTTAAACTTATTTCAATATACTTCGGTCCGTTTCACCGGTTTTTAATTCGAGAGCTATTTCATGTACCTCAAAGTTTTTATTCACCTTGTGTGATATTTTTGATTTGGAGATTGATGAAAAGTGAAAATTTTTTTTTGGGAAAATATTTGCTCTTCACTGCCTGGTATCACCGATTGAATCTCCACTAAAATGTTTTTGAATGTTTGCAGTGTGTTGAACGCTTGAATACTAACTCGGGATGTGTTGTTTTGAGATATATTCTGTTCGTTCATGTTCGGCATCATGTGGAGTCCATTCCTTACGGCAAATATTGAGTGTGGCAGCCTCAAGCGCATAACTCCTCATGCATGATGGGTCTTTTGCGAATCCAGTCGCACGTCCTGCGACTCAAGTCGCAAATGCGGAGGAAGCTTGTTTTGCGAATCCAGTCGCACGCGACTCAAGTCGCGATCATCCCCTTGCGTTCTCCTCGCTTCACCTCTGATGATCAACATAACACATACAGCACTTCATCTCCATCATTCCTGCTGTGCGACGATGAACGTTAGCGATACCTCATGCTCGTCGACGAAATTTTTGGAAATTTTCGAAAATTTTGAAATTTCTTAACTACTTAGAAAATTTTCCTAGTTTTTCGGATTAATATTTTATTATATTTTATTCGTTTTTTATACTGATGGGCCGTTTTTGTACTGTTTAATGGGCTTTTTCGCAGGTCTTTTTGTCCAAGACGAGCAGGCCCATATTTCTCCTATAAATAGGACCTCCAATTCATGGATTAGGGTTACATTTCTGATATTCTCTAACTCACATACTGTCTAAGTTCAAGTTCCGAGTTTGAGTTTGTCTCTCTTCACGCAATCGGCGTTCGACGACTGTTGGTTTCGACTGTCTTACTTCTCTTGCTTCGCACATCAGTGCCTGTGATTTTGATACTTAGGATTTTTAGAACTTCCTTTCTTTCTCTTGCTACCTGTTCGTCATGTCTTCATCCACCGGAAATCTGTTTGATGATCTTGATAAGGAAGTGCTAGAGTCTCTTCGCGATACTTGGAAGCAGGCTCCTTCACCTGAATCAAAGAAGAAGGCATTACACGCCTTACAGAAACATATGGATAAGATGGATCGTCGCTCTGGCAAATCCATCTCTGACTCTCCTACGGTTGATCTTACTAAGACAGCCAAGCCTGCACATTCTGTGTCTCATGGTGGAGGCAAGAATACTAAGGATCCTAAATCTGGCTTTCTGCGTACCTTCAAAGGTAATGTGTCTCGCAAGGAGTTTGAGCGAATGATCGCTGATGGCGAGATGACTGCAGATGGTAAGAAAATTGACAAAGTTCCTCCTACTGTTGACAAGGTTAAAACCTCTGACACGGCTGCTGACCCTAAGAGGACCAAACCCTCTCTCTCTAGTGACACCACTAAGTCTACACAACGAGCACCAGGCTCGAGTGATAAGGGAAAACATGTTGTTTCTGGTTCTTTTATTCCACCTATCGTACCTCACTCTTCGGGCTCAACAGGAGCCACGGCTGATCAGTTTTATGTGATGAAGGTTGAGGATTGTGGTCCTCCCTACAAACCAGATTTCTTTACTGAGAAGGCGGAACGTCGTCTCACCCTAATTGAGAATCTACCTATTCTTGAGGATCGTCAAGTCCGTGTTATTGATTATGAGAAGTATGGTCTTTCGAAGTTTTTCACTGATATGCATATCCTTGAGTCTGTCACTCAAACGTACAGATTCTCTATGCCTATCATTCAAAAGTTTTACGCCAACCTGACCCCCGAGTTCGCTGATCCGTCACACAAGATGTGTGGCCGTGTTGTTTTTCGTGAGAAACTTTACACCTTTCGTCCTCTGAACATTAATAATTTCCTGAAAAGGTTAGAGATTGAAGGATCCTGGAAGTCCCCCACTCCTGATGATAGAGCGAATGCTCTAAAGATTGGCTCTTTCTTAACCAAGGGCAAGGCTAGAACACCTCTTCCTACTCCGAACAAGCTCTCTGCTTTCTATGGTGCTTTGCATAGACTTGGTATGACAAATTGGGCTGCACACCCTGATGAGAACTATCTTTCTCCGAAGCTCATGCATAGCTTGTTTCGCCTCGGCTGTGGCGAACAGGTTGATCTAGGTGAGATCATATTTGCTGATATTTGCAGAGTGGCTAAGGCTTCGAATGAGGTTCTCCGCCAGCAACCTGATCTTGAGGAAGTCAGGAGGATTCATCTCACTCACCCATGCTTGATCTATGGGATGATGATTGATCAAAAGTTTATTCCAATGACGGAAACAGAAAGGAAGGTAAAGAAAAACTCTCACATCAACATCACCCCTACCTTCCTGAAGAACAGAATGAACGATCTCCCTTGGACTACTTATACTAAACGTGAGGATGTTCCTGATCCTGTCTCCCCGCCCTTGTCCCCGAAGTCGTCTAAGAAAAGGGCACCTGTCCTCAAGCTAGAACAGCCGAGTGTCAAGCGCACGAAGACTGCACCTACTCCTCAACCGAGAGTAGTTCCTCAGAAATATGGCCCTAAGTCTGGTCTGCCTCCACACAGAAATCCGTTTCATCCAATGAATAACTTCCGGGCTGTTGTTCCCTCTGCTGTTGTCTATCGATGCTTTACAGCGACAAGAAACTTGGAACGAAAGCAGGCTGCTCATGCCATTGCTTACAATGAGATGGTCGAAGCTCAGATCGAGCAAAAGGAAGCTATTGATGCCCTTCATCAGATAACCCATCAAGGGGGAGGTTTGGGTGGATCCAGTGCTGGCTCATCTGTGAAGAGTCTGACTAACACGTTTATGTTTGAACTCATCAAGGATGGGATCAAGGAAGCTCTTGCTGAGATTGCTAAATCAAAAGCTGTGGACACCGATGATGAAGGTGTTAGAGAGATGCTGGCTGGGGAGGTGTATGAGTTGCTGAGGAAAGGAAAAGGTAAAGCTGTTGAAGAACCTAAGGTTGAGAAAATGAAAGTTGCTGAAGAACTGAAGGATGTAAAGAAAGTTGGGAGTTCCACACATCCAGAGGCATCACTTGCGATGCCGTCTGACGGTCTGAAAGATGTTGAAGAAGATGTTGAGATTGAAGATCTTGAGGATGACAATGATGATGAGAGAATCAAGCTTGGGGAAGATGAGTTTGGGGAATATGAGATCTATGGTCATCGAGACCATACCACTGACACTGATGATGATGCTGTTGAAGATGATGAAGGTGACGCAAAGACAGATGATGAAGCAAAGTCCGGTGATGCTTCACCACAGACTACTCCTATGCGCTCACCCACTCCAGCTGACTCACCGAAGGGTTCTGAGTTTGCATCTCAGTGATGCTGATGCTGTGTTTCTGAAAAACTTGAACTATTTACTTATTATGTTTTTGTTTTGTTATTATCTGCATGCATAAGACTTGATTATTTCCCATCATGCATGTTTTTCATATCTCGTTTTGATGAACTCAGTTGTTGATGTTTTGGTTGTTTAATCTATCAACTAAGTTTTTAGTTTATTGTTTTATCTCTATTGGTTGTTGAAATGGTTGTTTTCATTTTCATTTTACTTAGTCTATTCTCGATATGTTGTGTTGAGGGGGAGTCTGTATGACTCTTATTTTCTAACTTTAATTCATATGAGTTGTGCCAAAAAGGGGGAGATTGTGAATGTTTGTTTTGTCATCAACATATGTTTTTCGTTGTTTGATTGGATTTCAGGTGAGTGAGTGAATGGACAAGTGAAGTACATTTACTGCGAATAAAGTCGCAAAATTCATCATCATCATCATATGCGACTGGAGTCGCAAATCCATTACCATGTGCGACTGGAGTCGCAATTCTTGCATGATATGCGACTGGAGTCGCAATTCCTCTCTTCATGTTATGCGAACAGAGTCGCAATTTCACCATCCTTCATGATATGCGAACAGAGTCGCAAATATCGCAAGATGTACGACTGGAGTCGCAAATTGACCATCTCGTCATATGCGACTGGAGTCGCAAATCACGCATAATGTACGACTGAAGTCGCAAATCTTCTATCCGTCATCTCATGCGACTGGAGTCGCAAATATCCACTCCCTCCAGCAAGTGCGACTGGAGTCGCAAATCTAATGCCTCTCATCATTTGCGAATGGAGTCGCTAGTCTTGCATCTCCATCTTTTGCGAACTGGTTCGCAAATCCTCAACCCTCAATAATTGCGACTTGAGTCGCAAATTCTTGTGGCTCTTCAACTCTTGCGACTTGAGTCGCAATTCGTGCCTCATCAACAATTGCGAACGGAGTCGCATTTCTCACATACTCTGTCCTTGCAATGTGGACTTGCTTTTTACTACTTCAACTATATCGACGACAATGAAGACGATGAAATATGAAATGTTCAACGAGGAGTGTTCACCACGATGAAGTTGAAGACGAAGTATTGAGATCGATGGAGTCAAGATGGAGTTGAAGTTTGAAGTCTGAACTTAAAGAATCAAAGATTCAAGATTCGAAGATTCAAGAATCGAAGATTCAAGATTCCAAGATTCAAGAATCGAAGATTCCAAAAGTGATGTCATCCATGGAATTGTTGCATCATCTAAGCATGCGACGAATCAGATTGTGCCACGTCAACGTCTCACATGTGTGGCTCACCTATATATACCCATGAAGTTGGATGACATCTTTTGACGATTTGGAGAGAACGAAATCCGATATCTGAGTATCAGCGTTCGTTGTTTACGGCTTATAGCTTTAAGAGTTTGGGTAGTTGTTTTGTGCTGTGCACCGATAGTAGAGTTATGCGATTTAGCTCTAGGTGATATAGTACTAGATCATTAGTTCGTTGGAGTGCTGCGTCACTTGGGATACGACTCTTGATCATTCCGTCTACCTTTCTCCACAAGTGTAATAGTTAGTTTTGTTTATCAATGAAATGAAACTATTATACAACCTTGTCTTCAGCACTTTACTTTACTCTTGTTGAGTTCGAACACACCACATACATCTTACAACATACATAGCAAGCAGAGCTGAGTGTGTGCGAACGTAGTTGCTGGAGTGACTGTGTTTAAGACCGACTTCACGAAAAGTTGGTATCCTACGTCGAAGACGTAATTTCACCTACCATACTCTTCAAGTGTAATAGTTCAGTTTTGTTGATCAATGAAATGAAAAACTATTACATAACTTTGTCTCCACTTTTTATTCTACAAATTGTGTGAGTGTTTTACTTTGACGGAAGCTGCTATCTGTATGTTCAAGACCAATTTCACGAAAAATTGGTATCCTACGCTGAAGGCGTAATTTCAATTGGTATCAGAGCGGGACGTCATACGTATAAGACGTGATCCGTTACTTGACTTCATATTTCCGCTAAAATGGAGTCGCCAATGTTTGTTCAGAAACCGATTATGCTTACTCATCAGAACTACTCTAACTGGAAAGCTAAAGTTTCTGCTAGAATTAAAGGACATGACTCTCGGGCATGGATGGCTATCTTGGAAGGTTGGGTGTGTCCGTATACTGAAGATGCCGATGGAGTAAGAACTCCCAAACCTGAACGTAACTGGACTAGAGAAGAGCATGATTTGTCTACTGCGAATAGCAAGGCTCTACTTCTTATTTGTGAATGGTTGGAACTAAGTATGTACCAACTGGTGAAAAATTGCACTTCAGCGAAAGACGCATGGGAAACTCTTCAGAGAACATGCGAAGGAAGTAAGGCCGTGAAGCGCTCTAAAATTCGAACTATCACTGCTCAGTTCCATCAACTCCGTATGAGAGAAGATGAAGACATAAATGAGTACTTAGACAAAATCATGAGATATGTGAACGAAGTTCATGAACTTGGAGAAACTTTTTGTTGGAAATCGATATCCCGGAATTAATAAATTAATTAAAATTAATTATCTAATTAATTCCGACCGAAATCCTTCGGAAATCGAATATCCGGAGTTGTCAAATTTGCGGAACGACAACTCCAATCGACTCCCGGTTGCCGGAATCAATCCGCCACGAACCACCATGAATATCCGGACCCAACCAAACCCTAACCGCGACTAAGCCGCGGCTGTTCGGTCGAGCCCATGCACGGGGCTCGCGGCTGATCACGGCAGCCACCTAGGGCTGCCTTTGGCAGCCCACCACGCGTGCCCTAAACCCTCGCCGGACAGCCCAAGCCATCCCGAAGGTTCGCCCCATCCGATCAAGCCCTAGCTGCGGAAGCCGCTGCTGCTCGACCGAGGCGTGCGCATGTCGCCGGACATGCGCTAGGGTTCAGCCCCTGGAAGCCCGCACAGCCCCGGCGAAGCCCCTTGGATCCGCCGCTGCCAGGCCACGCCAAGCGGGCGCCTGGGTACGAAGCGCTCGCGCGCGACATGGACCAGGCGGGCGCCTGGTCCTCAGGCGAGCGCTTGCCCTCCCAGCGAACGTGGTTCGCGCGATCCTCGTCGCAGGATCGCTCCAGCCGCGGCGGTCCGGTGATCCTCGATCACCACCGCCCGGCTCGACCCCGATGAGGATTCCAAATCTCGGATCTTGGTTCACGATATTTTCACAATAATTAAACGATAAAATCATAAAGGGGGTTTTACGATTTACCTCGTTCTCGTTGTTCGGAAAAACGAAGAACTCAATTTGACGACCTTGAGATCTTCCCACGTATTCCTTGCACCTCGTTCGAACGTCGTGTGGGCGACGATCTATCGAACTCCTATGGATCTCCTTCACTCTTCAAGACTTTATGATTGGCGTATCTTAGGTTAATGAATTGTGAAGACCATGTAGTGCTTTTATAGGCTACGTAGGGGATCAAAAGGAGATTAAATATTGGGCTTCTAATATTGAAGCCCAATAGGAGAATGTCCGTGGGAGCTTCCGGCCACGCCGGCCACCGGTGGTGGTGGCGCGTGGGCTGGGGGCGGCGGCGGTGCTCCTCCCGGGCGGTGGTCGACGGTGGAGGTGGTGCGGGGACTCCCAACCCGCGCTACTCCTACCATAATCCGACTTTCCTATTTGATTCGGTTTTCCTATTTGAGTGTTCTTATTTTTAGGAACTCGCATGGAATAGGAAAAGAATTAAATTGGAATTAATTTATTTCCTATTTAATTATTCCTATTTTTGGGAATTTTTAATAGATGGAAATTAATTAATTATGGAAAGTAGAAGAGTCCTAATTTATTTTATTTCCTTATTCTATTATAGAAGTCTTCTAGAATATTCCAAGTTTGACTTGGATGAGATTCTAGAGATTTAATAGAATTAGATAGGAAAATAAAAATAAATAGAAATATTAATAATATTTAATTTTATTTTTGATATATTCGATTGACTTAATTTTCGAATTAAGTAACTTTTGGATTAATTAAAAATAAATAGATTTAAATATTGGGATTAATATTCTCGTCACATGGAGCATTCAAGAACGAAGACTGAAGACTAGAAGATGCGTACGGAGATGCATTAAAGCCATGATAGTCGGAAAATAATATTCTAGTATTATTTTGATTATGTGATAATAGTATGTGCTTTATTTCATGTATGCATGTTTATGTGTATTTAATTATGCATTAGATAGCGTATCCCTTTGTTATAAAAAGCTAAGTGGGAGAGGGATTGGAAACAATGTCATGGTCTCCATTGCTGTTCTCTTGGTGACTTTTATGGACTTTCGAAGTTCGTTTAGACAAGTCATTGGAGGAGAATTCTTGTAATTCCTTTTACGAGAAACATTGATTAAGTTTATCAAACAATGCTTAATTTGTCTTTCTGAAGCTGACTTCAAGTCGACTCATTCTCACCCCGGGGAGTGAAATGGAGCCAAAGCCACTTGGTCATGTGGATGACACAAATTAGAGACCTTCGTACCATTTCTTGAAATGGATCGATTGTCTGCTCGGCTCCCTCATTTTATGAGAGATAGGGCTGTTCGCATGTTGAATCACTGGTTAGAAACTTCAAGTTTCACTTATGATTCTCCACGTCCTGATTTACAAAAATCGAATGGATCAAGTAATTGGGAGTCAATTGTAAAAATCTTTTAGTGTAGTAAACGTCCACACTATCGTGGCTTGCTGCACTGAATGGGATTTTGGATCGATTGATGTAGACAGTTATAGAAGGGAGTAAAGGAGCGTATGTTAACGTAAACGTCCACACTATCGTGGCTTGCGGTGAATATGCGTATCCCAAACAATCTTCTTAGATACTGAGTAATGGTTTACACTTAGGTACGCTTCTTAGTATTCTTCCCATCGAAGTAACGCTAATGATGATGTACGACCGAAGCAAATCTAATCGCTAAATCATTTGGGTAGGTAAACGTCCACACTATCGTGGCTTGCCATATCTGATGGGATTTTAGATGTGATTTGCTGGGATTAGATGTCCCGGGCTATCAAAAAATGCGGAACCGATAACCCGATCAAAACTCTAGATCGCCGGAGATTGGATCCCCGACTCATCCGCAGGAGTCCGACCTTTGGAGACTACGCGCCCGAAGACACGCAGCCCGCCCCCAGCCGAAGTCCCCCACGAGTCGGATCCACGAACGCGAACCACCTCACGAGCCGGGGCCCGACCGAACGCCCAGCGAGGCCCGAAGGCCGCGTGCGCCCAGCTGAGCCCCTGCGAGGGGCTCGCGATCGTCCTCGGACGATCGCTGGGATCGCTCGTAGCGATCCCCGGGGCTGCTCGTAGCAGCCCCGCAGCGAGTCGCGATGACTCGCTGCTCGCGAGGGCCGAGCCCCGTACGCGTCCGCTGCGGGCGAACCCGCAGCACGTACGGGGTCGCTGCGGGAGAACCCGCGGCTTACCCGCGATCGATCCGAGGATCGATCGCACCCCTCGGCTTCAGCCGAGGGTCCCTCGCGCCACGCGCCTCCGACGAGGTGGGCCGGCGGATCCTCCCGCCGTGGCACCAGCCCACGGCGGATCCCCGACGATCGAACCCGAGGTTCGATCGTGTGCCCCGGCGTCCAGCCGGGGCTCCCTCTCTCGTCGCGCGTCCGGCGGTCCGAACCCTAGGGTTCGACCGCCGCGTTCGATCCTCGCCGGGGATCTCGAATCCCCGTCCCCGAGGTTCGTCGTTTTCCCGGATCGCGCGTTCATGTATATATTACAATAAATCAACACAAATAATCAAAGAAGGAGTTCTCAATTATTACCTCGATTCGTTTTACGGAGAAACGAATCTTGTTGACGACCTTGTGATCTTCCTACGTATTCCTCGCACTTCGTCCGAACGTCGTGTGGGCGACGATCTATCGGATTCCTATGGATCTTCCTCACTCTCAAGACTTTATGATTGGCGTAACTTAGGTTGTGAAAAGTGAAGACCATGTAGTGCTTATATAGGCTACGTAGGGGATCATAAGGAGAATAAATATTGGGCTTCTAAATATTGAAGATTAAATTGGGTCCAAACCCAAATCCATTAATCCTTATCAATATTAAATTTTATTTATTTTCCACTATATAAATAAAATTGCACTCCCAATATTAATCCATATTATATCAAATAATATTTCTCCGATTAGTATTATTTATTCCGTGTATTTAAGATTTAAATATCCATGAATAAATTTATTTATTGCTCAATAAATAATATTCATATCTTATATCCGAGACTAGTACCGTTCAACCTTTATTATTGTGCGGAACGAATCCACTCATGAGGTTTACACAATAATTCCTTATGAACTCATCTCGGGGATATTATCAACCCTTCCGGGATACACTTTCCCGTCAAGTATTCACGGCATGTCATATATAAAATATAGCGACCCAATTTTACCGGTAACTAACCCAATAATTAAATCGGTTAATTCCTTTGGAAAATCAAAGTCTCTAATATTAAATATACACACCCGCAATAATATCAGGGATTAAGAATAAAATACTCCGAGATTTAAATTGATTATCCAAGGCAATCCTAATCAATAAATCTCAAGCTGATCCGCCCAATACACCAAGTGTACAAGTGTGATAAAATAATTAAGATAAATTATTTTCTCTCTCACACAACGACTATACCGATGGATTGGTCCGTGTCCATCTAGGTCGTGAGCAACTGTTCGATTAAATACGAGTAACCGATAGTATGATCTTCTGTGTGGGCCCGACACACCATACTAACTACAACGTATAAAATCCAGGACTATAATTTGCATTTATTTAATTATAAATAATTAAACGCAAATAATTGTTTATTTAATTAAATAGATTAGTGGCAATGGATCGTGAGTTTCCGTTACTTAAATCTAGACATTAAGTACACAACTCCAACAATCTCCCACTTGTACTAAGGTCTAGTCATTTCCTCCAAACTCCCGACTCCCATACTCATCACGTGCTTAAGTTGTACTTCCAAGAAGTACTATGTGAATGAGCAATCTAGGTTGCCGCTCTGAAGTTATCTTGGTGACTACAGCGTCGTCTCCCTCGACGATGACTCGTATCAGGTGGTACTTGCACTATGTGTTATCTTACACTTATGGACTTGTGATTTCTTACCATTTGCTATCGTACCGCTATTTACATAGCCTTTGGCAAATTAAGAATCACATCTAAGTCCCAGAGATTATCCCGGAGTTATACCAAAACTTCCGCTGCCTCTGAGGCCGCTATTTGGTTACCCATGGCAGAGTCCGAAAAGCATCGTGCTTATCACTCTTCCATGTTTAAAACTCCTTCTCCTTCAATAGTGAAACACATAGCCTGATATCGACTTACACCGGTCCTCATTTGATTAGAAATCTAAGAGAATGTAATCCAAAGGAAATACTTGTCTGCTCCGTAATCCAGAACATATTTCCAGTACTTCGAAAGTACTTAAAATGTTCATTACAGTAGTCGAGTATTCCTTTCCAGGATTACCTTGATATCCTCCCACTATACTAGCCGCATAGCAGATATCAGGTTCTCGTTTTCAACATCGCATTCATTAAGCTTTCCACACTCGAAGTGTAGGAAACCGCTTTCATTGCTTCTATCTCCTTTTGTGTTCCAAAACACATATCCTTAGAAAGATGCATTCCGTATCTGAAAGGTAACATACCTTTCTCGGAATCTTGCATGTTAAAACGAACCATAATCGTATAAGATATCTAGAGAAGTACAATGTTCCTTTCTTGAGATCCTAGATCTGAAGAACATGCTCTAACTTCTTCTTTATCTCATATATCGATTTTTCTAGACAACCATCATTCTATGTCTGACAACATCTCTACATTGTTACCAATGATAAAATGTTATCTACCTAAAACCTCCGAGAAACACCACCTCGTTTCCATCACGTTTCCAATACATACTATTCGTCCATGCTTTGATGAATCCATAAAATGGACTATCTCATCAATTTGCAAGTACCACGAACTCAATGCTTTGTTCCAATCCATAAATGGATCAACTAAGCTTGTACTCTAAATGATCTTGCCTCTTAGCAATAATCCTTATTGCTTTCCAAGACGGCACATTTAGATCTAGTACTGCCTCCATGTAGATCCAGGGATCGATTTCATGTATACTAGGTCCAGAGTCCGAAAACTCTCCTAGTCTTATGAATATCTCCGGTTGATCACAACCTCCCACTACAACGGCATTCCGGTGTATAAACAGTAATAACAGTAGGTGCAGTTAGTGGTGTACCACTACTCGGTTTGGCTGGTTCCCAGTCCTTATCCCTTTCTCTCATTCAAAGTATTACGTTACTTTGGGCTTGTGGTTCATCTAATAGTCTTTCTCTAAGAACCGGGCTTTAGAACTAACGTCCTTCTGGTTCATAGTACTATTGAACACACATCTTTTGTTCTTCTAGGATATTCTACAACCGCATTGAATGCGCCGTTGTTTCCAGACATATCCATAGAACATAGGTAGTTCCGTATAACTCATGCTTTTACTATTTCTATAAGAGTTCCATTTCTTATTTCCGACGCACCATTTCTACACAAGAGTGTATGGTGTAGTCATTTGGGATCAAATCCCAATCTCTGATCAGTATGCCATGCATTCCTCAGACAGGTACTTGCCTCCGCGATCAAATCGCAGGCTATAAATGGATATACCTTGAAGGTTCTCCACAATTGCTTAGTGTCCATTGACTTGTCAAAACACTTTGATTTTGTGGCACATCAGGTATTCTAATCCATTTCTCGAGTAATCATCAAATGAAGTACTCGTACCTTATTGTCTGAGTAAACAAAGGTCTGCATACATCAGAGTGAATCAATTCTAATACTTGTCCGGATCTTATACCTTATATCCATAAAGGATTGCTTAGTCGTATTATCTTCCAAATTTGATTCTTAGGTCGGAAGGTCCACTCCTTCAACTTAATTGATCTTACAATCAATTTTCGACCTTTGAACTTCTTATTTGAATAAATATGACTTAGCATAAGAATCCACAAGTAAAATGATTTATCAAAGAAATCTCTTATTAGTAAAACGAGTTATATACTACGGTTCGTTGCTTTGTGGTGGACTCAGGATTCATCATTCATATATTGCTAACTAATGTACCAAAATAGATAATATCATTATTTCTTCTTATAACCATCAAATGATTAAAAGAAATAAAATATCCATTTATTAGAAATCCAGAACAAAGTTCTTTCTAATTTGAAAGGTACATAAAAGCAATAATCCAAAATGAAATCCTATAAAATGTCCTCCACTGCAACTGCTGCCTCCTCTACAGCATTGCCCATGTAGACTTACGATTTTTTCTTTTCTAAGTCGTCGGGTTTCCTGGAACCCTTGCATTTAGAATGCACATACCGTCAGTGGTTCCATATCTACACACCAGGTTCCGGTAGATAATACCATTGACTTGTTTTACGACTAAAGAAGATTTCGTACTTTCTTAGAGAGGATAATCAGACTTCCAGTACCCAGACTGTTTGCATCGAGAACTCTTGCCTATTGGCTTTCTCGTCCCATCTCGTGATCCAAGAAACTTAGGACCACTGGGTTTTTTTGCTTGCTTTTCCTTTCCCCTGGTTTTGCCCTTAGGTTCAAAACCTTTGGCATTGGCTACAAGAGCTTGCGATTTCCGTCTCAACTCGTCTAAAAGGTTCATCATCTCGAAAACGTGTTTAAGCGTTTCCTCGAATGAATGACCTTTATGAGTATCCTCATCGCCTCTTGTCTAGCCACTATGTCATGTCTAAACATCTCCTTGAGTTTGAACATGATATCATAATCAGTGGTTATTGCTGATGGTACCGGTATACTGATCCAATCGATATACCGTGTGTGCGGAAGCGTGTAAAGCATATAAATCTATCATGCTTGGATCTTAGTGCACACTTAATGTGTATAAGAACACATATAAACATATATATATACACATCCAATATATATATATAAGGTTTAACGATTACTTACTTGTTGTGATCGTTGATTTCGGTTAAGGTGGTGTTGAGTCGATTGAACCACCTTAATAGATCAGCAACTCAAAGATCTCCTTGTGAATGAACTCTTCACTCCTTTGGATCGTCCGGATGTTGAAGCCGCACAAACGGCCCGGCCTCTACGTGTTGCACACGAACCCGGAAAATGAACTTGCTTGCTTGATTGATTGAAATGGTTCTCCAAGAACTCTTTTCTCTCTATTTGGTGTGATTTTCGTAGCTGAATATTGTGGTGAGAAAATCAGCATTTTCTCACCTATTAAACCATGAAATTACACCAAGTAACCCCCCCCCCCCCCCCCCCCATAATGGTGATATTGATGTAGAATCATTATCACACATTAAGGTGTGTTAATGGTGAAGTTGAATGGTCATGTCCACATCCTCATGCCACATTGCATTGGATGTGGTCCCATTTGATTGCATGGCATGCCATGTCACACCATGTGACATGCATTCCATGCAAGCCATGCATCCCATGCATGTACGTAAATCACATCGAATATAAACCTAGTTTATATATATGTCGATTCCAAATCGACTCACTTTAGCAAACACTTATAGCTCGTATTTTCGGCTCGTGTGTGACCCTGTAGGTATAATTATCGATTAATATTATATTGCTCCCAGCAATTAATATTATCTAATTATTTAAACATCCATAGACGACCTTATGACTTTATCGATTGCACACGTAGGATCGAAGGACATATCCCAACAATCTCCCACTTGGCCTTCAGAGCCAGTGTGCTGCCAACTTCCTGTTGTCACTTTATGTCTAAGTTTGAACTTGAGGCAAGACTTGAGTCATCCTCAATCGGTTCAAACCTTTCTTGGACTTTGAGACAGACTATAAAACCAGATTTATCACTATGATACGAATCTGGACGTGGCCACGTATTTTCCACAGTCTCGACTCTCCAAGTGGCCGGTAAGACATTTATCCCATTATAAAATGGAGGACAATCCCATCTTGTCAATCCAAGCTCTCCCACTTGCTTCCTGATATACCCAATAACAAGTTTTATAACCTCCTTTTACGAAAGGCGTTTACTTGTATCAAAGTACACCATTTCACAATGGAATTACTCTGGACTACTCAGGTCAGAGGAAATTGCTCGACAGTCAATGAAATAGTATTATGACTCGAAATCTTAAATACTATTCCAGTCGGGTCTGTTCGATCATTAGCTCCCAGCTAATATCTATGTAATTGTACTTGATGCCCCACATCATTAGCCCATGAAGCGGCGCTATAGTACACATTACAATCTAGTTCTTTGTATCGTCAGTTTGTCCGTACTCGATGATACGAACTAGGAACAATTTATGATTCAATTATATTAGTTCAACAATTGGGACTTCATTATGTGGTAAATCGACCTCATAACCCAATTAATATAATTTAATCATTTGAACAATTCATACAATTTAAACCACAATTATATGAAGAAATTATTGAATATCATAAAAGATACGTGAATGTTTACATAAACTCCAAAAGTAGACAATGCAGTAATAGGAATCACAATCCATCTCTAAGATATCGTATCCCTATTGCAGTCGTATGAGCATCATGCTTTGACTGCTGAAGTGGTTTAGTTAAAGGGTCTGCAACATTATCATCAGTTGCAACTTTATTTATCTCGATGTCTCCACGACTAACTATCTCCCTGAGAATGTGGAACTTCCTGAGCACATGTTTGGATTTGTGGTGCTCCCTAGGCTCCTTGGCTTGCGCGATAGCTCCACTATTATCACAATAGAGAGATATCGGATGGGCCGAACTAGGTACGACACCAAGCTCATCTAAGAACTTTCTTATCCAAACGGCCTCCTTTGCTGCTTCAGATGCAGCAATGTACTCAGCCTCTGTAGTAGAATCAGCTACGGTGGGTTGCTTGGAACTCTTCCAGCTCACCGCACCTCCATTCAGACAAAAGACAAAACCGGACTGAGACCGGAGATCATCTCTGTCTGTTTGGAAGCTTGCATCCGTATAGCCTGTCATAACCAACTCTTCTTGTCCTCCAAAGACAAGAAAATAATCTTTAGTCCTTCTAAGGTACTTAAGAATATTCTTGGCCGCAGTCCAATGCGCCTCACCTGGGTTTCCTTGAAACCGACTCGTCATGCTCAAAGCATACGATACATCCGGTCGTGTACATATCATGGCGTACATAATAGACCCTATTGCCGAAGCATAAGGAATATTTGCCATCCTCATTTGCTCACCAGGTCCCGAAGGGCACTGCCTCTTGCTCAGAGATGTGCCATGAGTCATTGGAATGAGACCCTTCTTGGCTTCTTTCATTCTGAACCTGTCAAGTACCTTATCAATATAGGTTGCTTGACTAAGTCCAAGCATCCTTTGTGATCTG
Organism: Euphrasia confusa; assembly: GCA_954870475.1. Lineage (NCBI taxonomy): Eukaryota > Viridiplantae > Streptophyta > Magnoliopsida > Lamiales > Orobanchaceae > Euphrasia > Euphrasia confusa. The sequence continues at coordinate 13,637,096 of OX940968.1, forward strand.
TTCCGACAGATCTTGATGCCCAATATGTACTGTGCTTCTCCAAGATCCTTCATTGAAAACCATCTTCCCAGCCATTCTTTAACCGAATTAAGCATAGGAATATTGTTTCCAATGAGGAGTATGTCATCGACATACAACACAATGAATACAACGTAACTCCCACTGACTTTCTTGTAAACACAAGAGTCTTCCATGTTCTTTTGAAATCCAAACTCTTGTATGGATTCATCGAACCGAAGATTCCAGCTCCGAGATGCTTGCTTTAATCCATAAATGGATCTATTAAGCTTGCATACTCTCTCAGCCTGATTAGGATCGATAAAACCCTCTGGTTGTGTCATAAACACTTCCTCTACTAGAATCCCATTCAAGAAGGCGGTTTTAACGTCCATTTGCCATATCTCATAATCATAATGAGCAGCAATGGCTAAGAGAATCCGAATGGATTTAATCATAGCAACTGGTGAAAAGGTTTCATCATAATCCACCCCGTGAATTTGTTTATATCCTTTTGCCACCAACCTTGCTTTGAAAACACTAGGTTTTCCATTCATGTCTGTTTTTATTTTGTAAATCCATTTGCATCCAATGGGCCTAGCCCCTTTAGGCAAATCGACCAAGTTCCAAACTTGATTTTCAGACATTGATTCCATTTCGGATTTCATGGCACCCTGCCATTTCTCGGCATCTGGACTCGTCATAGCTTGGATATAGGTCGAAGGTTCATTGCTTTCTAAAAGCATGACTTCATAGCTCTCGTTTGTCAGAATACCTAGGTATCTGTCAGGTTGAGATCTAATCCTTCCGGACCTTCGAGGGTTAGGTGTGGTTTCCAAAACCAATGGAGTACTCTCGACTTGGTCTTGAGTGTCCATCTCAGTTTGATCTTCTTGAACCTCGTTCAAGTTTTCTTGAACTTCGTTCAATTCAACTGAGCTCCCACTTACTTTCTTGGAAAGATATTCCTTTTCAAGAAATACACCATCTCGAGCAACAAAGACTTTGTTCTCAGATTGGTTGTAAAAGTGGTACCCTCGTGTTTCTTTTGGATAACCCACAAAGAAACATTTATCCGATTTGGGTTCAAGCTTTGTAGAGATATTTCTCTTCACATAAGCTTCACATCCCCAAACCTTGATATAAGACAAGTTATGGACCTTCCCTTTCCATAACTCGTATGGTGTCTTATCAACAACTTTTGACGGTGTCCTATTCAGTGTATAGGCCGCTGTTAAAAGTGCGTGTCCCCAAAAAGATTTCGGTAGTTCACTAAGGCTCATCATCGATCGAACCATATCCAATAAGGTTCTATTCCTCCTTTCGGAAACACCATTCATCTGGGGTGTTCCAGGTGGAGTGAGTTGATATAAAATACCACAACTCATAAGATGATCATCGAATTCTTGGCTAAGATATTCACCACCTCGATCCGATCGAATGGATTTTATCTTCTTACCAAGTTGATTCTCAACTTCATTTTGGAATTCTTTGAACTTTTCAAAGGCTTCCGACTTATGCCTCATTAAATAGACATAACCATATCTACTTAAGTCATCGGTAAAAGTTATGAAGTAGAAATAACCTCCACATGCTTGTGAGCTCATTGGACCACATACATCAGTATGGATTAAACCCAATAGGTCACTTGCACGTTCTCCTTTTCCTAGAAAAGGTGACTTTGTCATTTTGCCCATCAAACATCCTTCACATGTATCAAATGACTCCAAGTCAAAAGATTTGAGAATGCCTTCTTTAAGAAGTTTCTCTACACGTTTAATGTTGACGTGGCCTAATCGACAATGCCAAAGGTATGTTTCATTGAATTCATTCGATTTGGCCTTTTTGGTATCAATGTTATATATATGATTGTCAAGTTGAAGTATATATAATCCATGTTCTAATCGTGCCGAACCATAGAACACTCCACTTTTTGAAATAGTAAATAAACCATTTATTATAGTGAAGGAAAATCCTTCAGTATCCAATACTGAAATAGAAATGATGTTCTTGGTAATACTTGGAACGAAATAAACATTATTCAATACTAAAACAAGGCCTGAAGGCAAACACAAATCATAAGATCCTACGGCTAATGCAGCGACCCTCGCTCCATTTCCAACCCGCAGATCGACATCTCCCTTTACCAAACTTCTACTTCTTTGCAGTCCCTGCACATGTGAAACAATGTGAGCACCGCATCCGGTATCCAATACCCAAGAAGAAGAATTTGTAAAGTTTATGTCTATGACATAAATACCTGAAGATGAAGGAACGACACCGTTCTTTACATCCTCCTGGAACTTGGGGCAATCCCGCTTGTAGTGTCCAACACGCTTGCAGTAGAAACACTCAGATTCCCCAGGAACCTTAGAAGCTTTCAAGAACCTTTTGGAAGGAGTTGCCACAACTTTCCCTTTCCCTTTGCCTTTCACTTCCGGTTTCTTAATCCCCTTGAACTTTTTGGTACCTCCTTCCCGAATCATAAGAACTTCCCTCCTAGGGTCCTTCTTAATTGCCGGCTCAGCAGCCTTAAGCATCCCATGGAGCTCATGAAGCGATTTCTTTAGTCCATTCATGTGGAAATTCAGCCTAAAGGCGTCATATCCATCATGAAGAGAATGAAGAATGAAATCGGTAGCCAACTCGTCATCATATGCAAAACCGAGGCGAGCACTTGAAGCAAATAATCCAATCATTTGCTGCACATGTGGTCCCACGGGTTTACCCTTTTCCAGCCTAGCTGTTGCTATAGCCCGGGTGACACCGAAGCGCTCAATCCTAGCCTGTTCCCCGAACATGCTCTTGAGCTCTTCTATGATGTCATAGGCTTCCATGAACTCGAATTGTTTTTGCAACTCGGGTACCATGGATGCCAACATCAAACATGTCACCTCATTCGAGGCTTTCTTAGCAAGGGCATATGATGCCTTTTGGGCATCCGTGCCCCCATCAGCGGGAAGCACGGGAAGGGGTTTGTCCAACACACTTTCCTTTTCTTCGTATTTGAGGACTATCCTCAAGTTACGTTGCCAATCAAGGAAATTGGTGTTGTTCAACTTTTCTCTATCCAAGATAGAGCTGAACTTGAATTGAGTTGATACAGACATATTAAACTACAGAAGAAAGATAAATTAAGTAAGTAAACATCCACAAAGCGTTTAAACAAATAAGGTTGTCTCGCATAACTACTTTATTTGTTTCATTTTGTTCATTCGATATCCAATATCGTCGTTCCCAATTATCTTAAAATCAAAACCGTGATAAATCGTAAGTGAAAACTCGAGGTTTTCTAACCAGCGATCTTATCATGCAATTGAAGCCCTATCTCTCATTAAAATGAGGGAGCCAACCAGACAATCGATTCACGCCATCCAATGGCTCGAATGTCTCTAATCTGTGTCATCGACATAAGCAAGCGCTTTGGCTCCATTCCACTCCCCGGGGTGAGAATGAGTCGAGTTGAACTTAGTCTTTGAAAAACAGATTAGGCATTGGTTTTTGACATTTTGATAAATTAGAACAAAACGATCCCAAGACCCTCATCTTGCGAATCCTTAAGTCGACTGAGTCCGCACTTAAGAACTCCAAGATAGGTAGATATCCCATGTCAATGACATCCAATGTCACTCTCGGTCGATGAGATTCTCATTCTTATCTCATGTCTCGATAGCCACGCCTGCAGTGGATCTATCGATGAGAAAACCAAACTCACTTGTAAGGGTCTAACCCTTACTCCCACTTATCCCAAGATAACAAGTAGTACCCCGCTGAGGCGGACCTACCAACTTATGATCGAGGGCTTTTATGGGTGTGATGTTTTGGACAAGACATTGTACTCATTATTTTGGGAACTTGCATGCATAGGTTTGTTTATATGTAAGTTGAACATTTATAACATAAAACAACCTATAACTAGCAAAGTAAATAAATACGAAATCGAAAGGCCCCTAGAACCTCACAACTCTCAAACGAAAAGAATTAAAGTATTAACAAAAGCCTTAAACTTCTTCTGGACTGGTCCTCGCCCTCCGTTTTAGTTCCGTGCCCTCCAATTTTGGTCAAAACAAGTCATTACCTCAAAAACCACGAACAGCGCCCGCCGTTTTACAACCAGCGGTCGCTGAACACCACCGGCGGTCGCCGTTTCCAAAACGGCGCCCGCCGAAAAGGTAAAAACCCATCTGCCCCAAAAAAAAGCCTTTCGGCGGTCGCCGTTTCCAAAACGGCGCCCGCCGAATCAAAACGGCGCCCGCCGGAGCACAAACGGCGACCGCCATTTGGCTCCAGCAGCCCGGTTTGCTTCGTTTTGCTTCGTTTGGCTTCGTTTGGCTTCGTTTCTTCTCGTTTTCGCCGGAGAGCCGAGATCCTCCATCGAACCATGGATCAAGTCCATCGCTTACAAGTTTGAACAATACAAATTGAAATAGAAAACCTATCTATTACAAATGATTCCAAGGGACGCAGCCCTCCAAAACTATAGCCAATCGAAACATAAAAAACGACAATTTCATTCACCCGACCACTATCGGTGGTCGGCCTTACATCTAATCACATAATCACAATTAAACAAATAAGTCAATTATGTTGATTAAACTTTTTGTGTCCAACACAAAAGTGTGCACGAGCCCGAAGCTCTGATACCAATTGATGGTACCGGTATACTGATCCAATCGATATACCGTGTGTGCGGAAGCGTGTAAAGCATATAAATCTATCATGCTTGGATCTTAGTGCACACTTAATGTGTATAAAAACACATATAAACATATATATATACACATCCAATATATATATATATAAGGTTTAACGATTACTTACTTGTTGTGATCGTTGATTTCGGTTAAGGTGGTGTTGAGTCGATTGAACCACCTTAATAGATCAGCAACTCAAAGATCTCCTTGTGAATGAACTCTTCACTCCTTTGGATCGTCCGGATGTTGAAGCCGCACAAACGGCCCGGCCTCTACGTGTTGCACACGAACCCGGAAAATGAACTTGCTTGCTTGATTGATTGAAATGGTTCTCCAAGAACTCTTTTCTCTCTATTTGGTGTGATTTTCGTAGCTGAATATTGTGGTGAGAAAATCAGCATTTTCTCACCTATTAAACCATGAAATTACACCAAGTAACCCCCCCCCCATAATGGTGATATTGATGTAGAATCATTATCACACATTAAGGTGTGTTAATGGTGAAGTTGAATGGTCATGTCCACATCCTCATGCCACATTGCATTGGATGTGGTCCCATTTGATTGCATGGCATGCCATGTCACACCATGTGACATGCATTCCATGCAAGCCATGCATCCCATGCATGTACGTAAATCACATCGAATATAAACCTAGTTTATATATATGTCGATTCCAAATCGACTCACTTTAGCAAACACTTATAGCTCGTATTTTCGGCTCGTGTGTGACCCTGTAGGTATAATTATCGATTAATATTATATTGCTCCCAGCAATTAATATTATCTAATTATTTAAACATCCATAGACGACCTTATGACTTTATCGATTGCACACGTAGGATCGAAGGACATATCCCAACAATTGCAAAAGCATTTTCCCACTTCTTAAAATCAGTTATTTCCTCATCAGTTGAGACATTAGTAGGACGAGGAGGACAAAGCTCTCTTGAGTACAAACATGTACTCTTTAACAGTCTGGGCAATGTCCAGATCTCTATTCCAATCAATACATTCAGGGACCAATGAGTTAAATCCTCAAGTATCACATAAAGTGGGTTCAAAGTCATCTCCTAATCTATGAGCACATATAACAACAAACAATTGATTTAATCTCCGATATCATCTCCCTCAAATAATATCATTAAACCACTAATCACATCTAAAATCCCATCAGGTAAGGCAAGCCACGTGGTGTGGACGTTTACCCACCCAAACGACTTAGCAATTAGATTTTCTTTGGTCATACATCACTTATAGCGGAACCTCGTGGGGAGGAATACTATAATGCGTATCTAAGTGTAAACCATTACTCAGTACCAAAGTAAATCGTTTGGAATTGCTACATCACCGCAAGCCACGTGGTGTGGACGTTTACGACAACTTCACAACTCTTCACAATTTCTTACAACTGTCTACATCAATTAATCCAAAATCCGTCAGTATAGCAAGCCACGTGGTGTGGACGTTTACTACACCAAGAGACTTTTATAATTGACTCCCAATTACTTGATCCATTCGATCTTGTAAATCAAGACGCGGAGAATCATAAGTGAAACTCGAAGTTTCTAACCAGTGATTCACCATGCGAACAACCCTATCTCTCATAAATGAGGGAGCCGAGCAGACAATCGATCCATCTATAAAAGAATGGTACGAAGGTCTCTAATTTGTGTCCTCTACATGACCAAGTGGCTTTGGCTCCATTCCACTCCCCGGGGTGAGAATGAGTCGACTTGAAATCAGCTTTGGAAAGACAAATTAGGCATTGTTTGATAAACTTAATCAATGTTTCTCGTAAGAGGAATTACAAGAACTCTCCTCCAATGACTTATCTATATAAACTTCAAAAGTTTATAAAAGTCACCAAGAGAGCAGCAATGGAGACCATGGGTATGTTTCCATACCCTCTCCCACATAGCTTTTTACAATAAAGGGATACGCTATCTAATGCATAATTAAATACACATAAGCATGCATACATGAAATAAAGCACATAAAATATTATCACATAGTCAAAATAATACTAGAATATTATTTTCCGACTATTATGGCTTTATCGCATGCCCGTACGCATCTTCTAGTCTTCAGTCTTCGTTCTTGAATGCTTCATGTGACGAGAATATTAATCCCAATATTTAAATCTATTTATTTTCAATTAATCCAAAAGTTACTTAATTCGAAAATTAAGTCAATCGAATATATCAAAAATAAAATTAAATATCATTAATATTTTCATTTATTTATTTTCCTTTCTAATTCTATTAAATCTTTAGAATCCTATCCAAGTCAAACTTGGAACATTCTAGAAGACTTCTATAATAGAATAAGGAAATAAAATAAATTAGGACTCCTAATCCTTTCCAAATTAATTCCTTTCCTAATTTATTAAAAATTCCATAAATGAATAATTAAATAGGAAAAATTAATTAAGGACCATTAAAACTTTCCAAATTAATTATTTTCCTAATCCATTTAAAATTCCATAAAGGAATAATAAAATAGGAAAAATTAATTCTAAATTTATTTTCTTCCTAATCCATGAAAATTCCTATAATAGGAATAATCAATAGGGAAATGAATTTAATACTAAATTAATTCTTTTCCTATTCCATGAATATTCCATAAAAGAAATAATCAAATAGGAAAACCGAATTAAAATATGAAAGTAAAATCTCGGTAGGAGAAGCACGAGATCCCGAGACCCCGCGCCTCCCGCCGCCGATCGACCACCCCGGGGAGGAGCACCGCCGCCCAGCCCAGCCCACGCGCCACCACCACCGGTGGCCGGCGTGGCCGAGGGGTCCGCGGGCAGCCCCGGCCCCCAGTCGATCTCCATGGGGATCAATCTCGGTCGATCCCCGAGCCCTCGTACTTCCTCGTCATGCGTCTTCTTCTCCGGCGGTCGTTTCGGCATCGATCCAACATAGAATAAATTACAAAATAAATTCTATACTATCCGGTATCGATTCTATACATGAAATCGACCCTATACATTTTCCGGAAAAAGTAGAACATAATAATAAACCTAAATTCGGTCAACCCCCGAATTTTTACTATTACAAGCATTCACCACACATAAAACGAATCTCGACATGTCCGAGAGTTTAATAATCAAGAACAATATTATGACAATAATTAACGAACAATTATATCTAGCCATAATAGTCGGAAACCCTGCAAGGTAGAACAATTTATCGCATATACACATGAACTAGAACCAACGCTCTGATACCAATTGTTGGAAATCGATATCCCGGGGTTAACGGAATTGCGGAAACATAACCTCGATCAAAATCCCTTCGCTGGAAACCACCGCGAACCACCTCACGAGCCGGAGCCCGGCCGAGAACACCCGCCGCGGGATGAACCCGCGGCTGCCCTAGCCGAGCCCCCGCGAGGGGCTCGCGATCACGCACGGTGATCGCCGGGGATGCGCATCGCATCCCCCGGGGCTGCTCGTAGCAGCCCCCGGCGGTGAGTCCGGCGACTCACCGCCACCGTCGGTCGAGGGAGGGGGCGCCTGCCGCGGCACCAGCCCGCGGCTGCCCCCAGCGATCGACCCTAGGTCGATCGCTCGCCCCGGCGTCCAGCCGAGGGTTCGTAGCCATCGATCCCGGCGGGGCTCGCTTGACCGCCCGCGGTCCGGTGATCTCGGATCACCACCGCGCGGTCAAACCCCATCCCCGGGTTCGTCCCTCGGATCTTCGTTCATATGCATATACGAATAATCAATTAAAATCATCGAGGGGGGTCAACGATTTTACCTTTGTTCTCGTTGTACGGAGAAACGAGATATATGAAGACCTTGGGACCTTCCCACGTATTCCTTGCACTAGCTCGAACGTCGGGTGGGCGACGATCTTCCGAACTCCATGGATCTCCCTCTCTACTTTCTCTCTCTAGAATTGTGATCTTCAAGTTATGAGAATAGAGAAGACCATGTAGTGCTTTTATAGGCTACGTAGGGGATCTTAAGGAGGTGGAATATTGGGCTCCCAATATTAATGATTAAATTGAGCCAAGCCCAAATCTATTAATCCATTAATATTAATTAATTCTATTTTCCACTATATAAAATTAATTGCACTCCCAATATTAAACCATATTATATCAAATAATATTTCTACGTTAGTATTATTTATTCCGTGTATTTAAGATATAAATATCCATGAATAAAATTAATTTATTGCTAATTAATTTATTCATCTCTTATATCCGAGACTAGTACCATTCAACCTTAATTATTATGCGGAACAAATCCACCTGCAGGGTTTACATAATAATTCCTTATGAACTCATCTCGGGGATATTATCAACCCTTACAGGATACACTTTCCCGTCAAGTATTCACGGCATGTCATATATAAAATATAGCGACCCAACTTAACCGGTAATTGACCCAGTAATTAAACCGGTCAATTCCTTTGGAAAATCAAAGTCACTTATATTAAATATACACACCCGCAATAGTATCGGGGATTAAGAATAAAATACACTGAGACTTAAATCGATTATCGCCGGCAATCCTAATCGATAAATCTCAAACGATCCGCCCAATACACCAAGTGTACAAGTGTGATAAAATAATTAAGATAAATTATTTTCTCTCTCACACAACGACTATACCGATGGATTGGTCCGTGTCCATCTAGGTCGTGAGCAACTGTTCGATTAAATACGAGTAACCGATAGTATGATCTTCTGTGTGCCCATGCACACCATACTAACTACAACGTATAAAATCCAGGACTATAATTTGCATATATTTAATTATAAATAATTAAACGCAAATAATTGTTTATTTAATTAAATAGATTAGTGGCAATGGATCGTGAGTTTCCGTTACTTAAATCTAGACATTAAGTACACAACTCCAACACCCGCAACAATACTACAAGGTACATCTATGCGGTTTGCCAATCACCAGTATCCCAGTTTGTAAAGGTTCACTAGTGGTCGTCCTAGTTTGCCCAAACTCCCCAGAAATAAACCTCAACCAACTTTGCCTCGGGAACAAACGCCCAACCGGCTACTCTAGCCCCATCAACCTCTCGGTTCTACTTAGCCCAAAATCCCCCTCGATCTACCTTTGCCCAGACGCTAATAATTCATCAACAAATAATTAAAACAAATAAATAAAGTAAAAACGAAATCAAATACTAAAAAGAAAAGCTTTAAATTAAATAAATAAAAACATAATATACAATTTCGCCCAAACGGGCTGCCCCAAAGGGCAGTGTTTCACCTCTCGACTCTCAAAACAAATATATATGAATTCTCATAAATTTCGTATATTAAGCTCTCTATATTTCTTCTTGTGTGTGGAGTCGTGTGTTGTATCGTCTCCTCTTTCTGCTGATCAGCGATTCCTCCTTTTATATGTGCGGTCTCTAGGGCATCAGATTTCATCAGATTTGTATAGGAGTTTGGTGGGCTGATGGGCCTGGTGGGCTTGGGCCGTTTGGGCGTAGTGCGTCCAGAGTGTATTCTTGCTGGGACTCTTGCTGGTCAAGGAATGTCCTGGTCTTCAGGGATTCTTTCCTTATCAGTTGACCGGATAAAGATGGGGGGGATTAGGCAGAATCCCTTAACTTTCGGAATCAGTTACTCTGGTATGCTCGATACTCGCCGTTTGCCCAAACTGGGCGCCTTCTGCCCTTTGCCCAAAGAAGCGACTTTGCCCAAATGAATATTTCCTTTTCAGCTCTTCTCCTCCCAGATAGGTGGACCATGCGCGATGCGGTTGACTCTTACGGATAGTGACTTTTCCCATAGTGACGACTTTGCCTCACAGTGGCGACTTTGCCTTATTAGGCCTAACTGCTTCAGTCACCTCTTCAGAATCCCGCGTTAGCCCAAAGTGGACCATTCATGACTTTTTCACACAATATCCTCCTGCTGACATGAATACCTGCATACTTTGCCCAAAGACCTAATTGGGCCCTCCCAGACACATTAATGACTCAAACTGACTCAATAAAAGGTGTAAAAATGCTCTAAGATGAGCAAATAAAATGGCTCATCAGCGCCCCATCCACGAGCAGCGAGTCGCCGGACTCGCTACGGGGCTGCTACGAGCAGCCCCAGGGATTGCTACGAGCAATCCGCGAACCCCACGAGGGGGCTCGGCTGGGCAGTCGTGGGTTCTCCCACGGCGGGCTGTTCGGTTGCGCCCCGGGCCACGTGACGTGTTCATGTTTTTTCCGGTGAACGGGATTTCGTTTGGAGTTGTTGATTCCGCAATTTTAGCAACTCCGGATATTCGATCTCCAAAGGGATTTCGGTCGGAATTAATTAGATAATTTATTTAATTAATTTTATTTAAATTTATTAATTCCGGGATATCGATTTCCAACAACATCGAGATAATAAAGTTGCAACTTATGGTAAGGTTGCAAACCGCTTTCTAAACCTCTCCAACAGTCTAAGCTTAAGGCTTTCACGACTGCAATAGAGATCAGACATCTTAGAGATGGGTTGTGATTTCTATTACTGTATTAGATACTTTTGGAGATTTGGTAAACATTCACTCATATTTATAATACATATTTCTTCATATAAATATGGTTTAATTTATATGAATTGTCCAAATGATTAAGTGATATCAATTGGGTTATCAGTTCGACTTACCGCATAATGAAGTCCCAATGGTTGAACTGATATACTTGAATCATATGCTTGTTCCTAGTTCGTATAATCGAGTACGGACAAACCGATAATACAATGAACTAGATTGTAATGTGTACTATAGCGCCGCTTCATGGGCTAGTGATGTGGGATATCAAGTACAATTACATAGATATTAGCTGGGAGCTAATGATCGAACAGACCCGACTGGAATAGTATTTAAGATTTCGAGTCATAATACTATTTCATTGACTATCGAGCAATTTCCTCTGACCTGAGTAGTTCAGAGTGATTCCATTGTGAAATGGTGTACTTTGATACAAGTAAACGCCTTTCGTAAAAGGAGGTTATAAAACTTGTTATTGGGTATATCAGGAAGCAAGTGGGAGAGCTTGGATTGACAAGATGGGATTGTCCTCCATTTTATAATGGGATACATGTCTTACCGGCCACTTGGAGAGTCGAGACTGTGGAAAATACGTGGCCACGTCCAGATTCGTATCATAGTGATAAATCTGGTTTTACAGTCTGTCTCATAGTCCAAGAAAGGTTTGAACCGATTGAGGATGACTCAAGTCTTGCCTCAAGTTCAAGCTAAGACATAAAGTGACAATAGGAAATTGGCAGCACACTGGCTCTGAAGGCCAAGTGGGAGATTGTTGGTGTATGTCCTTCGATCCTACGTGTGCAATCGATAAAGTCATAAGGTCGTCTATGGATGTTAAATGATTATTTGATAATATTAAATTGTTAGGAACAATATAATATTGATCGATAAATCATACCTACAGGGTCACACACGGACTCAAAGATGATGTACGATGCTTGATATATATATTGACTTAGAATCAATATTTACGTGGATTTAATTCACATGCATGAGATGCATGGCTTGCATGGATGCATGTCACATAGTGTGACATGGCATGCCACACAAGCAAGTGGGACCACATACAATGCATAGTGGCATGTGTATGTGGCATGACCTTTCACCTCCTTTGTAAACCCTTTTGCATGTTAATGGTGCATTATGATGCCCATTATGTTGTAGGTTACAAAGGGGAGTAATGTGGTGAATAATGAGGTCATTATATGGATGAAAATCAGATTTTCATCACACATTATCTTTACCCACGAAATTCACACCAAAGAGAGAGAGGAGAAAGTGTTCTTGGAGAACCGACTCGATCAAGCAAAGTGTTCGTCATCCGGGTTCGTGTGCAACACGTAGAGGCCGGGCCATTTGTACGGCTTCAACATCCGGGCGATCCAAAGGTGTGACGGGGTCATTCCAAAGGTGAACAATTCGTGGCTGATCCATTAAGGTGGTTCAATCGACTCAACACCACCTTAACCACTTTCAACGATCACCAAATGTAAGAACTCGTTGATCCCTATGTCTATATATATATATATATATATATATATATATATATATATATATATATATATATATATATTGTTGGAGTTGTGTACTTAATGTCTAGATTTAAGTATCGGTAAACTCCCGGTCATAGCATTTAACCTATTTAATTAATAAACAATTATTTGCATTTAATTATTATTAATTAATTATGCAAAATATAGTCCTGGATTTTATACGTTGTAGTTAGTATGGTGTGCATGGGCGCACAGAAGATCATACTATCGGTTACTCGTATTTAATCGAACAGTTGCTCACGACCTAGATGGACACGGACCAATCCATCGGTATAGTCGTTGTGTGAGAGAGAAAATAATTTATCTTAATTATTTTATCACACTTGTACACTTGGTGTATTGGGCGAATCGCTTGAGATTTATTGATTAGGATTGCCTTGGATAATCAATTTAAATCTCGAAGTATTTTATTCTTAATCCCCGATATTATTGCGGGTGTGTATATTTAATACTAGAGACTTTGATTTTCCAAAGGAATTAACCGATTTAATTATTGGGTTAATTACCGGTAAAATTGGGTCGCTATATTTTATATATGACATGCCGTGAATACTTGACGGGAAAGTGTATCCCGGAAGGGTTGATAATATCCCCGAGATGAGTTCATAAGGAATTATTGTGTAAACCTCATGAGTGGATTCGTTCCGCACAATAATAAAGGTTGAACGGTACTAGTCTCGGATATAAGATATGAATATTATTTATTGAGCAATAAATAAATTTATTCATGGATATTTAAATCTTAAATACACGGAATAAATAATACTAATCGGAGAAATATTATTTGATATAATATGGATTAATATTGGGAGTGCAATTTTATTTATATAGTGGAAAATAAATAAAATTAATATTGATAAGAATTAATGGATTTGGGTTGGACCCAATTTAATTTTCAATATTAGAAGCCCAATATTTAATCTCCTTATGATCCCCTACGTAGCCTATATAAGCACTACATGGTCTTCACTTTTCACAACACACAATAATTGACCTACGCCAATCATAAAGTCTTGGAGAGTGAAGGAGATCCATAGGAGTTCGATAGATCGTCGCCCACACGACGTTCGGACGAAGTGCGAGGAATACGTAGGAAGATCGCAAGGTCATCGTTTGGATTCGTTTCTCCGTACAACGAATCGAGGTAATATAATCGAGAACCCCTCTATGATTATATGCTTGTTTAATTGTAATATGTACATGAACAAGACGATCCGGGAACGTCGAGCCCGGGATACGGGGATCACGCGATCCCCGTCGGGATCGAACAAGAGGCGGCCGAACCCTAGGGTTCGACCGCCGGCGCGCGGGCGTGAGGGGAGGCCCGGCTGGACGCCGGGGCGAGCGATCGACGTGAAGTCGATCGCTGGGGGTTCGGCCGTGGGCTGGTGCCACGGCGGGTCGAACCCCCCGGCCTCCCTTCGCCGGTGGTGCGCGCAAGGAGAGAGAGGCCGCGGCTGGACGCCGCGGCTGGGGCGATCGAGCCCTAGCTCGATCGCCGGGGACCGTCGCGGCTTCGCGCCGCGACTGGTGGTTCCCCCCTCCTGTCGGTGATGGCGGTGAGTCGCCGGACTCACCGCCCGGGGCTGCCGGAGCAGCCCAGCGATCGCCATGCACGGCGATCGCGAACCCCAGCCGCGATGGGGTTCGGCTAGGGTTTAGCCGCGGGTTCATCCCGCGGCGATGCTCTCGTCCAGCCCGGTTCTTCGCGTGTGGTTCGCGTTCGTAGTTTCCGACTCGCGGGGGATTTCGGCTTGGGGCGGGCTGCGTGTCTTCGGGCGCGTAGTCTCCAAAGGCCGGACTCCTGCGGATGAGTCGGTGTTCGTGCAACCTCCGGCGACGGGTTTTCGGTCGGGTTATCGGTTCCGCATATTTTTTGATAGCCCGGGACATCGAATCTCAGCAATTGGTATCAGAGCGTTTGGTTTCGTGTTCATGTATATGTTCGATTATTGTTCTACCTTGCAGGATTTCCGGCTATCATGGTTGGATTTAATTATTGCTTAATTAATTATCATGATTATTTATTAAACTCTCGGACATGTCGAGATTCGTTTTTGTGTGGTTGAATGTTTGTAATAGTAAAAATTCGGGGGTTGACCGAATTTAGGAATTATTATTACGCTCTTTATTTTCCGGAAAATGTATAAGGTCGATTTCATGTATAGAATCGATACCGGATAATTGTAATTTAATTCTTGTAATTTTAATTACGTTGGTTCGATGATGAGACGATCGCCGGAAGACGAAGACGTGTGATGAAGACGAAGAGGACGAAAAACCGGGGGGTCGATCATCCCCATGATCGATCCCCATGAGGATCGATCGACCCCATCGAAGGGGCTGCCCGCTAGGGCTTCCGGCCACGCCGGCCACCGGTGGTGGTGGCGCGTGGGCTGGGGGCGGCGGCGGTGGTGGTCCCGGGCGGTGGAGGTCGACGGTGGGGATGGCGTGGGATCTCCCAATCCCATGCTACTCCTACCAAGTTATTCACTTTCCTAATTAATTCGGATTTTTCCTATTTGAGTGTTCTCCTTTTGGAAACTCTCATGGATTAGGAAAAGGATTAATTGGAATTAATTTTATTCCTATTGATTTATTTCTTTCATGGAATTATTCAAAGATTAGGAATTTAATTAATTTAGTACTAAATTTATTTTTCCTATTTGATTATTCCTACTCATGGGAATATTCATGGATTAGGAATAAAAATAAATTTGGAAAGTAGTGAGTCCTAATTTATTTTATTTCCTTATTCTATTATAGAAGTCTTCTAGAATATTCCGAGTTTTACTTGGATAGATTATTCTAGAGATTTAATAAAATTAGATAGGAAAATAAATAAATAAAAATATTAATAATATTTAATTTTATTTTTTATATATTAAATTGACTTAATTTTCGAATTAAGTAACTTTTGGATTAATTGAAAATAAATAGATTTAAATATTGGAAATTAATATTCTCGTCACATGGAGCATTCAAGAAACGAAGACTGAAGACTAGAAGATGCATATGAAGATAAAGCCATGATAGTCGGGAAAAATAATTTCTCTAGCATTATTTTGACTATGTGATCTATGTGCTTTATTGCTTACATGCATGCTATATGTGTTTATTTTATGCACTAGATAGCGTATCCCTTTATCGTAAAAAGCTAAGTGGGAGAGGGGATGGAAACATTCCCATGGTCTCCGTCACTGTTCTCTTGGTGACTTTTATGGACTTTCGAAGTTCGTATAGACAAGTCATTGGAGGAGAATTCTTGTAATTCCTCTTACAAGAAACATTGATCAAGTTTATCAAACAATGCCTAATTTGTCTTTCTGAAACTGACTTCAAGTCGACTCATTCTCACCCCGGGGAGTGGAATGGAGCCAGAGCCACTTGGTCATGTGGATGACACAAATTAGAGACCTTCGTACCATTCTTTGATAGGTGGGTCGATTGTCTGCTCGGCTCCCTCATTTATGAGAGATAGGGTCGCTCGCATGGTGAATCACTGGTTAGAAACTTCGAGTTTCACTTATGATTCTCCAAGTCTTGATCTACGAAATCGAATGGATCTTGTAATTGGGAGTCAATTATAAAAAATCTCTTGGTGTAGTAAACGTCCACACCACGTGGCTTGCTATACTAACGGATTTTGGATTAATTGATGTAGACAGTTATAAGTGATTGTGAAGAATTGTGAAATTGTCGTAAACGTCCACACCACGTGGCTTGCGGTGACGTAGCAATTCCAAGCAATATACTTTAGTGCTGAGTGATGGTTTACACTTAGATACGCGTTATAGTATTCTTCCCCACGAAGTTACGCTATGATTGATGTATGACCAAAGAAAATCTAATTGCTAAATCATTTGGGTGGGTAAACGTCCACACTACGTGGCTTGCCTTACCTGATGGGATTTTAGACGCAATTAGTAATTTAATGATATTATTTGAGGGATATAATATCGGACATTAAATTGATTGTTTGTTTACATGTGCTTATAGGTTTAGAGAATAGCTATGAATCCACTTTCTGTGATACTCAAGGAACATAAACTCACTGGTCCCAATTACATTGATTGGAAGAGAAATTTGGACATTGTCCTGACTGCTGAAGAGTACAAGTTTGTACTCTCTGATAAATGCCCTGCTGAGCCCACGGCTGCCTCAACTGATGAGGAAAAGGCAACATATCGGAAGTGGAAAAAGGCTGATGAAATGGCTAGGTGCTATATTTTGGCTTCCATGTCAAATGTACTCCAAACCCAACATGAGCCGATGGACACTGCCCGGGATATGATGACTAACCTCAAGGAGATGTTTGGGGAGCAGGATCGTGCGGCAAGGCAAGAAGCCATGAGAGTCCTCATGTCGACTACTCAGTCTGAAGGAACGCCCGTTTGGGAGCACGTTCTCAAGATGATGAGTTTGTTGAATGAACTTGAGGTCCTAGGAGCTTCTATTGATGATGAGACGCAAGTCGACATCATACTCCAGTCTCTGACCCCTAAGTTTGAGCAGTTTCGTATGAGCTATAATATGGGTAAACTATCTTATACTCTTGCGCAACTCCTGACTGAACTGAAGGCGGCAGAGGGGATCTACAAGAAGGGCAAGTCTCAAGCGCTTGTAGCTACCAAGTCCAAAAGCTTGAAAGCTATTGGAGGTAGGGGCAAGAAAAGGAAGCAAGCCATGAAACCCAGTGGTGCCAAGAGGAATGGACCACGAGTGGGGGCTAGTAAGCCAAGGGGCAAGTGCTTCCGATGCAACAAGTCTGGACACTGGAAGTCTGAATTGCTGGGATTCGATGTCCCGGGGTATCAAAAATTGCGGAACCGATAACCCCGAACGAAATCCCGTCGCCGGAAACTGGATCCCCGACTCATCCGCAGGAGTCCGACCTTTGGAGACTACGCGCCCGAAGACACGCAGCCCGCCCCCAACCAATTTTCTCCCGCGAGTCGGATCCACGAACGCGAACCATCGTACGAGCCGGAACTCGACCGAGCACCGCACGGGCGAACCCGCGCGCCCAGCCGAGCCCCCGCACGGGGCTCGCGATCGCTAGCCCTAGCGATCGCCGGGGATGCACGCGCATCCCCGTGGGGCTGTTCCGAACAGCCCCCGGCGGTGAGTCCGGCGACTCACCGCCACCGCCAAGGAGGGCGGTGCGCCCAGCGCACCAGCCGCGGCCCAGCCGCGGCTCGCCCGGCGATCGACCACGCGGTCGATCGCATGCCCCGGCTCCAGCCGGGGCGTCCTCGTGTGGGCCCCGCGATCGACGCCCCTAGGGCTCGATCGCACCCCTCGGCTCCCAGCCGAGGGTCCTTCGAACGTTCGCCGGGGATCTCGAATCCCCGTCCCCGAAGTTCGTCGTTTTTCCGGATCTTGTGTTCATGTACGTATCACAATTTAATTCACATAAAATCACACGAAGGAGTTTATGATTGTACCTTTGATTCGTTGTGCGGAGAAACGAAATCAAATTGAAGACCCTTGGATCTTCCCACGTATTCCTTGCACTTCGTTCGAACGTCGGGTGGGCGACGATCTATCGAACTCCTATGGATCTCCTTCAACTCTCTAGAATATCAAGTATGATAATCTTGTCTTATGATTTATGAAGGCCATGTAGTGCTTTTATAGGCTACGTAGGGGATCTAAAGGAGGTGGAATATTGGGCTTCCAATATTGAAGATTAAATTGAGCCCACTGCCCAAGTCCATTAATCCTTATCAATATTAATTAATTTATTTTCCACTATATAAATTAATTGCACTCCCAATATTAAACCATATTATTTCAAATAATATTTCTCCGGTAGTATTTATTTATTCCGTGTATTTAAGATTTAAATATCCATGAATAAAATTAATTTATTGCTAATTAATTTATTCATCTCTTTAATCCGAGACTAGTACCATTCAACCTTAATTATTGTGCGGAACGAATCCACTCATGAGGTTTACACAATAATTCCTTATGAACTCATCTCGGGGATATTATCAACCCTTACGGGATACACTGTCCGGTCAATTATTCACGGCATGTCATATATAAAATATAGTGACCCAACTTAACCGGAAATTAACCCAATAATTAAATCGGTTAATTCCTTTGGTAAATCAAAGTTACTTATATTAAATATACACACCCGCAATAATATCGGGGATTAAGAATAAAATACACTGAGACTCGAATCGATTATCGCCGGCAATCCTAATCGATGAATCTCAACGATCCGCTCAATACACCAAGTGTACAAGTGTGATAAAATAATTAAGATAAATTATTTTCTCTCTCACACAACGACTATACCGATGGATTGGTCCGTGTCCATCTAGGTCGTGAGCAACTGTTTGATTAAATACGAGTAACCGATAGTATGATCTTCTGTGCGCCCATGCTTGCACCATACTAACTACAACGTATAAAATCCAGGACTATAATTTGCATATATTTAATTAATAATAATTAAACGCAAAACAATTGTTTATTAATTTAATAGATTAAATGCTATGATCGGGAGTTTTCAGTTACTCAAATCTAGACATTAAGTACACAACTCCAACAATCTCCCACTTGTACTAAGGTCTAGTCATTTCCTCCAAACTCCCGGTTCCCATACTCATCACGTGCTTAAAGTGTACTTCCGAGAAGTACTATGTGAATGAGCACTCTAGGTTGCCGCTCTGAAGTTATCTTGGTGACTACTACGTCGTCTCCCTGACGATGACTCGTATCAGGTGGTACTTGCACTATGTGTTATCATCACTTTTAGACTTATGACTTCTTCCAGTTTATCATGCACCGCTATAAAATAGCCTTTGATAAACTAAGAGTCATTTCCAAGTCTTAGAGGTTATCCCGGAACCTAACCAAAACTTCCGCTGCCTCTGAGGCTGCTATTCGGTTATGAGAGAGCCTGAGAAGCATCCTGCTTATCACTCTTTACATATTAAAGGTTCCACCTTTTCCAAAAGTGAACACATAGCCTGATATCGACTTACACTGGTCCTTCTCTGATTTGAAATCTGAGAAAATGTAATCTAAGAAAATTTCGTCTTGCAGAGCATTCGAATATTTCTTATCCAGATTACCTTGATATCCTCCCACTACGCTAACCGCATAGTTGATATCAGTTTCTTGTCTTCTAACATTGCATTTAAGCTTTCCACACAAAATGTAGGAAACTGCTTAGTATCATCTATCTCCTTAATGTGTCCAAGACACATAACCTTAGATAGATATACATATTCTGTCTCTGAAGGGCAACGACCTTTCTCAGAATTATGCATGTTAAAACAAACCATAATCGTATAAGATATCCAGGAGAAGTACAATGTTCTTATCCCTAGATCACAAGATCTCAAGAACATGCTCTAACTTCTACTTAATCTTATATCCCGATTCATTTAGACAACCATTATTTTATGCCTGATAATATCTTTACATTGTTGCCAATGATAAAATGTTATCTACATAAAATCTCCGAGAAACACCACCTTGTTTCCATTACGTTTCCAATATACCTATCGTCTCTGCCTTTTGACGAATCCATCGAATGGATTATCTCATCAATTCGCAAGTTCCACGATTCATAGCTTTGTAACCATCCATAAATGGATTTACTAAGCTCGTACTCTAAATGATCTAGCCTCCTAACAATAATCCTTATTGTTTTCCAAGCAGGCTCATTTAGATCTAGTACTGCCCTTATGCAGAGCTAGGGATCGATTTCATGTTTACTAGATCCAGAGTCCGAACTCCTCTAGTCTTATGAATATCTCCGGTTGTTCAACAACCTCCCACTGCAATGGCGTCCCGGTGTACAACAGTAATAACAATAGGTGCAGTGTGTGGTGTACTTCTACTCGGTTTGGCTGGTTCTCAGTCTTTTGTCCTTTTTCTCATTCCAAGGTATTAATTCAGTTCAGGCTTTGTGGTTCATCTAATAGTCTTCCTCTATGAACCGAACTAAAGTTCTTCTGGTTCATAGTACTATAGAACACACAATACTTTGTTCTCCTAGGATATCCTACAATTACACAGAATGTGCTATTGTCTCCAGAAATATCCATAGAACATAGGTAGTTCCGAACAACTTGTTCTCTCTTATTTTTAGATTTCCATTTCTTATTTTCAACGCACCATCTCTACACGCAAGTGTATGGCGCGGCCCTTTGGGATTGAATCCCAATCTTTGATTATGCTATGTGTTATTTAGATAGGCGATGGCCTCCGCGACCGAGTCGCAGGCTTCTAATGGATATACTTTAATGGTTCCCCATAATAGCTTTGTGTCCATTGACTAGTCAAAACACTTTGCTTTTATGGCACATTTAAGTACTCTAATCCATCATTGAGTATTCTTGAAAGAACTACTCGTGCCTTTCTAATTCACACATGTGACTGCATATCTAATCATTTCCAATACTAGTCCGAATTCTATCCTTTATAAAGAAAGGTTTGCTTAGATGTATTATCCTCCAAATTCAATTCTCAGGTCGGAAGTTCCATTCCTTCAACTATAATTGATTAAATCAATTTCGACCTTTTGAATCTTATTTGAAAATACTACTAAGTACAAGAATTCACAAGTATAATGATTAAAGAAATATATCTAATCAAGTAAAACAAGTTATAGAACGGTTCGTTGCATCGTGGCAGACTTAGGATCTATCATTCATATATTGCTATCTAATGTACCAGAATAGATAATGCCATCATTTCTTATCAAAATCATCCAATGATTAAAGAAATAAAATATCCATTCATAAATAATAGAAATCCAGAACAAAATGTTCTTTCTAAAATAAAGGGTACATAAAGCAATAAACTTGAAATGAAATCCTATTTAACTACTAAAGCAGATAAATGTCTTCCACCGCAACAGCTGCCTCCTCTACAGCTTTTGCCCGTGTAGACTCGAACTCTCCTTATCTAAGTCGCCGGGTTTTCTGGAACCCCTGCATTCAAAATGCACATACCGTCAGTGGTTCCATATCTACACACCAGATTTCTGGTAGATAATACCGCTGACTATGTTTTTACGACTAAAGAAAAATTCGTACCTCTGAGAGGGCATTCAGACTTCCAGTGTCCAGACTTGTTGCATCGGAAGCACTTGCCCCTTGGCTTTGCAGCCCCCACTCGTGGTACAGTCCTCTTGACACCACTGGGTTTCCCGGCTTGCTTCCTTTTCTTGCCCCTACCTCCACCAGGCTTAAAGCCTTTGGACTTGGTAGCTACAAGCGCTTGAGACTTGCCCTTCTTGTAGATCCCCTCTGCCGCCTTCAGTTCAGTCAGGAGTTGCGCAAGAGTATAAGATAGTTTACCCATATTATAGCTCATACGAAACTGCTCAAACTTAGGGGTCAGAGACTGGAGTATGATGTCGACTTGCGTCTCACCATCAATAGAAGCTCCTAGGACCTCAAGTTCATTCAACAAACTCATCATCTTAAGAACGTGCTCCTCAACGGGCGTTCCTTCAGACTGAGTAGTCGACATGAGGACTCTCATGGCTTCTTGCCTTGCCGCACGATCTTGCTCCCCAAACATCTCCTTGAGGTTAAACATCATATCATAGGCAGTGTCCATTGACTCATGTTGGGTTTGGAGTACATTTGACATGGAAGCCAAAATATAACACCTAGCCATTTCATCAGCCTTTTTCCACTTCCGATATGTTGCCTTTTCCTCATCAGTTGAGGCAGCCGTGGGCTCAGCAGGGCATTTATCAGAGAGTACAAACTTGTACTCCTCCGAAATCAGGACAATGTCTAAATTTCTCTTCCAATCAATATAGTTGGTGCCAGTGAGCTTATGCTCCTTGAGTATCATAGAAAGTGGGTTCATAGCTATTCTCTAAACCTATAAGCACATTTAAACAAACAATAAATTTAATATCCGATATTATCTCCCTCAAATAATATCATTAAATCACTAATTACATCTAAAATCCCATCAGATAAGGCAAGCCACGTTAGTGTGGACATTTACCCATCCAAATGATTTAGCAATTAGATTTGCTTTGGTCGTACATCACTATAGCGTTACTTCGATGGGAAGAATACTATAGAGCGTACCTAAGTGTAAACCATTACTCAGTATCTAAGAAGATTTTTGGGACTCGCATATCACCGCAAGCCACGTTAGTGTGGACGTTTACGTTAACACACGATCCTTCACTTTCTTCTATAACTGTCTACATCAATCGTTCTAAAATCCCATTCAATGCAGCAAGCCACGATAGTGTGGACGTTTACTACACCAAAAGATTTATACAATTGACATCCAATTACTTGAAGCATTCGATCTGGTAAATCAAGACGCGGGAAATCATAAGTGAAACTCGAAGTTTCTAACCAGTGATTCACAATGCGAACAACCCTATCTCTCATTAGATGAGGGAGCCGAGCAGACAATCGATCCACCTTAAAAGGATGGTACGAATGTCTCTAATTTGTGTCATCCACATGACCAAGTGGCTCTGGCTCCATTCCACTCCCCGGGGTGAGAATGAGTCGACTTGAAGTCAGTTTCAGAAAGACAAATTAGGCATTGTTTGATAAACTTAATCAATGATTCTTGAAAAAGGAATTACAAGAATTCTCCTACAATGACACATCTATACGAACTTCAAAAGTCCATAAGAGTCACCAAGAGAACAGTAATGGAGACCATGGGAATGTTTCCATCCCCTCTCCCACTTAGCTTTTTATAACAAAGGGATACGCTATCTAATGCATAATTAAACACATAAGCATGCATACAAGTAATAAAGCACATAGCACATAGTCAAAATAATGCTAGAAAAATTATTTTCCGACTATCATGGCTTTATTCCATCTCCGTATGCTTCTTCTAGTCTTCAGTCTTCGTTCTTGAATGCTCCATGTGACGAGAATATTAATCCCAATATTTAAATCTATTTATTTTTAATAAATCCAAAAGATACTCAATTCGAAAATTAAGTCAATCGAATAAATCAAAAATAAAATTAAATATTATTAATATTTTTATTTATTTATTTTTCCTATCTAATTCTATTAAATCTCTAGAATAATCTATCCAAGTCAAACTTGGAATATTCTAGAAGAATAGAATAAGGAAATAAAATAAATTAGGACTCTTCTACTTTCCAAGATTAATTAATTTCCATTACTATGAAAATTCCCATAAAATAGAAATAATCAATTAGGAAATAAATTAATCCTAAATTAATTATTATTCCTTTCTAATTCTATTAAATCTCTAGGATCCTATTCCAAGTAGAACTCGGAATAATCTAGAAGACTTTCATAATAGAATAAGGAATAAAATTAATATTAATTAATTCTTTTTCTAATCCATGAGAATTCCCAAAAATAGGAAAAACTCAAATAGGAAAAACGAATCAATTAGGAAGGTGAATCTAGGTAGGAGTAGCACGGGATGGGAGTTCCCGCACCACCCCACCATCATCGGCCGACCGCCGGGAGGGAGCACCCGCCGCCGCCGCCTCAGCCGGCCAGCCGCCACCGTCGCCGGCGACGACCCAAGGCCGAAGGGGCGCGACGCCCCCACCCTTTGGGCGATCGATTGGGGTCGATCAAGGGGTTTGATCGATCCCCGTCCTTCGTCCTCTTCGTCTTCTTCGTCACACGCGTTCTTCCGGCGGTCATCTCGGCATCGATCCAACGTAAATAAATTACAAGAAATAAATTTACAATTCCGGTATCGATTCTATACATGAAATCGACCCTATACATTTTCCGGAAAAAATAGAACAATAATAATAAATCTAAATTCGGTCAACCCCCGAATTTTTACTATTACAAGCATTCATCCACACAAAACGAATCTCGACATGTCCGAGAGTTTAATAAACGAACAATCATGGTAAATTAAATAGCAATTAATTAAACGAATAATTAACAATTAATTAAACCATGATAGTCGGAATCCCTGCAAGGTAGAACACAATTGAATACATACATGAACACGAACCAAACGCTCTGATACCAATTGCTGGGATTCGATGTCCCGGGGTATCAAAAATTGCGGAACCGATAACCCCGAACGAAATCCCGTCGCCGGAAACTGGATCCCCGACTCATCCGCAGGAGTCCGACCTTTGGAGACTACGCGCCCGAAGACACGCAGCCCGCCCCCAACCAATTTTCTCCCGCGAGTCGGATCCACGAACGCGAACCATCGTACGAGCCGGAACTCGACCGAGCACCGCACGGGCGAACCCGCGCGCCCAGCCGAGCCCCCGCACGGGGCTCGCGATCGCTAGCCCTAGCGATCGCCGGGGATGCACGCGCATCCCCGTGGGGCTGTTCCGAACAGCCCCCGGCGGTGAGTCCGGCGACTCACCGCCACCGCCAAGGAGGGCGGTGCGCCCAGCGCACCAGCCGCGGCCCAGCCGCGGCTCGCCCGGCGATCGACCACGCGGTCGATCGCATGCCCCGGCTCCAGCCGGGGCGTCCTCGTGTGGGCCCCGCGATCGACGCCCCTAGGGCTCGATCGCACCCCTCGGCTCCCAGCCGAGGGTCCTTCGAACGTTCGCCGGGGATCTCGAATCCCCGTCCCCGAAGTTCGTCGTTTTTCCGGATCTTGTGTTCATGTACGTATCACAATTTAATTCACATAAAATCACACGAAGGAGTTTATGATTGTACCTTTGATTCGTTGTGCGGAGAAACGAAATCAAATTGAAGACCCTTGGATCTTCCCACGTATTCCTTGCACTTCGTTCGAACGTCGGGTGGGCGACGATCTATCGAACTCCTATGGATCTCCTTCAACTCTCTAGAATATCAAGTATGATAATCTTGTCTTATGATTTATGAAGGCCATGTAGTGCTTTTATAGGCTACGTAGGGGATCTAAAGGAGGTGGAATATTGGGCTTCCAATATTGAAGATTAAATTGAGCCCACTGCCCAAGTCCATTAATCCTTATCAATATTAATTAATTTATTTTCCACTATATAAATTAATTGCACTCCCAATATTAAACCATATTATTTCAAATAATATTTCTCCGGTAGTATTTATTTATTCCGTGTATTTAAGATTTAAATATCCATGAATAAAATTAATTTATTGCTAATTAATTTATTCATCTCTTTAATCCGAGACTAGTACCATTCAACCTTAATTATTGTGCGGAACGAATCCACTCATGAGGTTTACACAATAATTCCTTATGAACTCATCTCGGGGATATTATCAACCCTTACGGGATACACTGTCCGGTCAATTATTCACGGCATGTCATATATAAAATATAGTGACCCAACTTAACCGGAAATTAACCCAATAATTAAATCGGTTAATTCCTTTGGTAAATCAAAGTTACTTATATTAAATATACACACCCGCAATAATATCGGGGATTAAGAATAAAATACACTGAGACTCGAATCGATTATCGCCGGCAATCCTAATCGATGAATCTCAACGATCCGCTCAATACACCAAGTGTACAAGTGTGATAAAATAATTAAGATAAATTATTTTCTCTCTCACACAACGACTATACCGATGGATTGGTCCGTGTCCATCTAGGTCGTGAGCAACTGTTTGATTAAATACGAGTAACCGATAGTATGATCTTCTGTGCGCCCATGCTTGCACCATACTAACTACAACGTATAAAATCCAGGACTATAATTTGCATATATTTAATTAATAATAATTAAACGCAAAACAATTGTTTATTAATTTAATAGATTAAATGCTATGATCGGGAGTTTTCAGTTACTCAAATCTAGACATTAAGTACACAACTCCAACATGAATGTCCTCTCAGAGGTACGAATTTTTCTTTAGTCGTAAAAACATAGTCAGCGGTATTATCTACCAGAATTCTAGTGTGTAGATATGGAACCACTGACGGTATGTGCATTGTCTTAAATGCAGGGGTTCCAGAAAACCCGGCGACTTAGAGAAGAAGAGTTCGAGTCTACATGGGCAAAGCTGTTGGGGTAGCAGCGGTTGCAGTGGAAGACATTTATCTGTTTTAGGATTTCATTTCAGTTATTGCTTTATGTACCCCTTTATTTTGAAAAAGAACCTTTTGTTCTGGTTTTCTTTATTATTAATGGATATTTTATTTCTTTAATCATTTGATGGTTTGGATAAGAAATAATGGTGTTATCCATTCTGGTACATTAGATAGCAATACATGAATCCTTAGTCTACCACGATGCAACAAACCGTTATGTATAACTTGTTTTACTTATTAGATGTATTTCTCTTATCAATCATTATACTTGTGAATTCTTGAACTTGGTAGTATCTATTCAAAAGGAATTCAAAAGGTCGAAATTGGTTTGATCAATTATAGTTGGAGGAATGGACCTCCCGACTTAAGAATCAATCTTGAAAGATGATACAACTAAGTTAACCTTTCTGGATAAAGGATGGAATTCGGACAAGTATAGAAAATGATTTATGATTAATGCGGTATGTGTAATTAGAGAAGGTACGAGTCGTTCTTTCAAGAATACTCGAAGATGGATTAGAATACTTGATGTGCCATAAAGGCGGAGTGTTTTCAACACAAAGCCATTATGGGGAACCTTCAAAGTATATCAATTAGAAGCCTGCGACTTGTTCGCGGAGGCTATCACCTATCTGAATAACACATAGCATAAATCAGAGATTGAGATTAAGTCTCAAACGACTACACCATACACTGGTGTGTGGACATGGTGTGTCAAGAATAAGAAATGGAATTCTAATAGTAAAAGGACAAGTTTGTTCGGAACTACCTATGTTCTATGGATATTTCTGGATACAACGGCACATTCTATGTAGTTGTAGAATATCCTAGAAGAACAAGTAATTGTATGTTCAATAGTGCTACGAACCAGATGGGTGTCCTCGCCCGGTTCTTAGAGGTAAACTATTAAATGAACTACAATGCCCTAACTGACAAAGTACTTTAAATGAGGAAAGGGAAAGACTGAGAACCAGCCTAACCGAGTAGTAGTACACCACTAACTGCACCTAATGTTGTTACTGTTATACACCGGAACGCCATTGCAGTGGGAGGTTGTTAAGCAACCAGAGATGTTCATAAGACTGGAGGAGTTTTGAACTCTGGATCTAGTAGACATGAAATCGATCCCTAGTTCTGCATAGGAATTTGCGAGACAGGTGTGTTAGAGACGTAATGGAAACGAATGTGGTGTTTCTCGGAATTTTGTGCAGATAACACTTCATCGTTGGCAGCAATGTAAAAGTGTTGTCAGACATAAAATAGAGGTTGTCTAAATAAATCGAGATATAAGATTAAGATGAAATTGGATCATGTTCTTAGAAATCTTTCGATCTCTAGATAAGAACATTTGTACTTCTCTTAAGATATCTTATACGATTATGGTTTGTTTTAAACATGCACAATTCTGAGAAAGGTTATTGGCTTTCGGGAACAGAATACATCTATCTAAAGGTATGTGTTTCGAACGCATGAAGGAGATAGATATAAACAAAGCAGTTTCCTACACTTCAAGTGTAGAGAGCTTTGTAGATGCAATGTTGAAAAACAAGAACCTAATATCAACTATGCGGCTAGCGTAGTGGGAGGATATCAAAGTAATCTGGATAAGAAATATTCGAATGCTGTAAAGTACTTGGAAGTACTGGATTACTGGCAAAACGAAAACTTCTTAGATTGCAGTTTCTCAGATCCAAAATCAGAGAAAGACCAGTGTAAGTCGATATCAGGCTATGTGTTCACTTTTAGAAGAGGTGGAACCTAAGTATGAAAGAGTGATAAGCGTGATGCTTCTCGGACTCTATCATAAACCGAATAGCGGCCTCAGAGGCAGCGGAAGTTTTGGTTAGGTTCCGGAATGACCTCTGAACTTGGATATGATTCTTGGTTCACCAAAGGCTATGTACATAGCAGTGCATGGAGAACTGGAAGAAGTCATAAGTTCAAAAGATGATGATAACACATAGAGCCAGTACCACCTGATACGAGTCATCGTCAAGGGAGACGACGCAGTAGTCACCAAGATAACTTCAGAGCGGCAACCTAGATTGCTCATTCACATAATACTTCTGGGAAGTATAACTTAAGCACGTGATGAGTATGGGAGTCGGGAGTTTGGAGGAAATGACTAGACCTTAGTACAAGTGGGAGATTGTTGGAGTTGTGTACTTAATGTCTAGATTTAAGTATCGGTAAACTCCCGGTCATAGCATTTAACCTATTTAATTAATAAACAATTATTTGCATTTAATTATTATTAATTAATTATGCAAAATATAGTCCTGGATTTTATACGTTGTAGTTAGTATGGTGTGCATGGGCGCACAGAAGATCATACTATCGGTTACTCGTATTTAATCGAACAGTTGCTCACGACCTAGATGGACACGGACCAATCCATCGGTATAGTCGTTGTGTGAGAGAGAAAATAATTTATCTTAATTATTTTATCACACTTGTACACTTGGTGTATTGGGCGGATCGCTTGAGATTTATTGATTAGGATTGCCTTGGATAATCAATTTAAATCTCGGAGTATTTTATTCTTAATCCCCGATATTATTGCGGGTGTGTATATTTAATACTAGAGACTTTGATTTTCCAAAAGAATTAACCGATTTAATTATTGGGTTAATTACCGGTAAAATTGGGTCGCTATATTTTATATATGACATGCCGTGAATACTTGACGGGAAAGTGTATCCCGGAAGGGTTGATAATATCCCCGAGATGAGTTCATAAGGAATTATTGTGTAAACCTCATGAGTGGATTCGTTCCGCACAATAATAAAGGTTGAACGGTACTAGTCTCGGATATAAGATATGAATATTATTTATTGAGCAATAAATAAATTTATTCATGGATATTTAAATCTTAAATACACGGAATAAATAATACTAATCGGAGAAATATTATTTGATATAATATGGATTAATATTGGGAGTGCAATTTTATTTATATAGTGGAAAATAAATAAAATTAATATTGATAAGAATTAATGGATTTGGGTTGGACCCAATTTAATTTTCAATATTAGAAGCTCAATATTTAATCTCCTTATGATCCCCTACGTAGCCTATATAAGCACTACATGGTCTTCACTTTTCACAACACACAATAATTGACCTACGCCAATCATAAAGTCTTGGAGAGTGAAGGAGATCCATAGGAGTTCGATAGATCGTCGCCCACACGACGTTCGGACGAATTGCGAGGAATACGTAGGAAGATCGCAAGGTCATCGTTTGGATTCGTTTCTCCGTACAACGAATCGAGGTAATATAATCGAGAACCCCTCTATGATTATATGCTTGTTTAATTGTAATATGTACATGAACAAGACGATCCGGGAACGTCGAGACCGGGATACGGGGATCACGCGATCCCCGTCGGGATCGAACAAGAGGCGGCCGAACCCTAGGGTTCGACCGCCGGCGCGCGGGCGTGAGGGGAGGCCCGGCTGGACGCCGGGGCGAGCGATCGACGTGAAGTCGATCGCTGGGGGTTCGGCCGTGGGCTGGTGCCACGGCGGGTCGAACCCCCCGGCCTCCCTTCGCCGGTGGTGCGCGCAAGGAGAGAGAGGCCGCGGCTGGACGCCGCGGCTGGGGCGATCGAGCCCTAGCTCGATCGCCGGGGACCGTCGCGGCTTCGCGCCGCGACTGGTGGTTCCCCCCTCCTGTCGGTGATGGCGGTGAGTCGCCGGACTCACCGCCCGGGGCTGCCGGAGCAGCCCAGCGATCGCCATGCACGGCGATCGCGAACCCCAGCCGCGATGGGGTTCGGCTAGGGTTTAGCCGCGGGTTCATCCCGCGGCGATGCTCTCGTCGAGCCCGGTTCTTCGCGTGTGGTTCGCGTTCGTAGTTTCCGACTCGCGGGGGATTTCGGCTGGGGGCGGGCTGCGTGTCTTCGGGCGCGTAGTCTCCAAAGGCCGGACTCCTGCGGATGAGTCGGTGTTCGTGCAACCTCCGGCGACGGGTTTTCGGTCGGGTTATCGGTTCCGCATATTTTTTGATAGTCCGGGACATCGAATCCCAGCATATATTGGATGTGTATATATATATATATATATATATATATTTGTATGTGTTCTTATACACATTATGTGTGCACTAAGATCCAAGCATGATAGAATTTATATGCTTTACACGCTTCCGCACACACGGTATATCGATCAGATCGGTATATCGTAACCATCAGTGGTGTATGGAATGTGCAGTGAAGTCACATTTCTGTGTACAAACATGTTGGAGGTGGTTTGAGTCTTTTTGGATCAGAATTACATAATTTGAGTATGTGAGTTTTTCAACTTAGTACAATTCTTAAGGGGTTAGGCGCATTTTCAAAGTTCTGATGCTATAGTGGATCATTTGATGAGTTATGGCTATGGTTTTGAAGCTGAGGTTACAAGGATCATGTTGGGACTGATTAGAGCTAGGGTCTAACTCTCAATATTGAGTTCAGAGTGTGGATCTAAAGTTGGTTCAGAAATCTAGTTTTGATCATTCTTGGCTGAAATGTGATTTTGGTGTTACCTGGACTGTGGAGTTGTGCTATATGGATTGCAGTAAGTTGGTTTTGTTGTGTAAGGTAGAGATTTGTTGTAATGTACACAAAAATCCAACTACGGGTGCAAAATGTACAAGAAACGAGCTCAGGGGCATTCTGGTAATTTCAGCAGGAAATTTAAATTTCCCGCATGACAAAACGACGCCGTTTTGAGTTGAAATTGGGGTCGGATGCAGCTGGATTGCGTGGGCATTTTCTCACTCGATTCTACACCATTTCACATGATTCTTATTGGAGCGTGATCCTTGCCAGCTCATCTATCGATTGCAATTGGAATTGCAAGATTTGATCGCACGGCTTGGAAACGCGAGGCAGTTACAGAGGGACGGCCTAGATGATGGTTTTTCATTTTGTGCGTTTCTGTTTTAGTATATAATCGAAAGTGTTAGCGATTGATATGCAATTCTTGAGCTACAGAGAACTTGTTGTAATCGCTTTTGTGCCTTGTATAATCCCAGAACCACCCTCCCCTCCACCGTGCACGTAGATCGTCTTCCCGGCGATCGAAGCACGTAAAATCCTTGTGTTTATTTCGATTTTGCAGCGTGAGTGTGTTCTATATACTCTTAATTCTAACTTCGTGAGTGGTGAAAGTTGAGTTTGAAGTTCGCGATCGAGTTTTGGTATTTTGCGTTCGATTGTTCGATTTGAGTTTGAGTTTGATTCTCGCCGGAGCTCGCGGTTGTTTCCGACTTGATTCTCAACATATTTGGTGAAACTGTATTTGTGTAACGCCCCAGAAAATTCAAAGACTTAAAAGGATTGAATATGCTACTCATACTAACAGATGCATCTTCTTTTCTGGGCATCCTCCTATAAGAACTCCAAAGTTAAGCGTGTTGGCTCTAGGGTAGTTCTAGGATGGGTGACCCCCTGGGAAGTCTCCCGGGTGCGCACGAGTGAGGACAAAGTGCGCTGGAAAAGACAAGTGTTTGTACAGTGGGGCCATGATATCACTCCCGACGGCAGTCATTGGTAACCGAGCCGGCCCATTAGGGTCGGGCTTCGACCCCTCAACGGGCCGGGGCGTTACAAATGGTATCAGGGCATTACGATTCTTGGTTGCTTTCTCATATGTGTAATACTTGAAAATTAATATAACACTCTTCCATCACTACAAAAAAAAAAGGGTTTTTGCGACCACGAAATGTGGTCGCAAAAACCAGGTTGTGGTCGCAAATACTGCTTTTTGCGACCACGCGTGGTCGCTAATGCGTGGCCGCTAATAGTTGGTCTCAAATGCTCTTTTGGCGACAGCAGTGCGGTCGCGAATGTTATTGCGACCACGTTAATTATTTGCGACCACCGTATGTGGTCGCTAATACTTCGTGCTGATGTGGCAACGAGCGATGACGTGGCACATTATTAACGACCACACGACCACGCGTGGTCGCAATTACCGATTTTTTTTAAAATCAGATTTTTTAGTATTAGCGACCACGCGTGGTCGCAAAAAAGTATTTTTCTGAAAAAAAAATTAAATTGCAATTTTCAACTTGCAAATCAATTTCAATTGTAACTCAATCCAAAATACAATACAAATATAAATACAATCCTGTTATGCTTTTATTTAACTCCGGACTTTGGTCAAACTTGCACGACCAATCAACACCTTGCTTCAACTTTCTTGGATGCTCCAAAATCAGCAAGCTTAATGCATGCCTTATTATCAACAAAAAAAGAGTTAAGAAAACACAAGTCAGCTCTGTTGGGGACTGGGGGTCTTGGAGTTAGTAAAACCGATTTTTCATAAACATATAATTTTTCAAAAGAAAAAATAAATCACATGAAAAGTAGAGCATAGAATACCTCAAAGTCACCATCACTTTCACTTAGTATCAGACCATGCAATAACATACAGGAAAACGGTTCAATAGTGAGAAAAATAAAGAACTAAAAGTGTCAAATTAACCTTGCAAATGACATGTGGACATCCTCCTCAAGTGGTGCATTGAGGAAGGAGTGCGGTTGAGGAATTAAAGTCGAAGCCAACATTGTCTGACTTTTGCATGGGCACTGCAACAATGAACAATGTAGCATTATAAAATACATTACAATATTCTTTTTCTTTTTGTCCATCAAAACTATAAATAAATGTTGCCCACAATCACAATATTCTTTTTTCTTTTTGTCTATCAAAACTATAAATAATGACATCAGCTCAAAAAGAAAAGAACATGATTTCCTATATCAAACTATAGTTTTTTACCCCAGAGAGTTAGTCTTAAAGAGCAGAGAAAAAATAAGAAGAGGAAAAGGCGGAAAAGGAAAACAAACAAAAACCTGAAAACCAAACGCATATTCCAATAAGTCAAACATGTCCAAATCTCGATGTCCAGAAAATTCAAAATCAGCTGGAAGACGGGGGAACTGATCGGTGCATCTTATTGCTGTTATTGAACCCCTGACCTGCACAAGTAATCAAATATTATTTTTAAAAGAGAGCTAGAACACTTCAATTTAATACAACCTTAAAACGTGGAAAATCTACCTGGTAAAAACAAAAATGTGAATTAAGTAGAAGCTGGAAAGGTTAAAAACTCAATAATCAATCGATAATCTTTTTAAAAAAAACAGGTAAAAGCTTCATATCAAATTTTCACCCAGAATGTAAATCTCCAAATAAAAATACTGGTGCTCATGGGAAAGTTAGGGATGTGAACTACAGAAGACAAGGGGTAGAAATGTAATTATGCAGTTCTCATCTACTTACTTAGGGATAAAACCCAAATTGCATTGGTTAGAGACGGTGCATCCAAAGGTACTATGTTATACGGTGTGAGTTCACTCGATAAAGCTGCATTGGACTTTTTTATCCTTCTTAACTGGACAAAGAAACAAGAAACAAGACAAATCAGCTCAAGGTGGAAGTTCATATATTGTATATGTAACAAAAGAACCATCAAATGATAACAAGAGAAATAGGAGAAGCAATAAATGGAAGTTCATATTGATCAGAACAGGAAAGCACCTCTTCCGTAATAAGCCTTCCATTGGATTCATTTCTACCAAAGTAAATTCATGTTCACCGGACTCATGTGCTGATTCTGCTAGGATTCCCTAAATTAACACAAGAAACCAAAACCTTTGAAATTCATACAGCTTTGGGAAAAGCATAAGTACAAAAACTGTGAACTGAGCCCCCAAACACAAGAAATCGAAAAACTCCCAAACATAAAACCCTAAATCCATTTTTAATTGAAAATCAAAATCGAAATCATTTTTAATCGAAAATCAAAACAACAAAGATGTTGTCGGCTACATACCTTGACTGGCTCTCCCGCCTCGCTGGATCTCCTGCGTCGTCGCCTCTCCCGCCTCACTGGCTCTCCCTCCTCGGTGACTCGCCCGCCTCGTCTGGGTCGCCGCCTCGCAGCCTCGCCGGAGTGAAGAGAAGGAGTCTCACCGGAGTGAAGAGAAGGAGTAGATCGGTGATTCGCCCCAAAATCGCCTGACTCGAGTGAAAGAGTGAAAGAAGTGAAAAGTGAGAAAAGAAAAGCCATTTGCGCCGCTGATATGAGAAACGTATTAGCGACCACTGTTTTTGCAACCACACGTGGTCGCATAAAACCGTCTACATGTCAGTTTTATTAAACTTATTTTCCACTGTGGAAAATCAGGTTTTCTGAAATAGTTTTAGGGACCACATATGTGGTCGCAAATACCTTTAGCGACCACTTGTGAAACAAATAGCGAGCGTGGGTTTTTGCGACCATCTGTGGTCGCTAAAAGACAACAATAGCGACCACTTCCTGTGGTCGCGAAAACCGTGGTCGTAAAAAGTCTTTTTTCTAGTAGTGCATCCTAATTATGTCTCGCCGGCTCCTCAAGGTACGTCACACTTAAACCATTTACATGTTCATGTTAACTTTATTTAATATTTTAGGTTGCTAGAGCCTTCTAACTAGGTGCAGAAAACATACGGTAGTTTAAGTATTACCGAATTATCCTTAAATCTATTAAACTATCCAATTTCGAGGACGAAATTAAATTAAGAGGTGTAGATTGTAACAACCTAAAATTTTATTTACTAAAATCTTGAATTCACTTAATTAAATTTAAAATTTATAAACTAATTTAATAAATTAAAACTACAAAATAAAATAAAATAAAATAAACATTTATTTTAATAAATAATATAACAATAATTTTTGTAATTAATATTTTTAATTTAATCCAATAATAAGTTTAACTTAAACTTTGATCTAAATATATAAATAAAATAACTACATTAATCCAAACTAATAAAATAAAACTTAACGTACAAGAAATTATTATTCTTTATTAAACTAATACCTAATAAATTAAACCCTAAACATCCCTATAAATATATATCTTCTCCTATCCGCACACATAACCCCAAAACAAACAATAAAAGGTGTAACCTTTCTCCCTCTCTTCATCTCCTTTCGCCCAAGAAACCCACGTCTAGGAGAACCAAGCTTTTGCCGCTGCCGTGATGGACCGATCGAGTATCTCCTCTACCATTTGAAGTCGGAGAAGATGAAGCCCGCAACTACGGCCCTCTCTCGCCTCAATCGTAGTGAACGATCAGACCTCCAAGACAAAAATCCAATCCAGTAGTGCCGACGTCTCCATGTTCCCTCTGCTGTACCTCGGTATCATCAATAAAGAAGGAAGAAACGGATTTTGCATCTCAACTACAGTAACGTAACTTTTCTATTAAATAATACTAAATTGCATAGAGGTCCTTGAAATTTAAATTAATATGGGCCACTACACTTTAAACTACATAATAATATTATTTAATCCATTGAAGTTTCAGAAATTATAATTCCCACCCATGAAGATTTGGAAGTTTCTAGTTCAATCCTCTAAAGACTTAGACGCACTTTGGTTTTTCACGTTCACGTCCCAGCACATCGAAGTAGGTGTCATGTTGTCGATTTACCTCTTTTATTACTTGTTTCATTATGTGTGTCTCTATGTGTGCATTTATGTGAATTTATTAAAATATATTTTTCCGTTGTAATCGGAGACCGGGGAAAAGGGTCGAAGGGGACCAACGCAATAGTTGGCGCAACTCACAATATCCAGATTATTAAATGGATCTCATGTTTACTAAAATTACAATATTTTCATGTTATCCAGATTATTAAATGGATCTCATGTTTTATTATCGTAATATCCAGATTATTAAATGGATATCATGATTTATTAAAATTACAATATTTTCATGTTATGTTCATTGGTTATACATGTATTTGATTCTGGTATTGGATGAGGTAATGACCCTATTGAGCGTTGAGCTCACCCTATCGACAACAACTTTTTTTAGGTACACACGAGGATGCCGAGCGAGGAGAGTGATCAAGGATGGAGGAATAAACTAAAATAAATAAATGTTACTTTGTGCCATATTTGTCGTGCCCTATTTTCATATGAATTATGATATTATGTACTTCTTCCAAATTAATTATTGACTTATTCTTGAATCTCATATTTTATTATTGTTCCAACTAAGTCTTCATGTGGTCGAAGTGGGCTCATCCTAATTACCCATAGTTACATATGCAAATAAGTTTTATCGTGCATGCATATTTCCTGTCTATTTTATATATATACTTATAGATACATACTAATATATATACATATGATTATGCAAAACATATGTCTTTATGTACATATACATTCATGCAATAATATACTGTTATTTATATATGTATATATACATATAAATATACATACTTGCTGTAATAATATATTTATGTTCTTAAGTAATAATTTATTTTGTTGTTTGAATTGTAAAAATATTTACTTCTCCAAATAAAATTTTGTGACGCCCGCACTTTATTAAATGATATTTTCAAAATTAACACTTTCCGCTGTTTTCGAAAAATCGGGTTGTTACAGTTGGTATCAGAGCAGGTGCCGACCGGAATTGTGGGAACTAAGTGTCTTGCGGGGCCAAGTGCTCCACCCAGAAGTTGGTGAGAGTACCCGTAAGGGGCATTCCTGCACGGATGGTAGGTCCTGGGCAAGTAAGGCACGCAACGAGGACGTTGCGCAGAAAAAAGATGGGGTGATTGTAACGCCCCAGAAAATTCAAAGGCTTAAAAGGATTGAATATGCTACTCATACTAACAGATGCATCTTCTTTTCTGGGCATCCTCCTATAAGAACTCCAAAGTTAAGCGTGCTGGCTCTGGGGTAGTTCTAGGATGGGTGACCCCCTGGAAAGTCTCCCGGGTGCGCACGAGTGAGGACAAAGTGCGCTGGAAAAGACAAGTGTTGGTACAGTGGGGTCAGGATATCACTCCCGACGGCAGTCATTGGTAACCGAGCCGGCCCACTAGGGTCGGGCTTCGACCCCTCAACGGGCCGGAGCGTTAGAATTTGTGTTTTTATTTATTTTGGTTTTTTATTTTATGGAATGAAATTATTATTTTATGAAGTTTTAAGAGTTAATTAGCTTTTCATTCAAATCATAAAAATAGTGAATCCAAAATAATACTATAAAATTGTAAATTAATGAATTATATTTTAGGATAGATAATAAATTATTAATCTCTTATTTTTATAAATTTAATTCTAATCGGTTAGTTACTAAAATACTTCCACTATTTATGAAAATTTTATTTTTTGAAATTTACTTTTTTGTTTAAAAATATTAAATTCTATTAAAATCCTATAAGTTGGAGTATATAATTTTTAAACATACAGTAGAAACTTCTATGGTTGAGACCGAGAAAAAATATTAATATAGAGAGTTATTCTTATACATAGTTTTACAAAATAAAAATATTTTTTTCTATAAAAAATAATATAAATATAAAAATAATATACATACAATATTATCTATTTTTAAATTCACAAAATTAATTTAATAGTTTTGAATAATAAAATTTGACCGTATGTAAAAATTGTGTTTAACATATAAATTGAATAAAATATTAATGGATCTAAGGAATATAAATTTTGATCATATATTATATGTTATTGATTTTGATAAATATTTCATCTCACCTTAAACATTTTATTGATTTTAATAAATAAAAATATTATTAATAAATATTTTTATTATATATTAATCATTTATTTCTATATAGGTATAAATTCTTAAAACAAGACTTAAAAAATGTATGACTTGTGACAATGTGGAGTTTATTTCTATTTATAAATGGTCCAAAGTTGGAAATTAAATTTTTTATTACTACATAG
The DNA here is from genome assembly GCA_954870475.1 of Euphrasia confusa. Taxonomy (NCBI): domain Eukaryota; kingdom Viridiplantae; phylum Streptophyta; class Magnoliopsida; order Lamiales; family Orobanchaceae; genus Euphrasia; species Euphrasia confusa. The sequence goes on from OX940968.1 coordinate 13,675,597, forward strand.
AGTTTATTTCTATATAGAGTATTATTTTCTACTTTAATACAATTTTATTCAAACATGTTGATGATTTTTACAAATAAAATTTTAATTAAGATGTTTTTATAAAAAGATAAAATCAAAGACAAAGTCATTTGTTTAGGGAAGACCAAAAGACATACAATATTAATTAATGCGCATTTGGGAAAATGGACAAACACTTAATAAACTGTATAAATATAATCACACCTAAACTGAATAATTAAATTAATAAAAAGTAATTAATTAATTATAGTAAAAGTTAAATAGTTGAATACAAATAAATTGATTTGTGGATATCCAAATTGTGGACATCAATCTTTATCCTATTTAGGGTGTTCATGGGCAGGTTTGGACGAGTATATCTCTAAATAATGAACCGACTCAATGATGGCGGGTTGTCACTTTTATTAACCGTACTCACTCATGTTTTTACTCAAACCTTGCTGTCGGGCCAAAACGGGTGCGGGCTGATGGCGGGCGAAATAGCGATTTAAATATATAAATTGAAGTGGTTTATTTATTTTTTTGTACTATGCAATTTCGGATGGGATGCATATTCACAAAAGTAATAATTACAAGATGCTTCAATTTCTCCGTCTTTCTTGAACCTCTTGAAATGTTGTCACACACATGATTTTCGATTTCAAAATTCATCATCGTTTGTGTCCTTACCATTATAGACAGTGAAATATTATAGTACTAGTATTTTTTTTTTTTAAGAATTAGGCTTTGAAGAACTTGGTGTCTTTAAAGGTCTACTTCCTCCATGGTTGTGTTTTTTGTATGACTTTTACTCATGTTATTAACACTGAATAATAATGAAACACTGAATAAGGATGAAACACACTGAATAGGAATGAAAAACACTGAATGTCACATGAATACACTGTTTGATTAAAAAATACACTGAACAGGACTGAAACACACTGAATAAGATTTAAATACAAATTAATGAAAGCCAACATACACTGAATATGACTAAAAGACACTGAATATCCCATTTTCACACTGAATAGCATAAAAAGACTATGAATATATTCCGTTTTTACATATACACATTTAAACTCGAAAATAATCGACTCATGGTTCTAACTAAGGCAGAGGTTCTCATGGGCCCTCCGGAAGATGAGCAAAAGCAGATATATCGAAATTCAACTGTGGTTGGCCCCGATATCGTAACATCAACCTCGAACCTCACCTTCCGTCTCGAAGGCGCGTTCGGATGGAAATCCATCATCACCGCCAACCCCGCTAACGTGGAACACATCCTGAAGTCTCATTTTCACAACTACGACAAAGGACACCTAACCAAAACAGGCCTCAGGGACCTCCTCGGGGATGGCATCTTCAATGCCGACGGTGACAACTGGAAATTCCAACGCAAGGTCTCGAGCCACGAGTTCAACACCATGTCACTCAGGAATTTCATCGAACAGGTGGTGGACACGGAGATATCGAACCGCCTCAACCCAATCCTCGAAACCGCCCGACAAACGGCGACGATCATCGAATTTCAGGACATTCTCCAGAGGTTCGCTTTCGAGAACATCTGCCAGATCGCGTTCGTAGCAACAGTTGTTTAGAGCGGGGACGGTGTCAGACGATTCGATCCCGGTGGTTTTTGGCGGAGCAGAGAAGTGCGAGAGGGCGGTGGCGTGAAAGGTGGTGGTCGGACTTCAGTGCGTGGTGGTCGGAGGAGCAGAGGCGGTTGACGGTGGCGTTGTCGGGCGAGATCGAATTGTTGATTCCATCTTCCTGCTGCTGCGATGAGAATCTGGGTTTGGAGAAGGTAATGTATGGGGTGGGGTGGGGTGGGGTGAGGGTAAGATAGAGTAAGGATATTTACGTACTTTCAAATACATTTTTTTGGCCCAATTGACACAAAAAGACCTAATTGACATGAAAATTGGAAATTGGCCTTATTACCGAAAAAATATTGAAAATTGGCCTTATTGCCATTTTTCTCCCTTTTTTTATGCACTTATTTTAGAAATATCGTTGAACTCAGGAAGTTTACTTATCTTATGGTGAATCATCTTATGGTAGAAACTGCCACCCTACTTCAGTGGTAATTTATCTATTCGGTTGCGTATTAAATCATCGGTGTTTGTGGTTTTTCAAGTTGTTATTGGTTATTGTTTGCAATTTTTTTATTCAATTTCCTTCTTCAATTTTGTCTCTGTATATAATAAAAAAAATTCTGATTAAAACATGTGCTAAGTATCATTCTGTTAACTATTGCATAGAACTAATTTATATTATCTTTGCATATAGAATCCTTTCTAATCTGAAATCCTCGTGCCTATTTTAGGTTTCCCTCTGCTGAAATGACCGCTCGTTATGGCAACCAGACACCATGCCCGATTCTTTCGCGTGCCATCGGAAGATGAAATTCTTCTGTTAATTTGCACAAATCCTTAAACTAACTCTTCATTGTAAGTTTCGCGTTACACATAATGACATTTTATATTTTGTATATATTATAAATTTGAATCTATTCTACATTAAGAACAGTAAAAGTACCGATTTCTAACAACACAAAACGGCCGCAAATCCTATGGGCCTTCGTCTTGCATGGCAAGACGCGCCAACTAGTATATATATATATATATATATATATATATATATATATATATATATAGGGGCCTTCTACAGTACATTGAAGGTACGGTACTTTTTTTCCATTTCAACGATCAGATTTAATTATGTAATATGAACCGTTGAGATTTATAAAAGAATACAGTAGTTAGAGTGGATATTACAACACGCAATTATTATCTTATTTATTGACTAACCTATAAAACCGGTTATATAAATTAATATTTTGATTTTTCAAAGAATTGTCAAGCAATTTTGTAAAACTAATAACAAAAAATTAAAAAATTCTAATATTTTATATGAAAATAAAATATAAAATAATATTTTATTCTTATTAAAAAATATAATACAAATAATTACAAATAAAAAATAAAATAATATATTTATTAAAACAAAAAATCGTATAAAATATTAAAATGTAATAATTCAAAAATATAAAATGAACAATACATATTTTTCTTCAAATCGCAAAAATATAAAATGAATAATACATATTTTCCTTCAAATGCAAAAAATATTTTATTCACTTGCAAATTTATTTATTTTATTTTATTTCCACTATTTAAAATTTTTTTGCTTGAACAATTTTTTGTTTTGTTTTTTAAATATTTTTATTTGCATATATTGTTTGACAATTTTTTTTTTTTGTTTTTTCAATATTTTTATTTTACAAATTTTATTATTTTTGTTTTTTAAATATTTTTATTTGAATATATTGTTTGACAATTGTTTTATTTTTGTTATTTTAATATTTATATTTGCATATTTTGTGAAATTTATATTTTTATTGTATGCAAATTCAGTAAATTTTGCAATTTATATTTTTATTTGTACTGCAAATTCAATAAATTTTTAAATAGACATGTATTATTTTATTTTATTCAATATTTGTATATATTGTTTGCGCAATTTATATTTTTATTTGCATATATATTTTTTGCTCAATTTATATTTTTATTTGTAGTACAAATTCAATAAATTTTTCAAAAAACATATATTCAACAAATAAACATCATATATCTAAATAAAAAAAATATTTTCAGTCACAAACAATTGTATTAATATATATATATTCGATATACTATAAAAAGTTAAAAATATATTCGAAAAATAAATATAAAAAGTTATTTGTACTATTTAATTAAATTAATCAAGTATTTAAACATTTTTATTTTAAATAGTTTTATTAATAAAACCTGCTATAGTATGTCACCTTCTATTTATTAGGTAGAAAATTAATTTTAGTTGTAATTAGATGTGGTAGGGTGCATAATAAAAATTGAATTGTCATTAGTTTATTGGTTGTGGTATAAATGTACGGTACATTCAAATTTAAGAAATGTACCGTAGTATTCTCCTATATATATATATATATATATATATATATATATATATATATATATATATATATATATATATAAAGATTTTCCTCCGCTTTATTGGGTTTCGTGGTGGGCCCATCAGAATCAAAAACGAAGATAAAACAACACATCAACCTTAATTCTATTCTCCTCCCCTCCTATTTCCCCTAATTTCCACATCATCGTTTCATAATTCCATGACATGTAGTATATCATTTTTCAATTTAATATAAAAAAACACAATTCTTCGAAATGTTCTAATATTTTAAAGTTTATAAGTTATCTTATAATCGAGTGAAGTATGAACTTAAAAGTACAGCCCGATGAAATAACAACATATTCTTATTTTAGTTCAATTAATGGTGGACCTTCTTGATTTCGAGTGCTATTACTATAATTACACAAGTAAATTTGTGCTACAAAAACACGCTCGAATCAAAAGAGAAATATATATCTCAACAATGTCAATCAACCTATATTTTAACAAATTATTCATATATAGGGCGCACGAAACTTCCTACGTGGTTTCACGAAAGTCGAAACTTCCTACGTGTTTTCGTGGCACGAAACTTCCTATGTGGTTTCATGGCACAAATTCAACATAAGGTTTAAATTGCGGGGGAAATTGATTCAATTGAAATGAATGTATACCTATTATTGTAAGTACCTAAATTCTATATTAAGTGCCCGAAATAGTTAATATATGCATGGTCGATCAAGACATGAAACTTAATTAAGATAAGTTCAATGAATCAAATGGTATCTTCAATTCTATTCCGATTTTTGAGATTCAAATTGCGTATTTGCTTCACAATGGCGATGATGTATGTATTAAGGTTGATATGGGAGATGCATTGAAGAACAAACTCGAATAGAGGTCTTATATAGTTAATTCGATCAACGCAAGGAGCACGCACTACAAATTTACTATAATTTAATATAATAAATTTAATTTACGTGCATTATACTATAATTTAATAAATTAAGTTATAACTATTTTACGTCAAAAATTAGGTTATAATTTACGTCAAAAATTAGGTTATAATTTAATAAATTAGGTTATAATTTACGTCAAAAATCATGTTTTCTTAAATGGAATAACTATTTTTTGTTATATATATGTACAAAATAATAATTAACTTTTTATCAATTTTGTTTTAACAATAATATTCACATTAGATTCACAATAATATTCATAATTTAAAAATAATTGCAACAATTTACACTTTTATATTATATGTTATCACAACATTTTATTTACAAAGTTTATTATATAAAAATTATTTTATTAATTTTTATAAAATGAATAATTTCAATAAGTCATAATTCGCCCAAAAGTCGTAGGGCATACTATTTTTGTTTAAAAGGTTATTATTAACTTACAACTAACAAGGATATTTTTGTTACAAAAGTTATTATTGGCATTTTTGTTACAAATTAAAGTCATTGTTTCTAGGGCTGGGTAGGTATACCAATTGTATTTTCCTTATACCGTGTACCAACCAATATGTAATTGGTATAAAAAATGGAATTTATACCAACCAATTATGTTGGTATACCAACTAATTGGTACGGTAGGTACGCGGTAGGTACGGTTGGTACTTAGTTTCTACCTGTTGGAAAATATTAAGTCAAAATTGGTTTTATCCAATGTTTGACTGATTTGACTGACTATAAAATTAATTCCGATTGGGAATTAAATTGTACGATAATTTTCTACGTCATTAGTAGATAATTATAGAATTTTATTTGGTCAAAAACCGATTTTCGGTGAGTGAGAAATAAATGGTTAAAGATAGCCAATTAAAAAGGCATTTAATTGAATATGTAATAAAGTGTAAGACTTTATTACATTGAAATGTGTAATAGTTATTACATTCCACATTGAAAGATGTAATAAAGTTATTACACTTAATAAGTGATTGGAGGATTAATGTGTTCAACAAGTAAGTAAGACCATGGACCGTTAAGGTACATGGCAATCGCCACACGCGCGTCCGTCCGTCTGTCCGCTCGGCTCGGCTCGGCTCGTGCCCGTGCCCGTGCTCGGCTCGGCCCGTCCCGTCCCGTCCCGACCCGACTCGCCTCGTCCTTGGACTTGGACTTGGACTTGGACTTGGACTTGGATCTTGGCAATTGGACTTTGGGCTGGACTTGGGCTTCCTTGGGCTTCTTGGGGCTCCTGGGCCTGGCCATCGTAATAGTTTTGCTGACGGGCTGAACTATATTTGATTGGGCTCAACGTTTTGGGCTACGATTGTGTTGAACTTGTAAAGGCTTTGGGCCTTATGGAAAATAAATAATTATATTATTATTTGTTTTCAGAAAAGAACTCCAACGGTCACAATGGTTATTACCTGACTGTTACTTGGTCATGGTGTGTTGATGACCATGTTTATTACTGGTCGGTTACAGGTGGTGGTAATGGCTGCCATTACTCGCCTGAATGAATGCCTTGGTGTCTGATGCAACCCCAAGATCCGGGACAGCATCGAAACGAGAGTCGGGCGTGCGTCGAGACGAAGACGAGGAGTCCGGTCGAACTTTTGGCTTGGTGTCGGACGACACCAATGCCTGTCGGACGACAGCTTCAGAAAAGGGGCGGACTTGCAGCTGGAAAAACCTTCGTTCGAAGGAAAATCCGTCTGACGAAGGTTTGATGTCGGACGACAGGATTTCCCTGTCGTGCGACAAGGTGATGTCGGACGACATCCTATCCTGTCGGACGACAGGTTACGAAAGTGGGCGGATTTTAGGGTTCCGCGTGAATTAATGTTTTATTTCCTTTTTATTTCATGTTTTTAGTTTGCCTATATAAAGGCTATGCTTTTCATTATTTTAAAGACAGATTATTTTGATGAATAAAAATTATGTTTCGTGAGTTTTATTAAAATCTCTCTCGGGTTCGAATTCTACCCCGATTATCCAAAAGAGTTCAACCGACGAATCAACGAGCCAGTCAAATCTCGTTTGTGTGTCTTCACCATCCCCGAGTTGCTGCATCGATTTCGTGTTGGGGGTTAGGGTTCCGTCCTTAATTGATTTCACGACTTCAGGTTCAGAGGTTTTGGGACTTCCGCCGGTATCTTTTATCTTTCTCGTTCTTCGTTATTTTCCTATCTTTCTATCCCGACGAGGTTCGTATCATTTGGTATCAGAGCCCAGGTTTGGGTTCTTTATTTTTCGATTACGTAACCTCGTTTTTCTTTTCCGTTTCTTATTCTTTCTTCTTCCTTGATTTAAAAAAAAAAAATATTTTTTATTTTTTTTATTTTCGAAAATTACTGTTCATGAACAGTAATTTTTATAAAAAAAAAAAAAAATTATTTGTCCTCGATTATTCTTTTTATTGTTGTTCATCGTTCGTTCAACAATTTAGAGTTATTCTTTGTTTCGTGGATTTTGTTGGGATTGAATTCGGCCGGTAAGTTGGGAGAGTTGATTCTTGAGAGAGAGAAGTGAGAGAACCGAGTATTGAGTGACTTACCATATTGAGTGATACACGAGAGTGGTGAGGGATTTCTCTATTTGTTCTAACACTTTTGCAGGTTGACGAGATGGATCATACCCAAATTCAATTCATCAAGGATGTGATAGATAGGCGCATGGCAAAGAGCGAGGAGCGACTGGCAACGGCAGTTGAGGAGCGACTGACAAAGATATTCTCAACGGAGATGAAGGTGGTGAATGAGCGACTTACCGCCTTAGAGGAGAGAGCTCGGCATGATGAAGCCTGGAATCGAAGAGGTGGCAACGGATACCGAGAAGTTCAAAGTGGCTATCATCGAGCCCGTGAGCTTAGTCGGGAGCGTCGTGAAGAGAGGAGGTCCAGAGCTGAGCGTTTGGACGAAGAGAGGAGGGCCAGAGCTGAGCGTTTGGACGACGAGAGGAGGGCCAGAGCTGAACGTTTTGACAAGTGTTGGAGCAATATTGAGCGTAAGTTAGAAGAATGGGTACAATCGCCAACGAAGCCTGAGAAAGTGGCGACGGAGGACGACGGCGAGAAACCAGAACCGGAGGCCTTGGTGGAGTCCGAAGAAGAGTCGGTCTTGGTATATTCCGAGGAGGATTCGACTTCGGTGGAGCTCGTTGACGAGTACGACGAACCGACACCGTCGATTTCGGTGGATTTTGACGTCGCGGAGGCTTCGGTAGAGTCCGATGAGGAGACTTCAGTAGAGTCCAAGGAGGAGGTTTCGGTAGAGTCCGAGGAGGAGATTCTAACCACTAATGAAGTTGGTGCAACCGTGGTTCAACACGTGGAGTTACCCATGGAGAAGCATCCTGAGCCGAATCAATTGTTGTGGTTGAATGGGACTGGCGCCATTGAGGAGAACCAAACAGCGAATGAGGGGCAGCCGATGTTGGCGGCGATATCATTTCTACGCCCTTCTATTCTTTATATTTTGCAGGAATTTAATGGAGTCTTCCCTGAAGAAGGACCGCCTAGTTTTCCACTACATCGAGGGTGTGAGCTGCAGACTGACGTTGTTCTGAACTTGTTCGTGAGAGTGGTGTTCGACCCTGGCATCGGCGTGGATTTGAGGACAAATCCTCTTGAAGAGGAGGGGAATGATGCAACCCCAAGATCCGGGACAGCATCGAAACGAGAGTCGGGCGTGCGTCGAGACGAAGACGAGGAGTCCGGTCGAACTTTTGGCTTGGTGTCGGACAACACCAATGCCTGTCGGACGACAGCTTCAGAAAAGGGGCGGACTTGCAGCTGGAAAAACCTTCGTTCGAAGGAAAATCCGTCTGAAGAAGGTTTGATGTCGGACGACAGGATTTCCCTGTCGTGCGACAAGGTGATGTCGGACGACATCCTATCCTGTCGGACGACAGGTTACGAAAGTGGGCGGATTTTAGGGTTCCGCGTGAATTAATGTTTTATTTCCTTTTTATTTCATGTTTTTAGTTTGCCTATATAAAGGCTATGCTTTTCATTATTTTAAAGACAGATTATTTTGATGAATAAAAATTATGTTTCGTGAGTTTTATTAAAATCTCTCTCGGGTTCGAATTCTACCCCGATTATCCAAAAGAGTTCAACCGACGAATCAACGAGCCAGTCAAATCTCGTTTGTGTGTCTTCACCATCCCCGAGTTGCTGCATCGATTTCGTGTTGGGGGTTAGGGTTCCGTCCTTAATTGATTTCACGACTTCAGGTTCAGAGGTTTTGGGACTTCCGCCGGTATCTTTTATCTTTCTCGTTCTTCGTTATTTTCCTATCTTTCTATCCCGACGAGGTTCGTATCAGTGTCCCTTCAATAGTGAGTCTGAATCAACTATAAATAGTGAGTCCTAGGTTGCATATCATACACCAGAAAAAACGCAAAAGCAATTCCCAGTATTTTCATACAAGTTCACACTCCTCTCCTTTTCTCGTTCGAAAGTGGTTCAGCTCTGGTTGCTTCAGAGACGAACAAGAAAGTCGTTGTATCTTTGGGGACATTACGTCTGAAAACCGTAGCATACACGGGACGTATTTGTCTTGCGGATAGCGAAAGCGCCTCGACTACCCGCAATCCAGTTCTGACGTTCGATCGAAGTTGAAGACCTGTTCGTGTTTCATTCTTCTTCTTCATTTCTTTTATTTAAGTTTATAGTTTCTGGAAAAGTGTAAAGATTCAGTAATACTGATTCTAATCCAGAAACAAGCATTGTAATAGCTACGTAAACCAACAACGCAAGACAAATAGCCGTGCTAAAATATGTCAACCGAAGACAATTCTGGTGCTGCGAAGACCGCCCAAACTGGACCTAACCCAACGATGAACTTGAACGTTCCGATAATGCCATCATCGGTTGTTCATGCTGAAAAACCTGAGAAGTTCAGTGGGACTGACTTCAAAAGGTGGCAACAAAAGATGATGTTTTACCAGACCACGTTGGGTTTGGCAAAGTTTCTCAAGGATGAGCCTCTGGCCATGGATGAGAATGAAACTGATGCTAATAAGCGTGCGGCTTATGAAGCTTGGGGCCAGGGTGATTACCTGTGCCGGAATACCGTTTTGAACGGTCTGAGCAATGACCTGTACAATGTGTATGGGAATATGCCTTCGGCCAAAGCACTCTGGGATGCTTTGGAGAAGAAATATAAAACTGAGGACGCCGGAACTAAGAATTTCGTCGTCGGGAAGTTTTTGGATTTTAAGATGGTCGACTCTAAGTCGGTGATATCTCAATTCCAACACTTCCAGCTGATCTTGCATGACCTTGAGAATGAAGGCATGAAAATCAGCGAGTCTTTTCTGGTGGCTGCTGCTATTGAGAAGTTACCCCCGAGTTGGAGGGCTTATCAAAACTATCTCAAGCATAAGACCAAGGAAATGACTATTGACAAGCTGGTTGTCAAGCTTCGTATAGAAGAGGAAAATCGTAAGAGATTTAATCCTGGAAGTGTGCCTGAGGAGCCTCGTGTGAATCTGATGGAGCAACCTAAAAGGAAGCTGCCTACTCCTCAGAATACCTCTAAAGGGAAAGAGCCTGCCACCAAGGTCTGGAAGTTCATGGGAAAATGCCATAACTGTGGAATAACTGGCCACATGGCTAAAGATTGCAAGAAGCCTAAATAGCCTATTGCACAGTACAAGGGGAAAGGGAAGCAATCTGCTAACCTTGTTGAAACCTCTGGGCAGGAGCTGACTGAAATGGATATGTCAGCAATGGTGTTTGAAGCCAACATGGTTGGTAATCCCAAGGAGTGGTTCATTGACACTGGAGCCACTCGCCATGTCTGTTCTGATAAGGATGCATTTTCTACCTATGCTCCTTCGACTGGCCGAAAGCTCCACATGGGGAACTCTTCCTCGTCTGCTGTTGCTGGAGTTGGGAATGTGACCCTGAAGCTCACATCTGGAAAGGAGCTGCTGTTGAAGGATGTGCTGCATGTCCCGGACATACGCAAGAACTTAGTCTCTGGGTCTCTCCTAGTTGAGCATGGTTTTAAACTTGTATTTGATGCTAAGAAGTTTATTTTGACTAAGTTTGGAACTTTCCTTGGTCGGGGCTATCTCGACAATGGACTGTTCAAGATGAATGTAATGGCTGTGCGCCGTGTACCCAATGTTGCCTCGAGCATTAATAAAAATAATTCTGTTTCGGTTTACTTGCTTGAGTGTTCTGAATTATGGCATATTAGATTAGGACATGTAAATCTAAATGCGATTAAAAGATTAATGAATTTGGAATTATTACCAACTTCAAAAATTGATTCACAAAAGAAATGTGAAATTTGTGTTGAAGCCAAAATGGCTAAGTTACCTTTTCCATCGATTGAAAGGTGTACTGAACCTCTTGGTTTAATCCATACTGATATATGTGATTTGAAATTTGTACAAACAAGAGGTGGAAAAAAGTACTTCATCACGTTTATTGATGATTGTACTAGATATTGTTACTTATATTTATTAAGTAGCAAAGACGAAGCCTTAGAGGCTTTTACCAAGTATAAAGCTGAGGTTGAAAATCAACTTGGTAAACGAATTAAAATAATTCGAAGTGATAGAGGTGGAGAATATGTAGCTCCGTTTGAGAAGTTATGTTCTGAAAATGGGATAATTCATCAAACGACGGCTCCTTATTCACCACAATCAAATGGTGTTGCTGAACGGAAAAACAGAACTCTTAAAGAGATGATGAACGCCATGTTGATTAACTCGGGTTTACCTCAGAACATGTGGGGGGAAGTTATTCTGACAGCTAACCACATTTTAAATAAAATCCCGCTTAAAGGTAAAAATGAGATGCCGTACGAATTGTGGAAAAATCATAAGCCGTCTTATAAATATCTTAAAGTGTGGGGGTGTTTGGCTAAGGTGTCTGTTCCTGAACCAAAAACAATGAGAATCGGACCTAAGACGGTCGATTGCATTTTTATCGGATATGCATACAATAGTATGGCTTACCGATTTTTGGTACACAAGTCTGATAATCCAGACGTGCATAAAGGTACCACGATTGAATCGAGAAATGCTTCATTTTTCGAAAATATCTTTCCTTGTAAAGAAAGAGAAGAATCAAGTTCTAATAAAAGAACTTATGAACCTGATGTCGACACAACACCTGTTGGTGACGATCAAGTAGACGAAGAGGTTATTGAACCTAGACGTGGTAAAAGGATAAAAACGGCTAAGTCGTTTGGACCTGATTTTATTACGTATTTATTGGATGACGAGCCAAAGTCCTATGGGGAAGCTCTATCCAGTCCAGATGCACCGCTCTGGGAAGAAGCTATTAATAGCGAAATGGAGTCTATTCTGCAAAATCACACGTGGAAGTTGGTTGATCTTCCACCGGGTTGTAAACCTTTAGGATGTAAATGGATCTTAAAGAAAAAGTATAAAGCAGATGGAACTGTCGATTGTTGGAGTTGTGTACTTAATGTCTAGATTTAAGTACCGGTAAACTCCCGGTCATGGCATTTAACCTATTTAATTAATAAACAATTATTTGCAATTAATTTATTATGCAAAATATAGTCCTGGATTTTATACGTTGTAGTTAGTATGGTGCTGCATGGGCGCACAGAAGATCATACTATCGGTTACTCGTATTTAATCGAACAGTTGCTCACGACCTAGATGGACACGGACCAATCCATCGGTATAGTCGTTGTGTGAGAGAGAAAATAATTTATCTTAATTATTTTATCACACTTGTACACTTGGTGTATTGGGCGGATCAGCTTGAGATTTATTGATTAGGATTGCCTTGGATAATCAATTTAAATCTCGGAGTATTTTATTCTTAATCCCCGATATTATTGCGGGTGTGTATATTTAATACTAGAGGCTTTGATTTTCCAAAGGAATTAACCGATTTAATTATTGGGTTAATTACCGGTAAAGTTGGGTCGCTATATTTTATACATGACATGCCGTGAATACTTGACGAGAAAGTGTATCCCGGAAGGGTTGATAATATCCCCGAGATGAGTTCATAAGGAATTATTGTGTAAACCTCATGAGTGGATTCGTTCCGCACAATAATAAAGGTTGAACGGTACTAGTCTCGGATACAAGATATGAATATTATTTATTGAGCAATAAATAAATTTATTCATGGATATTTAAATCTTAAATACACGGAATAAATAATACTAAGATGGAGAAATATTATTTGATATAATATGGAATAATATTGGGAGTGCAATTTTATTTATATAGTGGAAAATAAATAAAATTAATATTGATAAGAATTAATAGATTTGGGTTGGACCCAATTTAATTTTCAATATTGAAGCCCAATATTTATTCTCCTTATGATCCCCTACGTAGCCTATATAAGCACTACATGGTCTTCACTTTTCATAACTAAGAGAGAATTAATTGACCTACGGAATTCATAAAGTCTTGAGAGTGAGGAGGATCCATAGAGTTCGATAGATCGTCGCCCACACGACGTTCGAACGGAGTGCTAGGAATACGCGGGAAGATCACAAGGTCGTCAACCGATTTCGTTTCTCCGTACAACGAATCGAAGGTATAATCGAGAAACCCCTTCTATGATTATTTGCGTTGAATAAATTGTGATATATACATGAACGCACGATCCGGGAAAACGACGAACCTCGGGGACGGGGATTCGAGATCCCCGGCGAGGATCGAAGGGGGCGGACGAACCCTAGGGTTCGACCACCGAGGACGCGCGACGAGGAGGGAGCCCCGGCTGGACGCCGGGGCACACGATCGAACCTAGGGTTCAATCGTCGGGGATCCGCCGTGGGCTGGTGCCACGGCGGGTGGATCCGCCGGCCCCCTCGTCGGAGGCGCGTGGCGGTGGCGCACGGGAAAAGCCCTCGGCTGGAGCCGAGGGCGTGCGATCGATCCTCGGATCGATCGCGGGTAAGCTGCGGGGTCACCCGCAGCGACCCCGTACGTGCTGCGGGTTCGCCCGCAGCGGATGCGTGCGGGGGCTACGCCCCGCTGGGCAGCGATTCACGGACTCGCTGCGGGGCTGCTACGAGCAGCCCCGGGGATCGCGCGAGCGATCCCAGCGATCGTCCGAGGACGATCGCGAGCCCCTCACGGGGGCTCGGCTGGGCGCACGCAGCCTTCGGGCTTCGCTGGGCGTTCGGTCGGGCCCCGGCTCGTGAGGTGGTTCGCGTTCGTGGATCCGGCTTGCGGGAGAAAATCGGCTGGGGGCGGGCTGCGTGTCTTCGGGCGCGTAGTCTCCAAAGGTCGGACTCCTGCGGATGAGTTGGTGTTCGTGCGTTTTCCGGCGACGGGTTTTCGGTCGGGTTATCGGTTCCGCAATTTTGATAGCCCGGGACATCGAATCCCAGCAATTGGTATCAGAGCGTTTGGTTTCGTGTTCATGTATATATTCGATTATTATTCTACCTTGCAGGATTTCCGGCTATCATGGTTAATTTAATTATTGTTAATTTTATTATCATGATTATTAAACTCTCGGACATGTCGAGATTCGTTTTTGTGTGGTTGAATGTTTGTAATAGTAAAAATTCGGGGGTTGACCGAATTTAGGATTTATTATTACGCACTTTATTTTCCGGAAAATGTATAGGGTCGATTTCATGTATAGAATCGATACCGGAATTGTAATTTAAATTTTGTAATTTTAATTACGTTGGTTCGATTATGAGACGATTGCCGGAAGACGAAGAAATGACGAGAAGACAAGGGCTTGGGATCGATCACATGATGGTGATCGACCCATAGCCTAGCCGGCGTGGCTAGGCGGCGGCGGCGCTCCTCCCCGAGTGGCCGGCCGATCCTTCATGGTGGGGATGGCGTGGGATCTCCCAATCCCATGCTATTCCTACCAAGAAATTACTTTCCAATTAATTCGGATTTTTCCTATTTGAGTGTTTTCCTTTTGGAAACTCTCATGGATTAGGAAAAGAATTAATTTAAATTAATTTTATTTTCTATTGATTTATTTCCTTCATGGAAATATTCATAGATTAGAAATTTAATTAATTTAGTACTAAATTTATTTTTCCTATTTTATTATTCCTACTCATGGGAATATTCATGGATTAGGAATAAAAATAAATTTGGAAAGTAGTAGTCCTAATTTATTTTATTTCCTTGTTCTATTATAGATGTCTTCTAGAATATTCCAATTTTACTTGGATAGATTATTCTAGAGATTTAATAGAACTAGATAGGAAAATAAATAAATAAAAATATTAATAATATTTAATTTTATTTTTGATATATTCAATTGACTTAATTTTCGAATTAAGTAACTTTTGGATTAATTGAAAATAAATAGATTTAAATATTGGAAATTAATATTCTCGTCACATGGAGCATTCAAGAAACGAAGACTGAAGACTAGAGGATGCATATGAAGATAAAGCCATGATAGTCGGGAAAATAATTTCTCTAGCATTATTTTGACTATGTGATCTATGTGCTTTATTGCTTTCATGCATGCTATATGTGTTTATTTTTATGCACTAGATAGCGTATCCCTTTATCGTAAAAAGCTAAGTGGGAGAGGGGATGGAAACATTCCCATGGTCTCCATCACTGTTCTCTTGGTGACTTTTATGGACTTTCGAAGTTCATATAGACAAGTCATTGGAGGAGAATTCATGTAATTCCTCTTACAAGAAACATTGATCGAGTTTATCAAACAATGCCTAATTTGTCTTTCTGAAACTGACTTCAAGTCGACTCATTCTCACCCCGGGGAGTGGAATGGAGCCAGAGCCACTTGGTCATGTGGATGACACAAATTAGAGACTTTCGTGCCATTCTTTGATAGGTGGGTCGTTTGTCTGCTCGGCTCCCTCATTTATGAGAGATAGGGTCGCTCGCATGGTGAATCACTGGTTAGAAACTTCGAGTTTCACTTATGATTCTCCGAGTCTTGATTTACGAAATCGAATGGATCTTGTAATTAGGGGTGTTAAAAATTTGGTTAAACCGACCAAACCGAACCGAACCGACACTGTTCGGTTAAACCAAACCGAACCAAACTAATTCGGTTTGGTTTTTGGTTTGTAAAATTTTGTGTTTTCGGTTTTCGGTTCGGTTTGGTTATTTTGGTCGGTTAACCGAATTAAACCGAAAACCGAATTACATATGTATCTATATTATATATATAAAATTAGACAAGTTAATTGGGCCGATGGGCCTCCTCTCCTGCATACCCAGGCCGAACCCAATGTCCAAATATTTGAAGTATTTTTTTATGGAGATTGGAATTTGGAGATAGTCAGTTGCTAGTTGCTACTTACTAATATTTTGATTAGTCTTTTGGTTCAAATATGTAATTATTAATGATGGAGTACTTACTAATATTTGGATTAGTCTTTTGTTTAAATATGTAATTGTTAATGGTGGATTAGATGTTTATGTTGTTGAAAGTATTCACTTATGGGCACAAACCAATTTTTGTACAATTTTTTTTTTTTAATATAGATTTTTAGTTAAAACCGAACCAAACCGAACCAAACCGGTTGAGTTCGGTTTTAACCGAACCAAACCATTCTTTAAACGGTTTGGTTTTGGTTCTTGAAAAAAACTCTTATTTGGTTCGGTTAACCGAAATTTCGGTTCGGTTCGGTTTGGTTTAACCGAATTGACAGCCCTACTTGTAATTGGGAGTCAATTATAAAAATCTCTTGGTGTAGTAAACGTCCACACCACGTGGCTTGCTGTACCGACGGGTTTTGGATTAATTGATGTAGACAGTTATAAGTGATTGTGAAGAGTTGTGAAATTGTCGTAAACGTCCACACCACGTGGCTTGCGGTGACGTAGAAATTCCAAGCGATATACTTTAGTACTGAGTGATGGTTTACACTTAGATACGCGTCATAGTATTCTTCCCCACGAAGTTACGCTATGATTGATGTATGACCGAAGAAAAACTAATTGCTAAATCATTTGGGTGGGTAAACGTCCACACCACGTGGCTTGCCTTACCTGATGGGATTTTAGACGCAATTAGTAATTTAATGATATTATTTGAGGGAGATAATATCGGATATTAAATTGATTGTTTGTTTACATGTGCTTATAGGTTTAGAGAATAGCTATGAATCCACTTTCTGTGATACTCAAGGAACATAAACTCACTGGTCCCAATTACATTGATTGGAAGAGAAATTTGGACATTGTCCTGACTGCTGAAGAGTACAAGTTTGTACTCTATGAGCAATGCCCTGCTGAACCCACGGCCGCCTCAACTGATGAGGAAAAAGAAGCATATCGGAAGTGGAAAAAGGCTGATGAAATGGCTAGGTGCTATATTTTGGCTTCTATGTCAAATGTACTCCAAACCCAACATGAGCCGATGAACACTGCCGAGGATATGTTATTTAACCTCAAGGAGATGTTTGGGCATCATGACCGTGCGGGGAGGCAAGAAGCCATGAGAGTCCTCATGTCAACTACTTAGTCTGAAGGAACGCCTGTCGAGGAGCACGTTCTCAAGATGATGAGTCTGTTGAATGAATTGGAGGTCCTAGGAGCTATGATTGATGGTGAAACACAAGTCGACATCATACTCCAGTCTCTGACCTCTAGTTTTGAGCAGTTTCGTATGAGCTATAATATGGGTAAACTATCTTATACTCTTGCGCAACTCCTGACTGAACTGAAGGCGGCAGAGGGGATCTACAAGAAGGGCAAGTCTCAAGCGCTTGTGGCTACCAAGTCCAAAAGCTTGAAAGCTATTGGAGGTAGGGGCAAGAAAAGGAAGCAAGCCATAAAACCCAGTGGTGCCAAGAGGAATGGACCACGAGTGGGGGCTAGTAAGCCAAAGGGCTTGTGCTTCCGGTGCAAGAAGTCTGGACACTGGAAGTCTGAATGTCCTCTCAGAGATACGAATTTTTCTTTAGTCGTAAAACATAGTCAGCGGTATTATCTACCAGAATTCTGGTGTGTAGATATGGAACCACTGACGGTATGTGCATTTCTTTAAATGCAGGGGTTCCAGAAAACCCGGCGACTTAGAGAAGAAGAATTCGAGTCTACCTGGGCGAAGCTGTTGGGGTAGCAGCGGTTGCAGTGGAAGACATTTATCTGTTTTAAGTTTTCATTTCAGTTATTGCTTATGTACCCCTTTATTTTGAAAAGGAACTTCGTTCTGGTTTTCTTTATTAATGGATATTTTATTTCTTTAATCATTGGATGGTTTGGATAAGAAATAATGGTGATATCTATTATGGTACATTAGATAGCAATATATGAATGATGAATCCTTAGTCTACCACGATGCAACAATCCGTTATGTATAATTTGTTTTACTTATTAGATGTATTTCTCTTATTAATCGTTATACTTGTAAATTATTGTACTTGGTAGTATCTATTCAAAAGGGATTCAAAAGGTCGAAATTGATTCGATCAATTATAGTTGGAGGAATGGACCTCCCGACCTAAGAATCGAACTTGAAAGATGATACAACTAAGTCAACCTTTCTGGATAAAGGATGGAATTCGGACAAGTATAGAAAATGATTTGTGATTAATGCGGTATGTGTGATTAGAAAGGCACGAGTCGTTCTTTCAAGAATACTCGAAGATGGATTAGAATACTTGATGTGCCATAAGAGCGGAGTGTTTTCAACACAAAGCCATTATGGGGATCTTTCCAAGTATATCCATTAAAAGCCTGCGACTTGTTCGCGGAGGCTATCACCTATCTAAATAACACATAGCATAAATCAAAGATTGAGATTAAATCTCAAACGACTACACCATACACTGAAGTGTAGACATGGTGTGTCAGAAATAAGAGATGGGATTCTAATAGTAAAAGGACAAGTTTGTTCGGAACTACCTATGTTCTATGGATATTTCTAGATACGGCACATTCTATGTGGTTGTAGAATATCCTAGAAGAACAAGTAATTATAAGTTCAATAGTACTACGAACCAGAAGGGTGTCCTCGCCCGGTTCTTAGAGGAAGACTATTAGATGAACTACAATGCCCTAACTGACAAAGTACTTTAAATGAGGAAAGGGAAAGACTGAGAACCAGCCTGACCGAGTAGCGGTACACCACTAACTGCACCTAATGTTATTACTGTTATACACCGGAACGCCATTGCAGTGGGAGGTTGTTAACCAACCAGAGATGTTCATAAGACTGGAGGAGTTTTGAACTCTGGATCCAGTATACATGAAATCGATCCCTAGGTCTGCATAGATTTGCGAGAAAGGTGTGTTAGAAACGTAATGGAAACAAAGGTGGTGTTTCTCGGAATTTTGTGTAGATAACACTTCATCATTGGCAACAATGTAAAAGTGTTGTCAGACATGAAATAGAGGTTGTCTAAATAAATCGAGATATAAGATTAAGATGAAGTTGGATCATGTTCTTAGAAATCTTTCGATCTCTAGATAAGAACATTTGTACTTTTCTTTAGATATCTTATACGATTATGGTTTGTTTTTAAACATGCACAATTCTGAGAAAGGTTATTGCCTTTCGGGAACAGAATGCATCTATCTAAGGTATGTGTTTCGAACGCATAAAGGAGATAGATATAGACAAAGCAGGTTCCTACACTTTGAGTGTAGAGAGCTTTGTAGACGCAATGTTGAAAAACAAGGACCTGATATCAACTATGCGGTTAGCGTAGTGGGAGGATATCGAAGTAATCTGGATAAGAGATATTCAAATGCTGTAAAAGTACTTGGAAGTACTGGATTACCGGCAAAACGAAATCCTCTTAGATTACAGTTTCTCAGATCAAAATTCGGAGAAAGACCAGTGTAAGTCGATATCAGGCTATGTGTTCACTTTTAGAAGAGGTGGAACCTAAGGATGAAAGAGTGATAAGCGTTATGCTTCTCGGACTCTATCATAAACCGAATAGCAGCCTCAGAGGCAGCGGAAGTTTTGGTTAGGTTCCGGAATGACCTCTGAACTTGGATATGATTCTTGGTTCACCAAAGGCTATGTACATAGCGGTGCGTGGAGAACTGGAAGAAGTCATTAGTTCGAAAAGTGATGATAACACATAGAGCCAGTACCACCTGATACGAGTCATCGTCAGAGAGACGACGCAGTAGTCACCAAGATAACTTCAGAGCGACAACCTAGATTGCTCATTCACATAATACTTCTGGGAAGTATAACTTAAGCACGTGATGAGTATGGGAGTCGGGAGTTTGGAGGAAATGACTAGACCTTAGTACAAGTGGGAGATTGTTGGAGTTGTGTACTTAATGTCTAGATTTAAGTACCGGTAAACTCCCGGTCATGGCATTTAACCTATTTAATTAATAAACAATTATTTGCAATTAATTTATTATGCAAAATATAGTCCTGGATTTTATACGTTGTAGTTAGTATGGTGCTGCATGGGCGCACAGAAGATCATACTATCGGTTACTCGTATTTAATCGAACAGTTGCTCACGACCTAGATGGACACGGACCAATCCATCGGTATAGTCGTTGTGTGAGAGAGAAAATAATTTATCTTAATTATTTTATCACACTTGTACACTTGGTGTATTGGGCGGATCAGCTTGAGATTTATTGATTAGGATTGCCTTGGATAATCAATTTAAATCTCGGAGTATTTTATTCTTAATCCCCGATATTATTGCGGGTGTGTATATTTAATACTAGAGGCTTTGATTTTCCAAAGGAATTAACCGATTTAATTATTGGGTTAATTACCGGTAAAGTTGGGTCGCTATATTTTATATATGACATGCCGTGAATACTTGACGGGAAAGTGTATCCCGGAAGGGTTGATAATATCCCCGAGATGAGTTCATAAGGAATTATTGTGTAAACCTCATGAGTGGATTCGTTCCGCACAATAATAAAGGTTGAACGGTACTAGTCTCGGATACAAGATATGAATATTATTTATTGAGCAATAAATAAATTTATTCATGGATATTTAAATCTTAAATACACGGAATAAATAATACTAAGATGGAGAAATATTATTTGATATAATATGGAATAATATTGGGAGTGCAATTTTATTTATATAGTGGAAAATAAATAAAATTAATATTGATAAGAATTAATAGATTTGGGTTGGACCCAATTTAATTTTCAATATTGAAGCCCAATATTTATTCTCCTTATGATCCCCTACGTAGCCTATATAAGCACTACATGGTCTTCACTTTTCATAACTAAGAGAGAATTAATTGACCTACGGAATTCATAAAGTCTTGAGAGTGAGGAGGATCCATAGAGTTCGATAGATCGTCGCCCACACGACGTTCGAACGGAGTGCTAGGAATACGCGGGAAGATCACAAGGTCGTCAACCGATTTCGTTTCTCCGTACAACGAATCGAAGGTATAATCGAGAAACCCCTTCTATGATTATTTGCGTTGAATAAATTGTGATATATACATGAACGCACGATCCGGGAAAACGACGAACCTCGGGGACGGGGATTCGAGATCCCCGGCGAGGATCGAAGGCGGCGGACGAACCCTAGGGTTCGACCGCCGAGGACGCGCGACGAGGAGGGAGCCCCGGCTGGACGCCGGGGCACACGATCGAACCTAGGGTTCGATCGTCGGGGATCCGCCGTGGGCTGGTGCCACGGCGGGTGGATCCGCCGGCCCCCTCGTCGGAGGCGCGTGGCGGTGGCGCACGGGAAAAGCCCTCGGCTGGAGCCGAGGGCGTGCGATCGATCCTCGGATCGATCGCGGGTAAGCTGCGGGGTCACCCGCAGCGACCCCGTACGTGCTGCGGGTTCGCCCGCAGCGGATGCGTGCGGGGGCTACGCCCCGCTGGGCAGCGAGTCACGGACTCGCTGCGGGGCTGCTACGAGCAGCCCCGGGGATCGCGCGAGCGATCCCAGCGATCGTCCGAGGACGATCGCGAGCCCCTCGCGGGGGCTCGGCTGGGCGCACGCAGCCTTCGGGCTTCGCTGGGCGTTCGGTCGGGCCCCGGCTCGTGAGGTGGTTCGCGTTCGTGGATCCGGCTCGCGGGAGAAAATCGGCTGGGGGCGGGCTGCGTGTCTTCGGGCGCGTAGTCTCCAAAGGTCGGACTCCTGCGGATGAGTTGGTGTTCGTGCGTTTTCCGGCGACGGGTTTTCGGTCGGGTTATCGGTTCCGCAATTTTGATAGCCCGGGACATCGAATCCCAGCATCGATAAGTTTAAAGCTCGTTTGGTAGCCAAAGGGTTTAAACAAAGAGAAGGATATGATTTCTTTGATACATATTCACTTGTAACCAGAATATCGTCTATTCGGGTGCTTATTGCGATTGCTGCTTTGCACAATCTCGATATTCATCAGATGGATGTGAAAACTGCGGTTCTGAATGGTGAATTGGAAGAAGAAATTTATATGGAACAACCCGAGGGATTTGTAGCACCTGGACAAGAGAAAAAGGTGTGCAAATTGATAAGGTCGTTGTACGGACTTAAGCAAGCTCCTAAACAATGGCATTTGAAATTTGATAACATAATGATATCAAATGGATATAAAATCAACGAGTGTGACAAATGTGTGTACATTAAAGGTACATCTGACTCGTTTGTCATAGTCTGTCTATATGTAGACGACATGTTAATCATGGGTAGTACTCGTGAATTGATCATGAATACTAAAGCAATGTTAAAAAGAAATTTTGACATGAAAGATTTGGGAGTTGCTGATTTAATCCTCGGGATTAAAATTGAAAGAACCCCTAATGGAATTGTCTTATCACAATCTCATTATGTTGAGAAAGTGTTAAAGAAATTCAATGCCCATGATGGTCCTACGAGTAGGACGCCGATTGACTTAAGTATAAATCTTACTGTCAATAAGGCTGAACCTGTAGCTCAGTTAGAGTATTCTCAAGTTATAGGCAGTCTGATGTACTTAACAAACTGTACACGTCCAGACTTGGCCTATCCTGTGAATAAACTGAGTAGGTATACAAGCAATCCCGGTGTTGAACACTGGAATGCTTTGAATCGGGTTTTAAAGTATTTGAAATACACCCGAGAGTATGGGCTATACTATACGAGATATCCTAATGTACTTGATGGATATTGTGATGCTAGTTGGATATCTGATTCTAAAAGTTCACATTCCACTAGTGGTTACGTCTTCTGTATCGGGGGCGGAGTAGTTTCGTGGAAGTCAACGAAACAAACGTGTATAGCCAGATCCACCATGGAATCGGAGTTTATAGCTTTAGATAAAGCTAGTGAAGAAGCAGAGTGGCTTCGTCATTTTTTGGAAGATATTCCATGTTGGAAAAAGCCTGTGTCTCCCGTGATGATTCACTGTGATAGCCAAGCAGCTATAGGGAGAGCACAGAGCATTATGTATAACGGGAGTATGTAAAATCTAAGGAAAATCTGGCTGATCCTTTGAC
Organism: Euphrasia confusa; assembly: GCA_954870475.1. Taxonomy (NCBI): domain Eukaryota; kingdom Viridiplantae; phylum Streptophyta; class Magnoliopsida; order Lamiales; family Orobanchaceae; genus Euphrasia; species Euphrasia confusa. The sequence continues at coordinate 13,698,858 of OX940968.1, forward strand.
AAAAGGAATGAATCGAGATCAATTGGGCGTGTTGCTAGAGGGAATGGGTTTGAAAAACCACAATCCAACGAACGATCATAACGGTAACCCTACCTTGATGAATGGAGATCCCATGAACTTGGTTCAAAGGGAAAACTAAGTTATGAAAGTTCAATCGAGCACTTGTACTCATCCCTAAAGGCAATTCAAGTGTTATTTCCTGATGTGTGGTAATAGGTTAAGTTCTCGAGGAGACTTTTAATGAATCCCTACCTTGAAAAGGTTAAGTATGTCAGGATACTTATAATGGGAGGTCACCTATATAAATGTGAAGTTACGAAAGCTTTTATTGAAAAGGTTAAGTATGTCAGGAGACTGTTAGAAATATTTTGATCTTTTATTGATTAAGTTACGAAAGCTTTTTTACCTTTACTTTTTTAAACAACTTATAAGGTTTTAAACAACTTATTTTTAAATTTTATAATATAAAATCTTTTTAAGTTTTATTATATAAGATCTTTTTTTAGGTAAGTTTAAATAAACAGGTTTCTTAATTTAATAAATTAATTATAACTCCCAAAGTTTTTTTTTTATTAATTTGAAGAATAGTTTTATTTTTTAATTTTTTGCGTGTGATTTTAAGTTCATTTAAATTATTAAAAACAATTATTTTCTTTTTATTTTTTACTACATGCATAATTTTTGTAATTAATTATTTTTATAAAATTATGTAAATTGTGTAGTGTGTGAACGGTTATAGTGTCAATATGCCCTTCATTTTAATGTAACAAGGATATGAATATAAAATCTATTTTATATTTCTCCCTAAAAAATATTACCTGTTATGAATATTATTAATTAGTGAATGACTAGTTTACCCTTTCTTGGTGAACAAGACAGAAACCCTACTTTGTATCATATATAAAGGGGTCTCCCCATATGAATTAATATAACAATTCATAACAATTCTATTCTCCTCTCATATTGTCTCTCTTTATACTATATTATTCTCTTTCTATTTCTCTTGAATTTATAACACATTATCAGCACGAAAGCTCAACTGCGTTCTTCATCGAAATTCTACTTATCCAAGATCCGAACTCCAAGGCAAGAATTTATATGTTTGTTTATATTTATTAATAATTTTAAATATATCTACTTCTCCTCCCTTTTTCTTAAATTCAAATGTTCCCGAAGAACATTATAATCTGATATTCCTGAAGTAATATCATATGTTTCCGAAGAACATTATAATCTGATATTCCTAAAGTAATATCATATATGTTCCCGAAGAACATTATGATCTGATATCCCTAAAGTAATATCATAGGTTCTCGAAGAATATTATGATCTGATATTCCTAAAATATTATCATATGTTCCCGAAGAACATTATAATATGATATTCTTGAAGTAATATCAAATTAATTATGCATAGTAAATTAATTAAAATTAAATGTTCCTGAAGAAAATAATATGATATCGTGAAGATATATCAAAATTAAATGTTCCTGAAGAACATCGTGATATGATATTCCTGCAGAAATATTAATATTAAATTGATTATGATTATATACTAATAATCTCGAATAATATCTTTGAAAATTCACCGTAAAAGAAATATACGATCACCCGAAGTTGTTCGTATTATAGCTTTGTGGAAAGATTAATTTAAATGAAAGATACGATCACCCGAAGTTGGTCGTACTACCAAAACGTGGTATGATTGACTCCAAATTAAATTGCTCCCGTAGTAGCAATCAGTTTTAAATGTTCCCGAAAAACATTATGATAAGATATTCATGATTAAATATCAAAATTAAATTGTAAATGTTTTGGAGAACAATATGATATGATATTCCCGCACAAAATATTCTTGAAAGAATATTTTTATTGATTGCTCCCGAAGAAGCAAAGTTCAAAACATTAAATGTTTTTGAATAAAGTTACATCTCATGATACTTATAGTGAAACGCCAAATTCGATTGTTCTCGTTAAAACAATGATTACATATGAATTATCCCTGAAAGATGTCTTTTGAAAATAATTATCCCTGAAGGATATATTTTGAAAATCGAGAATAAATGTACTATGTGGGTACTCATGGAATATTGAAAAAGTCGATTCCAATTAAATGTAATTTCTGAGAAAATTATATTTTCGAGAAATATTTTGATCCCCGAAGGATCATTGATAAAATCTAATATTTTGATCCCGAATGATCATTGGTAAAGATACTGTATCCCTGAAGGGTCATTGATAAATGTATTGTATCCCTGAAGGATCATTGATAAAGATATTGTATCCCCGAAGGATCATTGATAAAGATATTGTATCTCCGAAGGATCATTGATACTGTTATGCAAATTATGACATATTAAGAGTGGGCTCCGGAAGAGCTTTACTAATTATCCCCACGAGTACTACAAATGTACTTAAAAATGAAGATGATGCATATCATGATTATTATTAAGTGTGTGGAAATGAATCGAGCATTTCCCATCTGCGAATTAATTTTAGATATGCAACTTATATTCATATCACCACTAAAGCGTATTTTTATGAATGGGCATAGTAGAAAATAAGGTATATTAAATATCTCGAGCCCACGATCCAGAAGATCACGATCCTGAAGATCGATTTATAGCAGTTACGCTGATTTGCATATTTAAGGAAGATCATTTCCCGGCATTAGGGGGAGATAAGAATATAAAAGATATAAATGCCGAGAAATTTCATTGAATGAAAAAGATCTTCAATTCTTAATCCACGCAGCAATCAGTTGAACCTGAAGTTCATGAAAATAAGTAACTTGCAATATTCAACAAGTAATCTGCCAAATTAATGAAGGTGTGACAAAATCACATATATTTGTGATAAAATGAACTATAAGAGTTCAAATACCAAAGAGATCAACTCAAATGTTGATTCTAATATACGCCAGAAGCGTAGTAGATCGATCTTAAGATATAAAATAAATCCGCGGAAAAACAAAGAAATTTAGTCACCTTCAAAATCTCCTGAAGAGAGTTAGATTGAAATCCCATTGAAAAAGCATGTGCACATGATAATAGAAAATCGTTGGATTGCGGAACAACCAAATTAAATATTTTGGGAAATGATGAAAGATTTGGTTGATAGAATGAATTGTCATCAACAAGGAAAAAGTCGTCAACAACATATTTGCCTCAAGAGTTGCTCTAGAATATTTGGATCCAAAACTTAAATCAATAATAGTGTGCCGGCAGCACTCAAATAAATAGAAACGAGCAATTGAGGTTGAGCATGACTCGCTGAATAAAAGAGATATTTGACTCTATAGTACACACCTCAAAATATTATCACAGAAGGATATATGTGGGTGTTTCGTATGAAAAACGAGAAATGATGTGGTGAGATATAAAAGCGAGATTAGTTGCTCAAGAGTTTTTCGCAGAAACTCGATATATTTAAGGATGATGACATTAAGTTCCGCAACTTTATACTTCTGGCAGCAACAACGATAAATATAGATATGCACAAATGTATGATTTGACTATGTAGAAGTCAATAGAAAAATACATACATGAAAATCCTTGATAGATTTTAAAATTCCTGAAATGAAAGGAAATGAAAATCAGAACATGTATAGTATCATATTACAAAAATTAATATTGAGACAAGGTCCCGAAGACCAGTGATTGGTCCCGAAGACCAGTGATTGCACTCTTTTTCCCTCTACTAAGTTTTTCCCATTGGGTTTTCTTAGTTAAAGGTTTTTAACGAGACAATCACCACAATATAAATGTGAATATCGTGTACTCTTTTCCTCGAGTATTTTTTCCTACAAGGTTTTATAACGAGGTTTTTAACGAGGCATGTACATCACTCGATAATAATTAATGGGGACATCAGAATGTTCCATATGAGTTTGTTTTCGAGATAAAATGAGATATTTAACGTGAAGTTCAAATGATTGTGAATTGAAGTTCACATTATTCATTTGTCAAGAAATGTATATTGAACACTAAACGCATATAAAATACTCCAGAAGAGTTACCGGCCGGTTATAGCAATTGCGAATGCTCTAGTCAATATAGATGTCTGGTAAAGGCATGTCCCTGAAGGACGAAAAATATACAATAATACAAATGAATATGAAACTCGACAACTCAAAGGTTGGGTCCTGAAGACCAAAATTTATATTTGAATAACTAAGTTTTTCCTATATGGTTTTATTAGTTATATACAGGTTTTAATGAGATTGATTGATCACCAATAACTACGTTCGAGAAGTAAAAGATCTTCGGTGATTACAATCAGGGGGAGCAAGTTGTACTCTTTTTCCTTCGCTCAGGTTTTGTCCCATTGGGTTTTCCTGGCAAGGTTTTAACGAGGCAGCAATACTGCAAATAGTCATTCAAGTGGGAGTGTTATGAATATTATTAATTAGTGAATGACTAGTTTGCCCTTTCTTGGTGAACAAGACAGAAACCCTACTTTGTATCCTATATAAAGGGATCTCCCCATATGAATGAATATAACAATTCATAACAATTCTATTCTTCTCTCATATTGTCTCTCTTTATACTATATTATTCTCTCTCTATTTCTCTTGAATTTATAACATTACCCTTTTTTTTAAGTCTTATCCATTTTCACTTTTATAATTAGCAAGATGATTTATACATTCACCATGAATTAAATAAGTACTTTCTCATTTCATATATTAAATAATAAAACAACTTTTTTTTTGGGAGGTGTGATATTAAATTACTAATAAGTATGTGATGTAATAAGAAGCGAAATACTAACGGAACAGAATGACGTCATTGGTTGAAAATTTCTAAAAGAGAAAAAAATGAGATTGATTGAAATTTTCTAAAAGAGAAAAACATGGCATCGGAGTCAACAATAGCTTTTTTTTTTCTCAAAGTAGAATAATTTCATTTGACAAATTTTGGTTATGAGAAGTTGGGAACCACGCGGGCATTCGAGTCCAGTAGTCGAGTCAAACCCGCGGGCTTATTTATCAAAGTGGAGACTAATTAATAGACTATCTATTGTATGTGAAACTCTCCGTATGTGTCTAGCTATAGCTATATTGTAGGAATGGGAAGTGTGTGTGTGTGTGTGGTGTTGCTGGTTTTCATGTTACATTCTCCCTTCGTTGCGACAGATGTTGATCCTAATTTTATTCGCGAAGAAGGTTAGTAATCGAGTTCGTGTTTGTCTTTTGGATTATATCGATTTCAATGTTATTTTTCATTTATATTTCAATTATGTGTTAATTAACTAGCTAGCTTATACATTAAATATACAATGATCTGATAAGGGACGATCGATGTTTTATTTTGATATATAGGCCAAGCTTTACTCGACTTTAAGAGCAATATAAGAAGTGATCCGACTGGTCTTCTGGAACGTTGGAACAATAGCTTTAATCCCAATTTCTGCAACTGGAAAAAAATCGATTGCCCAAAGAAAACAAGGAATGTGACCAAAATGTAAAGAGAACAATATTTTATTTTTCATGTTAATTATATATATTCGTAGCGCGTACATAATTATCGATTAAGTGATGATCGATCAATCTAATTAAATTTGTTTTTGATCAATTTCGATTGATTAATACGTACTATGATCCAAGGGATCTTTCCGACGCCATGTTAGAAGGTCAACTCCCGGAGAATCTTGGCATGTTAAAGCAATTGAATAATCTGTAAGTTTAATTTATCTGTTTATATGTTATGTATTTGAATATAATTAATTCTTTATCCAAACGATGTTGAATAATGTATTTAACATGATGCTAGGTCGTTACACAATAATAGCATAAGCGGGCCCATACCGAGTAGCCTCGGAAATCTTGCTCATTTGGATTGGTTGGATCTTTCTCATAACAAACTCAACGGTTCCATTCCGGTCACGTTCGGCCAGAACTCGACGACGACTTCACAAAACACTACTACGTGAGCGAGTTATTAAATGAATTAGTAATTTATTCATAGAACAAAAATTATTAAATTTCTTTTGTTTTGAAGGGGTGATATTATGAATGAGTTTGTTGGGATTCTTAATTTGAGTATGTTGGATCTTTCTTTCAACAACATTTCTGGTACCATTCCGGAGACCTTCGGTAACTTGAAGAGGTTGGAAATTTTGTAAGTGCCTAATTGATTTTTTATAGAGTTAATTTGGAAAAATAATATTTTAATTTATTTATTTAGATCTTATAACTCATAAAATTTATTTTTAATTAAGTGTTTTAATATTTTATTTTATTTAAATTTTAAGATAGTATTTTAAGTAGATACTCTATATATAAATAAACTCAGTAATAAAAAATGCAAGTCTCAATTTGAGACTAATTATAAATAAGAATAGTCATACATTTTTCAAATCACACATTACGAATTTATACTTCTATATAAGAATAAATTATTAATATATAATAAAAATATTTATTAATAATATTTTTATTTATCAAAATCAATAACATATTTAAGATAATTTAAAAGATTTATCAAAATTAATAAGATATAGTATACTATGGTTGAAGTTTATAATCTTTAAATTTCATTAGTATTTTATTCAAGGTATATATTAAACACAATTTTTATGATCAAGTTTCTTTATTCAAAACTATTAAAAACATAATTTTTAAATATATATGATAAAATGTTTTTAGTCAAAACTATTAAATTGTTTACGTGAACTTATATACAATATATGTTATTTTTATATTTATATTAATTTTTATAAAAAAGATAATTTTATTTTATAAAACTTTAATAATAGTTTTTACACATTATTAAAATGTTAATTACTATTTTACCCTTATATTTAATTTATAGTATTTATTATTAATAAAAGGTTAATTTAGGTAAACTATTTAAAATTATATATATATATATATATACTAGGGGCGATCGTCTTGCCGTGCAAGACGAAGGCCCATATGACTTGGTTAACCTACTATGCGACACTTTGACTACGACCACCATGAGGTGCAACAGCTTGAAGGTCTTGTTGTACCAATGCTGCAATGCTTCAACAACTTCATCACATCTAATATCATACAAATATGCAACCTTTATCATAGTGTGTTGGGTTGAAGTGGAAGTACACCCATAAATGCTGATCTCTGATGGTTGAACATATATCAGATTGGTTTGGTTTAAAAATAAATATAACTAAGTATAGTTCTATGTATATATGTGAGGTAAGATTGCTCAGAATGAAAGCAAAAAAAAAACCACCGCTCAAAATAGAGTTTATGAGAACTATGAACATATTGCAGTAAAAGAATGGCGAAGGGGAGAGAAGAATTACAGCTGCATGCAGGAGGTTTACAATAGTACCTTTATTTCCATAAACACAATGGTCAAGGGGAATGAATGGCATCTTTCAGAAAGAGCAAACACCTCAACAAGCATACCTAGGACTGTCAATCTTTATACCACAAACAACAGTTAACGTGTTGAATCCACGATTAAAGGATGGTAGAATAGATTCTTCATCTTCAGCGTGCAAAGAGACTCGTACCTTCTCAGTACCTTCTCATTCTCTGCTACCTTCTCCAAAGTTTGGGATGCGATTGTCGATGGGCTACTAAGTTTTCCAACTTTAGCACGTACTGGATTTTTCAAGTTTTCCTGAATATTTCATAAAACCAAACCATTTAATAGCCACGGAATTCATGCATTATTAGTTAAAGAAAAGTATTTTCCCATAAGTCTTTTCATATTGCCATCCATAAGAACCACAAAAAAAATACCATAATCTCTATAGACAACTGACATGTGCTAGCTCTTCAATCTCCACTGGCAATCTGGTATAGTAGCACTAAACAACAAAGGGTGATGCTTTTCAGGAAGACTTTGCATCACCTGCAACAATAGGATTATACAGATGCATTAGTTTAAATTCAACATTATATATTTTGAACATCGTTAGATGCTACTGGCCTGACACACTATTTAACAAATTAAAAAATGTTGGTTTTTCACACTATTTAACAAATTAACAAAACATGCTTTTCATGCACAGACACGGCACATTCCACACTCATTAATTACCAAAAAAAATTACATTTTGTAATGGATTTGAAATCTCACAAATCCACATGACATCCAAATAAATCTTGAAGCCTTATTTTCTCTTTCTTCTGTTTCCTTTCATTCCTACATTTTTCAAGCAGTGGAAAAGGGTTTGGGCCTTGGGGAAAAAAATGCTTCGAGGTGAAATAAAGTAATTGATAGATACTTCAACATAAAGGTCATTAGTCGCAAATCTTATTACCCAGTACATCATTCATGTTGTATTAACACTTTAGGCTTCTTTCACATCTGGACCAGCTTCTTAAAAATCGACTTCATTCACAGCTTGCTGCTCAGCCTGCAAACATGCCCAAAAAATCAGGTGTTAAATAGGCAAAATTAGTAGTTCAGCATTCTCAGCATTCTATATAAGGGATAATGGTATTTATTCTGGGGTCACTAACCCATACAGTCGCATCACACACAGACATACATAATTGAAAAGGCCTGTAATATTCAAAAGGCAAAAAAAAGTGTAATTACCGGTGCCGCCGTGGCCGATGATTACAATCTTGAAGCTTGGGTATTCCGAATTCTGTTGATTCGGCAATGCCTAAAAACCCAAAAAACATATATAGCTAAATCAAAATAACGTAAACAGAAAAACACAAAACGAAAATGCAGAAATCGAAATCAGATCAATAATCAAGAAAAAGATCACCATTTGATCCTTGAGAAATTCAAGTTGCATAGAGAGATGTCGTTGCCATGTTTATAATTTTACTCGATATGCATGGGCTCCATCAACAAAGTTGTCTATGATCTGTCATGTATTTATCACCAAAGGTAACCACTCTTAATTACTACAAAAAAAAACAGATAAAACAATTAGTATCAAATAAAAATTGTCACCACATTAGATAAAAATTACTACTAAAAAGCCAACACACACACAATATCATACACATGAAGCTAAAGAACAATATATAAGTCAATTATTACCAAATAAAATCTGTGAATAACATTACAATCATCAGTCCTCACCTGGAAATGAAATGGGTTGTTGAATATGAATATGGCATATATGTATATAAAAAAAGTTTCACAATAAATAGAAATTTGAAAACATGATAAAGCATACCACATCCTAGTCAATAAGGCTTTTCCTCTCTCTGAACATTGTAAATCATTTTTCCTGCTCCAAGATTAAAGTTATATCTTGTAATCTGGGTCCGCTGAATCAAGATGAATTCTTCGATGAACAAATCAACTAATTTACCATGTTTGACAATTAAATGGTATTTTTTCTTGGCATAGAATGGGAATAAATTTTTTTATTCCGTAAATGATATATGATCCTTTTCCTATGTGTCGGCATTAGGATCCCATAACATGAATCACTTTTCATCAATTATATCTCTAATTTAATGTAAAAAACATGTATAAAGTGGTTTGTGTGATCACATGGGTATGCCATGCGTGTACAATGTGAGGCCTCTATACCTAACGTTTTTGATCTCTTAATATATATTTACATTTCGATATAAAAATAAAATTAAATGACAGATGTCCACTTGATCAAAAACTAATAAAATATCCGTAAACACAATATCACTTGAAACATGCTGCAGTAAACCGACCGTGTACCTTAAGAAGTACTCTATCTTTGTTATTAATGTAACCATGCCATTCCTCATCCGATGGATAACCTTGGGCAAATTCGGGACTGGCTGGAAACTGAAACATAATCTCAAAAGAATTAATTCTGAAAATTGAAATGAAATGGGCAATTTGTTATTGAAACATTCTCCATCAATACATCACATGTCCCAATTATGTTGATTTATTTTCTCATTTTTGAGCTAAGGACATGATTCTACTACCATAATTCAGAATAAAACCAGAAGCGTATTGAACTCACAAACACGAACCACTTCAGGAAAAAAAATTAATACAATTAAGAAAACAAAAATCAGATCAACTAAACTGCAATTTTCAATTAAAGTCTCAGTGGATACCTCATCTTGAGGCAGAAAGTGGAGAGGAACGAAACGGCGTCGTGGAGAACATCGGTGATATGCGGGAAATGAAAACGGGCCTTGAAGTCGTCCTGATACTAACTTCCAATCCGAATCGCTGAATTCAATGCTCGTCTGCTTCCCCGATTGCGCTTACAACTCGATACTGTTTCGAAACGGGGCTCCGCTTCGAACAAAAGTTCTCGTAGGACCCGAGGGAGAGCAGAGCATGATCGCATCTACCCCAACCTGTGTGGAGAGGAAAGCAGCTTAAGTTGTTATTAATAAATTAAAATCAATAAACACTCCAACCAGAATCAATCAAAAAGGGCATTAGAAGCTTCAATGTTTAGTTGAATAGCAGGTTTAGTTGCAAAGGAAAATAATATATCAGCACACATCAATTACCTTTTACAGTTATCAGAATTAGAACAATGAAAAGCCTGCAAAATTGGGCATTAAAATTTAAAAAATGAAAAAAAGGTGAATCAGAAATGTACCTTGACGGGCCAAGCAGAAAAACCCTTGACATTGGCGAGGACGAGATCGCCTAAACTCAACTCGCTCTTAGTCTTGACACCTCTCGGTCCGCGCTTTGGCCCTGGAGTCATGCCCTCCAAAATCCCACCATTGATTTCTGATTTGTGCAATAAAACCAACAAAGATATGTATTTTAAACAATAATCCTAGACGGAGAAATGAAAACGGCAAATTAACTCCGATCCAAATAAATTTTTGAATAAATCCAACCCTAAATTCGCAGAGAAAATCGAGAAAAAATGAGAAACCCTATGTGCAGAACGAAGATAAGACGAAGAGGAGAAACGTGGGCGTGATAAATAAAAATAAGAAATAATAAGCATCGACAATTTCTAGATTTTGTGTCTTACAAAAATAAGAAGCTTGAATTCGCCGGCAATTGCAGAGAGAATAAGACAATGATCTGGTGGATCTGTTTTTCGTTTTATTTTTCTGATAAGAGATAATGCAATTAATTAATTAATCAATCAAATGCTTTAACATACGTGGAGATGCAGGTGGCATGATATGGTGAATTGCATGAGAAATAAGAATTTTTTTTTTGCATTATTTAATGATGTAATTTACATACACACGACTACATACAGAATACATACATTTCCTTTAGAGCATTGGAGAACACGTGGCTCATTGCTTTTAGCTTTATATATATAGTGATATATATATACTAGGAAGTCTTCCGCCTTGCAATGCAAGACGGGCCCAGTTGATTTTAAAAATGTGCTCGATGAAGTTGATTTTGGAAATATATCCCTTCCGGTCAAAACATGCAGTCCAATAAGAAAAACAACTCCATTTCTACTTATCTCTAAAAAACTAAAACAAAACACCAAGAGCGAAGTACAAAAAATCATCTAAGAAAGAGTGTCAACTATTTCAAAATTCACACAACATACGCAGAAATTTAATCGGGAAATCAATAAACAAATGATTTACTTAAAGAGAGCAGCCGATGGTGGTGACAATGCGTTGTGATCGGCATCTCGGCATCTGCTTGCACCATTCCTTTTCTAAGACTTTTCCTTCAAATTAATCAATTGATCAGGAAGAGAAAAAAAGATGAAACCCCAGCTAATTCGATTATGATTTTTTTAAGCGTAAGCAGCACTAAACATTTTGATAAATCAGAAACAATTCATCAAAAAAAAAAGGGGGAAAAAATCAAAGAATGATACACACAAGTTGTCGATACATTCAACTAAAAATAAATCCCACAGATTTCTTTTTTATTCATCGTTTCAAACCCACAAACATCAATTTACAGTTTTTTGAAAAACCCTCTACGAACATTCGTCGCTAGAAAAGCAAAAAAAATGAAGAACATGTGGGTGAAAATAAAAAAGAAGGAAAAAAATCAGAAAAGAACAAAATTCAAGTAATTCGTCAAAAAAATGGCAGTATTAAATTCAAGCAATTCGTCAAAGAAATCAACAGAAATACGATAGAGGAAGTGAAATCAAATTTATGTAAAAACAAGAGATTTTGTCAGTATTTAAAAGTGCTCAAAGTACTGCGCGTTTAAGCATATGGACCGTTAGGAGGCACAAACAATAAATGAGGTATGTCTAAGCTAACCTCATCAACAAAAAAAATTACGGGGAGCTAGCTTGCTAGCAAACGAGAAGGGTGCTCTAGTGAGTTTTTCAGCATCCCCAAATCACTGCATCAAAGAACCAAGCACAAAAAATGTTATGTAAAACGCTAATTGAATGATTTTAAGTCTGAACGAAAAAACAAAATATAATTCAATAAAACTTGGTATTAGTGAACCTGAAAAAATATAATTACAATTAGCATATTATAACACCACCATCCATTAGCAATACAAAACCATCTCGTGCCATTTTTTCAATAAGCTTACGTATTTTACTCGGGCTAGCTTCTCCTTCAAATTTATTCTGAAGTTTTGGCAGTTTTATGTAGTCCAGTGGAAGAATATGGTATAAATCCTGAGACCAAGAGCACAATATTAGTATATGTGGGGCTTATGAATCACAAAATTCTCTGAAATTAATGATCAATGGTTAACCAATAATACAGAACAAGTATGAATTAGTATCTGCAACCTTTCAGATAATTAGTGTTGAATATTTTGCAAGGAAATGAATAAAAAAATGGTTAACCAATAATACAAAACAAGTAAGTGGGGGTGTGAGTAAAGTAGTTGGTTCATACTAAGGGGGTCTTGAACACAGGAAAGTTGCATCTCGTATTCCCGGTCGAGAGTAAGCGGTTCGGATGCAGTGGCGTGGAGGGTTGTTGGGTCCTGCATCCTGTATCCAGACATGGTACTTGGGCACATGCTCCTTCATATATGGCGTAAGTATCACATTTTCCCCATCCAAGCTTATCTTCATTACTTATTTTTCTTCACAATATAAAGTTGTAGTATATCAAGCTAATTATAGATGTATGCAATTAAAAAATAATTAATTTTTTTATTCTCTTGACATCACCTAGTTTCCATTAATTCTAGAGATTTGCTCCAGGCGGCTCTTTCTAGCTTTTACCTTGAAGGACAGCCACGCAACATGAATTCCATACGAATATTAATACAACCAATAGAATTTTAAGAATGTAAAAGAAGAGTACTTTGGTCTTTAGGTACTCCTCTGCTGCATAAACTGTATCACTTCCAATCGAAACCTTGTCTGCACCAGATCGGAAATACTCTGAAGCAATTTCCAAACTTGAGTAATACCTGTGATGCATTTGTTTAATTAATAACATTGAAATCAATATGAAATAGTTATATCACTAAAAAGGTTGTATTTTGAAACTATTACTGAGAGTTATTCTTTCGGCACATCAGTGGACAGAACAACAAAATGCAATTAATAAAGATGAGATACTTACCTGTCATTTCCATTGATAAAATCTCGGATACCGCCTCCAACAGTGAAAGGCACAAAAACAATCTCTGATGCAAGTCTCAGCACCTAGAAGACGGATAGATGCAGCTTTAATTGGTTAAAACTCTCTCATTGTTAATCCTAGACGTTCACGATTGACTTACAAATAACAAAAGAAACGGTAAACACAAGAAATAATTGTCTTTGGGGGATGGATTACGGTTGATGTATACCCAAAGTTTTCAGCAACGGAAGAAATTGTTGTGGCTAGCAACTGAACCGGATCCTCCACCTAAAACCCTCCGCAAACACCCCTCGCCCTCCAATCATCGACACACACATATATGAGGACACGTGAAAATTCAGAGATAAAAGTGCTGGACAAGAAGAGAGTGAGGAGGGCCAAGCTTTACTACCTAAGAGAATATAGCCACTTCAAATGTTGGAGGCAAATACACACACAGCCACACAAATACAAGGAAACGAAACCAATTCAAACACTAATATAATTAAAACGACAAACTAAAAACACATTAAAAGTAAGGGGGTTGGACTTACCTCGCCGGCCGCCGAAGGTGAACGGAAGGGGCGGGGGCTCGTGACGCTCGTCAGAGCAGGCGGTGTGGCGCAATGGCTCGAGGGCTCCTGCGAGCTGCTGACCTAAATTAAAAACCCAAATCGTGAACATCAATTGAACTGAATATATGAGTAATTAAATTGCTCAAGCGGAATACTAATTACACAAAATCGCGAGATCGAATGTGATTGATTAATATAGAAATTGATTATGATGTTCTTCGTTTTCAGCCTTTGCCGAAGAGAGTTAAACCCCCCTATACTATGAGATCTGATGTGCTTCCTTTTCAAACTCTGCCGGAGAGGATGAAGTGAAACCCTATAATATGAGAAACGACAGATACGAAGAGTGAAACAGTGAGCGTGAAAAAAACTCGCAAATAAACAGTTGGCAGTATATACTTACAGATTGATTACAAAGGGGGAGCGAACAGAACAGCGTTAGAGATGAAGAAGATAACCCTCAGATCTGCGATTGCCTTTTACTTTCAGATAATGTATTAATTAATTATCTAAAATACATATTAAGTATTTAGATACATAAATAATGTAATGTACGTATATTGTATGTAATATGTATGTATTTGTAAATATTTTTAGGGAGACGTGGCTCTCTTAGAGCAAAATTGCGATCTTATTATATAAGTTATATATATATATATATATATATATATATACTATCAAACTTATAGTCATACTTGCTTTTAATATATTATTATAATTTATAATAAATTGTTTCAGGATTTTAGGCCACAATAACATAAGTGGGGAAATACCAGCCGAACTTGGAAATCTTGCAAATTTAACAACATTGGATCTTTCTTTCAACAATTTGAGTGGTTCAATTCCAACTTCACTGTCTAATCTCACAGTTTTGTTATCTTTGTACGTAAAAAAAATTGCACTACTATTATTTAATTTTAAATTGAAATTAAATATACTGTTGTTAATGTAATTAATGAAATTTTATTTGTTACAAGCAGAAATTTAGCCAACAACCATCTTTCTGGAAAAGTACCTGATTTTCTTAGCCGCCCACTTACGTGAGTCACTTGTCAAGTTTCTTTCAATACCAGTATGTAGTATTATTACTACGTATTTCTTTAAACTTCACGTCCAAACTTTGTTAGGACATTTTATTTTCAATTTTTTAATTTGATACTCATAATAATAGTATTATACGTACATATACTGCAGGGATTTCTCAGACAACCCATTGTTGTGCCTTGCGGACTGAGACTAAGTATATATGTGTTGCATTGAAATTATAATGTAACTAAATTAATATGTACTCCTACATTTTAACCTCTATGTATATTTTATTAATGATAAATTTTAATATTTCACTTACATAGAGTATATTGTACCTGTGTAATGGTTTTTTTTGTTACTTCTAAAAATTTAAGCATACATAAATGAATTTTTTCCCCACAATTTTAAAATTCCAACACTCATTTATTTATAAGAATAACATTAAATGCTCACCCCATTTAATATATTTATTAGGTAATATTAGGGTATGAGGCAGATTGTTTCTTAATATTATTTTGGGGTATGGGGCAGATTGTTTTTTAATATTATTTTGAACACCGGTTCTTTTTCACTTCATTTTTAGGGGTTGTATATTTATTACTTGTTTATTTATTAGGGTTTTTGTATTCTTTAAATACTAAGTAAGAGCATTTTTTAAAATGTATAAAGTCATAAATATTCCTACAATAATATTAAACAATCTTTCATTGGTAAATAATATTACGGTAACATATATTAATTTAGTACTCCCTTTAAATACTAAGTAAGAGCATTTTTTAAAATGTATAAAGTCATAAATATTCCTACAATAATATTAAACAATCTTTCATTGGTAAATAATATTATGGTAACATATATTAATTTAGTAAGAGCGTTAATATATATAAATATATTTGCGGAAGAATCAGTAAATATATTGGTAAAATATATTTGCGCAAAAATCAGATTATATGTTATATATATATATGTTAATATCAAAATATATTGCGCAAACAAAATATATATGCATTACGCAAGCATTAGTACATATGTATTTATAATTATAGTTGTTGTATGTAATATATGTGTTATTCTTCAGGTAAATTATATTCACCGTTTTCAAACTAATTTTATTTGTTGTACCTAATGGTTTGTTTTGATTTTAATATTGGTGAATATTTATGATAGTTTTCATTTTCTATATACTTATTTGGGTTTCATTGTTTATATTTACGATAGTTTTAATTTTAATTGTATTTGTAAGTGTTTCTTTATCTAATGATAGTTTTGATTTTATTTGTATTTGATTGATTATATCTATGATAATTTTGATTTCAATTGTACTTATAAGTGTAGATGATGGATTTAGTTGATTACTACATCTATGATAATTTTAATTTTTTTTTTACTTATTTGTGTTTCAGTGATTATATGATAATTTTAATTGTGGGAATACCACTTTTCATGCACAAATATAAAACACCTATACATTTTGAACCCATATATAAAACTATACACATTCTACACAAAATGAAAAGGAAAAGTCCTATATACCCTTACTTTTTTTTCTCTCTTTTAATAACATAAAAAACAATAAAAATACATTTAAAAAACAAAAAGAATTTATGTGGGGCCCACAAATAACAAAAATCAGATTTTTGTGAGGTTGGTGGAGTGTAAATGCATGCATGAATGCATATATCCTCTACCACCTCTAACCTCCATAACTCAAACCCATTTAAAAAAAAAAAAAACTCAAAAAACACCCTCTCTACATGAAAAGCTAGGTTGGAATATGCGTGGAAAGAGCTAGATTTCGACGGGAAAAAGGTACGTTGCACGGGACCATGCCTCCGTCGTTTTTTTTATTTTATTTTCGGACTGAAAAATCGGCACTCGGTCGAAGCACTCAGTCGAAAATATGACTGAGACTCGGTCGAAAAAAATGGCCAAGTGCACTCGGCCACCCGACCAAGTGACCGAGCAGTACTCGACACTCGGTGACCGAGCGCTCGGCCAAGTGACCGGAATGTACTCGGTCACTTGGTCACTTGGTGGACCGAGTGGATTAGGCAGCCGAGCGTGGTTAAAAAGATTATGTCGCTGATGAACCATTTTATTTGCTCATCTTAGAGCATTTTTTACACCCTTTATTGAGTCAGTTTGAGTCTTTTGTGTGTCTGGGAGGGCACATTGGAGTGTTTGGGCAAAGTATTCAGGGTTGCAGGTAGTAGGTGGTGCATTGTGCGAAAGAGGCCAGAAAATCATCCACTTTGTGCAAACACGGGGATCCGAGCCAAAGTGACTTGAGCAGTTTGACCCAATGAGGCAAAGTCACCACTATGGGCAAAGTCACGAAGCAGAAGAACCAAACGCCGAAGTTGAAGTTTTCACTTTGGGCAAAGTCAAGACTTTGGGCAGACACATCTTTGGGCAAACGGCGAGTATCGGGCATACCAGTGCAACAAAGTCCGAAAATTTGGGGATTCTGCCTTATCTCCCCATCTCTATCCGGTCAGCAGATAAGGAAAGAGACCCTAAAGACCAGGAGTTTCTTTGACCGCCAAGAATCCCAGCAAGAACAAACTCTGGACGGACTACGCCCAGACGGCCCAAGCCCACCAGGCCCATCAGCCCATTAATACAAATCTGATGCCCTAGAGACCACAGATATATAATCGATGATCAGAAAAACCCTAAAAAAGGCACACGGGAGCACACCAGAGAGAGAGAGAGGCACGAAATCAACACCCAAAAATTCAGAAAAACGCCATTGATGGGCTGAAGAAGAAGGAGTCGAGTTCTCGCCGGTTATGGGCCTTCGGGCATAGCAGGGCGAATTCGTTTCTATTTAATGTTTTTAATTTCGTCAATTAATTTCTTTATTTTCTAGACATTCAGTACTTTAATTCAAGATTTAATTCCAGCATGTTTTGTTTCGTTTTTATTTTATTTATTTTCGATTTGATTATGCATAGCTAGTAACCTATGTCTGGGCAAAGGCAGATCGAGGGGGATTTTGGGCTAAGTGAGACCGAGAGGCTGATGGGGCTAGAGTAGCCGGTTGGGCGTTTGTTCCCGAAGCAAAGTTGGTTGAGGTTTATTTCTGGGGAGGTTGGGCAAACTAGGACGACCACTAGTGAACCTTTACAAACCGGAATACTGGTGATTGGCAAACCGCATAGATGTACCTTGTAGTATTGTTGCGGGCATAGCACTAGAACTTGCAGGAGATGCGGTCGTATGTTTCGAGCATGCTATTGGCCGAGCGGGTCTGTCTAGAGGGTAATGCGGGTTTGGGCAAACTAGATCCATGTTTGGTCGCATAGGTTATCGAATTGTTCAGATCCAGGGGTTTAGGCATAGTGTTAGCTTGCCTTCTCTTTACACAGTAAGGATAGATAAGGGGTGGGGCAATTGCTGGGCGTGACGCAATAGGACCACTTTTGTTTTTGCACCCTATAACTGCTGACAAACCGCTGGTAGAAATCCTTAGTGCCGATGACCGGTAGTTTGCCCAGATGACCCTGAGAGACGTTGTATGCCCAGATGCTTGTTTTCCATTATTTAATTTTCGTTATTTTAGTTATCTGTTCAGTTTGGTCATAGTGTTTAGTATATTTTCTGTTTGTTCAGTTTAGTCATAGTGAGTTTATATTTAATTGTTTGAGCTTGGTAGCGTGATTAAAACCGCTGTGCCCACAGCAACCAATCAAAACCTTTTTAAAACGTGACAACCCTTGGGCTAGCCGAGATCACTTATTGCAATTGCCTCCTCGTGGGACCGACCCCACATACTTATCACTATACACCGTAGTGTTGAGTTTGGCAGAATTATAAATATCATTTTGGCAGCGCGTTTGCTCCCACGACAAGCAAACGTGCGTCGTCAAAATTGGCGCCGTTGCCGGGGAGGCAATATTCCAGCAATAAGTCTTCTGTGCTATTTGACTTGTTACTTTTTTTTTTTTTTTTCTCCAGCTTGACCGTACAGGGCAAAGGAGGGCAGAACGAGAAGAGCAGGGCAAAGAGCACGTGCAGTCCAAAGAAGAGCAAGAGGGCAGTACCCTTTTGGCTAGAGAAGAGAGATGGGTGACCAGTATGACCCACCAGTAGTCCAGACCTTGAGGGAAATGATGTTCCCCACCGATTTGAGCTTCGGACCCCTGGGCATCACTTTGCCCAGAATCACTGCAGATTGGGAGATGAAGCAGAGTTTTATTCAGATTTTGCCCAGATTTAGCGATATGCCTTGGGAGGACCCTCAACGACATTTGCAAGATTTTGAGATGGCATGTGGTACTATGCGTTCTATGGGCACACTGGCAGAATACATTCGACTGTTAGCCTTTCCATTCTCCCTTGCTGATGGGGCAAGAGATTGGCTTTACAGTTTGCCCAGAGGCGAAATTACAACATGGCAAGAATTGCAGCATCAATTCTTGAAGAAGTACTTCCCCATGTCTCGAATCTTGCAAATGAAGAAGAGAATTTACAACATCAAAATGGGCGCCGGAGAATCGTTCCATGACTATTGGGTTCGATTCAAAGAAATTCTAGCGCTATGCCCATACCACCAGATTCCAGATCATGAATTGGTCCAATACTTCGTATCTGGGCTAAGAGGACAAGAGAGGATGATAATTCGTGCAACATGTGGGGGTTCTATTCTGAATAAAAGTGCAAATGAGGCGTTCAAAATAATCAAAGAGTTGGCTGAAGAATCCCGTGAAGATGAGTACGAATTGCCCAAACAGACAGTTGTTATGCCCATATCAACTGATAATAAAATCGATCAGCTTTGCAGCACCATTGAGAAGTTCATGGAGCATATGGTCACAGGACCACTCAAGCCAGTCGATAGATGTGAACTTAACAGCTTTGGGCAAAGCAGAACGGATTACTATGACCCGTATGCCCATACCAGCATACCAAAAATCAGATATCAAGAGAATTTTGGGTATGGGCAAGACAACTATCAAGAGGGAAGCCAAGATCGAGATCAACAATACTTTGAACCCCAACATTATGATGAAAATCAAGAGTCGTCTCTAGCCGAGCTTGTGAACCGTGTCATGATGGAGAACATGAAAGCTCAACAAGAGAACATAAAAGCTCAACAAGAGACCGAAAATTTCAAGAAGGAGATGGTGGAAGGATTTCAGAATCTTAATGCCCAAATATCACAGCTTGCCCAGACTGTGGCAAGATTGGAAGAGAAAACAGAGGAGCAGTCTGCCCAAGAGGAGCAATCTGCCCAAGAGGCGCAACATAGTACCGTCCAAATGAAGAGTGAAGACATACTTCCAGAGAAGGGAAAGAGACCAAACCGAGACATGGTAGAATATGAAGCCCTAAAGAGACTTTTCAAACGTGAAGAAAAGTCTGCCCAAATAAAGGAGTCAAAGCCCAAACCACAGACTATAGTGATCAAACCTCCATTTCCAGGAAGGTTAGCAAAGGTCAATAAATCAGAAAACAAACATTTGGGCACACCTGATAGTCTGGGCAGAGAAGCAGGTCTAAACGTAGAAACCGGTTTGGGCAAAGCGGCGAATGTTGAACAGTTTGCCAAAGATGACGAAATGGAAGAGAAAATGGAGGCGGTACTACATATTGGAATCCTAGAAACATCTAGCACTTTCATCCCCACGAGCCCAAGTAATAAATTTGTCCCAGAGGAGAGATTGGTGACGCCCTTTGAGCAAGCACCCAAGCTAGAGTTGAAGAAGTTGCACAAACTTATCAAATATCTCTACCTAGGACAAGTGAATAAAATCTCCGAGAGCAGCAGTGATGAGTCAAGCGAAAGTTCAGAGAGGAAAGCCCATGAGTCGTTTGCCCAACATCCAGAAGACAAGAGGAAGACACCCACCACCAACATGCGAATAACATTTGGTTTGGGCAAAACTCCTGATACTTTAAAAGGATGGATGATGAGCAACTTTTCAGATCTTCTTAAGTATCTGAAGGCTTCTTATGGGCACAATGAGGAGAAGCTTAAACCTCGCACCATGAAGAATGGTGAGCATACATCACGTCATGCCCATGACGATAACTAAGGCGCTGACCGGGAGGCAACCTGGTATCTTTTTGTATAATATTTTAGTTTTATTTTATTTTACTTTATTTTGAATAAATCGAATGGAGGACTTTGACTTGTTTGATCCCAGAAGGGGAAAGGGTTTCTTTGTTTTTGAGGTGCAGGTCAAGGAGGGTGAAAGGGTAGCTGTGTGGGCATGCCGACTACTTGGTCAAACTGCAGATTACGCTAGAAGATGGATGAGTTCCCTAAAGTTGCAAGGATGACCCCTGGAACGAAGTCAAGGTCTGGGCAGATGTGCTCACGCTACTGATTTCGGGCAAAGTCCTAAGGCGACCAGAAAGCATGTAAAAAGGCCTCGCGGAGCTGCTAAACACATTAATGGCCACTTTGCGTGCACCTAATTCAGGTTCTACCTTGCATTTACCTCCACCTCATTTTCCCTCCCAAATTATTTTTATTTTTTATTTTTATTTTTGAGTCGGTTTCCCTTTGAGTTAAGGGATGATCTTTTCATTGGCACACTTTGCCCAAGGCAAAGTGTGTGAGGGGGGAAAGGGAAAGGGCAAACCCCTGTTTCTAATCGAGTCAGCATGATTATGTGATAACTTTGGGCAAGCTTATATGTACAGCAACTCAAAATTTGTAGTTAAGATGCATGAAATAGGGACGATGGAACTGTTCTAGGCAAACTGTGAGACTTGAGCCATACATGAAAATATGATTTCTTTCTTGAGAGTCTGCTGTGAATTTTTACAATGCCTGTCTTTGCCTATTTGCTGTAATAAGTAGTTTGACTGAGTGGAGTTATTAGATGATTAGGGCATTTTCTTTCGTTTGTTTGCCTGAATAAATAACACTGTCCCTTGCTAGCCCCTTTGAGCCTGAATTGATATTTCTTTGTAAACCCATCTGGTATTATGCCCATACAGTACATAGGCAGCCAGAGAAAATGAGGGAGTAAAGGCATAGTGTTCAGCAAAAAAAAAAAAAAAAAAAAAAAGAAAAAAAAAGAAAAGAAAAAAAATCAGAAAAAAAGGAAAAAAAAATAAATTTGTTGTGTTAAGGCCCGTAAGAAGGGGCAAAGTGGCAGAAAAAGGCTAACATCAAAAAAGCCCTATGCCCAAATTAAGCCTACTCCTCAAAATCCACCCACATGAGCCCACATTACAACCCAATAAAAGTCCCTTTGATAAGACCCCCACTCAGTTAAAACAAGCTTAGAGCAGCAATGTGTCAAATTTGGGCAAAGTAGAGTTACGGCAGAAATGAGTGTCATTAAACCCATACACTACAAAGAGAGAAACACTGTGAGGGAGTGTACCCAAAGACCTTTAACAACCTCTTGACTTATTTTTATCTTTACTTGAATTTTGTGTTATCTGTATGTACTATGCCTTGTACTGATCATGCTAAAGTCCTCTGCTTTGTTTCCCCCTCTTTCCTTTGATTTCTTTTTTCACTTTGGTCTTGAGTCAGGCAAATCAGAGACCACGCTTGGGGACAAGCGTATCCAAGTGTGTGCGGTTCTGATGAGCCATTTTATTTGCTCATCTTAGAGCATTTTTTACACCCTTTATTGAGTCAGTTTGAGTCTTTTGTGTGTCTGGGAGGGCACATTGGAGTGTTTGGGCAAAGTATTCAGGGTTGCAGGTAGTAGGTGGTGCATTGTGCGAAAGAGGCCAGAAAATCATCCACTTTGGGCAAACACGGGGATCCGAGCCAAAGTGACTTGAGCAGTTTGACCCAATGAGGCAAAGTCACCACTATGGGCAAAGTCACGAAGCAGAAGAACCAAACGCCGAAGTTGAAGTTTTCACTTTGGGCAAAGTCAAGACTTTGGGCAGACACATCTTTGGGCAAACGGCGAGTATCGGGCATACCAGTGCAACAAAGTCCGAAAATTTGGGGATTCTGCCTTATCTCCCCATCTCTATCCGGTCAGCAGATAAGGAAAGAGACCCTAAAGACCAGGAGTTTCTTTGACCGCCAAGAATCCCAGCAAGAACAAACTCTGGACGGACTACGCCCAGACGGCCCAAGCCCACCAGGCCCATCAGCCCATTAATACAAATCTGATGCCCTAGAGACCACAGATATATAATCGCTGATCAGAAAAACCCTAAAAAAGGCACACGGGAGCACACCAGAGAGAGAGAGGCACGAAATCAACACCCAAAAATTCAGAAAAACGCCATTGATGGGCTGAAGAAGAAGGAGTCGAGTTCTCGCCGGTTATGGGCCTTCGGGCATAGCAGGGCAAATTCGTTTCTATTTAATGTTTTTAATTTCGTCAATTAATTTCTTTATTTTCTAGACATTCAGTACTTTAATTCAAGATTTAATTCCAGCATGTTTTGTTTCGTTTTTATTTTATTTATTTTCGATTTGATTATGCATAGCTAGTAACCTATGTCTGGGCAAAGGCAGATCGAGGGGGATTTTGGGCTAAGTGAGACCGAGAGGCTGATGGGGCTAGAGTAGCCGGTTGGGCGTTTGTTCCCGAGGCAAAGTTGGTTGAGGTTTATTTCTGGGGAGTTTGGGCAAACTAGGACGACCACTAGTGAACCTTTACAAACTGGGATACTGGTGATTGGCAAACCGCATAGATGTACCTTGTAGTATTGTTGCGGGCATAGCACTAAAACTTGCAGGAGATGCGGTCGTATGTTTCGAGCATGCTATTGGCCGAGCGGGTCTGTCTAGAGGGTAATGCGGGTTTGGGCAAACTAGATCCATGTTTGGTTGCATAGGTTATCGAATTGTTCAGATCCAGGGGTTTAGGCATAGTGTTAGCTTGCCTTCTCTTTACACAGTAAGGATAGATAAGGGGTGGGGCAATTGCTGGGCGTGACGCAATAGGACCACTTTTGTTTTTGCACCCTATAACTGCTGACAAACCGCTGGTAGAAATCCTTAGTGCCGATGACCGGTAGTTTGCCCAGATGACCCTGAGAGACGTTGTATGCCCAGATGCTTGTTTTCCATTATTTAATTTTCGTTATTTTAGTTATCTGTTCAGTTTGGTCATAGTGTTTAGTATATTTTCTGTTTGTTCAGTTTAGTCATAGTGAGTTTATATTTAATTGTTTGAGCTTGGTAGCGTGATTAAAACCGCTGTGCCCACAGCAACCAATCAAAACCTTTTTAAAACGTGACAACCCTTGGGCTAGCCGAGATCACTTATTGCAATTGCCTCCTCGTGGGACCGACCCCACATACTTATCACTATACACCGTAGTGTTGAGTTTGGCAGAATTATAAATATCATTTTGGCAGCGCGTTTGCTCCCACGACAAGCAAACGTGCGTCGTCAGTCGCGCCGTAATATGTCCTCGAGTTCTACTGCGGGAGGCGGCGAGCAAGCCGATTTGGTGTTATTTGGATCGATTTAGGTATTATGATCGTTTATGTACGTGTGTTTAGGTTGATTTGTTGTTATTTGGGTTGATTTTGGTGAAAAAATGGAAAAAAACAAACTGCACTTGGTCATGCATTTGGTCACTGCACTTGGTGGCTGCACTCAGTCAAAGTGACCAAGTGCACTCAGTCATAGTGACCAAGTGCACTTGGTCGCCGGTTAACTAATCGAGTGTTACTCGACACTTGGTCATTTTTACTGAGTGCACTTGGTGGTGACTGAGTGCAGAGACTACCAAGTGCCCCACCAAGTGCACTAGAATAATTTTTTTAAAATTAATTTTAGGCCAATAAAATTTTGTTATTGTAACACTGACGCTGCCGTCGTGGAGTAGCGCAAAATAATATTTATAGTTCCTAAACTATTCACTAGCACAAGTACAAGTAGCAAGTATAGGGTCGATCCCACGAGGAGGCGATTTAGCTTATAGTTTTCCCGGCTTTGAATGCTCAATTGGGTTGTCACGTTTGAAAAGGTTTTGTTTTGGAGAGCAGTTGGGCACTGCCGAACCGTGGTCACCGTGTTTACTTGACTGAAAAATAACAAATAACTTAAACAAAAATAA